>OY992509.1:38035435-38635435 GCA_963921215.1 Scoparia ambigualis | reverse complement strand
AAATCTTTCTCTGCAATTTTGGGTTTAAATAAAAAGTTAAGCAAAATTTACAAAAAGCGAGGCCGCTACGTACTATGCCAATAGCTATTCTACACTATTCAATAAGTAAATACTGTTAATGTATTTTTGTTTTTGAGATAAAGAACGCCAAAATTGGCCGCAGTAATTTTTTTTTTTAAATTTCTCACAAAAATCACATTCAAGATGTAATAGATGGTAATAAATAGGCTGTTTTTTACAAACGACAAGAACGTTTGGAATGCCACGGCCTATGATACAAATGGGTACCAACATTGTACCTAGGTAGCAAGATTAGGAACTTCAGGTTTCGTGGCTTGCCCCAATCTGAAGCCCTAGGCACGCCACTGTGCTCGCTCATTACCTACCTATTCTTGACCTGTTTACTACACGTACCTTCGTTTACAATATATATTAAAATAGTGTCCTTTATATAATAATAAGTATAATAATAATTATAGGTCGGTTTAACCTCAAAAAAACAAAAAATCTAATAAAGAACAAAATTATAGTGTTGTGGTTGTCTTGAATAACTAAATTAATCCCTATTGTTACAATTATACTTTCATAATTTTGAAGACGGTGCCAAGCCAAATTAAAGAAAAGATTTCAAAACTAATACGTAGGTACCCACCTACGTTAGTGCGTCATTAAATGAAAGAGGTAAATTATAAAATATAAAATAGACTTGTTTAAAAATATATTTTATTGCGGTAGGTATATATCTTAATTTTTATATTTATAATGTTTAATGAATAAGCATTAAAAGTGTTTTATAGTTGATAGCAGTGTGTTTGGTGCGGCGGCTAGGCGGCGGCGGCGGCGGGCTGCAGCCGGGCGCGCAGGCGCTGCAGGCGGCGCGCGGCGTGCGCGGCGAGGTCGGTGCGGCGCGGGCACGCCGCCAGCAGCGCCGCAGCCGCGCCGCAGCGCACGCGCGTCGTCTCCCGCAGCCGCGCGCCCTCGCCCACGCCGCTCACCTCAGACTCCGTCTCCCACTCATCTACGAAGTCAAACTGTTAAGAACCAGGCAGTATGCTTGTGGTCCCTTTGCCTCAGCAAAAGATAGAAAAAATTATATAAGGTCACATTTTATCAACCGCAAATCTTTAGAGGTTAAATTAAACAGCTTATATAAACATTTTTTATGAAAAAACCTTAAATTTTTATAAGCTAGTTTTCAAGGAAAACGCCAAAAGACATTTCAATTAATAAGTAAAATAGAACACCCCTTACGCACGGCACGAGCTGAAACAGAAGAGAGGCCGCAATGCCTACACCGCATACACGTACCGTAATTTCATTCAAAGGAGCCGACAGAGAGACCGACCGCAATGCCTACACCACCGCACCGCCTACTACGTGCCGAGCGAGCGAGACAGATCGAAAGCCATCCTACCTCGCCCCCGCCACGTGCCCCTACCGGGATGCCTTGCCGCCCGCCCACCGCGCGCCGGCGCGTGCGCGTGGCGGGTGGGGCGATCCTCAGTTCGCCAGAAACATACCTATCGCACTAAACTAATCGCAGTCGCAGGTGTATTCGTGAAAGTTTTTAAAATGCCGTACCGATATTCATCACAGGAGTACATGAATATGGCCATCTGCTACCATGATGCAGGTGAAATTATGTTGCGGGCACAAGTACTGTACGGCGAGAGATACGGACGAGTAGCTGTTAACATTCGCACCATACTTGGAGCCGTGCAGTGCTTTAGGGAGAGTGGGAACTTCCAGACACATCTCGGCTCTGGGAGGCTACGTGTACGCTACTTGTTTGTTGTATTAAGTGTATACAGATCTCCTTTAGCCTTATATGATTTTTTTGAAAAAGTTATGGATGAGGCATTACGTAAGGTCCGCAATGTACGTAAAACCATAATTGTTTGCGGTGATTTTAATAAAAATTTGTTAGAAAATTCCACCATGTTAATTAAAATTAAAAACTTATTTCTTTCATACAATTTGAATCATTTATTTTTGGAGCCGACAAGAATAACTGCCACTTCGGCCACCTGTATTGATAACATATCGACGGCTCCTAAGTATACTGAGTCAACTGTACTCCTAATAACTTTACAGGATGGCCATAATAAGAGCGAAAGGTTGTATTTCAAATTTTAATGCAATCGAGAAAAATAACTTATCATAATGAACTTCAAATAATAATGCCTTTCAATAGTGCAAAATATAATTCATTAATTTTTATTAGATTATGAGATAATGTAGTATACATCGAACACTATTATACATCGATTATGTGTATATTAAAAATGGATCAAATACCACTTATATTTGTATACGTCGGATCATTGAATAAACGGTTTAGAGATATATTATTTAGTAAGTGTAGTAAAAAATGTATTTACATACTTATTAGATTTTTTATTTGTTTCAATAGCTCTGCTATGAATTATATTTGTTAAAATATACTAAGTTGACTAACTATACATGGACATAATTTTGAAAGTGAAGCATCCATAAATTGAGTTAAGTGTTACAAATAGGTAAAATAATTAAAAACTCCTTTCATTGTATAAAAAATTATTTCTAATTCTAATTCGAGTTCACAAAAAAAAACAAAAATTAACATTACTAGATACTAAGGTCTTAGATAATAAAAATAGAAAACATTTACCTAATGTAGGTATCTTAAATATCTGGGCGAAGATCACTAAAATATGTAAATAAGGAAAGTTTTGTTACGTGTTGCTTTATGGCGGCACTTCACTTGGCGTATCGTGTTCGTGTGGCGATATCGTTGTGTTTGCCCAAATAATCTGGCACATCGCTTGGCGTCAAACAAGCCATCCACACATGGCCTATACGGGCAAACAACGCAAATATTCACCATATTTGCTTGTTCACAAACAAATTGAATGCAACAGTGATGGACGTGTCAGTGGCAGCAGCTTATTATATTTATCTGAATGCGGCTAGCCAACACCTGTTTTTTTATTGTGCAGGGTTCTCCTAAGTTATTTTGAATATCGATTAATGCAACGTGTTCGGTTTTTGTTTTTATGAGAGGCATTTTTGGGGTCCCAAACACTAGGATGAATTTGGTATAGGTAATTCCAAAAATCGCAATACGGTTTCGTTTGTCCAATCCATTTTACTATGTTTACGTATAAAAAACTGAACACGTCTGAAAAGGACAGCCGCACGCGCGCTTCTGAACAGAACCAAGTGTGGACGGCCGACGAAAATATTTGCCGTATTTGATTCCTTTGATGTGTGATCAAAAACCGACAAGTAGACGGAAACGCATATTCGCTATTTGCGTTGTTTGCCTTATTCGTGCAAATAAAGCAAATATATTCAAATAGGCCGTCTACACATTGCCGTGTTCGGACAAATAATGCAAATACGCGAACACGATACGCCATGTGAAGTGCCGGCATTAGGTTTATTAGCACAATCAATCCAAATATTTATAGGAATCTTTCATGTAACTAGTTTTATAAAATACTAGCGACCCGCCCCGGCTTCGCATGGGTTACTACCCGTACCTAAACAAATTATAGTTTAACCTTCCTCGATAAATTAGCTATCTAACACTAAAATAATTTTTTAAATCGGACCAGAAGTTCGTGAGATTTGCGCGTTCAAGCAAACAAAGACACTCTTCAGCTTTATGATATTAGTATAGATTTTTATTTCTGTGGCCTTATTCTATTGCATTTTAGTTCCATCGCAGGTAAAAGTCCAGTTATTGACCTTTATAAACATTGTTTTGAAGTGTATTATAATATCTTAAGATACTTCGGTGACTTTATAAGGATTATCGTCAGTTTTAGCAAATTGAAAAGGCGATATACCATTAGGCAGGGGTATAAATCATTTTATCTTTCGTCTTTCTTTCTATTAGTGCATGCATAACTCCTTCATTTTGTGTGTGCCTAACAATCATAAACGATGACTTATTTCTATTTTATATTTGTAACTTGCCATCATATACATAAAAAACGGTCCTGTTCCGATTCTGACCACCGCGGTTATCAGACCAGAATCGATAATCATTTATACCTGCCTTTACTGTTTGTTCGATAAATTTATAAACACAGCTAGCAATTTCATTTGCTCCTCTTTTAGTAGTCGGTTAGTGCCAGGAAAAGTAAAAAAAACCCTGACGATTTCCTAAATCAAAAGCAATAAAATTATAGATGGTAAATTTTCGTTTATAATAAAATATGATTTACATTTCCATGGGGTACTAACGGTACTTATTGTTTCATATATTTGACATTCTTTACAAACATCTTTTTTGGGCTCGTTGAAACTAATATTTAAGTTTTTGTTGATAATATAACGATATTGCCGCACACTAGTTACTTTGTTTGTGTAATTATCGGGATCGAACAAGTCTTGATACAATTCATACATTTTAGGAAACGATAGACATCCGTCAAGATACCTTTTAGGGAATCTTTGCAAAACTTGCAACATGATGTAAAGTGTAGGAAATAGTAGGTAGGTATCTTTTAGATTTCTCTTAGTCTGTTGTTGTCCGCTTTTTAAGGCTTGGTAGCATACTTCCTTAAAAAGTCCAGTGGGACTTCAGGCAGTGGCCTGGAATTTGCCATTGATATAAGTTTAACTCAATGCCTGGAATGATCTCCAATGTCCCAAAACTTGTACCAGTTTCAACTTGTACCAAAACAGTTGCGTTCGCGTCCCGCGTATACTGGTATGTTACACTTGACTCAGTGTACTATGTGCAAAATAAATAAATAATAATACTTGATCCAGTATACGCCTTTTTTTAACGTTATTTATAGGAATATAAACTTTTTTTTAAAACGGGTAGATGGGAAATGGTTTAATTGTTGTTAATAAATTAAAAAGTGCAATTGTCAAAATTTGTTAGTTGACTCAGTGTACTTAGGAGCCGTCGATATATACTAATGTAATACCACTGGCTAAGCAAATTATTACTAACCTGGACTCTGATCATTGTGGCCAAATGGTCAGCTTTTCACACCAGCGTAAGCAGGTGATGAAAAAAAATATGAATGTTGTGCCAAAAACTGTAGGTCGGCTGGAACGCTTTAAAAGCAATCTAGACACAAAATTAAATAATTTAGAATACAGTGAGAACCCTAATGTATTTTATAATGATTTCTTTAACACATATTGTTCAGAATTTAATAAATCTTTTGTTGCAAAAAAGATCTCAGTTAGTGGTACTGTAACTTTTAATGAGTGGGCTACAATCGGTTTTCACAAAAGTAGAAAACGCATTTATGAACTTTATGGTGAACGCAACTTTAACACCAGTGACGATTTCAAATTATATGTTAAAAATTACTCAAAGTTATTCAAAAGAGTATGTCGATTAGCTAAGGCAAACTATCTGAGTTCTAAGATTAAGAATAGTAATAACAAAATAAAAATGACATGGAATATTATAAATAGTGAAACAGGAAATGTCAAAAGTCGTAATAATGAGTACAATTTGAATTGTGATAATAAAACCTTGACTGCTGATGCTGATGTTGCTGCAGCATTTGAGAGGTTTTTACTGACATTCCAGTTTCAACTACAAAAGCTTTAATTTCCTTCCCCACTGTAGCCGAATCTGTTTTGAAGGAGAATGTTAAAGTTTGTGAAAGTAATAAAAAAAATTTGCTCTGCAGATATATTAAAGACATTTAACTCTCTCAATAAAAAGAAGACCGCTGATCTGTGGGGTAATTCCACGGACGTCGCTAAATCAGTTATTATGACAATAGCTCCAGTTTTAGCTTGCATATTTAATGAATGCATTGACTGTGGTGTTTTTCCTGACCTGATGAAACATAGTAAAATAATTCCATTGTTTAAATCAGGTAGCACTTCTGACCCCTCTAATTTTAGACCTATTTCTGTGCTACCCACATTTAGTAGAATTTTTGACAAGTTGATGCTAGACCAAATTCAAATTCATTTTCATAGAAATAAACTTTAACATTCTAAACAGTATGGTTTTACCAGGGGTCGCTCAACAACTGACGCCGGTGTTGAGCTTTTATTTCAAATATTTGATGCCTGGAAGGATGCCCTAGGGGTATTTTGTGATTTATCCAAGGCTTTCGATTGTGTTTTACATGAAACATTGGTCAGAAAGCTTAACCACTATGGAATTAGAGATACTTCTTTGAGTCTTCTCATCTCATACTTAAGTAACAGGATTCATAAGGTCGACATTAACGGTAAAAGATCTCCGGGATCAGTGGTAAAAATGGGAGTTCCGCAGGGTTCAATACTTGGTCCATTCTTGTTTTTGGTTTATATTAATGACTTACCTTATTTTGTAAAAAAACAGTCATGAGATAGTATTGTTTGCTGATGATACTTCACTTTTATTCAAAGTGAAACGACGCCACCCAAAATATGACGATGTGAATAATGCGGTCTCACAGATTGTTCACTGGTTTAGTGTAAATAACTTGCTATTAAATGAGGGAAAAAACAAATGTATAAGATTTGTATTGCCTAATGTTAAGCAGGTAATAACTAGTGTACAAATTAAAGATAAGAATGTGAATCCTGTGGACACCACTGTGTTTCTAGGCATCACGTTGGATGCCAAGCTTCAGTGGGGCCCACATATAGCTAAATTGTCGAATAGACTTAGCTTTGCAGCTTATGCAGTAATGAAGCCCGTCAATTAACTGAAGTTGATACAGCCAGATTAGTTTATTTCAGTTACTTTCATAGTGTAATGTCGTACGGCATTTTACTGTGGGGAAATGCTGCCGACATTCAAATTATCTTTGTGCTGCAGAAGAGGGCTATTCGAGCAATATATAACCTAAAGGCTGGTGACTCTCTCAGAGAGAGATTTAAGGATATAAGTATAATGACAGTTGCATCACAATACATTTATGAAAATCTCATGTATGTTCATAAAAATATTGATATGTTTTCAAAAAACAGTGATATTCACAATTTAAATACTAGAAGTAAGAACAAATTAGCAGTACCATATACTAGGCTTCATAAAATAAATAATTCTTTTAAGGGTCTGTGTATACGATTTTACAACAAAGTACCAATTGATATTCAGAAATTAGATCTTGATAAATTTAAAATCCATATCAAAGAAAAGCTTTATAAAAAAAGCTTATTATAAATTGTCAGATTACACAGAAGACGATACAGCTTGGCTCTGAACTGAAATGCTCCAAGTACTCCAAAAGCTATTTCTAATTGTATATATTTAATTTATAGTACTGTATATTTGACATTCAAATTATTATTTTGTATATTATGACCTGGTAACTACATATCTTTTTTTTGTAAATGTCGTTGCTTCTGTGCGCTGTGGTTTCTTGCGCCCGTTCTTCGCCACAGTTAAAAAATGACGTCATGAATGGGTGGTAGTAAAAATTTGGACGATTCAAAGTACTTTTTAATTGAGTTTATTGAATAAATATATTTTGAGTTTGAATTTTGAGTTTACGATACCCAGTGCGCCTCGAGGAGGACGTGCTGGATTTCTTCCACCGGCACCTAGTGGCGAGCACCGCAGATGCTGCCCGTATGTTTGGCGTAAGCCATTACTACGTGTGGCGGCTTCTGCGCAGCGAAGGTTACCGTCCCTTCCACTTCACTCGAGTCCAAGAGTTGCTGCCAGAGGACTACGCGCCCGAGTCGAGTTCTGCCGTTGGTTGCTGCGGAACCCTACCTACAACGTGCTGTGGACGGATGAGTGCACGTTTACGCCCGAGGGACTCTTTAATGTGCATAATGCGCATTACTGGTGCGAGTACAATCCGCGAGTGTTTCGGCCGGACCACTTCCAACACCGTTTTAGTTTTAATATGTGGGCAGGAGTGTTAAACGGCCATTTACTGGGACCCGTCTTTATAGACCGTCTGGATACGGACACGTATCTACAGCTACTACAGCGCGACCTACCCGAGCTGCTGTTGGATGTGCCTGTATGGAGCCGCAGCAGGTACCTGTACTACCAGCACGACGGCGCGGCTGCGCACTTCAGTCTGCGGGTACGCGCCTACTTGAACATGGAACGAGGCGTTCCAAGGGCGTTGGATCGGGCGCGGTAGCGTTATCCGCTGGCCGCCACGTTCACCTGACCTGACGCCGATGGATTTTCATGTGTGGGGTAGGGCTAAAGACCTAGTGTATGGGAACGACGGCCATACAATTCGTACCGTGGAACAGTAAGCCCCTTCGTACACAAGGCTACGCAAATCTTCGATACTCGACGATTTTAGTCGCCAAGCGACTACCGCCATACAGCCCGTGGTGTCCGAGGGTGTCTACCGGTGCGCCACAACGACATTGATGGGGGACGATACTGGGGGCGCCAAGACGCAGGGCAGTGGCTAGGCGAAAAGTGCTGCGATCTAGCAAAGTACCCGTGTTCGATGAGGGTAGTGCCTGCAACCAAAGACTCGACTCCCATCTCCCTACAGCTAAAAGGCGGGCACGCTCTGCGGAACTAGAAGACGTGTTGACAAGGTTATTTTGCAACAGTTCGCAGAGGGGCCCGTCCCAAAGCCTTTGGGAGGAGGTGTTGTTTGGAAGATCAGAACACGGGCAAGATGCGCTCTAAGCGGCCTTGGCCTCGTCCATGTAGGGTATCAAAAAGGAATTTGATGTTCGGTCCAGTATTTTGTTTGTAAGTGGTAGGGAGGCATGGACTGAGGACAAGAACGCCGGGAGGGAAACGTCAGCAGTTTTGCGGATACCCACTGTACGCGCCATGAGCGCGACGTCTCGTTATAAGCGTATTAAAATACGCCTAGCGCCACCTAGCGTTGTATCGCGAAGTTGGCGCGCGTGAGGAGTGGGAACGAAGGACGCGCGCCCCGCGCGACACTCTGTCTGCAAGCGATCGCGAGACGCCCACACATATAAGCGCTCTGGTGTCGCCTTGGAACGGCCCTTATTGATAGTGACCCTGTGATGATAGTGCCTGTGATTAGGTGAAGCGACTGTGTGCTGTGCCGTGACCATCAAATCGCCTACATCGCCGCCCGTCAGCTCGTGTCCCGGTGCCAGCGACCTCGTAAAGCCTGCTCCCGGTAAGTCCTTCCTACCTCCCGCCTAACCACGTCGTATGTTAGTGCCTCTCGCACCAACACCCAGGCTACCGAATCTAATTGGAAGTGATGCTTGGGTCCAAGAGCGGTCACTGAAGTTATTGTTTAAAATGGAAGAGAGTGTATGTTTTATGGTAAACTATCTTTGTGCTGCAGAAGATGGCTATTCGAGCAATATAACCTACAAGCTGGTGACTCTCTCAGAGAGAGATTTAAGAATACAAGTATAATGACAGTTGCATCACAATACATTTATGAAAATCTGATGTATGTTCATAAAAATATTGAAATGTTTTCAAAAAACAGTGATATTCTCAAATTAAACATTAGAAGTAAGAACAAAATAGCAGTACCTTATACTAGGCTTCATAAAATAAACAATTCTTTTAAGGGTCTGTGTGTACGATTATACAACAAAGTATCAAATGATATTCAGAAATTAGATCTTGATAAATTTAAAATCGAAATCAAAGAAAAGCTTTATAAAAAAGCTTATTATAAAGTGTCAGAATACACAGAAGACAAAACAGCTTGGGTCTGAAATGCTCCAAGTACTCCAACAGCTATTTCTAATTGTCCATAATTAATTTATATAAAGCACCATATTTAACTAAACTATTTACATTCAAATTCATATTTTGTATTTTATGACCTGGTAACGACATATATATTTTTTTGTAAATGTCGTTTCTTCTGTGCGCTGTGGTTTCTTGCGCCCGTTCTTTGCCAAAGTTAAAAAATGATGTCCTGAATGGATGATAGGTTAAAAAAGATTTGGACGATTCAAAGTACTTATTAATTGAGTTTATTGAGTAAATATATTTTGACTTTGACTTTAGTGCTATCTAGGCTGGCAAGAAGGTCAGGAAACTTCCACAGCTGACAGCACCGCAAGACATACGTGAACTTAGGAACGAAAAGTGAATAGCGAATTAAAGCGAAAGCCATGTGACAATTAATTTTGAAAAGGCGGTCTAATGTATCAGTAATATTTTGTAATTTTGATGATATAACATTTTGGAAGGAATCATCTAAAATAGGAGACCTCCTGGGGAAGAGAACTTTCGTCTATCACTTTTATGAGAGGAGCAACGTCTCTAAAGCTGGATATTATACCGTGTCCGTCGACGCAACTGTCCGCTATAAAAAGTTCGCACTTAGCAAATTAACTTGGAACTCGCGGACAAGGATTAGGAGGTCCGAAAGGACAATTGATGCATCGCCGCCTAGAGTCCCTTCATCTAGAGATACCACACGTAAAATTTTGAATTTTGTAGCTCGATGACCGGGTGAATGGCGAGACGAAAAATGGCTGGGCCCAAAGGGTCGCCCTGTTGGCATCCTACGGCAGATGAAATGAGGTGTTTCTTAAACAAAAGATTGAATGGGTTGTTATAACACTGCATCATGACTGGTAATAATGCAGGAGCTTTTGATTTTATTTGATCCAACATGGCGACCCTGTCGACAGAGTTAAAAGCGTTTTTAACGTCGACTTTCAATACCACCTCACCGCACTGATTAAATAAAAATGATCGGAGTGAGTAAACAGCTGCCTCACAGCCTCCTTTGCTGCCAAAACCTAGCTGCTTTGGTTGGAAGTAATTTGTCAGAAAATTTAGAGATTAGCAACAAATTTTAGCTGTGAGGCGCCCGTAAGTAGTGCCTATGGCAATGGGGCGAATGCCACCATCCCTCTTCCTCAGAGCGCAGAGGTTTGCTCCGTATAAAATATCCACAACATCTTGTACTACCTCACCCCGCAACATCAGATTACACAGGCTTGTCAACGACTGAAGCAGGGAATCGCTTGCCTTACCGCAACAACCGCTAGTGAGATCTTTAAGATGCTGTGGGGTGAGGCCGCCAAGACTGCCAGCAGTCCAGCCCGCAAGTGCTAAATGTCTGCTATCCCTTGCCAGTAGGTGGACATGTTATAGTAAACTATGAGCTTCCACTCATTTCTTATATGCTGAAGGTTAGTTATTTTATCAAAATATAGTGCTTGATTGTCGTTTTGCAGATCTGTTACATTTATGACAGATGATGACGATACTCGTTGCTGCAAGCTTGGTGTAAATAGGCAAAATAATGATATAAATAAGGTAAATGCCGAGAACTTGTTTTTTGGGGTACGAGTTCGCTTTGATGATGATGATGAGGCATTACTCGTTGACGGTTTGTTGGTATCTTGCTTTTCATAGCTGTTTGCCTGAGGTTGCTCTTTTGTTTCTTCCTGATCATGTACCGGAAGTAAACACAGTTTTGTTATAGGACGCTTGATTAAGCCACATTTTGTCTTTAATGTGACGACGCGGACGTGGCCGTCTTTTCCAGACATCGACCACCCGCGCTAGGCCCCACCTTGTTGCTGGCAGATTCTCGTCTTTGATCAGTACGACGTCATTGATTTTGATGTCTGCTTTAACGGTTTGCCACTTGCTTCGCGTCTGCAGAGTTTGTAAATACTCATGTGACTATTTCTTCCGAAATCCTCTAGTCATGGTCTGGACAAGTTGCCATCTCATTGGAAGGGTGATGTTGCTTGATTCTGATTCTGGACTTGATAATAAGGGACCGCCGACTAAAAAGTGACCGGGACTTAAAACATCGAGGTCCTCTACATTTTTAGTTACTGAGCACAGTGGTCTCCAGTTGAGGCAAGCCTCAATCTGCGTCAGACGGGTTGTAAATTCTTCATACGTTAGTTTTTGTGTGCCAATAACGCGACGCAGGTGATACTTCATGCTCCGGACCGCTGACTCCCACAGACCTCTAGCGCTGGGCCACGCCGGCGCTTTGAAGTGCAAATTAATGCCAAGGTCACTGATACTGTTTATGAAATCCGTGTTGATACAATTACTATCTGTGCTATCTGTTGATATTCTTTTCTGAGATGTTTAGCTGCTCCAATAAAATTTGTGCTGTTGTCACTATACATCTCTTTAGCTGTTCCACGTTGAGTTAACGTGGACGGTTCGCCTTAAAGACCGGCTGAAAATCGATGCACTTGAGATGTGGTGCTGGTGGCGATTGCTGTGGATTCCTTGGATAGTGTTTAGGACCAACGTCTTGATTCTGGCAGAATTAAAAATCAAACAGAGATTATCGTCGACTGTGCAAACAGGAATCCTCAAGTATTTCGGACACGTTGTTAGAAACAAACACTCCATGGAACGACTCGTTGTTCAGGGACGGGTGGAGGGTAAGCGGTCGCGTGGTCGATCACCTACGCGTTGGACAGACGCCATCAAAGCAACGACACAAACCTCTATAGTTCAGAGTTCTCGAGACGCTGAAGACCGCAACAAGTGGAGGCGCATCGCGAGGGCTGTTTTAGCCAATGAAAATGCAACGTCATCAACCACGACCACTCTGTCAAGAGTGAACGACTAAGGAGGAGGATAATTATGGATATTTGCATGCCTACATACTTATGGCAGAATATTGTTGATATCTATTAAATCATTGTCTTACATCTCAATGTTGTGTACATGATATTTCGCAAATAAATGATTTATGATTAAAAACGCTAAATTAAATAAAAAACATTAATCTATAACGCAGCTTCATCTTAACCAAATGTTCAAATATTTGTAAAAATATTTCTTTCAGATCTCAGAGGTAAAAACACCTAAGATTTGATGAATCAATGTTGACTAAAAAACATAAGCATCAAGCACTGACTCGACGGTTGAAAACCAGACCACGTATTTTTAGCTGTCACTGTCAGTGGTGGTTACTCATTCAGACTAGGCTAAGGAACCGTAGATCATACAGCCATGTGATATTTTGATTTACTTGTTATTGTAATTGTAACTTTTAATGTTTTTCTCTTTTTTTTCTATTTCCTCTAAATTACCTGTTTTCGTTACGTTGTATTGATTGTATCGTATCTGTTTAACTAAATGTGTAAATTCTTATTGTTAAATCTATTGAGCGCTAGCGGGTGGTTATTATGATGTTATTTTATATATATTAAGTGACATTTTATCAACTGCAAATATTTTGACAAAACATCTAATATACAGAGAAATAAGGCCCCCCCTAACATTTAAAAAAAAAGTTCAGGCTAGTTTTTATTTTTACTTTTCCTAACATAATATTTGTTATATTTTTAGAGCACCCTGACTTTAATTTTCATTCATAAATAGTTTTAAAACATGGCTTCTTCTTACCGCCCCTCTCTTTCATTTCACTCTTTCCTTATTTCATTCATAAGTTTTAATGTGGCGGCCGCGCCGGTGCACCGCTAAGCCACAGTGTTACTAACATTGTGGCTAAGCGCTGTACATCGGGTACATAATTCTGTGACATCGGGATAGACTCCACCAAAAGCAACGTGTACGAGCCATCGTACAGTTATGTTAAAATATTATCGCTAGCAGTGTGTCATAATATCTGCAATTAGCGTAGCGGCACCTTTACATGTCAATATCGCCGCGAGTTAGTGTTGTTAATTTAGCATTTTTATATTCAATTTATCATATTAAATCAGTCTACGAGCAGCACTCAATCAGAGCGGTTTGATTTCATCATCCCCGAAACCCTCTAAGCATATCAACCCCAAAGTGTGGATAACCCCCACATATTTTTTTGGTCCTTCGAGCATTGAACCTAGCGTGCGGTTTGGTTCACTGCTGGAACCTCGCGTATCATAATTTGGCGAAGTAAATCGCGTCGCGAAATGCCGGCATCGAATATCATTTATCGAACAATTAACAACTGAACTTAAGTGCTATTGAGACAGTTTGTTGTTTGTGACCTGTGACTTTTGGTGCGGTAGTGGCTATGGCTGCCACGTTTTTTATCATCGTTCCACGATCACGAGCTATGTGTTATCATCATCATCACTCTGTGGGCTGGCAAGTTCGCAGCATCGCGAAGGGTAACTGATCCTGATTCCAGACTGTGCATTAGATTATCATCGGAAATCAAGTAAGACTGTTCCTTTATTTGCATCAATACGAGATATTTTTTACCATGGAGGAACTTATTGCACGTCAAGCAGAGCTTTACGAGACTTTTAAGCAGATACAAAGCAACTTTAAAAAAGATTCGGATAGTCGTAAAACACCTTAATATCTCCAAGACCGACTGAGCAGATTAAACAACCTTTGGTCTGAGTTTAAGCATAATAATTCGGCGCTTGCTGAATACAAAACTATCGCGAGCACCGAAACCTACTTTTTAAAATATATTTTTCAATCAGCTTCCAACATTTATCAAGCAACTCTGGACATGATTACATCATTTTCACCAGAACAGCAGCAACTTCAAGACGCTAAAGCAGGTTCGTCTAAAAATCAAAGCGATCAAAATAAGTCGGTTAAGAGCACTAATCCATGTGGTCAAATAGACGAGTTCATTACAGAGCAGAGAACAAACTTCAGAGCATTGCGTCGACTTATCCGCGGTATAAACGTTGAGGAATTATCGGAAAAATGGGAACTAGAAGACGAGTTAGGTAACTTACAAAATCGTTGGAATGCCATAGATCGTTTACACTTAAAAATTGATAATATATTGCAAGGTGGCGATCTAATTATGAAGATGAATTCACCACTTACGAATCATCTTACAAGCGCATTAAAAGGGTTATTAATCAAAAAATCGTTTCATCAGCTCACATTCATCAAGTGACGCCACAGATTGAGATTCCGGTTTATACAGGTAAATATACGACCTGGCCTACTTTTTATGACCTCTTTACCGAGACCATACACAACAACAATGCGCTCAGCAAAGCTCAAAAAATGCAGCACCTTAAAGAAAAAATCAAGGGAGAGGCTGAGCGCCTTATACAGCACTTGATATATTAGCCGAAAATTACGACACAGCCTGGGAGATTTTGACGCACCGATATAATAATCCCCAGTTTTTATTTACAAAACAAGTAGAGTATCAACCAAGGCCTACCTATAATCAAGCAAAGCAAAATTTCATCAAACAGCAGCCTAATTATTATCAAGGCAAATATCAGAGGACACCCTATCAGGCCATTGTTACGACGCAAAACAATAAATGACCATTGTGTCCTCAATATCATGACTTGTTCAGATGCAAGAAGTTTTTAGGTATGACATCGGACTTATAACTAAAAGTGGTTTCGCGGTTTCGATTGTGTCAAAATTGCCTATACAATAATTTCAACAATAAATGTTTTTCTGCGAAGCGGTGTAAGGAGTGCAACGGCGAACACAATACGTTGCTTCACGATGCATGTGTACGCGCAACGGTGTCCAATTCGGGCAGCTTATGTGGGTCGCCACTTCAGTCGATGCCACTACCGACTTATAATTCTGCGAAATCACACGCCGACAATAAGCCACACAATGTAAATTATGGCGCAAGTAATGACTAGAAAATTTTACTTACTACATTGTTGCTCAATATCAAGTCCGCGGAAGGAAATTTCGTTACACTGCGCGAGTTAAGGTTGACAACCCGGGCTCATTACACTTTGTAAGCAACACATATTGACCCGAATAATATAAGTTAGACCAAGCATTATATAAGTTAGAATAAGCATTTATTATTATTTAAATACTGGTGTTAAATCAGACTATAACCAATATTGTATTAGCCTTTCACGCTGTTCGTATTAAATAAAGTTATTTTTATAAACCAATACGCTGTCGACTACTTAATTGGCGCAGCCGGTAGGATCTCGGTCGTCGGAAACTTAGTAATTCGATTAGAAGTCTCGATATTCTATATACTCCACGTTCGTTTTTACGATTAAACCGGGATCACCGAACAAACAAATTTATTAAGTAAAGACAGTGGAAGCAGCTGGCGTACATATTCCATATCATGGGAATAACTGCGGTACTGTGAGTAAAACTTTTCGCTATCCTTTCGTTTATCCTTTATGTTCCTTTTATAACAGTTTACATAAGTGTCTTCAGATAATTTTTCTCTTAGGGAGAGAGGAGTTAAGGTTGACAACCCGGGCTCATTACGCTTTGTAAGCAACACATATTGACCCGAATAATATAAGTTAGACCAAGCATTATTGTTTGCTTTAGGGAGCTCAATCAAGTCACCGTGCTCTGGGTCACCCTAAAATGTGTGGTCCAGAGAGGTCATCGACTGACTTCCCTAATAGCGTTTCTGCTACCGTTAAATAAACTTAAATTGCTACTTACTTATTATAAATTAAAAGATCACTTACATACTAGAAGACGGTGTGCCACACCCTTACGGTCTCGTCCGCCGCGCTGTTCGCGGAGGTCCCAGTGACTCGCCGCCCGGCCGCTGCTGGCTGCTGGGGTGATGGTAGCTCGCCTCCCCGGCGACTGTCTCTGGCTGCTGCTATGGTGGGTGGAAGGGCTCTAATACCCGTCGTCTACCCCGAGAGCTCTCAACCCCAGAAAAACATACGTGACCTTCACCGCAGTACGTGGCTCACTGCACACTAGTGAGACTGCATCGCAATGCGCCGATGCACAACAACACTTAGTCCACTTAGTTTAAACTTATTAAAGTTCACACTCCAACGCGAGTACCCTGCGTGGGTCTCATAACCCAAAGAGGCCAAGTGCCTCGTGCTTGACGACCGCTGTCGAAGCTCCAATCAATTAACTGTTTGTAACTAGCCCGCCCTGGTACTAATGTTTTACACTGTTTTATTAATTTTTACGGGCCCCCTGAATCAACTTATGTGCCCTACATATCAAATTACAAATACAAACAATACTTTTCTACGTGACCCCGCGGTATAATGTCTGTTCTACCGTGAGAACCCCAAATCTCTCCCGCTGACAGCCGTCTGTCCAATATTTTTAAAACTACAGCGGGGGGCGTACGAATTGGCCGTTTTGTTCAATACAATTATATAAGTTAGAATAAGCATTTATTATTATATAAATACTAGTGTTAAATCAGAATACAATCAATATTGTATTAGCCTTTCACGCTGTTCGTATTAAATAAAGTTATTTTTATAAGCAAATCCGCTGTCGACTACTTAATTCGCGCGCTCCTAGACCAGGGATCTTAAATTTCCCTGATATCAGAGAATGCCGCGCAGATGCTAGGTCTTAAACGCCATCAATATTCAGCATCTATCTCAGGGATAGGCAACGGTTGTAAGCAGAGCAATGGCATTGTAAATTTAGAGTGCCAATCGATTTACAAAGACTATCATTTCGCTACGCAAGTATTAGTAATTACAAAGGTTATAAATAATCTACCTAGTACTTCATTCAACAAGCAAGCATGGCCACACATTCAGAACATCAATCTGGCAGACTCTCAGTAAAACGTCTCACGCTCCATAGATCTCCTCTTAGACGCCAATGTCTACTCTAATATCATTTTGAGTGGTCTTATCAAGAGTACACAGGAGGCCCTATAGCCTAGCAGGCTAAGTTAGGGTGGATCCTGTCGGGAAACGTGAAGAAAGCATTTAATTGTCACGTGGTCATTAATAATTTAAGCGACATTTCCAAGTACTGAGAGATGGAGGACGTCACCACATCTGATACTCCTTCTCTTACCAGGGAAGAGCAGTATTGCGAGGATCTCCATGCAAAAACCACGAGACGGCTAGAAAGTGGTAAATACGAGGTAGCATTACCTATAAAGCCCAACTTTGAACTAGAGCTAGGGTTGTCAAAATCAAGAGCAATGACACAATTACGGCAACTAGAGCAAAAGCTTTGTAAAAATGAAAATATAGCTAAACCATATCGCGACTTTATGGCTGAGTACGAACGACTAGGTCATATGCGCAAAATAGAACACTGTCGTTGAACCATCATGCTACTTTCCACATCACAAAATGTAGAGTCGTATTCAATGCATCATTAAAAACAACATCAAAGCCTGAATGATTAATTGGGGCGTGGTCCAAATCTGCAGCAGGACCTACAAACATTAATTCTTAGCTGGAGGCAGTATAAATATGTTTTAAATGCCGACATAGAAAAGATGTTCAGAATGATTTTCATCAGAATGGCTGATCAGCAATTACAGACGATCGTCTGGAGAGCATATCCAGAACAGGAACTTGAAGAATATCATCTGACCACGGTTTCCTTCGGTACAAGGGCAGCTCCATTTATTGCCATGCGTACCCTACGTCAGCTTGCCATCGACGACGGGGAAAAATATCCACTTACCCCGGATATTCTCAAATTCAAATTTTATATGGATGACCTCTTTTATAAAAGCAACTCGATACTCGAAGCTAAAAGCGTTCAAAATCAGCTGATCGCTATCTTAAGAGGTGCAGGCTTCAACCTAAGAAAGTGGTCAAGTAATCATCCACAACTATTAGAAGGACTCTCTAAAGATCAAATTAATGCAGCAGCAATCGACTTCCAGGACGCCGAAACCACCAAGGCATTAGGTTTACGCTGGAACTCAACAACAGACACCTTTACATTTAATGACAAACATCATCATTGCGACAGTGAAAACATTCGTACAAAACGGCAGCTACTCTCACAAATTTCAAAGGTCTTTGACACGATAGGCTGGCTATCACCTTTAACTATCAGATCAAAGTTATTATTTCAGAAAGCGTGGGCCGCCGTTGTATACATTTCGGCAATACAGATCAGTTGTTTGAATTGCATGGGTTTGCAGATGCCACAGATAAAACATTTGCATGTTGTGTTTACATCGTAACTATCAATGATAAGGGCGAGCGCACATCAAGATTGGTTGCCGCCAAAACAAAGTTGGCTCCGTTAAATACTAAAATATCACTTCCAAGGCTAGAATTACGTAGTGCATTGTTGTTGGGCACGCTGATGAAAAAGGTTTTTAATTGTTTTTCACAAACAAATATATTTTTTTTTGCGTCTGATTCAATGGTCGCCCTTGGATGGATAAAAGGAGACATTGCAAGGTGGAAGCAATTTGTCGCCAACCGCGTACAACAAATCATTAATGTTTTGCCACCATCAACATGGCGTCATGTACGGTCAGAGGAGAATGCAGCAGATTGTGCAACACGCGGGTTATCAAGCGATCAGCTCATCCATCATTCGTTGTGGTGGGAAGGTCCCAAATGGTTGACCGCGTACAATCCCACGGACATCCCAGATGTCAAATATAAACAGCCGACTTTGGAAGCAAAAAAGGCCAGTGTGTGCACAGCCTTATATCAAAAAGAAACAACAATTTTATCAGAGTTCTTAGACAGATACAATTCCATTACTCGGGCGGCGAAAACAATGGCTTGGATATCGCGTTTCATTGCGCGCGCTCGGGGTCAGCAGAATGATGAATCGACAAGTACATTGTCTTCATCGGAAGTAAATAATGCACTTTATACGATCATTAAACATATTTAAGCAATTGATTTTAAAGACAACATAAAATATTTAAAATTAAAAGGTAAGGTGCGAATAAATAGCAGAATATAAAATTTAAATCCGTTTATGGATAAAGATAGCATACTGAAAGTCGGGGGGCGATTATCAAATTCTAAAGTATCAGGGAAAATTCCAATAATTTTGTCAAATCAAAGCCGCCTCACCGAGTTGATCTTCAATCTGGCGCACGCCGCTACTCTTCACGGCGGTCCTAGATTAATGCTATCTATTATCAGAGATAAATTTTGGGTACTTAGCGGTATGCGCACCGTTAAAAAGCAATTAAGGCGATGTGTCACATGTCGCCGATTTAGCCATCAAAAACTTAATCAAATCATGGCTGACCTGCCAGCACCTAGAGTCACACCTTTGCGACCTTTCAACCACTGTGGGGTGGATTTTACAGGCTATGTAGAGCTAAAGGCGAATAAGGGTCGCGGCATAAGAACAACAAAAGGTTATGTTTTTGTTTTCATGTGCCTAACCACCAAGGCTATACATCTGGAGTTAGTCTCTGACCTCAGCACAGCATCATTTCTTGCCGCGTTCCGCGTTCGCGTCTGTAATTGCTGATCAGCCATTCTGATGAAAATCATACTGAACATCTTTTCATGTCGGCATTTTAAACATATTTATACTGCCTCCAGCTAAGAATTAAAGTTTGTAGGTCCCGCTGCAGATTTTGACCACGCTCCAATTAATCATTCAGGCTGTGATTTGATGATATTTTTAACCCCTCGAGCGTCATATGTACTTACCGGTGTACAAAATAGTTGAGAGTCATGCGTGTCTCTTGTACTTACCGGTGTACAACAGACTTGGCTCAGATTGGTTGGTTGTTATACAAGGTTGGTTATACAAGTTTTAGCTGTCTGTGAATTTTCTATGGTCCGTATAGAAGAAATTAACATAGTTAGTAGGATTCGGACCAAACAAAACATTATCAAAAAAAATATTTAAAAAGAGTGTCTGAAGTTATGGACGGACGTCAGCCATATTAGTACAAAGTTGTGTTGTTGTGATTTGTTTACATGATGTTTTCTCGACGTAAAATATATGTTTTCGTATGATTCTTATCTATATTTACTGGAAACTTAATACAGTTTTTGCACAATGCAATAGTTGTGTGATATAGTGGCAATTTAGATTAAACGAAGAGCTAGAAGTATAAATATGATATTTTGATTTTGCTAACAACTACAGCTAACATTGTCTGTTAGTGCTGTAATTTTCTTCATATTTTGATTCTTTTGATAAAAGTGATTATAAACATTAATCAATTTGTAGATTATTTCATCAGTAACCTTTTTTTATTTACAGTTAGACATAATATACTTTTAGGTCACTATTTACGCGAGCCGGATATTGAAAACAAAAGAAAACCGTTCCAGTGCCACTACAAGTAAGTCTTTATTGTTCATTCTAAGTAGTTAACTACGTACAAAAACTCATACAGAAAAGAATGACACCTCATTCACGCGAAAATCTCGTATAGTTATTACGCAATAAATATGTTTCCCTAATCAAACAATAAAAAAGTGATGTATCGCAAAATGCCTGACACGTAAAGCATTTAATGCTTTAGGGTGGCTGGCGCGCCACGGGTTAATGATGCATTGAATACGACTCTACATTTTGTGATATGAAAGTAGCATGATGGTTCAACGACAGTGTTGATTATACGCATATGACCTAGTCGTTTGTACTCAGCCATGAAGTCGCGTTATGGTTTAGCTATATTTTCATTTTTACAAAGCTTTTGCTCTAGTTGCCGTAATTGTGTCATTGCTCTTGATATTGACAACCCTAGCTCTAGTTCAAAGTTGGGCTTTATAGGTAATGCTACCTCGTATTTACCACTTTCTAGCCGTCTCGTAGTTTTTGCAAAGAGATCCTTGCAATACTGCTCTTCCTTGGTAAGAGAAGGAGTATCATACGTGGTGACGTCCTACATCTCTCAGTACTTGGAAATGTCGCTTAAGTTATTAATGACCACGTGACAATTAAATGCTTTCTTTACGTTTCCCGACAGGATCCACCCTAACTTAGTCTGCTAGGCTATAGGGGCCTCCTGTGTACTCTTGATAAGACCACTCAAAATGATATTAGAATAGACATTGGCGTCTAAGAGGAGGTCTACGGGGCGTGAGATGTTTTACTGAGGGTCTGCCAGATTGATGTTCTGAATGTGTGGCCATGCTTGCTTGTTGGATGAAGTACTAGGTAGATTATTTATAACCTTTGTAATTACCAATGCTTGCGTAGCGAAATGATAGTCTTTGTAAATCGATTGGCACTCTAAATTTACAATGCTCTGCTTACAACCGTTGCCTATCCCTGAAATAGATGCTGAATATTGATGGCGTTTAAGACCTAGCATCTGCGCGGCATTCTCTGATATCAAGGAAATTTGAGATCCCTGGTCTAGGAGCGCGCGCAGTGTAACGAAATTTCCTTCCGCGGACTTGATATTGAGCAACAATGTAGTAAGTAAAATTTTCTAGTCATTACTTGCGCCATAATTTACATTGTGTGGCTTATTGTCGGCGTGTGATTTCGCAGAATTATAAGTCGGTAGTGGCATCGACTGAAGTGGCGACCCACATAAGCTGCCCGAATTGGACACCGTTGCGCGTACACATGCATCGTGAAGCAACGTATTGTGTTCGCCGTTGCACTCCTTATACCGCTTCGCAGAAAAACATTTATTGTTGAAATTGTTGTATAGGCAATTTTGACACAATCGAAACCGCGAAACCACTTTTAGTTTTAAGTCCGATTTCATACCTAAAAACTTCTTGCATCTGAACAAGTCATGGTATTGAGAACACAATGATCATTTATTGTTTTGCGTCGTAACAATGGCCTGATAGGGTGTCCTCAGATATTTGCCTTGATAATAATTAGGCTGCTGCTTGATGAAAGTTTGCTTTGCTTGATTATAGGTAGGCCTTGGTTGATACGACGCTGATGATTCGCGTTTATGAATTGGCTCTAGTGCTGTAAATTTATTCTCCAGGAATTGCATAAATTCATCTAATGCTGGCAAATCACATGGGTTTTTGCGAGCCTCTTTAGAATCACAGTACGTTTCTTGATCAAGCTTTTTTGACAGAATTTGAACGAGTATCGGGTCCCAAGTTGTCATATCCACGCCTAAATTGTGGATAGCGTTCAGAGTCTCCATGCTGGTGTCATTATAGCCTCTTGATTTCAAATGCTGTTTGTTTCTGAATGTTAGGTTGATTAAGAAAGGTCTCTACTTCTTTTGTAAATAATAACTGGGGATTATTATATCGGTGCGTCAAAATCTCCCAGGCTGTGTCGTAATTTTCGGCTAAAATATCAAGTGCTGTGTAAGGCGCACAGCTTCTCCTTTGATTTTTTCTTTAAGGTGCTGCATTTTTTGAGCTTTGCTGAGCGCATTGTTGTTGTGTATGGTCTCGGTAAAGAGGTCATAAAAAGTAAGCCAGGTCGTATATTTACCTGTATAAACCGGAATCTCAATCTGTGGCGTCACTTAATGAATGTGAGCTGATAAAACGATTTTTTGATTAATAACCCTTTTAATGCGCTTGTAAGATGATTCGTAAGTGGTGAATTCATCTTCATAATTAGATCGCCACCTTGCAATATATTATCAATTTTTAAGTGTAAACGATCTATGGCATTCCAACGATTTTGTAAGTTACGTAACTCGTCTTATAGTTCCAATTTTTCCGATAATTCCTCAATGTCTATACCGCGGATAAGTCGACGCAATGCTCTGAAGTTTGTTTTCTGCTCTGTAATGAACTCGTGAAAATGATGTAAGTAATCATGTCCAGAGTTGCTTGATAAATGTTGGAAGCTGATTGAAAAATATATTTTAAAAAGTAGGTTTCGGTGCTCACGATAGTTTTGTATTCAGCAAGCACCGAATTATTATGCTTAAACTCAGACCAAAGGTTGCATAATCTGCTCAGTCTGGTAAAATGGTTCTAGTAAATTTAGGTACGTTTACACTATAAAATATAAAATAATAAAAATTTTCAAACAAAAAAATCAAACAAAAATCGACTCCAAAAAACAGAGAAACTAAAAAGAACAAAATAATTGTTTTGTTTTGAATAACTAAATTTAATCCCCACAGTTGAAATTATACTTACATACTTTTGAAGACGGTGTCAAGTCAAATTAAATAAATAAGAAAATATTCCAAAAACAAAAATAATACGTACCAACACATCTTTATATCTACCTGTAAGTGTACGTGTTTTTTTCATAATGCTAAGCCAACCGCCTAATTAAATTGTATGTAGGCAAAAGAAGGAAATATTTTAAGGCTTGGCATCGACTTCAAAAGTATGTAAGTATAATTTCAACTGTGGGGATTAAATTTAGTTATTCAAGACAACACAATTATTTTGTTCTTTTTAGTTTCTCTGTT
This sequence comes from Scoparia ambigualis, assembly GCA_963921215.1. Taxonomy (NCBI): domain Eukaryota; kingdom Metazoa; phylum Arthropoda; class Insecta; order Lepidoptera; family Crambidae; genus Scoparia; species Scoparia ambigualis. The sequence goes on along the minus strand of OY992509.1, from coordinate 38,611,607 downwards.
TTTTGGAGTCGGTTTAATTTTTTGTTTGAAAATTTGTATGAATAAAAATTAAAGTCAGGGTGCTCTAAAAATATTACAAATATTATGTTAGGAAAAGTAAAAGTAAAAACTAGACTGAATTTTTTTTTTAAATGTTAGGGCCTTATTTCTCTGATATATATTAGATGTTTTGTCAAAATATTTGCGGTTGATAAAATGTGACCTTATATATTTAAAATAACATCATAATAACCACCCGCTAGCGCTCAATAGATTTAACAATTAGAATTTAAAATTTTTTAAAGCGAGCGGTACGCATTATTGGAGATGCTGAGGTTACAGCCTCTCTTGAGGACCTCCAGCTGCGTAGAGACATTGCTTCTCTCAGTGTCTTCTACCGAAATTACTACAGAGAGTGTTCTGAAGAACTTTTTGATCTAATCCCGCCCTCTCCTTTTCTGTCCCGGACTACACGTGCTGGTCTTAGGAACCACCATCATACTGTGCAGAATATCAGTACTCCTACCAAAAAATTTGGTAAGTCGTTCCTCTATAAGACCATTCGGCTTTGGAATTCTCTGCTGGCGCATGTGTTTCCCAGCTCCTACAGTCCCGGGTCTTTTAAGCGGGGCGTGAAACGGCATTTATCCAGGCCGTCATGAATGGGAGCGCTCGTTATCGTGCTTATTCCACGGTGGGGAGCGCTCTTATTATTTTTGACTGCATCGGCTGCTTACCATCAGGCAGGATGTAGTCACTATGACGTGTCACATTAAAAAAAAAACATAGAGTTAAGAGAGCAGAAGAAATCCTATTCTACAGTAGGGTCAACAGCGGCACCAGCGCCGGCGGCTCATCGCGCCCTCGCAGCATGAACAATCATAAAGCGTCAAGACACAATTATAAATACGACGTAAGGGGGTGGTTTATGATGATAAGGGTGAAAAGATGGTATGACTTTCGAAAATAGATGTATTTGTTTAAATGGTACAATACATTTGTGATTGACAATGCGATCGGAAGCAGAGTGAGTTGCGCGGGCCGACGAGCCTGTAGCTTGTGCTTTATATGTGTGCGCGCGTGTGCGAATACACACAAAGATGCGTTCAGTAGTATAATGTCGCACCGACATGCCGCCCCTCATTGAAGCACTGCTGCTGCTGCTTCAATCTTGGTCCATTGTTGGGAGTGGACAAATCTTCGCAAATGATCTTCGTAACGTTCCTGTAGACGTACGTATGTCTGCAACTCTCGTGACTCCATCGGTTCCTGGATACGTGTTGAGGATTCGTCCCAAGAGCCATTTCATGGGTGGAAGCTGATCATCCTTGATTAGTACAAGATCTCCTACATGTAAGGTACCATGTGAAGATTTCCATTTGTATCGGAGCTGGAGTTCGGTAATATATTCCTTGTGCCATCTAGACCAGAATTGCTGCCGCAGTTTTTCTACTCGCTGGTAGTGGTTTAACCTTTGGAGTGGTAAATCGGCGTAGTCTGGCTCTGGTATTGACGTAAGCGGTTTGCCAATAAGGAAATGACCAGGGGTAAGCGGTAATAGGTCGTGAGGATCAGAGGATATTGGGCTAATGGGTCTAGAGTTTAATATCGCTTCGATTTGTGTAAGTGTTGTATATAATTGTTCAAAAGTTAAATTTGAATTACCTATTACTCGCTTTAGATGAGTTTTTGTGGATTTAACTCCAGCTTCATGCAATCCACCGAAATGTGGAGACTGTGGAGGACTAAAACTAAATTTTATTGAACTTTGTGCAAAACTATCGATAATACGGTCCCCCTCACTAATAAACATCTTTTTTATCTCGTTATTAGCGCCGACGAAATTAGACCCGTTATCGCTATAAATGTATGTTGGTTTGCCTCTACGGGCGATAAATCGCTTTAGCGCTGAAATATAATTCGCAGTAGACATATTACTAACGAGTTCCAAATGAATGGCCTTGGTGGTGAAACACACGAAGACACAAATGTATGACTTGATGAGCCTACAGCCTCGCCCCTCTTTGTTGGCAACCATCACTGGTCCAGCATAGTCCACTGCTGAGTATTGAAATGCATATCCGGTAAGAAATCTTTCCTTAGGTAAATTTCCCATTATAGGGGTTACTGTATTGCCGCGAAACCGATTACAAATAGTGCAATTTCGAGAAACATACCTAGCCAAATCACGACCACCTACAGTCCAATAATTTTGTCTAGTTGAATACAATAAATGTTGTGGTCCAGCATGCATTAAAATCTTATGTTCATTGGAGAATAATAATTTTGTAAATATATGATTTTTATGTAATAATATTGGGTGTACTTTATTAAAACTGTATGGTGAGTTTTTAAGACGACCACCCACTCTTATTAATTTTAAATCGGGATCAAAAAATGGATTAAGTGAAAGTAATGAATTACCACTTTTTAATGATTTATTTAATTTTAGTAAATCGTATTCAGTACTGTAACTTTCTTGTTGTGAAATAGAAATTAATTTATTTGTAGCTAAACGAAGTTCGCTAACCGTTAAATATTTGTTTGTGCATTTATTCATTTTATGTTTTGTGTTGTTTATAAATCGCAACACATATGCCATAGTTCTCGTCATACGAGAATAACTAGAAAATATATGGAAAGGGAACAATGGCCCCACGGAGTTAGTTATCATACAATTAACCTCTTGTTTTAATTCGGGCATAAATTGATTATTGTTTTTTAAATCAAATGTAGGCCACAATGATTCATCATGTTTTAGAAATTGTGGGCCGTTCCACCATTGCTCGCAGTTAACCAACACATCAACACTCATATTACGCGTCAGGTAGTCAGACGGATTTAAATTAGTAGGTACGTACTTCCAGGTATTAATATCTGTAGTGGACTGTATTTCTGCAACTCTGTTCCGTACAAAAGTTTGTAATTTGTTTGTTGGTGCGCTTAGCCAACTTAAAACAATGGTAGAATCTGACCAGTAAAAACACTGGTGTATTTGTAATCGTAATGAATTAATAACTTTATAGCTAAGTCTAGAGCCAAGAACGGCCCCACATAATTCTAATCGAGGAATTGTTTGTGATTTTAAAGGACTCACTTTATTTTTTGAACATAATAAATGTACATGAATTCTGTTATCGCTGTCTATAGATCGTAAATACACACAGGCTCCGTAGGCCTCCTCAGACGCGTCTGTAAACACATGTAATTGCAAATTTATAAAGTTATTGCAAGTGACGTGTCTAGGAATTTTTAGTTTATTTAATTGTGGTAAGGAATCAATGAACTGAAGCCACGCCTTTTGTGTGGCAGGCGGTACTTCGTCATCCCAAGATAGCTTACATAACCATAATTTTTGTAATGTAAGTTTTGCCATTAATATAGCGGGGCTCACAAGTCCCAATGGATCGAATAATTGAGATATCGTAGATAAAATATTTCTCTTTGTTATCTTATTGCGTGATTTTAATTGAATATAGAAACAAATATTGTCAGACCTATGATCCCAATTTATACCTAAAGTTTTTGAGATACTATTAGGACACAGATCTAAACGTTCAGTTGAAGTATTATCATTGTTTTCTATTTTGCTAATTAAATCGCGACTGTTTGAACACCATTTTCTTAACTTAAAGCAACCGGTTTTTAATTGTTCGGTAACCGATGTGTAAATGTATAATAATTGATTGAAATCTTTACCCCCTGAAATGAAATCATCAACAAAGAAATCTTTACTAATTATTTCTTGTATGAATAAATCGGTACACTCATTAGCTAATTGTTTGAGACATCGTATAGCTAGGAAAGGCGCGGACGCCGTTCCGTACGTTATTGTATTTAGTTCGTAGGCCTTTAACGGCTGACTGGGATCGTCGCGCCATAGTATTTGTTGTAAACACCGCTGTGACTCATTTATATCTACGGCGCGGTACATTTTTTCAATATCGGCAGTCAACACAAAGTTGTGCTGACGAAAACGCAGTAATATCGAAAATAAATCGTCTTGTATCGTTGGACCTACCATTTGCAGCTCGTTAAATGAATAACCAGAACTTGATTTGGCAGAACAATCGAAAACAACCCTTAGCTTGGTTGTTAAGCTATGGGGGCGTTCAATGCCATGATGAGGAGCAAAGTATTTAACCTTATCGCTACTACACGACTTTGATTCCCTCATATGTCCTAGATCGATATACTCCTTTATAAAATTTGTGTATTGAATTTTTAGTTTTGAATTAATTTGTAGTTTTTTCTCTAAATGCATAAATCGTTTTTTAGCAGATTGGTATGAGTCACCCAATAAACTAGTGCTCATTTTTAAAGGTATAGTCACACAAAATTTGCCACTAGGTAGGCGCGATGTGGTGTTTACAAAGAGATTTTCACAATCAATTTCTTCTTGTGACCAATTAAAATGTTTATTTGTAGTAGTAAAAATATTGTCCAATTCCCAAAACTTAGCTAATTGATCGCTTAGTATTTGAGTATCAGAATAGTTACAATATGTAGTTGGATCGGATTTAATTGAACCGCCAATAATCCAACCCAACTTAGATTTTTGTAATGTTATGTTTTGAGAGTTTAATTTTATTTGTTGTGGTTCAATCAAGTCCCAAAAAACACCATTACCAATCAAAATTTCAATGTTTGCGGGCTTATAAAAATCGGGGTCTGATAGTGATATAGATTTAGGTATTTTAATTAATTGTTTATCAATAGGGGAACTTGGCCACGGATTAGTTATTTGAGATATAATAATGCAAGTAATTGTAAATTTGTAAGTGGAGTGCATTGATTGAATGGTAATATCACAGCAATTGTTAGCTACTGATACGTTATTATTTAAGCTGTTTATAGTTGTAGTTCTACTTGTAGTAGGTAAACGCAGTTGTTTACATAAACGTTCCGTTATAAAATTGGACGTGCTCCCGGAGTCTAGCATAGCGCGTACTACCTGCTGCTTATGTTCGCTATTGTTTGCGCACACAGCGACGCGCGCCGTAGACAGCAGACCTTGAGGCGAAACTACTGAACAAGATAACGAAACCTGTTCGTTCGATTCGTGTGCCACCTCTGCCCTCGCGACGTCATTTAATTCGAGGCAAATCAAACTATTATGTTTTTTATTGCACCTTTTACATGGACCCATAATACATTTTTTTTTTGTGTGTCCGGGTCTTAAGCAATTTAAGCACAAATTTAATTCATTAGCCCTTTTTTCCCTATCTTTATTAGATAAATTGAGGAATGTTTTGCAATAATAGATATAGTGATCAGATTGACAAACGGGACATTTGTATTTGGCCGCGTTAGTAGAAACTAAAGTATGCGTGCCTATTGTTCCTACCTGCTTTGGATATTTATATTTATTGCTTTGTTCTAATGTTTCTAACAGTTCGGCCCGATTTCTTGTAAACTTTAGTATATCTTCAAAATCATAACTTTTATTTTCGTGTACTGCTTTAAACTTTTCCCATTCAACCAAAGATTGTGGGTCAAATTTACTTGACAACATGTATATTAATAAAGTGTCCCACTTGTCTGTAGGTTCACCTAAAGTGGCTAATGATCTTAAATTTTTGACGAAACTATCGACTAATCTTTTTAAATTGAATGAAGTGTCCTTTTGTATGGGATAAACACTAAATAAAGATTTGACATGGTTGGCGATAAGCATTTTCTTGTTGTCATACCTATCGCAGATCAATTTCCATGCAACTTCATAATTGTTAGATGAAAATTCTATAGATTTAATTACTAATAGGGCACTACTCTCGAGAGACGAGCGCAAATAATGGAATTTATTTATTGGACTTAAATCAGGGTTATCGTGAATAAGAGAAATGTATGTGTCTCGAAATTCCAACCAAGAACCGTATGTACCATTGAACCTGGCCAGTTGAATTACCGGCAACTTTACATTGGCCCTCGTGTGTTGCACCACGCTGGCTGCGTCCTCCGAGTCCCTGCGAAGGCTTTGCTGCGGATTACTCGCGCTCGTGATACCTAATTTCGCCTTCGCAGATGCTACTGCTTTATAATACATTCCCTCAAAAATATCGCGTTCCTTGAATTGCTCGTCAGGATTGGATGACAAACATTCTAATTGTTCTTGAATTTCGTTGTAAGTATCCATTAATACTTCCATCTTTGACACTCGCAATTCAAGTTCCAACTGAGTCTCGTTACTTAATGTTTTCGGCAAACTATTGATGTAATTAATGAATAACGTTAGGCGACCTTTACAGTTACCACGTTTTTTAATGAATTCTTGTTCGGTAGTCATTATAAAATAGACTTATAAATCGTAACGTAAAATAGAAAAAAATGCAAATTACGTAGTCCTATCCAAATAAATTTATTTGTAGGTAGGTAACTACAAGTAATAAAAAAATATAATTGCGACGAAAGTTATCGTAAATTTATGATTTTTATAGAATATTATTATAGAATAGGTAATAGGTAACCTTAGTTTGGCAATAGGTAGCCTTAATAATGCGGCAATAGGTAGCCCTTTGATATTAAATTGACAAATATGTAGGGTAGAAATCGATAGGATGCAACACTTTCACAAACGGGCGACGCGATGTTAAATGTTGGTTAAGTAGAAAAAGGTTTGGAATTTTTGGAAGGTTGGATTATTGGCACAAATCTTTAAAAACAGTCTAACCAGTTCGCCACTCGCCTTAGAACAATGTTGTTCTGAAAAAGCTGCACAATGTCTCCCTTCAATAAATAGGTAAACCACTTTACTCACGTCGACACTGGATCACTCTTCTTCGACTTTTATCCGGTTGAAGGACCAATAAATACGACGTAAGGGGGTGGTTTATGATGATAAGGGTGAAAAGATGGTATGACTTTCGAAAATAGATGTATTTGTTTAAATGGTACAATACATTTGTGATTGACAATGCGATCGGAAGCAGAGTGAGTTGCGCGGGCCGACGAGCCTGTAGCTTGTGCTTTATATGTGTGCGCGCGTGTGCGAATACACACAAAGATGCGTTCAGTAGTATAATGTCGCACCGACAATTATTATTATTAGTTTTATCCTATTTTTAGTTTTGAATAACTTTGTTTAACTTAACATTTCATTGTTATGTTTCTTACATTTCTTAATTTTTTATTGTTTTTCTTTTTACATTTTTTACTATTGACTTTTATTGTGCATTTTACATTTGTACATTTTACATAATACTTTAAAATTTTTTACATTGTTAATAATTTACTTAGTTTCCTCTTTCGCTGGTTGGGAATATCTACGGTTTAACTCCGCACATAGGTAGGTACCTAACCTAACGCTTATTCAGCCGTTTGAGTGCGTTGCACTGCTTATTAGCCTACATGACGAAATCATGTTTGTTTATAAATAGTATGACTAACACCAATATTTTTAAGTGTCTTACTAACTCGACTAAGTACTGTAAACTACTACCAAATAAAGTGAAAATCTTATACCGTGGGTTTTCTTCTCGACACTTCGCAACAAGTCTGATACTTACTCAAACTATTACACCAACGTCTTTGACGAATTTATGGTGAACTGAGGCAGCGTGGTCAACTAAGCGCTGCACTGTACATAACGTTTTGGTACCTACATATTTTGCACGAATAGGTACCTACCGCAAAGCTTCCAACTTCAGCAAATAAAGTTTCTTAATGGCAAATAATGTTGTACCGCATAGCTGGGGCCACAGCAGCAGCGGCAGCGTGGTGCAGTGCGTGCGGCGCACGAGCACGCGGTGCGCGCGCGCCGGCCCGTGCCGCGGCGCCCCCGCCGCCCCCGCCGCCTCATGCGCCTCCACGAGCGCGTGGCCCTGGCAGCGCGGCCCGCACGCGTACTGCACCGCGTAGCGCCACGAAGTATAGTTGCCGGACTCCTCCACCAACGACCAGGGACCGCTGTCGGTACACATAACGATGCGCCGATTAGGTTAATAAGATCAATTGAAACTGAACAATATTGGATAGAGTTTTAGGCGGGAAAATGTTTTAATAAGATGTTAGCAAAAATACTAAACCCTCGTCCTGTAGTAGTTTTCTGACCTGAGCGTGTGCGCAGAGATGTCGGCGAGCAGGTGCGCGAGGTGCGCGGGGCTCACGTGCGGGAAGTCGGCGGCGGCGGCGAGCGCCGGCGGCGCCAACAGACGCGCGGCCGCCGCCAGCGCCGCGAGCGCACCCGCCGCCAGCGCAGCCGCCAGCGCCCAGCGCCGCCGCGCCAGCCGCCCCGCGCGCCGCCATGCACCCACTAGCACAGTGCTCTTCATTGTTGCACACACTCTGTAACATTGTTTTGTTTATCTAACAAAAATACTTATGGCGGCTACACATTAGTGCCGTGAATTCACGCTCGAATTCACGCCATGAATTCACGGCACAAGTCGTGCCCTCCACATTCACGGGATGCTCACAATCGTTCGTGAAACTCGCCGCGAAACATTGAGGTGAATATACTAGAGTAAGTAGACGTCCTATACAATAAATGTGCAGTTGTGCACAGCTACAATGTAACGATGTGTAACTCAGGAGTGACAAACGCAAAAGATATAGTATCCCAGGCAAGGAGTGATTAACTCCGTATATCCCTATAACTCCAATTATATCTTTATATCCATGTAGCTAAGATGTGTTTTGGTCAAAACTCATTGCGGAGAAAAGAAAGAAACAAAGATGTGTCTAGGTTGTAAGTAAAAAAGAGATATTATTTCGCCCGTGCATACGTAGTGCGAGTTATATTATATGGTAGTTTTGCTAAGGCACAAATTCGGTTTGTTTAAAGAATAACAAATATATTTTACAGATTATATCAGTTAAGTTTCCACCAATAGTAATAATTAATTACTTAACAGCTAAATAAATTATCGAACAAAGAGAGCAAGTACAGACGTAACAACTACCTAGCATGAACAAAAAAAATCCAAACAATTGCAAATAAAACTAATAAACTCACTTGCTTTCTAAATTGAGAAGCAGGTGTGAAAATATCGATGGTTGTTCTAATTCTCTTTCTTGTCGTACGCCCAATCAACTAAGTTAATCTTTAACTCACTAGCTCATTTCGTTCATAACTGAACCAGGGAGTTAAAGAGTTAAAGATATAAAAGAGTGATGTAAATCTTTGGATGTAAAAGATGTAATCACTCTTTTCTTAACAGTGAGTTATTCTGCGCATCGCTACTACAATGATACTTGTACCGTGGTGCGGGGCTTACCTAGTTGTCATAGAAATGTCTAAGCGCAGATGCGACACACTGTTCATACAGATTTATTACAGAGTTGTAAAATTGTAAGTTAATGTTGTTTAAAAACTAATATGTTAGTTTTTATATTTATTGATTGTTGTAATTGTAATATAGAAATTAAAATAAGTAAATTAATGCCAAAAATAAAAGTAAGTAAATAATTTAGTTAATAAATATTTCATAAAAATTATAAAAATCTCCACCCGGAATGCGGAAAGTGCGTGGTTCGATTCCCGCCTGAGGTTGTCGTCTTTTTTTTTCAGTTTAAAAAAAAAAAGATTACTTAAGTATATTTAAGCGTTAATAAAAAGCTAAAATAAAAAACATTAATCAAAAAAAAAAAATCTTTTTCAATTATTTTGGAAAAATATTTATTTAAGTAGGTACGTGTAAAAATATTACTGAGTATCAAATATTCAGATGCTCAAATTTTTCAAGCATTATTGAGATGAGATTAAAAATCGTATTTGAGTCCTGCCCGCTTCATCTTAATTACTTATTTTACGAATATTAGTTTAATTACTCACAGCTATAAAGTAAAATAAAAAAATCGCGTTCCAATTTTTATTTAAAATTAGGACACGACTTTTTGAAGAAAAATGTCCTTGACTCCTATTATTCACAATAATATAGGCAACGTAATCGCCGGGAAGTGACTAAACAGCGTTTCTCCCGTGTTCTTTTAGCAACAACGTGTTGAGGGACTCCATTTTATTTCTATCTACCGTACAATAATAAATAAACTTTAAAAAAAATTAAACACTTGAAATTGGCTTAATGCTACACGCGATAGCCATTAATTAAGATAATACTAGGTGACTAAACAAGGTGTAGCAGGTAAAGACTAAACAGGTCTTCCTAGTTTATTGCACCTTAATGGTTAGTAACCTCTACGTGTTTTCGTGACAGACAGTGGGAGTGAAATTGTGTATTATTTGACAACATATTACTCTTTAACCATGTACAATTAACAGCGCTAGACCGCTTCTAGAGTGTTGTTTTCTCGCGGCCAAAAATTCAAAAGCGCCGCCATTTGCACGGCGCGCTTACGCCATTGTTCAACCATAATTCAACAGATAATAGATTTTACACTGCAGAACGGACATAGTTGTTATGCATGTTTTCTACCTACCTTTAATTAGAATTCAATCTTTATTACATTGTATTATTTCAGATTAAACCACAGATAATACTATGGTTTGATAAAATGAAAGAAACTCTTTGTGTTTATTTATGACCAAATACATTTATATACATACGTACTATTTCTTCTGCCTAGGTAGTAGGTAATAAAATATAAATAAAAATATCACAGAAACGATGCATCTGTTGTGATTTGTGATAATATTGTTTAAAATTAGAATAATTTAAGCGGAAGTTAGTATTGAAATGGTTGTAATTTGTATTGCCAATCAGTTCACCGGAAGTAGCCTATGTTGAATACAACAAAATGTAATAAATTAGTTAGAATTGTAAATTAGCATTAGAATTTATTCTTGTTATGAAAATAAGATTGTTTTAGATGTGTAAGAAGTATGGTATTGTCTAAAATAAGTTTGTCTTTGTTACTTCGAATATTAAGTCACCCGGAAACGGAAATAGCGTGATATTGTCAAGTTCAAATATTAAGTCCCCGGAAACGGATGTCGGAAATAATGTTAGTAGTGGGATTAATAACGATTTGCTGTAAAGTAGTTTTACTTTGGTAAGAACATTCTTGAACGGGACGCTCTAGAGTGAAGACAGTGTGTAGTGTAATCACAGAATAAAGTACAGTGCCAGTCTATTGGAGTTTTATTACACATCGGAGCTAAAGAATAAAGTTATTTTCCACGCCGTGTGAATCCTGTGATACCCCGAAGGTAAATATCTAATATTTATTAATATATCTAATGATCTCGAAAAAAACGGTCAAGTTCATTAAAAAAAAAGTATTTTAACAAAACACAACAAAATCCCCTATCAAACTGCCACCATAATCTTAACCCTAGTAATTATTTCACATAAAGCGTTAAAAGTGTCACTTCTGCACAAAACAGAAATATTGTTACTCTATATGCATTTTACCGAAACATGGACGCCGTTTAATGTCTCGGCGATTTGATAAAATAATTAGTCAAATGCATGTTACATCGATAATTTAGTACGTATTTCCAGGTGAAAAGTGATTCCTTTGGTTTTATTTGTATTTCTTGAGTTGTTCAGCACACTTATAGGTATATTTTAATTAAATAGAACACAGAATACACACTTATTGTTGCGTCTAGCGCCTGCCACAGACTACTACAGTTGGAGCGAGCTGGCGCTAACGCGTGTTACAAACAATCTAGTTGAGATGTCTTCTCTAGTACGTAGTACATAATAACTCACATAATAACTCAATGTCGCGAAATGGACGTTGAAGCTGCTGCTGCAATAACTTTGGTTGCTGTGGTAACATACTATTTAGACGTCCAAAACATTATTAGAAAGCGTTGGAAAAAAAGAAGATGGCGGATGACTGAAATACATCGTAACCGATCAAAGTATAGTCTGGAGTAAACTGATTAATTTCCTCTTTGATAAACTGGCACGGGGCCGTGAATGTAGATTTGTACGCGTGAACACCGCGCGAACCCTTTGTCGCGGGACAAAATACGCGCGCGATCAAAGTCAAAGTCAAAGTCAAATTATTTATTCAATGTACTTAAACCTTTACAGGCACTTATTGACGTCAATACTAATAATAATAAAAAAACCGGTTAACTATCTTATAGTTAAGACTCGAAATATAAGCCGTGGTCATAGAATTGTGTAAACAAACGTATCCTGAGGGCCTAGTCAATTGGCAAACAAATTAGACGCTACGAAATCATCGCTACGATAAACCGAATGTATGGGATTGACATAAGCAAAAGTTACCTACGACGTAAAATTTACGCTAAAATAGACCTAATTGACAGTTTGACAGGCCAAGAATCGCTAATCTAGCGATCACTCAAACATTGAAGATAAAAATTCACACAAAATGGCGATTGTTTGATCAGCTGATGAAGGAAGAGTTGTGTTGTGTTGAAAGTTTTGTTTAAAATGCTCTTTTTAGGGCTATTGTGGACTGCAATAATCAAGTGCTCAGGCGCTAAGGAAGAAATGTTTCCCTACGTTGCTTGGAGCAAATTAAAGAAATACCGAGTTTGTTGTACTTGTGAATAGTTCTCGGAGTTCTCGTTTACGAACTTTCAAATATCTAACTAAGGTCAGCCGGGAATTGCGTGCTGATATAGTTGTTGCGATGTGAATGTGAGTGACCAAATAAATGTGTGTCATGCAACATTTTCCGCAACGAAGAGCAAGTCGCTGCATAACAATTTGTAGGGGCTCTCAAACCATACAAACATTTTGGCCAAATAAATCCACCTAAGTACCTTTAATCATGACAAGAAAGGTCAAGAATAAGACAACAGTAAGGGACTTTCTGTATAAATATTAAATGTAACCTATCCATAATGTCCATTTATCAATTTATAACTTAGATTGCCTATTTGTTTTACAGGTTCCAATGAAGATTTAATTTGCCAGGTAGCTTAGAGTATTAAACCAACGCTCTAAGTGTAGTAAGGTGTACCTATTGACTATACCCTATAAATCTAATACAGACAAGCATCTTTCATAATAGGAAAAGATATCAGTCCTTATGTTCAAACGGTAAGTTTTAATAAATAAATTATTACTTACATAATAAAGGTAAGTATTATGCCTATTATTATATTGGGATTTACCAGGAAATGTCAGTTTTGTTAAAATTGCTAGAATAAAGAGTATTGACATAAAGATAAAACTATTTTATGTGGTTTTGCAGATTTGAGACGACCGACGATTAAAAAATCTTAAATGTTACCTCATAATTTGGAGGATGGACTTCCTCAGAATGGTAAACAAACATGGTTATTTGGTAAAAACAATATCAAGCAATTTTGTATAATACAAAGGTACTTACCTACTAACTTTTTATCTATGACAATTTTCTGTAAGTATATTGTTCTAATTTCTTAGGAGATTCTGGATACCTTCAAAAAGCATGGTTAATGATAATAACAACAATATTTAATGCTGCATTAGGCTCACAAGAAAGGAGGGGGGTGTACCACATGTCATATCCAACAATGAAACTGCATTGAACATGGCTTTGGCATCGTTGAATTTAGTAATTTTTACTTACATGATTTTTTTTTGTGGAGCTCTAATGTTGACAACGTTTTTATTCTACAAAAAGGAGCAACCTGTGCCATAAATATATTTAATCCATAAAATAGTAATTTTGTTTATATGATGGGGAAAAATTATAAAGTTAATTTAGTTCTAAGTTTATTGTGCTTTATTTAAAAAGATTTACTTATGTACAAAAAAACAGTACCTTCGTTGACAACATTTTTATTTTAAGAAAAGGAACAGTGTGCCATAAATATATTTAACCCATAAAATAGTGATTTGGTTTATATGATGGGAAAAAATTAAGTATAAAGTTAATAGATAATAAGAGAAAGTGAAGCCTCATATTTAATAAACTTTGACTGTAAGGAAATAAGAATATATTAAGAAATACAATATTACTTAATGTTATTTTTTACTTGATATTTAATTTCACTTGCAGTAGGTACCTATAGAAAATGTTTAAGTACCTACTTATATCAATTTCTACTAGTCATAACATTAAGCTATTGAAGTTGTACTTGATTTATTATCAACATACAAAGGTAATTATATGTATAAACTTGCATTATTACTATCCGATTATTAAATCTGGTGGGTTCTATTGTATTTTTTATAATATTGTTTTTTCTTTAAATAGGTGGCTTAACATAAGGTGGCTTGTTATACATATACAAATTAAGTTCCATATCGAGCATACTCTGTAATAGTTTAGTTATTATCAATTTGGCGATTGTGAAGTAATCAATTGTAATTTGTTGCTTGAGTTTGTAATGTTACTTACACATTTTTATTTGTGTGTAACTGTAAATGGTTTGCTGTTTCACATTTTCAGTGTTATACTTTTTATAGAACTGTCGATTCACCTGTGAATATAAAATAAATAAATAAAATTAATTGTTTTTAAATTATTTTTGGTAAATATATACTATCTACTAACTTTTTATCTATGACAATTTTCTATAAGTAAGTTCATTGTTCTAATTTATTATGAGATTCTGGATACCTTCAAGCATGGTTAATCATAATAACACCAATATTTAATGCTGCATCAGGCTCACAATAAAGAAGGGATGTGTACCACATGTCGTATCCAACAATGTAACTGCATTAAACATGGCTTAAAGTTGTACTTGATTCATTATCAACATACTAAGGTAATTATATAAAATTTATTGTTTTAAAATTATTTTTGGTAAACACATAAATAGTCCTATGTTTTATTTCGATACATTATCAACCAACTTATAATTAATGGCAGTGAAATAAATAATGTAAAATAAATAAATATTTTAACTTGTCGCGTAGAGACCACGATCATGTCATTGTGTCTGTGAAGGCGTATATTTAATAAATGATTTGACTTTTATTTTCAATTACTTTTGGTATCTACCGCTATAAATAAGTAACAATAAAGCAATCCTATATTAAGGCGATGTTGTCATCATCGTCATCCTATGAACGTCCATAGGTGTTGTAGTTAGACGATTAAACCAGAAAGCCTTAGCCGCTCGCCATAGAGTTACTTTAGGCGATGTACTCATACAAGATGCAAACGTTTTAATCACTACCTAGTGGGTACTCGCATCTAAGATCAAACTGTTTAAATGTTCGCGCGGTTTGTAACATTTAGTGTTATCACTTATTCATTACAGACGGACGTCAAGTTGTCAATATTTGAGAAATTCTTGTTTTTATTTATATTATAAGATGAAAAATGGGTTTGGTCTCATATCAATGTCATATTATGGTAGGTCTGTAAGTCACTCGTCATCTTAAGTACTTATTTACAAACGTGCTTGCCTGGCGAACTTCCGGCGAAAAAAGCGATTGACTCATTTTTCAAATTGTCTCAAGGAGTCTACCCGAATTTCTTAGTAAAGTGACATTCAATTCACTAAAACTCAAAAGGATCGGTGTGGTTTATACCTATTTATTAATCTTACCTATGCGTTAGATTATCATCAAACAAAATAATACTAAGACAAGCCTCTATGTTCTATATCCCTTAGCTTATCGATATCGATGTAGCCTAGCGAATTTGATGAGCGATTTTGACGCTGTCACCGGTCGAGCGTTTGCCAGTTGACTAGGCCCTCTGGTACGAGACAAAAATAGCGGGCAAGTGTCTCTCCCCTAGCGACACAAACGGCTAAAATTTATTGGTAATTTATCGTTTTTTTGTTTTTTTTTAGGATGAAAGGTGAAGAATGATAAATCATAATGAATTGTTAACTTAAGTTATTACTTTAAGGAATAAAATTAAATGTGATTTCCAATTATCGTATGTGTTAGGTAATAGAAATTGGAAATAACTGAGTTTTTAAAGTAAAATAAAGTAACGGTTGAAATGAGTTTTCGAAAACATTAGTACCTAACCAATAAGGTTGACATTTTTAATCATTCAAATATCTTTTTTATATAAAAACGGTTTTTTCTTCTATTTCTATCAGTTCATGTACGGCATCCGTATATGAACTGATAGAAATGATAGGATTAAGTTTGTTGAACACAGATTTATTGATATATATATAATTAAACTTTAACTGCTATTAATATGAGGCAAAGTTAATGATCAATGAGTACACGATGTGACTGCTTAATGTGAACTAAATATAAAATTATTACAAAATATTCGCTGCGGGCGTAAATTGCTGACCGCGCGGTATGTACGGTCATTGCACCGTACATGTTCCCGGGGGACAAAAGATAAGGAATAAAATTTAAAATTATGATTAAAAATTGTTGACGAGAAAATGATATATGAGACAAGGTGATTCACTGGGTCCTTAATTTCTAATATTTGATAAACTTAAGGTCCTCTATTTGCTTTTCTAATCTATCTGTTCGCACACTGTAAACCTTGTCTTTTTAACGAAGGGGGAAGAGGCTTTGTCTTTTTTATGATTGCACTCACTTTCACTTTCACTAACACTTTTCACTTTACACTCACACTGCTCACTAACCGTTGTGCTGGAGGAGGCGGCGCGCGCCTGGGGCGCCTGGGGCGGAGTCCCCGGCGCCGCGGCCGCCTCATTGGAACCCGCGTCGTCGCTGTTGCTGCTTTGAGGCACAGCGCGTCCTCGCCACAGCCAGACCACCAAGCCGCCCAGAATTATCACAATGCCTACCATTATGTATATTGCTGTATAATGATGGACATCATGATACGATATGGTATCCAATTGTTCTTGATTGTCTTGTAGAGCACGTATTTTGTTGTGTATTTCTCTCATACTTTCCTGTGTTTCTAATATCGCAGACTGACTTTCTTCGATTTTCTCCGGCAGCGAAAAGTTCATTAGGCGATTAATCGGTGGTATATAGTAGGGACTGTCCAATTACGATACAATTTTCATATCACTACTCATTTCCTTATGTGAGTAGATAGTGAAATTCTTTGTTTTTATCATACAGCCTTGACCGAGCCTTATAATGCCGGCGCGCGACAACTGAGGGCCTAGTCAACTGGCAAACGCTCGACCGGTGACAGCGTCAAAATCGCTCATCAAATTCGCTAGGCTACATCGATATCGATAAGCTAAGGGATATAGAACATAGAGGCTTGTCTTAGTATTATTTTGTTTGATGATAATCTAACGCATAGGTAAGATTAATAAATAGGTATAAACCACACCGATCCTTTTGAGTTTTAGTGAATTGAATGTCACTTTACTAAGAAATTCGGGTAGACTCCTTGAGACAATTTGAAAAATGAGTCAATCGCTTTTTTCGCCGGAAGTTCGCCAGGCAAGCACGTTTGTAAATAAGTACTTAAGATGACGAGTGACTTACAGACCTACCATAATATGACATTGATATGAGACCAAACCCATTTTTCATCTTATAATATAAATAAAAACAAGAATTTCTCAAATATTGACAACTTGACGTCCGTCTGTAATGAATAAGTGATAACACTAAATGTTACAAACCGCGCGAACATTTAAAAAGTTTGATCTTAGATGCGAGTACCCACTAGGTAGTGATTAAAACGTTTGCATCTTGTATGAGTACATCGCCTAAAGTAACTCTATGGCGAGCGGCTAAGGCTTTCTGGTTTAATCGTCTAACTACAACACCTATGGACGTTCATAGGATGACGATGATGACAACATCGCCTTAATATAGGATTGCTTTATTGTTACTTATTTATAGCGGTAGGTACCAAAAGTAATTGAAAATAAAAGTCAAATCATTTATTAAATATACGCCTTCACAGACACAATGACATGATCGTGGTCTCTACGCGACAAGTTAAAATATTTATTTATTTTACATTATTTATTTCACTGCCATTAATTATAAGTTGGTTGATAATGTATCGAAATAAAACATAGGACTATTTATGTGTTTACCAAAAATAATTTTAAAACAATAAATTTTATATAATTACCTTAGTATGTTGATAATGAATCAAGTACAACTTTAAGCCATGTTTAATGCAGTTACATTGTTGGATACGACATGTGGTACACATCCCTTCTTTATTGTGAGCCTGATGCAGCATTAAATATTGGTGTTATTATGATTAACCATGCTTGAAGGTATCCAGAATCTCATAATAAATTAGAACAATGAACTTACTTATAGAAAATTGTCATAGATAAAAAGTTAGTAGATAGTATATATTTACCAAAAATAATTTAAAAACAATTAATTTTATTTATTTATTTTATATTCACAGGTGAATCGACAGTTCTATAAAAAGTATAACACTGAAAATGTGAAACAGCAAACCATTTACAGTTACACACAAATAAAAATGTGTAAGTAACATTACAAACTCAAGCAACAAATTACAATTGATTACTTCACAATCGCCAAATTGATAATAACTAAACTATTACAGAGTATGCTCGATATGGAACTTAATTTGTATATGTATAACAAGCCACCTTATGTTAAGCCACCTATTTAAAGAAAAAACAATATTATAACAAATACAATAGAACCCACCAGATTTAATAATCGGATAGTAATAATGCAAGTTTATACATATAATTACCTTTGTATGTTGATAATAAATCAAGTACAACTTCAATAGCTTAATGTTATGACTAGTAGAAATTGATATAAGTAGGTACTTAAACATTTTCTATAGGTACCTACTGCAAGTGAAATTAAATATCAAGTAAAAAATAACATTAAGTAATATTGTATTTCTTAATATATTCTTATTTCCTTACAGTCAAAGTTTATTAAATATGAGGCTTCACTTTCTCTTATTATCTATTAACTTTATACTTAATTTTTTCCCATCATATAAACCAAATCACTATTTTATGGGTTAAATATATTTATGGCACACTGTTCCTTTTCTTAAAATAAAAATGTTGTCAACGAAGGTACTGTTTTTTTGTACATAAGTAAATCTTTTTAAATAAAGCACAATAAACTTAGAACTAAATTAACTTTATAATTTTTCCCCATCATATAAACAAAATTACTATTTTATGGATTAAATATATTTATGGCACAGGTTGCTCCTTTTTGTAGAATAAAAACGTTGTCAACATTAGAGCTCCACAAAAAAAAATCATGTAAGTAAAAATTACTAAATTCAACGATGCCAAAGCCATGTTCAATGCAGTTTCATTGTTGGATATGACATGTGGTACACCCCCCTCCTTTCTTGTGAGCCTAATGCAGCATTAAATATTGTTGTTATTATCATTAACCATGCTTTTTGAAGGTATCCAGAATCTCCTAAGAAATTAGAACAATATACTTACAGAAAATTGTCATAGATAAAAAGTTAGTAGGTAAGTACCTTTGTATTATACAAAATTGCTTGATATTGTTTTTACCAAATAACCATGTTTGTTTACCATTCTGAGGAAGTCCATCCTCCAAATTATGAGGTAACATTTAAGATTTTTTAATCGTCGGTCGTCTCAAATCTGCAAAACCACATAAAATAGTTTTATCTTTATGTCAATACTCTTTATTCTAGCAATTTTAACAAAACTGACATTTCCTGGTAAATCCCAATATAATAATAGGCATAATACTTACCTTTATTATGTAAGTAATAATTTATTTATTAAAACTTACCGTTTGAACATAAGGACTGATATCTTTTCCTATTATGAAAGATGCTTGTCTGTATTAGATTTATAGGGTATAGTCAATAGGTACACCTTACTACACTTAGAGCGTTGGTTTAATACTCTAAGCTACCTGGCAAATTAAATCTTCATTGGAACCTGTAAAACAAATAGGCAATCTAAGTTATAAATTGATAAATGGACATTATGGATAGGTTACATTTAATATTTATACAGAAAGTCCCTTACTGTTGTCTTATTCTTGACCTTTCTTGTCATGATTAAAGGTACTTAGGTGGATTTATTTGGCCAAAATGTTTGTATGGTTTGAGAGCCCCTACAAATTGTTATGCAGCGACTTGCTCTTCGTTGCGGAAAATGTTGCATGACACACATTTATTTGGTCACTCACATTCACATCGCAACAACTATATCAGCACGCAATTCCCGGCTGACCTTAGTTAGATATTTGAAAGTTCGTAAACGAGAACTCCGAGAACTATTCACAAGTACAACAAACTCGGTATTTCTTTAATTTGCTCCAAGCAACGTAGGGAAACATTTCTTCCTTAGCGCCTGAGCACTTGATTATTGCAGTCCACAATAGCCCTAAAAAGAGCATTTTAAACAAAACTTTCAACACAACACAACTCTTCCTTCATCAGCTGATCAAACAATCGCCATTTTGTGTGAATTTTTATCTTCAATGTTTGAGTGATCGCTAGATTAGCGATTCTTGGCCTGTCAAACTGTCAATTAGGTCTATTTTAGCGTAAATTTTACGTCGTAGGTAACTTTTGCTTATGTCAATCCCATACATTCGGTTTATCGTAGCGATGATTTCGTAGCGTCTAATTTGTTTGCCAATTGACTAGGCCCTCTGTTGAGCGGTAACTTGATCCTCGCATAGTTTTCTTTCTGTTCGCAGTATCCGCACTTGACACCCATCGCAACAAAAATAAATAAATGTATTAAGGCTGCTCATTTTATACCATTCATTACTGCAGTGCTTTATCTTTGTTTCACATTGATGTGTGTCATAGTTTAATACACAAAGGTCATTGTCATTTGTAAGGTGGTTGATTCGATTTTGTACGCGACAAAGAGAGATTTCCGCCTTGTGTAAACAATCTCTCAACTCTGTTTCGCTCATTGTGATAGAAACGTCGTTTTTAAGATTAATGCCAACGTATAATGACATTGGCACTATACTGATTTTATTGTTTTGTGATTGCTGAGGAATAGGTATTAAATTATAAATCTCAAAAAAATCGTGGCTTACCAGGGGTACCGTTATTTCGAAAAGACAATACTGTTCTGTCGTTCTTGTTTTGATTGATATCAACTGATAAAGATTTCTAATATCGGTTTGTATGTCATCAGTTGGTAGTGCTAAGTCTTTTGGCAATTGACTAGCAATCTTGCTTAATTCGCGTTTCAGCTGTTCGGGTGATAGTAAGTGGGGGTTAAACCTGCCGTGATAAATGTCAATTATGGTGTCTGATAACACGTTTTGTATATTTCTTAGGTTTTGCAGCATATTATTGGCGGTGACTGTTGTCAATGTAAACGTACTCATATCGACTTGATATTGTATTTCATGCTTCATGTAATTAGTGGCGCTGTCCAAGTTCATGAGGTGTTGATTAATGGTCTTGATTGTGTTGTTTGTCAATCAAACTTTCAGTTCTTTTTAGAACATCGTATTCTGATGCAATGATGGAAGTTTGATTCTTCCACAAAGATGCCAAGTGTTTTTGATTTACTTTGATAAGTTCGATATCCTTTTGATATTGCTCTGCGAATCTTTGATCTAATACGCCGAACAGGCTGTTGGCGACGTATCCAACTCCGTCTATCAGGCCGCGTCGCTGTCGCGTGCGCGAGTGTTGACTCAGCAGCATCTGATTATAATATTGCAGTTCATTAAACCCGTGACGTAACTGTAAAACGAGCATATCGCATCGTGCACCTTTGTTTATTTTAATACACTGATCGTCTAAAACTTTAATATACTTGTTTAAAGCGATAATGCCTTGTTGTTAAGGTTCCATGTCGTAATACGCTAATATTTTCCAATCGAGTTTGCTCAGTTTTCTCGGTGCTGTCTGTTGGTAAAATTGATAACTTAGAACGAATTCTTTTTGAATGATGTTGTTGGCTCCTACAAAGTTGGTCCCGTTATCACTGTAGACGTGACCGGGGGTCCCTCTGCGGGCTGCCATTCTACGCAGGGCTGCTATAAAAGACGACGTCGTGGGATCCGAAACGAGCTCTAAGACTGCTATGTATCCCTTCGTAGTCTTAATTCCCCTGCCTTTGTTGGCTTTCACTGAAACGTACCCTGTGTAGTCTACTCATGATAGGATATGATAGGGTTTTTTCTTTCTTCATTTATACGGGCGTGCCTTAATCTGCCACCCACTCGCAAGAGCCCTTGATTGTCTAAAAAGGGATGAAGGTTTAGTAACTTGCTTTTACTATGCATGCTTTTCCCTTCTCTGATACTAACTATTTCAACAGGAAATTCCATTTGCTGATGATGTTTCATGATGCCTTATTTCTGTTATTGTTAAATATTTAATTCTATCAACTTGCTTTACTGTGATAACACGCCGCAGCCACGCAACTACACGTATAATAAATAAAAATTTGCTTAATCTTGTAATCAGCGAAGTAATGACGTCATAATTTTCTTGATTTGTTATGACATTAACTTGCTTAATAGATTTTCGCACTTCTTGATCAGTGTCATATTTAGGCCGCTCGATGTCTAGATTTATTTTCTCATTCTGAAGCCAGCTCGGTCCTCGCCACCAAA
This sequence comes from Scoparia ambigualis, assembly GCA_963921215.1. Classification (NCBI taxonomy): domain Eukaryota; kingdom Metazoa; phylum Arthropoda; class Insecta; order Lepidoptera; family Crambidae; genus Scoparia; species Scoparia ambigualis. Next base: position 38,589,324 of record OY992509.1, on the reverse strand, counting down.
GTGAGTGATCTCGGAGCTGCGTTGCTGACAATCCCCTGCTAGCACAGTCTGCGGGGTTTTCACTAGACCTTACATACCGCCATGCTTTTGTCGGTATGACTTCTCGGATTTGATTAACTCGGTTTTCTACGAATGGCTTCCACCGGCCTTGTTCACCGTTCAACCACCCGAGCACCACCATTGAGTCAATCCAGCAGCACATTTTTATATGATATTTATGTAAGCAGGTAACAACCTTATTCATTAATTTTGATAACAAATGTGCGCCCATTAATTCTAATTTAGGCATAGAAATATTTTTATTGATTGGAACTAATCTAACTTTACCAGCTACAATAGTAATTTTGCAATCTATTTTTGTACTGATTTTGCAATAGATGACGCACGCGTAGGCTTTAGACGATGCGTCACAAAATCCGTGCAACTCGATAGTTTGATTTTCATGCATCATACCTAACCATCTTGGTATTTGAATTTGTTGTATGTGATCTATATCTGCTATGCTTTTAATCCATTTAGCTTTAATGTTTTCAGGTAATTTGTCATCCTATTGTAAGTTGGTTTGCCAAACTGACTGAAATAGTGATTTTAGGCTTGTTGTAAGGGGCGAGAGCCACCCCAACGGGTCAAATAATTTAGATAGATCCGATAACATGGATCTTTTTGTCGGATCTGTAACATTAGGTTTCAATTTTGCTTCAATCAAAAAAACATCTTGTTTGCTGTTCCACCTTAACCCTAATGTCTTTGTTGACTCTGCTCGCCTAAAATTGTAGCCATCTTACTCGGGCTCTTCTGTACCTATTTGCTCTAGTAATTCTGTCGAATTTGATGCCCACTTGCGTAGGTGAAAGCCTCCCGATCTTAGTATATCTGAGAGTTCCTTTTGTACTTGTTTTGCTGATGCAACTGAATTTGATCCGTGAAGGACGTCGTCCATGTACAGGGACTCCTTTAAAGCCTTGATCGCTTCACTTCCTGGATGCTGGTCTTCTTCATCTTTAGCTAGTTGTTGTAGCGTCATCATAGCTAAAAAACGGCGCTGCTTTAGTACCGTAAGTGACAGTTGTTAGCTGATATTCTCTCAAAACTTCAGTTGGGGAGTCTCTCCACACTATCTTCTGAAGCTTATGTTCATCTTCATGGATCCAGATTTGTCTGTACATTTTTGCAATATCAGCAGTAAAAGCGATCTGATATTGACGCCATTTCAATATTAAGGATTGAAGGTCTTTCTGCAAATTTGGACCCCGTGCCATAACATCATTCAAACTTGATCCATTTGTAGATTTAGAAGACGCATTAAAAACAACACTTAGTTTGGTTGTTTCCGAATCTGCTCGTAATACACAATGGTGCGGCAAATAATAATCGGGCTTCGTGTTACATGATACTCGTCTCATATGACCGAGGCTTAGGTAACTTTTGTTTATGATACAAGCCTCGACGTTAAATTTAAAATTGTTATATACAGACGCACAGGTCAATTGTATGATTCCCTTGCACATACTCTCTTTCTGTCCAACACCTGATACGATATCCTTACATCTTGCCCTTGGAAGCTGCAGGCGTTGCGCCGCTTTTTCCGTTATCAATGACATCTGAGAACATTGATCTAACAAAGCGCGCATTTTATAATAAGTGCCGTCTCGCGCTTGCACATTGATAATTGCTGTAGTGATAAGAATTTATCTAACACCTTTGCGATCACTGTGACCAGTGAAATGGGCCTATAATTTCCTCTTAACTCGTAATCCCTACGCGCGCGCGTAAACCCTGCGCTCCTGACGGACGTCAAATCGATATCGAGTCGGCTGTGCTTATCGGAATATGAACGCTCGGTCACGAGATAGGTTTCAGTTTCGCGTGGGGGTCGTTGGAGGGTGAACCTTCTGTACGGTAGTAGTATTAGTTATTCTGTGCTTGTACCAAGACGAATAACGAAACAATTTTAAAACACACAAGTTTATGCTTATTAATTTTTGACGTTTTTTTATGCTTAAGTTTTTATAAAAAAAGATATTTGAATGATTAAAAATGTCAACCTTATTGGTTAGGTACTAATGTTTTCCAAAACTCATTTCAGCCGCTACTTTATTTTACTTCAATAACTCCAATTTACTTACCACAGTATCAATACGATAATTGGAAATCATATTACACAATTCTATGACCACGGCTTATATTTCGGTTCGACGCGATTCTGTTTCGGCGTGCAGTGGTACTGGGGGTAGCAATGTGCATTTGTCTGGCACAGACTATAATAGCTCGTTAGATTAGTTATTAAGTCTTAACTATAAGTTAGTTAACTGTTTTTTTTATTATAATTAGTATTGACGTCAATAAGTGCCTGTAAAGGTTTACATTGAATAAATAATTTGACTTGACTTGAAATTATTTTTATCAGATCTATCTCCAGTTGTATTTTTCACCAGAGGCACAACTATTGTCTTCATTAAATCTGATGGCAGAAATGTGTGACGCACACAAAAGGTAAACAACATAGCTAGTACTCTATTCAAATGAGGCCCCCCATGCTGCAGGTGCTCAATGCTGAGCCCGTCATGCCCCGGTGACTTTCCTTTCTTCATGTTTTTAATTGCACTTGCAACTTGCTTGCTAGAAAAACTAATGGGTTGAGTCACAGAGTCAGACAGGCCCGACCCATCCACCATAGACAAATCTGGTTTAACTTGAAAGTGTTTCTTAAACACATTAGCAATATCACCAGGTACACTTATGCCCTCGACACTCACAGGCAAGCTGACCTTACCATTAAGGGATTTTGTACCTTTCCAAAATTTACTAAAATTCTTAGAAGAATGCTGTGATGCCAATATGTCCATTCTAATCTGTTCCTGATTATTTTGACAAAATTATATATAATTAATTATATATAAATATATATATAATTAAACTTTAACTGCTATTAATGTGAGGCTAAGTTAATGATCAATGAGTACACGACGTGATTGCTTAATGTGAACTAAATATAAAATTATTACAAAATATTCGCTGCGGGCGTAAATTGCTGACCGCGCGGTATGTACGGTCATTGCACCGTACACTTAAGCATAAAAAACGTCAAAATAAGCATAAATTTGTGTTTAAAATTGTTTCGTTTTTCGTCTTGGTAAAAGCACAGAATAACTAATATTACTACCGTACAGAAGGTTCGTCCTCCAACGACCCCCACGCGAAACCGAAACCCATCGCGTGACCCGAGCGTTCATATTCCGTTAAGCAAAGCCGACTCGATATCGATTTGACGTCCGTCAGGAGTGCAAGGCTTACGCGCGCGCGTAGGGATTACGAGTTAAGGCTAGATAGGTCGCGCTTTGAGTTTTTCAAACCATCTGAGACATAGAAAATAATGGTTTAAATTCTAGAAAAAAGTATGTATTATAGTCTGACCGCCACCGCCGCACCGCGCCCTGGGCACGCGAGCGGCGAGGCGGGGGGGCGAAACAGTTGCTCCATTTTGTCATTCTGCCGTCATCGCTCACGGCGGCAACTAGTGTATCAGACGTACATGAGATAAAATATCTAAAAATGGGTTGTGCTTTATCTCGAGATAATCAAGACTGTCATTTTTAAAGTAGACGAATATTTTAAGAAAAGAAAAGCAAACAAAGAAAGTTTATATTATATATTTCCAAGAATTAAAGATTTACTTCATTTATATTGCTTCTTTAATTGTACTTATCTTAAAATCACACTGGACAAAAACGGATTGGATGTAATTATACTCGTAAATATAAAGCTTCAATAAACTGTGCTTCGATATCGTAAGATCTGTCTGACACTACGAATCTCATGTGAGTTCATTCTCTTTACTTCTCACTCCCCCACCACCCGCGCATACCCAAGGCGCGGCACAGCGGCTGCGGTCAGGCCATAGTTAAGGATCTAATCTTTTCAAAGTCTCATTCAGTTACAAGATCCAATGAATTTCACTCGACAGAAAAGAAAAAAAAATCACGCCTGTTCCCCGATCAGATCGGGGAACAGGCGTGAACGCGTGTGAACCCCGCGAAAACCATCCACATTCACGTTCACGCCTGTTTACGGAGCTTCACGGCACTAATGTGGAGCCGCCATTACATTTTGAGGCGTCGCGTCGTCGCGACGACCTGTCGGTCGTGTCGGTCGGTAGCCGAGCGGATAGATGCTCGACATTGCTCGAGTTGAACGCGAAAAATCGTGGTTCAATCCCCATAGATCTGATAGACTACTGTCGTGAACCCACTCCGACACAGTAATTTAGATTAACAGGATGGGTTACCAGGACTATTATTAATGTGTTAAGCGCACATTCATAATAAAATTATAAAATAATAATATGTATTTTATTCAAATCAAAATCCAAATTTCTTTATTCGGTAAGCTTAAAATAAGCATTTTGAATCGTCTAAACTTAAATTTACTTCTCATTATGGATGGATGGGCAAACCCATTCAACACGTCTTTTAGCTGTGGAGAAGAACGGGCGCAAGAAACTCCACAGTTTTATATAAATATAGAAGTAACGACATTTACAAAACAATATGTCGTTACCAAATTATACAATCAATAATCAAAAAACAATTATGCCATCGGTTCGTAAGTTTATCTATGGGGCGGGAGCCTTGCACTGAGAAGAAACGGCAAGAAACTCAGCAAGGGCCTTTTTTTCTCCCTTTCTTTTACAGCATCAATTTGAATTGAAAAATTAAAAGTAACTTATTTTTTTAAAAACAATCTATAAAGATAGTAAAAGTTTTAAACTAAAAGCTTGTTTTTAAAAAAATATATAAATATAAATTGTGTAATGACGTTATAAGTTGATTGTAAAAGTTTTAAATTAAAAGTTTTTTCTTTTTAGCGCATTTCCTTAAAAGCTTGTTTTTAAAAAAAGTTTATACTTTTAATTTATTTTTTACTTTTCAGTTATCTCTGGACACGTTTTTCATCTGTACATCTCACTGAATACAAATATTAATGTATAAAAAATTTATGCACGTCCACCAAACAACCACCACTCACCACCCATCAAAAACGGTCCACCCATTAGGACGAATCAAACTCGACGCGGTTGTGCCGCTTAATCAACTACTGAATTCCTATGGTGACCTTCCAGCTCCATCATCAGACCCTGGTTACCATCTAGCACTAAAGTACTCGTCAAGACGAATCAGACGAGCCCATACTTAATGGGGTTATGTTGTTTAATTACTGAGTTCCTATGGCCATCTTCCTGCTCGATCATCAGACCCTGGTTACCATCTAGCACCAAAGTACTCATCAAGACGAATCAAACGAGCAGAGACTCGATAGGGTTGCGTCGGTTCTTTACTGAGTTCCTAGGACCACATTCCAGCTCCATCATCAGATCAGACCCTGGTAACCATCTTGTTTGCGCCAACCGCAACGACCAATGGCGGCCGTCTATACGCCAGCCAATGAGAAGCGCGGCGGTCCGCCGCCGCGAAGCACGCGCCGCGCCACGCCGACAGTGTGCCGCGAACCCTCGGAGCGAATCCACGCGCGCCGCGCCCCCGAATTCAGCCCAAACCGCTCTCGCGCTCCTGCGCGCCATTCTGTGAACACCGAGTAAAGTGACGAAGTGTGCTACCGCCCTTACCAATGCAGCCCGTTGATACCCGCGACCTCAGTCCGTGCCTATCCGTCCGTGCCTACTCCGTGACCACACTAATAATTAAATCATAACCGCATTTCGCTGCACCCAATTATAGACCTGGGTAGGTCTATAATTAATTAAAGAGTTAATTTGTGAGCCGTCTCGATTCGTGCTACGCACACAGTACTTCACATTTACACATTGCAAGCGCAAGCCGGGCCCAGCTCAAATGCGCCTTACTGCCCCTACTGCAGGGCTAGGGGGCACAAATGAATAACGTGCGCGCGCTATAATGCCCAGCCGACACAGGGCCGGTGAGATTTCGTGCTGTCGCGCAAGCGCTGCCCCCGCTGCCTCGGGCCCCATTACGAGGATGAGTGCAAGTCGGTGAAGGGATGTAGGGTGTGTGGGCGCGTCGAGCACCACACGTGCCTTCACAGACCGGACGACACAACTCAACAGTGCCAGCCACAGTCGGCGGCGCAGTGGCTCCCGCCCTACCTAAGGGAGATCCCGAGACAGCGGGCTAGGGATAGACCGCAGCACGCGTCCGCGCACGCGAAGCAGCCGTATGAGTCGCAGCAGTAATTACACCACCATTCATGTGCTCATACAATTACAGACCGCTAAAAATAATTATTTCGGCCCATAAGTAGTAATCTTATTTTGTTGCATCATTTCCTAGTTCATTTGTTCCCGTAACTTTACGATTTATATCTCGTGGCGAAACTGCCTGCCCCAATAAAAATTTCGTCGGTAGTCGGAAAACAATTGTGTTACTATAGCAGTGACAACATCCAATTATGTGTGAGTATAGCGGGACAACGTACACTTAATTTATTTTACTTTTATTTAACGTAATTATTTCTGCACGTTGCTCATTGCAAAGAATTTATTGCTCGGCTATCTCAAAGTGGTACACAATGTCATGTTCACACACATGTAGTCAGCCCGCACCTATACGGTGCATGCCTTCAGCTCACGCCTTTGCACCCATGCGCCCCCTGCGCTTTGCGCCCCCGCACCGATACGGTGCATGCCTTCAGCTCACACCTTTGCGCCCATGCGCCCCCTGCGCTTTGCGCCCCCGCGCCTATACGGTGCATGCCTTCAGCTCACGCCTTTGCGCTTTGCGCTCCCTGCGCTTTCCGCTCTCGCGCCCCCGCGCGCCATGCGCTTCTGCGCTCCCGCTCCCCCTGCGCCCCCGCGCCCCCTGCGTTTTTGAGCCCCCGCGCCCCCACGCTTTTGCGCCCCCGCGCCCCTACGCTCTTTGCGCCCCCGCGCTTTGCGCCCTCGCGCCCCTGCGCGCCCTGCGCTTCATGCGCACATGCTTTCAGCTCACGCGCCACCTGTGCTTCTGCGCCTCCGCGCCCCTTGCGCTTTTACGCCCCCGCGCTCCCGCGCCCTCGCGCCCCTGCGCTGCATGCGCACAGGCATTCAGCTCTCATACAACCACATACGTGCATTCCTCTCAGCTTATCATGTACACACCCACACACTAACTCAACACAGCACGAATCTAGGCTGTACTTAGCTACAGACCTCTTTGCTCTAGTCTCCTTTACTTCCTTCCCGACCCCCACCCCCCATCCCTCCTACCCCCTGGGACCCGGAAGATGTTTGCGCCAACCGCAACGACCAATGGCGGCCGTCTATACGCCAGCCAATGAGAAGCGCGGCGGTCCGCCGCCGCGAAGCGCGCGCCGCGCCACCCGCGCCGACAGTGTGCCACGAACCCTTGGAGCGAATCCACGCGCGCCGCGCCCCCGAATTCAGCCCAAACCGCTCTCGTGCTCCTGCGCGCCATTCTGTGAACACCGAGTAAAGTGACGAAGTGTGCTACCGCCCTCACCACTCACCAGTGCAGCCCGTTGCTACCCGCGACCTCAGCCCGTGCCTATCCACCCGTGCCTACTCCGCGACCACAGAACGCGACTTTATATCGGTGCAGCTCGCCCGGGTACCCCAGGTAAGTCCTTTCTCGCCTCCCTCCTTATAACGTCGCATGTTGCTGCGCCTCACGCAGTAGCACATCTAAAAACAAAGTACTCGTCAAGACGAATGAAACGAGCCGAAACTCGATGGGGTTGCGTCGTTTCATTACAGAGTCCCTATGAACACCTTCCAGCTCCATCATCAGACCCTAGTTGCCATTGAAAGACAAACTAATCGTCAAGACGATTCAAACGAGCCCAAACTCGATGAGGTTGTGTTGTTTCATTGCAAAGTTCCTATGGCCACCTTCCAGCTACATCATCAGATCAGCACCAGGTTATCATAGTATTGCATTGTCACGCGATATACACACGTATGCAAAATTTTAGCGCAATCGGTAACCGAGAAGTAGGTCAAAACTGAGTTGCAAAATTCCACCCGAACAAGACATACATACATACATTGCAAGTTAAATAAAAGCTTGTAAATTAACCCCGAAATACAAAAACTTTCAAATAGAAAAAAAATATTTTTTGTTTAAGGTATTATAAATATGAAAGTATTTTATTTCGTTTCTTTCATGACTTATTAATTATTTCATTTTTCAAATTTTCAATAAATATGATTTACTTTTATAAGATGTTTTCTTTCTTACCTATGTACTTACTTTTCAATAAAGTGTCCACCTACGACTATAAATGATACTCGATGCACAAGAAACATTTGAAGTGCAATCATTAAATATTTTTTTTTTTTTTTATATAAGAGGGAGGCAAACGAGCAGGCGGGTCACCTGATGGAGAGTAATCACCGCCGCCCATGGACACCCGCAAAACCAGAGGAATCGCAGACGCGTTGCCGGCCTTTAAGGGAGGAATAGGTTTAAGGAAGGAATAGGAATTGGGAGGAGGGGGGGGGGGGGGGGGGAAGGGGCCTCCGGAACCCTCACTGGTCGGACGAAACACAACAGCACCAAGTGCCATTATTTCACGCCGAATATTAGTGAGAGGGTGGCATTACGCCGGGCGAGCCGGCCCAATGTGTGCTGCAACGCAGCGTGGCTCTACCACTCAGTTGGTGTCACTCATTTAGCACCACCCAGGGATCACGTGTAGGGTCTCAAGGGTAAACCTACGGACGCGAGCAACTTTGACCCCCAACTACACTATCTCTTTCATTTGCGTGCTATTACGTATCTTTGGTTTTACTTAACAGTGAAACTTGTCAATGTGTACAGTTTTGGATTGCTCGGAACAGATTTTAAGCGCAAATTACTATGAACGTAACATATCTATAGTTTATAATATCATTGACTTAAATAAATTTTCATCAATGAGAAAAGACGACAACCTCAGGGGGGAATCGAACCACGCACCTTCCGCATTCCGGGCGGCTGCCTTAACCACTTGGCTACCGAGGTCTGGTTTTCACCCGTCGAAATTTGTCAGTGCATCAAGCACTGTCAACATTGCTTCATCAAATCTTAGAAGTTTTCACCTCTGAGATCCGAAAGAAATATTTTTACAAATATTTGAACATTCGGTTAAGATGAAGCTGCGTTTATAGATTAATGATTTTTTTTATATATATTAGTGTTTTATTAATGCTTATTTCGATGCTCCCTAACCAAAAGTATCGAATCTAAATCGCATTTTTTTTATTACTGTTTTGAGTCCTCAACAAAGGTACTTTTTTAATACGTCTTCAAAAATTAAGAAAACTCATTATTTAGCCATTTTTAAATGATGGAAACGTAGCAATCTATCCGGCGTATATCAACGAATGTTTACTTTTGAGAGACGCTGCATCGGCGCGTGTGCGACAAGGACGCAGCTCGGGCAAATTCGGTTGTTTAGGGTTGTCGGTTTTCAATAGTATCGAAAGTACCAGCTTCGACTATGTTCGTGGATTTTTCATAATTTATTCCTATCGAAATGTTCCATTTCGATACTTTAAGGGGTATTATAAATTCAAATCTTTATTGAAAGTATCACTTTCGATTATTTTGGATGGATGTTATTCATTTTTTTAGAAAGTTTCGAATTAAGTCCTTAAGTAAAAATTAAGAGTAAGTATTTACTTAATTTTATATTTATTTTCTATTATTAATAAACTTGGATTATTGTTATGAAATTTGATTTGTTATTCAATTAAATTTGTTTTTTTTTTTTTGTAATTTGATTGGTTATTTTCTGTAATTTGATTTATTTTTATCAATGATTTTTAATTTATTTTTACCGATATTTTAATTTTTTATGACACTTTATTATTTTTAATGAAATATTATTTAGTTTTAAGTAATGCGTTTTCTGTGTATACTTACTTAAGTATTTTTTTAAACCACCGCTACCCCGAGCTGTGCCTTTAATGAATCCAATTGGAATAATTTAAAGGAGTTGGGATGACGAACTCTCCTCGGATAGAAATTTAGCTAGAGAGGGACTTCAAAGTTTCATCACACATGCGACACGTTTATCATTGAAGAGACTGACCAAAGTTGATGTTTTCTCTATACAAGAAATGAAACCAACTATCAAACTCTGTCTGTACCTTCTCAAGCTCTTTTCGGGTTGTGTACCGGAATCTTGGAGAGAGGCTAATGTGCAACCGGTCCCAAAAAAAGTAAGCCGTAACTTTAGTCTTGTGCAAAATCTTATAGAACGTGTTATTGAATATTTGTAAAAATGTATTATGCTTCGATGCGCTTCGACTTCTCAAGCTTCATTAGCAATAACCGTGGAGATTCGAAAGAGAAGGGAATGTTTTATGAGTAAATGAAAAAATAAATCTCATAAAATATGTAATGGTTAATAAAACACTAAAATTTAAATAATGCACTTAAATATAAAAAAATAAAATGTTTTCTTAGACTACTTTATTATTTTGTGAAACCTATACAACGTAAATAGTGTAATATTAAGAGCGCAGTCATTTGACCGGCGGCGGCGTCCGTCCTTCTAGGTAGGTAGATTTTGCCGTCTTTCTAGTGTTAAGCGTTAATAAAACGCTATAATATATAAAAAACTTTAACACAGTAAAAAAAACGCTCGAAACGACGCACGCCCACAGACGCACGTCTTTACAGGGCCCTTATGCGGACATCGCAGTGCTCTCAGTAGCGCGTGCTGCGTCGAGAAGAGTGGTCACTGTTGTGTTGTGTGTTACATTGCGTGCCCTGTCCGCGCAATTTTTAAAAATGCCGCGAGTGTATTGCGTAGTTTATGGCTGCTTGAACTCGGCTGTATAATTAATTAAATAAGTAGCTGTATTAATTTACAAAGATTTTGACAAAATCAATTTTATAGTGCCGTGTCCATGTTTTCCGATAATTTATTTAAAAAGCTATTCATTAGAATAAGAATTTTTTACGTGCCTTACAAATAAACAGATAATAAGGTCGGAATAGTTATTCCGTGTTTTATCTCTTTTAATCTCATTTGAAAATATGTTTACATGAGAGGAACAAAATACGGAACAACTATTCGTAGCTTATTCTTTGTTTATTTGTAAGGCACTTAGTATATAAAAGTTAATAATAAAGCTTTTCGAACGTGTCGTAGAAGGCGAAAGTATTTTTCAGTAAGTAATTTATAATAATTAACGAAGAATAAAGACTTCTTAAAATGTTGAAGATTTTTTTAATTACAGAATTTTGTTTGTAAACTAGTCAATACATTTGATTATTTGATCATTATATAACCTAAATAAACGTTTTGATAATTAATAATAAAAAAATACCTATTAATTTTATAAAAAATAAAAGTGACAACCCTAATGCTTTGCTAGTTATGTCAAAAAGCGAGATACAGCGCTAACTAAACAAAAACTGTTTCAATTTTACAAAAATAAGAGGACAACCCTAACGCTTAATTGGCGCGTAGGTATATAAAACAACAAAAAGGCCTAGTTTTCGTACTGCTTTAGCTTATATTTATACTGTGACATTAATCTATAAATACAGCTTCATCATAACCGAATGTTCAAATATTAGTAAAAATATTTCTTTCGGATCTCAGAGGTGAAAACTTCTAAGATTTGATTAAGCAATGTTGACTAAAAAACATAAGCATCAAGCACTGACAAATTTCGACGGGTGAAAACAAGACGTCGGTAGCCAAGTGGTTAGGTTAAGGCCGCCGCCCGGAATGCGGAAGGTGCGTAGTTCGATTCCCGCCTGAGGTTGTCGTCTTTTTTCAGGGTTTAAAAAATTTACTTAAGTAAGCGTTAATAAAACGCTAAAATATATCAAACACATCAATCTAAAAGTACAAAACCCCCGATCTGGGATATTAATCAAGTAGCAAACTACTTAGCCCAAACAAATGTAAGCTGTAACCTGTACGAAACCTCCAGACACAGCAGCTCTACTTATTATCAATAAGTATGTTCAGGAAGAAGAGTCCATGATCTTACGCTCTTACACTGTGACCCGGATAATTTTGTCACTATATCGGAATATGTTATCATACTCTGGCCAGTTGTTGGCTCGAAAAGTGATACATCAAATTATAGACAATCAGGATGGAGATTGGGTCGCAACAAAACAAATACATCTTTAGACCCAATCTTTTGGATAAACAGACTTATTGCGCTCTCCAAAGAACGCAGATCAGTTGCAAAATGTAATAAGTAATCTTTTTATACATCTTACGGGACCACCTGAGTCTGCCACACGCACAGTCATCGGAGGATGGGTAAAATCATCGGTTTTAAAACGTTCGAGCTGCAGTAGCTTCCAAGCAGCCCCGGATCTAGGGGGGGGGGGGGGGGTTAATTTAATATTCTCCGCGAAATCAATCGAGTGAATATAGAAATTCAGAAAGAAGATATTATCCTTGCCCGTTCCGTCGCGCTAATGGATAGTCTGCTCAAAACTTTGCAAAAAATGAGACAAAATCCAATGTAATATTGGATAAAAGAGGATGGAGAAGTTGCAGAAAAAAGTGGTGTTAACCATAGTTTGCAAAACATACGAATTCCGAAACGTAACAAACATTTCTGAGATGTGTGAAGACGATTTACATACATTCCAACCTGTTCAACTATTTTCTAAAGAAATAATGATGGTATATATTCGATCGAATCATAACAGAAATAAAAAAGCGGTTTGATTGTGCTAACATGCTGAATTTGAATTTTGTACTAATATTTTGAAAATGTCAAATGAAGAACTGCAAAAGTATGGAGCAGATCTGGCTCGAAAATACGAGCGAGATTCAAGAGTCGTTAAATTCTGCCAGGAACTCTACGATTTTAAAGAGCAAGCTCTGCTTTTAATTTGTGATGTACTAAAGGCTAACGGTTTCTATCTCTTGCAACTTCAACAGATCTATGCGCATGAGATGCAGGATACTTTTATTAAAAATTGTTTGCGATCTTCTTATAAAGTGCGCATATAATACTACTGTTCTTACAAATGTTATATAAAGTAAGCTTCATCACATCTTACATCTTTAAGAATATGTTATAAGTAACAGACGTTAGCTAATAAAACACTTAGTAAAGTCACTTCTAAGATCGAGTGGTCTTACAAAGTGCATGTGTAAGTGTTAATTAAGACTATTGATCTAATAAATATCATATAAAGTTTGCTTATATACGTCTGTAAGAATAAGTTATAAGTATAACAGCCGATATCTAATGAAATACTTTGATAAATCACTTTTAAGATTAAGTGGACTTACACAGTGCATGAATTAGGCTAACATAGTGCGTTTATAACACTACTGGTCTTATTGATGTCATTTCTCGTTTTCTTATATACTTCTAAAAGTATTTTTTACAAGTGTATATGCTCTTATAGCTTAAATAGACTTATGATATGCCATTATTAGAGTATCTATCTTAATCAGAACGTATATAAAATTTATTTAAGGACATAGCTCTTAAAAGCTTTATTTCTAAGGGTATTTTGCTAGCTGGGAAAATCACAATTTATACTACTTATTACTACTACATGATTACAACCTACTAATTAGTATTGCTGTTGATATAATAAATGTTGTTAATTTTCCTATAATTATCATAAACAAATAAAGGACCATGGGAAGAAACGTCCCCCCAACCAACAGATTTGAAATTAGTGTCATTTGAAGGGTTTAGTAGGATAGATATTTTTTTACTATGGCGGCGTTCTTCAAATACGAGGGATTTAGGTTTTAAAAAAGATATTGTTTTATTTTTTTTTACCAAAAAATAAGATTGCAAGAGCAGACCAGCCTCCACAGGCGGCACCCGTTCACGAGTATGTCATGTGAATCAGCCATCGCTTCGCTCAACCATGTTTTAGGTACCTAACGTAATGACCCGACCTCAAAGCATTCAGTTGGTTGAATGCTCTAAGCCCGACGCACATGCCACCACCGAAGAGATACTTTGAGAGAGCATGACACACTCGAGCAACTCCAACTAAAGCATGAAAACAATTAGACAACTTTATACCGCAACGTTTACATTAAAAATAAATACATTTTTGTCGAAAAGTTATTTTTATTAAGTATAAATAAACCCAATACTTTTTGCAACTAACACAGGTACTTTAGGCTTCTTTGGGTCCCAATGAACAAATTGACACGTATCCCATGACTGTTAAAGGGTGGGGACAGGGTTTATACAAAATCCCCCATGGTCCTTTAATACCTACATCGAGGCATTTGTAAAAAAGGCTTAAGTAACTACCTATACATTGTACTTATAACATTTTAATTTTTTTATGGTTTCTTTCCTAAACAGCAATATATTATTTTGAAAGATTTACCATTAGCTTATATCACGGAATAAATAATGATGACTTAGTATTGTTGTGCTTACCTACTGTGAAAAACCTTCACACCGATAGGTATTGATTTAATTTTCATACAGGTAAGTATTGGTTTTTCCAACTAACCAGTCTTTTAAAGTAAACTATAAACATATAAGTAGGTATTACAGAATAATTCATTAATATTTTTATTTTGAATTGAATGTATCTACTTACCTGTTTAAATTTTGTATAAGCGTCAATCACAGTGCTTTTGCTTCAAAAAACACGAGTAGCACTTAATACAGTTACTGTCATGCTTCCGAAAAATATTAAAATGTTTCATACAGTTCCCGTGCGGCGGAAACTACGGAGATAGTGGCTTCCGCAAACGAGGGCAGCGGGCGGCGGCGGGCCTCGCGCTGGCGGCAGACGCCGAGTCTCATGGCGTGGGCTATTTTTAGCTCAGGACGTCAGGACGCTTCGTCAGAAAGTGCAGAAGCGACGACGCTGGAGCCAAGTAGGTACCTATTTATTAGGTCATCTAACTAAAACATATAAGTGCTTCAATAGCAAGAAACTGTTACACATGTATGAATTTAAAATATTCATTAGATACAGATTCGCGTACAACTTCCAAATAATCTTCCATTCATTTCTGCGTTACAATAATGTCTCCTTCAATAGTCTCAGTTCCCTTTTACAATTAAATTAAGCGTGTATTGTGTACCGATTGTGGTTGCCAGCCTGATTAATAAGAAGCAGATTAAAAAAAAACTACTTCGCGCTTTTATATAAAAATACTTCGCGTACCCTTTTGAAAAGCCTTTTCACTCCTCTTGCTCAAAAAGACGGCCATTGTAGCGTTCCAGAGCGGGGAAAAAATAGCTTTTCTTGCCCTAGGGGAAAGTTTTTTCTTTTTAAATTTTGTCTGTCAAATGACAATGAGCCTACAAAAACGAAAAAGTCGTTAGTCTTATGTAGAATAATGATGAATAAAGACTCGACTTATTACTGTTTACACAAATCAACAACATTTTTGAGATATTTATTTAAAGTTTATGGTAAAATTAGCAATCATTTGAATTGAATCTATGGACAACACAGACCACGCCCACACGGTCCACGCTTCACAAGAAACAACTGCAAAGTCTGCACATGTGATTAGGTGATGAGCCTTTAACCCGATAGTCGCTTTTACGACACCCAAGGAAAGAGAGGGGTTAGTAGTATTATTTTGATGAGCCCATCGCTGCTCTATGCTGTTGGATGTAATTAATGTGCAATCTTTAGTCCGTTAGTCGCCTTTTACGACACCGAAGGGAAGAGAGGGGTTGATAGTACTATTTTGATGAGCCCATCGCCGCTCTATGCTGTTGGATGTATGTGCAGTCTTTAGTCCGTTAGTCGCCTATTACGACACCCAAGGGAAGAAAGGGGTTGGTATTATTATTTTGATGAGCCCATCGCCGCTCTATGCTGTAGGATGTATGTGGAGTATTTAGTCCGTTAATCGCATTTTTCCGACACCCAAGAGAAGCGATGGAAAGACTGCGCATACTATCTAACAGCATAGAGCGGCGATGGGCTCATCAAAATAATACTACCAACTCCTCTCTTCCCTTGGGTGTCGTAAAAGCGACTAACGGGTAATTTTTAATAAAATAAACCAATTCACATTGTATTGGATTGTTTTATTTTCTCGCATTCGTAATGAAAAGCAGAGTGTAACACACGGCTCTAAAAACTCATTAAAACTCGGTTTCTATTTACTCCCTCGCTAAAGCTCGGGAGTACAACTACCTCTTTTTTTTATTTTCTTTTTTAATCTCAACTTTCAATACAAAATTATTATCTCGCCGCATGCTTTTCAAGAAAGAAGTCAAAGAGAGGTGGTGCTTGCATTTTATTACGCAAGGGTCACATGTGGAAACCTGTCTCAGAAATCGCAGAACTGTCAGTGCCAAATTTATTCGAATGTTGTGCTATAGAATTAATTAATTATAAACTTGTTGTTGTGTGTGTATATAGGGTACCAGATGTAGCAAATATAAACATATTTTTTGCTAAATTGGATCAATTGCTTTTAAAAATACATAAAATTAATAGATTTGACCACATTGTAGTAGCTGATGACTTTAATATTGACATTTTGACAAATAATAATATTGCTATGGAATTTGAATGTATACTATTGAATTATAATTTAAAACTAGCATTGAGGCAACCACTTAGAATGGCAAACCGAACATGTATTGACAACTTTGCACATAACCTTAAAAAAGGCTGTAAACTAGCCTTGTCAGATCACACTGCGCAGCTCATGCTATGTACAATAAAGGGTCTACCACTGATTAAACATTGGAAAAAAAATACAGGGATTATAGCCTCGAAAATATTACTAAATAAAAGAATGCTTGAAACGTCTTTCATTTGTTGATGTTTTTAGGGCAAACGACGCCAATTCAGCATTCAATGAATTTATAGAAGACTTTAAATTATTCTACAATTTATGCTTCCCTATAATTACTAAATCTATACCTATCATAAAAAAAACTTGGATATCGCGGGGTATAAAATGCAGCAGTAAGAAAAAAAGACAACTATTATGGAACTATAGACATAAACCGACTGTAAATAATAAACAGATCTACTTGAAATATACCAGATTATTTAAAAGAATTATAAATTTGACACAAAAGGCACAAAATAATTACAATATTAAAATATCGGACAACAAACAGAAAACGACATGGAAAATAATAAACAAATCTAAATTTAACCTACCAAAAAATGACATATCTCAAATTAAGGTTGATGACAAAGTTATTACTGATCCGAAGGCAATAGCTAATAAGTTTAATAACTATTTTATTGATAGGGTTACTTGTACAAAAGAGTCTAATAAATATGCAAAGTCGAGTTTTCCTTCAAAGCAGCGGTCGATGTTTATGCCACCGTGCATACCTTGTGACATAAAAAAAACTATCGCTAGTCTAAAAAACACAAAAAGCGAGTGTTTCGATGGCATATCAACCAAAGTAATAAAAGCTGTAAGTGACGAAGTATGTGTTCCATTATCACATATCATTAATATTTGTATAGAAACTGGTGTGTATCCAGATTACTTAAAATTATGTGTTGTCAAGCCGTTGTTCAAAAAGGGAGATAAGAATGATATTATAAACTTTAGACCTATTACACTCGTACCAATTTTATCAAAAAATTTTGAAAAGTTTATATTTAATGAATATTATACGTATCTCGAAAAAAATAAAATATTATGCGATGAACAAAAAGGTTTTCGAAAATGTAAAACTGTTAATTTGGCAATATTTGAATTTTTACAGACAGTGATGTCAAATGTTGATAGAAAAAAATCCGTCTGCGTTGTGTATTGTGATATGACACAGGCTTTTGATCACGTTGACCACGATATATTATTTAAAAAATTGGAATTGTATGGTATTAGAGGAAATGTGCTCAAGTTGTTACAATCATATTTAACAAATTTTGACATTTTGAACTCTTTGACATTAGTAATATCTTGGTTGGAAAATAATAATTTAAAAATAAATTTAAATAAAACTCAATTTATGCAGATAAGACAAAGACAACCGGGAATGCCACTAGATAATATTAAATTATTAATAACTGAGACAAACTCAACAAAATTTTTAGGATTAATTATTGATAGTAAATTAAATTGGAAAGATAACATTGACTATTTATGTAAAAGAATCAGCAGCTCTTCGTACGCATTGTATAAACTTGCCCAAGTTTTAGGCACTAACGCTTTGCTTACTGCATACCATGGATTGGTTGCCTCCATTATTAGATACGGCATAATGTTTTGGGGTAACTCCACTGACGTAGTATTGGCATTTAAAATGCAAAAACGCTGTTTGAGGTCTATGTTTGGTCATATGAGCATAGAAAGTTGTAAGCCTCTATTTATAAAAAAAACAAAATTCTTACGTTCCCATCCATGTACATCTATGAAACTGCTGTATTCATAAAATTACACCCTGAACTGTTCCCTAAAATGCCAAATGGTGTTGTCCGTAATAGACGCAACAATGACAGGTTACAACTTCATACAGCTAATACTACATTGATGTCTAAAAGTGTATTTTGTATGGGACCTAAAATTTATAACAAAATTCCCAAGATGTACAGAGAACTGCCATTAAACCACTTTAAAAATAGAATGAAATGCTTATTGATTGACAAATGCTACTACAATATTATTGATTATTTAAATGATAAACTTATTTAATTTAATTTATTCATTACGATTTTTATTTTGACATTTGTATTTTGTAGTAATGTAATGTATACTACATTGTTTTTTTTTAAATTATTATTTGTATTTGTTATTTGACTTGCACTTTTTACGTTGATATTTAATTCTTTTAACTAATTGACAATAGACGCTTTTTATAAATAAAATTTGTACGCCAAACTGGCAAAACATGTTGATGCAATTAAAACTTATAGGTACCAACTTTTATTATGTAACCACACATGTTATTGACAAATAAATATTCTTATTCTTCTTCTCTTCTTATTCTTTATTTTTTATACTAAGCGCAGCAAATGACCCTACTCCACCTGATGTTAAGTGGAAATGAAGTCCAGGCGCGAGGACAACTGGTGCAGCGTAAGAGACGTAGCATCAGTCACCCTCACTCTGCCGGCCCACAAAGTGCTTCTTCACGCCTCACGCCTCAAACGAGGCGTGGTCGTAGTCATAGGTAGGAGGGAATCATGTGCTGGTAGACTATTCCATCTTTTGGAAGTGCGGCAAAGAAACGAGTCACCAAATTTCTTTGTGCGATCGACCTTTTCCTGCGGCTTGTGAGCTAAAGTTCCATCAGGACATATCAGTGGTGGCAGCGAGGGTTGGCAGAAGTTGGATTGCACGGCTTTGGCCAGACATTATTATAGGCTGCTTTTAGCGAGCGGGTTTCGGGATCCCCATGAGCTTAACCTCTCAACAGCGCCGGCACACTCGCGATTGAACCAGCGGTTGCGTCTGCCTTTGCTGATGACATAGGAGTGTGGAATATAGTATTCCATTCCTAATACTATCTCATCAGCAACGGCAGTGGTGCTAGCGGTCGGGTTCTTTCCACTAAAGCACCGCTGGGTATAATGGGTCATTTTATATCGTATATGGGTCATTTTAGCCCCTTGTATTACAATTTACTATTATTTAACTTCACCTGAATGATGTCCCGGAATTTTGCAATCAATATTTCACCCACTTCACGTTCACCGATTGAGCTGAAATTTTGCATACATGTGTGAATCGCAAGACAATGCAATATTATGATGACATGGTGCTGATCTGATGATGGAGCTGCAAGGTGGCCATAGGAACTTCGCAATGAAACAATACAACCACATCGAGTTTGGGCTCGTTTGAGTCGTCTTGACGAGTAGTTTGTCTTTCAATGGTAACCAGGGTCTGATGATGGAGCTAGAAGGTGGTTAAAAGAACTCAGTAATGAAACGACGCAACCCCATCGAGTTTCGGTTCGTTTCATTCGTCTTGACGAGTACTTTGTTTTTAGATGGATACCAGAGTCTGATCTGATGATGGACCTTTTTTTTTATGCCAAGCCCGGCAAATGACTCCACTCCACCTGATGTTAAGTGGAAATGAAGTCCAGGCGCGAGGACAACTGGTGCAGCGTAAGAGACGTAGCATCAGTCACCCTCACTCTGCTGGCCCACAAAATGCTTCTTCACGCCTCGTTTGAAGGACCCTATGTTATAGGTAGGAGGGAATACGTGTGCTGGTAGACTATTCCATCTTTTGGAAGTGCGACAAAGAAACGAGTCACCAAATTTCTTTGTGCGTGATGGAATGTTAGAGACTGTAAATTGGTGACTCCGGAGAGCAGCACGCGTACTCCTATGGCGGAAGGGAGAAGGAGGGATGAGGTCAAAGAGTTCTTCAGAGCACTCGCCATGGTATAAACGGTAAAAGACGCTTAGTGACGCAATATCTCTACGCAATTGCAAAGGCTCGAGAGTTTTAGTGACCTCCGCATTGCCGATAATGCGCACAGCGCGGCGCTGCAATCTGTCCAAGGCATCGAGAAGGTACTTTGCGGAGCCGTCCCAAAGGTGAGAGCAATACTCCACGCAAGACCGCACCTGTGTCTTGTATAATAGACACAACTGATCAGGCGTGAAGAATCGCCGCACCTTGTTCAGGACACCGAGTTTACGTGAGGCATTTTCAATCACGGTTTCTGCCAAGGCTAACTGCCAGTGACTCGCCACGCTTGTCAATAGCCTCACCCCAGAGATGTGTGACGTACGCTAGAAGATCACCCGTTGACCGTTTTGGCCGAAACCCATATTGACGATCGTGAATTAGGGAGTGATCTTCTAGGTATCGAATAAGCTGTTTGTTCAATATTCGTTCTAGGATCTTACACAACACTGAAGTTACGGCTATAGGGCGGTAATTAGTCGGATCTGACCGATCTCCTTTTTTAGGGATCGGTTGCACATTAGCTTCTCTCCAAGATTCCGGCACACAACCCGAAGAGAGCGAGAGACGGTACTGACGCGTTAACACAGGGGACAACTCCGCTGCACACATTTTCAGGACTATTGCTGGGATGCCATCAGGACCGTTAGCTGTCCGGACATCGATTGACTGCAGCTCCGCACGGACATCACACTGCCTGATTTTAATATCAGACATTGTGTGGCCACAGTGAGGAATTGAGGGTGGCTGTGCATTACAGTCATCGATCCGGGAGTTAGCCTCAAAGAGTTTGGCCAGGAGATCGACCTTTTCCTGCGGCTTGTGAGCTAAAGTTCCGTCAGGACATCTCAGTGGTGGCAGCGAGGGTTGGCAGAAGTTGGATTGCACGGCTTTGGCCAGACGCCAGTAGCTACGGCTGCCCGTAGGATGCGTCAGGAGTTCTTGGCCTACTCGTGCAACGCGCTGGGCATTCGCTCTTATGTAGGCCCTCTTACACGACTTGGTGGCATTAAGACTTGCGGCAGTTGGATTGGTGGCATTATTATAGGCTTAGGATAAAATGTTTACTAGAAAAAAACAACCAGTCTCAGGAAAGCTCGAACGGGATTCGAACCCGTGTTTTTTTTTTCTAGTAAACATTTTATCCTAAATCTATATAGCATTGTGAATGCAAAATTTCAATAATAAAGATATTAATAAGCAATTACGTCTTTATCGATTGTTAAATACTTGCAATAGTATTTCTTTCGAATGTGAGGGTAGACTTCACAGTGACGTAATACCGCTGGCTTGCAGCGTATCAACTACTGGAAAAAATTCAACGAGTCTTCTGGGGTCTCGGTAGTTTAGCGGTTAGAGCAGTGGACCGGCAATCCAAAGGTCACGGGTTCGAATCCCGTTCGATCTTTCCTGAGACTGGTTGTTTTTTTCTAGTAAACATTTTATCCTAAATCTATATAGCATTGTGAATGCAAAATTTCAATAATAAAGATATTTATAAGCAATTACGTCTTTATCGATTGTTAAATACTTGCAATAGTATTTCTTTCGAATGTTAGGGTAGACTTCACAGTGACGTAATACCGCTGGCTTGCAGCGTATCAACTACTGGAAAAAATTCAACCAGTCTTCTGGGGTCTCGGTAGCTTAGCGGTTAGAGCAGTGGACCGGCAATCCAAAGGTCACGGGTTCGAATCCCGTTCGAGCTTTCCTGAGACTGGTTGTTTTTTTCTAGTAAACATTTTATCCTAAATCTATATAGCATTGTGAATGCAAAATTTCAATAATAAAGATTATTATAAGCTGCTTTTAGCGAGCGAGTTTCGGGATCCCCGTGAGCTTTACCTCTGATCCAAGCGCGGTATGCCGTCTGTTTGCTCTCAACAGCGCTGGCACACTCGCGATTGAACCAGCGGTTGCGTCTGCCTTTGCTGATGACATAGGAGTGTGGAATATAGTATTCCATTCCTAAAACTATCTCATCAGCAATGACAGTGGCGCTAGCGGTTGGGTCCTTCCCACTAAAGCAGCGCTGCCTCCAAGGGACGGATGCAAAATACTCCCGCATACCGTCCCAGTCTGCCGACGCGTAGTGCCAAATCTGGCGTTTCGAAACCGCTGTTGGCGGGCGCGATGCCAAGGGCACTGTGCTGGATATCAAGCAGTGATCCGAGGAACCTAAAGGAGCTCGAATCTCCACCCGGTATCCAGCTGGGCGACTCGTCAGCAGAAGGTCGAGTAAGGAGGGCACATGGCCAACTATGTCTGGGATCCTGGTGGGCTGGTTCACCAGTTGCGTCAGGTCATGCGTGAGAGCGAATGCGTGGGCAGTTCTACCAGCATGGTCTGTTTTGGAGGAACCTAACCACAACTCATGGTGGGCGTTGAAGTCCCCCACAAACACCAGTTCCGCCGATGGAAACAGCTCCTGCGCATCATCTGCTACCCGACTAAGATGTTCAATTAGTCGAGTTGTCTCCATGTCGCCGTTATGGGATCGGTGGACGCAGACGTAGACACGGCAATGAGAGCCTAAGTCGACGTGTACCACTAGGAGGGAGAAGGAAGGGTCCTCCAGACAGCGCAGACGGCAACAGCAAACATCCGCCCGAACGAATAAGCAAACTCCGGCTTTGGCTTTGAAGGATTCTTCAAGCACAAAGCCGGGATAGTTCAGGTAGGTGGTGTCAGCAGGGCGGATTATTTGCGTCTCCGTCAGGAACAACATTGCTGGCCGTGCCGTCTCAAGATGGTGGTGGACGGCATTGAGGTTTGCATGGAGTCCGCGGATGTTAGCGAACTCCACCTCAAACGGTAAGGTTGTGGTGGGGGTGTGCACCGCTGTAGTACCAGTTTTGTTGTTAGGCGCTGTCATTTTAGGAGTGGAAAGAGAGAGGCGTGAATCGAGAAAATGATGCCGCGATGCGAATGGTCAAAGTGTGGTGGCCTGTTTCCCCAGGAATTTGCCCACAGACGAGTATTATTAACCTGCCGAACGGAAGGGCCCCCGAATCCCCCCGGGAATGGCAGCCGGGACCCCACCTTCCGGTCACCAACCGGCACGACGGGTCACCCCGAGATTATGCGTGGCATGGTGAGGCAGCCTCACGAGCTGGTTAGGCTCGCTTGGGCCCCTGTACTGTGCCACGGGCGGCCAGCGGAACAACCGTTTCTACGGGTCTCCCTGGTCGGCAGGTTAACGAAGTCCTCCTAGCACTGGTTTGACGGAAGTCTCCACAGACCAAATACTTCGCAGCATCATCCTCTCGAGCTCTGGTTATACGCTGGCTGATCCCGAAACGCGACCGACAAGCAGTCACTTGACGGGTTTTACACCATGCGTACGGTGGTCACCAACCAGACGGGTCAAGCCCTACCACCAGTGGAGCAGATCATCGCTCGAAAGAAAGAGTCCGTTAGTCGCTTCTTACGACACCCACCGGAAGGAGAGAGGGGCGGCGATTGGTATTCTATCTCCGTCACCGCACGGATAAAAGGAAGGTGGTCCTACAAACTCAGTAAATAAACGACGCAACCCCATCGAGTTTCGGCTCGTTTGATTCGTCTTGCCGAGTACCTACTTTGGTGTTAGATGGTAACCAGGGTCTGATGACGGAGTTGGAAGATGGCCATAGGAACTCAGTAGGTAATTAAGCGACATAACCGAGTCGAGTTTGATTCGTCTTAAGTCATTCACTGCCGTCGGGTCACAATAATAATAAAAATTTGACCCGCGCGACGTTGAACGTGTTAACGGGTGGACCGTTTTTGATGGGTGGTGAGTGGTGGTGGTTTGGTGGACGTGAATAATATTATAAATAAATATTTGTATTCAGTGAGATGAACAGATGAAAAACGGGTCCAGTGATAAGTAAAAAGTTAAAAATATATAAATAGTAAAAACCTTTTTAAAAAACAAGCTTTTATTAAAATGCACTAAAAAGAAAAAAAAACTTTTACCTTATCAACTTTTAACGTCATTACACAATTTATATGATATAAAAGGTTGTCGCGAGATTATAATATCTGTAAGTAATATTATTATGTGTAAATAAACAAGTAAATTAAATAACTTGTTTTCTGAGGTTTAAGCGAGCACTACACATTGAAATGGGTATATATTGGCGGGTTCCTACACTTCTCTTTGTTTGCCCGATGTACGAGAGCCCACTGTCGCAGTCCAGTTTGTACACGCCTGCATCTTGAAGGGGTATATTGCACTTGACAGGTCGTAAGAACTAGTTTGATCTCCTTTGGCGGCTTAAAGTGAGTATTGATTGAAGCTCGCTTCAAGATGTGACCAATCTTGTCAGTGACGCTTTTCATATATGGAAGTACTGCAGGTTGGCGCTCGACTGTGGTTGGTTTTTTGCGTTTTCTTCACAAAAAACGCGTAAAAGAACATATAGCCGACGTCAAGCATAGGCGCGAAAATAAGTCTGCAGTGTGTGAACATGCTCTCGAGGGACCCAACCATTACATCAGATTTGACAAACCTCAAATACTCGCCAAGGAACAACGATTCATCCCTAGGATGATATGCGAGGCTTTTGAAATTAAAAAAACATCGTAATTTCAATAGAGAGGATGGTTGGAATTTAACACCTGCCTGGGACCCCATCATACAGGTCATCAAATCCCAGCCCCAACAGCAACACATTGCCAGACCTAAAAATATTGTTAGCTCGTATTGTGTAAACTTGAACGCACCGGGTTAAATATAAAAATGATTGACGGTAGGCAAATAACTTCTAACAATGAGACGACCAACACCTCAGTCTCCCTGTGACCACGGACCCTGTAAATGGTTCGAAACGTCAGGATTATATAAAAGCTATGTAAATAGTAAATTAAACGCGAGTTAATCCATAAAAAAGTGTTTCATTTTAAATAACTTGATGTAAGTATTAAAATTTTCAATCTAAGAAAATACGAATACTTACCCTTTGCGTAACGCTGGTTGAATACTTAAGAGGCCCTATTACATCTCGAATGTGATTTTTGCGTAAAATGCCCATTTTCGCATTTTGTAGTAATTTTGCAGTTGTATTTATCGTTTTTATCGAAATAGGATAATAAATTTGTGCATAATATTACAAATCTCCATTCTGTGAGCATAAGTTGAATTCGGACGGCCGGCGCATCGCATTTTGTAGTAACTTTGGAGTTGTATTTATCGTTGTTATCTTAATAGGATAATAAATTCATTATAAAATCTTTATTCCTCATGAACTAACAATTACTCTGGTATACATTTAGCTCAATAATATTATTGTAGATAAGAGATATTCACAGTTAACTTAAAGCGATTTTCGAAGTTTTTTGGTTTAGAATAAGGTTTTTTTCCTATATAAAATCAATGAGATCTAAAAATTCCGAGGCCGCTACGCACTATTCGACTATATAAGAGATAACATTATAATTTATTTATTTCACTTGTTTAGAACAGTAGTTCAATCGATGAGCTCAAAAAAGTGCCTTCGCGCGCTTTTTGAAAATCTTTCTCTGCAATTTTGGGTTTAATTAAAAAGTTAAGCAAAATTTACAAAAAGCGAGGCCGCTACGCACTATTCCAATAGCTATTCTACACTATTCAATAAGTCATAATTGTTAATGTATTTTTGTTTCTGAGATCCATAACGCCAAAATTGGCCATTTTACGCAAAAATCACAGTCGCCATGTAATAGGCCTCTTAAGGGCGGGCGGATCCTCGAACAGGCTTGTCATGCCGGTTATTGGTTTGGAGGTATATCTTAAATTTCGCGACAACCTCTTATATCATATACGAGGGCGGTTTGATAAGTCCATGACTTTGGAAAGAAGAAACTCTCTTTTTACATAAATATTTTTTTATTTTTCTGCATAATCTCCTTTCAACTCTACGCACTTAGTCCAGCGATGTTCAAACCTGTTCAACCCATCAAAAAAATATTTTTTGTCAAACCCTGAATAATAGGCCTCAGTTTCGGTTACCACCTCTTCATTTGACGAAAATCTTTGCCCGCCAAGCCATTTCTTCATGTTTGGGAAGAGGAAAAAGTCACAGAGGGCTAAATCTGGCGAGTACGGAAGGTGTGGCCATAATTCGTATCCTAATTCGACAATTTTTGATGTCCCGATTGCAGACGAATGGGCCGGTACATTATCCAGATGAAATAGAACTTTTTTCTTTGCTAGATGCGGTGGTTTCTTGATCAACTTTTTATTGAATCTATCTAACAATGCAGCATAGTAAGCTCCGGTTATTGTATTGCCTTTATCCAAAAAATCGATGTAAATAACCCCTTGGCTGTCCCAAAAGATTGTGGCCATCACTTTACCAGCAGAGCAAACAGTTTTTGCCTTCTTTGGGGCACGTTCCCCGATAGAAGTCCATTGCTTCGACTGTTGCTTTGTCTCTGGTGTATAATGATGATGGACCCACGTTTCGTCAACTGTTATGTACCGACGCATAAACTCACTCGGATTGCGATTATACATGGCTAGGCATTCCTCAGAAGCTGTTACACGATTTTGTTTCTGGTCGACTGTTAGTAAACGCGGCACCTTAGATTAAAACAAAAAGGGAAGATACGGCATGCTCCTACTTGTAGTCATTCAAAATAGAGTCCTACTCAACTACATAAGCAAACACTCACACACGCACACCTATAAAGTGTAAATCGAGCGAGCGAGACAAAGCGGTAAGTTTCAACGTCAGCGCGAGGGAGTCAGCGAGTAGCGCGTTGACGTCTCGGTCGCTTCGCAACAGACGAGTACGTACGACCGATTCCGACGCCACTGCGGAGTAGCGTCTTTCTCTTTTTCACACAGTAGAATATCCGCAATAGTACGATGTAGCCTGTTCGCTCGGCAAATTATGACTGAAATGAAATTGTGCCTTTAGGCCTAATTTTGGCGGCTCACTCACGAGACGCCAATGCCGTATCTTCCCTTTTTGTTTTTATCTAAGCGCGGCACCCATCTTGCAGAAACTTTTTCATGCCCAGAATATCATTCAAAATATAAAAAACTCGTTCAGTCGAGATGTGCACAGCATCACTTATTTCGCGTAGGTATCTTCACTCGACGGTCTGCCAAAATAATAACATGTATTTTA
This sequence comes from Scoparia ambigualis, assembly GCA_963921215.1. NCBI lineage: Eukaryota > Metazoa > Arthropoda > Insecta > Lepidoptera > Crambidae > Scoparia > Scoparia ambigualis. Next base: position 38,561,920 of record OY992509.1, on the reverse strand, counting down.
TTAACCATGCCCTCCGTAGTGACCTTAATCGGCCTTCCTGGGCGCTCCGCGTCATTAGTAGTAGTACGTCCACAACGATATTCAGTCAACCACTTATGTACCATATTAAGAAGAAGGTGCAATATGTTGTATTATTCTCTATTACCTTTGTACTTCATTATTTTATGTTTCCTAGCAACTGTTGTTGATAGTTGACTCTTATACAAATTGTCATGAACAGAATATTTGTTTTATTTGTATTTCTCTAAAGTGGTAGTAGAGAACATGGAACAAGCAATATTAAACGCGAGCAAAGTTCAAATCGGGAATTTAGATTCCAATAACTATAAAACATGGAGATTTAAAATACTAATTTGATAAAACTTATTTATGATAAAACTAATTTATCAGTTTAAAATGAGACTCGTAGATTAGTGACAGTATAAACATTTTATTAGTAGTCAACACAACCGTTGCTAAGAACATTGATTGACATAAGTTAAAGTTGTCCAAAAGTAAAGAGGTTTTAGTATAAAAGAATCCTTAACATAATTGTCTTAATGGCAATGCCGGGAGGTATGAATATCCTAGAAGGTAAGAAGACTAAACCATCCTTGGCGCCGACGGCAAATGCTGATGAAACAGCAAAGTGTGGCAAAGATCTTCAAGATTTCGAAAATTTGAACAGTGCGATTATGATTTTGTTCACGACAAACATGTCCGATGACATCCTGCAAAAAGTTGTGCGCTTTGATTATGCGAAAGATATGTGGGACGAACTAGAGCGTATCTTTGGAGGTACGTGTGTAGACAAGATCTACGACCTATGCCTGAGGTTTTTCAGCTATAAATAGGATCCAAATCATGACATAATTACGCATGTGTCGGCTTTAAAAAACATTTGGAGTGAAAAAGTGAGGCGAAATTACCGGAAATCCTCCTAATGTGTAAAATCCTAGACACCCTACCTTCCAAATACCTAGGATTTAAGTCCAGTTGGCTGTTAATTTCAAAGAAGGAACGCCCTGTCAAAAATCTGACAAGTCAGTTATGCGCACACGAAAGAGTTCTACGTCAGAATGACACGCAGGAACAGACGAAACAAATGCAGAAGCCCTATTCACGAAGATGAACAAAGGCAAGAAGAAAAACTATTCCAAAGAGCTTAAATGTAATTATTGTAAAGTATAGGGCCATAGAGTCAGAAGTTGCAAGAAGTGGATTCAAGACGGAAGACCGCCAAAGGAATCACAAACTGTAAACATGAATCTGACAGTAATGACAGTACATTCGGCAGAAGGATTTGGCGAAACAAAAGGATCTAGAAAATTGGTACGCGGACAATGGTTCAACCAATTACGTGACTAATAGAGGAGACCTGTTTCAAAGCTTCAAGTACTTCAAAAGCCAATGTATTGAAGCCCTAGGCATTGGAGATATTCTTGCAGAAGCTGATGTAAACGGCAAGCTAGAGACGATACTGTTGAAGGATGTTTGGTATGTACCCAGTATTAGCAGAAATTTATTCTCAGTACTTGCTACGCATGATATATCGGACAGGAGTGTCTTTGAGTCTACTACATTATCATGTACTCTCAAAATGGATGGACAGACAAAACTGATTGGCACCCGCAGCAAGTGTGGGGGATTATTCAAACTGAAACTCAGTTGTCTGAAACCAACTCTACAAGTGAATCAGCTGTCCACAACTTCAAATCTGTTACAGTTTTATAATGAAAGATTTGGTCACCAAAATAAAAGTCACGTGAAGAAACTGATTGAAAGGGAGTTCAATATCAAAGTCCAAGCAACCAAGGAATTCTGTGAAGGATGCATTTATGGTGAATATCACAGATTAAAGTTTGGAACCAGGGAGAAAGCATCGCAACCCGGAGAATTGGTATATAATGACGTCTGTGGACCCTTTCCGTGTTCTATCACAAAGCTGAGGTATTTTGTCCTTTTCAAAGATGATTACACGAGGTACAGATTTGTGTACTTCATGAGAGAGAAAGCTGAAGTTCACGCAAAGCTGTTGCTTATGCTAGCTGAAGTGAAAGCAGCTGGAGTTGTCATAAAAGAACTATTAAGCGACAATGGCGGAGAGTTTGTCAACACCAAAATAGAAGGTACTCTTAAAAAGGAAGGCATTGCTCAAAGATTGACAATGCCCTACACTCCAGAGCAAAATCCGACGGAGAGAGATAACATGACTGTTGTGGAGATGGCGCGAAGTCTGATGTATGCACGTGCCAAGATTCCTACTGGACTTTGGGCTGAAATGGTATTAGCAGCGGTGTATATCTTGAATAGAACTGGCGCTACTTGCATAGATGGGAAGTCACCGTACGAGATATGGCACCACAAGAAGCCTAGATTGAGTCATATGAGAATATTAGGATCTCCCTGTTATCCACATGTTCCCAAGCAACGAAGAAGGAAGTTGGATAAAAAGGCCCAAAAGGGAATATTGATCGGCTACGATGACTACGATGGCTGACGATGGTTACCGTATATGGGACAGTGACTCATTCAAGTTGATTCGGTCAAGAGATGTCACCTTCGATGAGAATCCTCTATCAGGTCACCTAGAAAAAATGGAGAAGCCTGATTCCTCTCAGAGCAAAGCTGCTGATAAAACGTCTGACTGCCTATTTGACTTTGTTGTGCCTGAAAATGAAAAACACGTCCCGGCTGAGATGAGCGATGACCAGCAGCCATCTACTTGTCATGGTGGAGGAGGTACAAGCATTACGTCATCAAGTCAGCAAGATAAACATTCTTCTGAACCATCATATTCAGAAAACGATTATGAGACTCATACATTTCTAGAGGCGTAACAGACTATTGATGACCCAATACCTGAGCAAGTGGTTAATGATGATGCGATGGAAGCAGACCAAGAAGTCAATGATGCAAATGAACCAAAAATAAAAGGTCATCTGTCTGCATTTGAAATTGAGGCGGAAGGCACGAGGACGCTACGACAGCGGTCAAATCTTAAGCCACCAGCTAAATATAAAGACTTTGTCTGCAATGTTTGCTTTAACGGTAATTCTGTTAACGATGAACCTCTAGCGGAACCAAGCACGTTCCAAGAAGCTATAGCATGCAAGGATTCTCATCAATGGCGTAAAGCAATGGATAACGAGATCAATTCTCTTAGAGAAAATCAAACCTGGGAAATGGTAAATTTACCAAAGGGACGAAAAGCTATCTCTAGCAAGTGGCTTTTTAAGATTAAAACAAACCCTGATGGTACGGTTGAGAAATTTAGAGCCCGCCTTGTAATACGGGGTTATTCACAGAAGAAGGGACTGGATTACAACGAAACCTTCAGCCCTGTAGCGAAGACAAGCACAATAAGAGCGCTACTCGCTACAGCTGCTCAAGAAAAACTTACACTGTCTCAATTCGATGTATCAAACGCTTTTCTCTAAGGGACATTGAAAGAAGAAATTTATATGAAGCCTCCTGAAGGGTATTCAAATGATGATGGAAAAGTATGCAGGCTTAAACACAGTCTTTATGGCCTCAAACAAGCGGCGCGCTGCTAGAACTCCACTATAACAGAATACATCCTAGAACTTGGTTTCTGTCTGTTTAAAAGAGGAGAGGGAAAGCACAAGCTATTACTAGCTTTATATGTTGACGACGGACTCATTGCGTCTGCAAGTTTGGATGAAAAAGAGAAGTTTTTAAATGAGATGAGACAACGTTTCAAGTTAACGACAAAATGTGGCTCGTATTTTCTTGGAATAGAAATACAACACAAAGCGGACGGTACTATTAAAATCGATCAGAAGGGATATGCAAAACGGCTATTACAAAGATTCGGTATGCAAGACTGCAAAGCTGCGGTAACTCCGATAGTCAAGGATGTCATGTTAGCTAAAAAGGACATCGATGAAGGCCAGAACTTCCCATAAATACAAACCATTGGTGCTCTCTCTTACCTCATGGTTGGCACTAGACCTGACTTAGCGTATGCGGTCGGCATGGTGTCCCGCAAGCTTGATTGCCCTACGCTACATGATATAGCAAGAGTAAAGCGAATCTTTCGCTATGTTAAAGGTACCATGGAATACGGTATTACTTACAAAACTTCCACTGCACGCCAAGGCTTAAGGTGCTACAGTGACGCCGATCACGGAGGTGATGAATCAACTGGACGCTCCACAAGCGGCATGATATGCCTTTATGCCAACGGTGCTATAGCATGGCAAAGTAAGCGTCAATCATCTGTCGCTATATCATCCACAGAAGCTGAAATAGTCGCAGCCAGCGAAGCCGCTAGAAAGATAATATGGCTCACACAGATAATAAACTTTATGAAGACTGAGGTTGTGAAAGAGATTACCTCACTCTACATAGACAGTGAATCCGCAATAAGATTGGCTCAGGCACCGTCCTATGAGACACATCATAGAACGAAACACATAAGGCTTAGACATTTTTTTGTAAGACAGTGTGTCCTAGAAAAGGATCTACGTGTTGAGAAAATCTCCACAAAGGATCAGTTGGCCGATTTCCTAACTAAACCTCTGTTTAAGCCTCGACTACAAGAACTCTGCAAGCTGGATAGCTTGCAGAGCTTGCTGGAGCCTACATATGAAGAAACAACTACCAGTTGCCTTGAGGAATGGGGATGTTAAGAAGAAGGTGCAATATATGTTGAATTATTCTCTATTACCTTTGTACTTCATTATTTTATGTTTCCTAGCAACTGTTGTTGATAGTTGACTCTTATACAAATTGTCATGAACAGAATATTTGTTTTATTTGTATTTCTCTAAATTACCATCCCATGAGAAGACGCAGAATCACCATAATACTTTTTCAATTTGTCTTCGGTCTGCTTAATAGTTTTACCACGTAAAAAATAAGTAGTGTTTAATTAGCACTCGAAACTCGCTTTTCTCCGTTTTCAAAGAATACTTAGAAGTCGCCTAACTTTTTTGTAATACCTAGTTTAAAAAACACGCTTTTATAAATGCACGTAAAAACAAAAAATAAATTATAGATCGTTCAGGTTGTCTCTATTTCTGGGCTAAAGTGTAAACTATGTGATTTTAATTATAATATTTGATTGTAAAAGCGTGGGGCGCTGGAAAAGGAAAGACTTTTTGCATAACTTGCTGAGAAATCAAGTTATGCGATGTTACGGGAAGCAGGTTACACAGATTGGCGCTCTAACTGGAGTGGCAGCACGACTAGTAGGTGGCTCTACATTAAACAGTCTGTTCAAAGCAAGTTTGTCGAACTCAGACAAAACATGCGCCTGCAGCGAGGAGAGACGACATTCACCGACATTTTTAACCCCTCTTCTTTCAGGAAATTAAGTACTGTGATGCATCAACAGTGGCAAAATATAGAGTTCTTGTTCGTGGACGAGATATCTTTGGTTCCCTTTGGCGGCATAAACGTAATGCTCTTGTGCGACCTTATGCAGCTTCCGCCAGGAAGTTAGTATTAAGTCAATGATATTATATGTGTAGATACGTTGTCTGCCCTCCGTAGTGACTAGAACAAATCCAGGTTGTATTCGCGGGTCAGAAGACACCGCCAAATAAAGCAGAGTAAAGAAGGTTAGGCGGGAGGTAGAAAGGAACTTACCGGGAGCAGTCTTGACGAGGTCGCTGGAACCGGGAGACGAGCTGACCACGGGCGGCGAGGTAGGTTGGTTTCCTGGCGCACAGTCACTACACTACACAATAGGCATTCAGGCGTTCTCTTCACTTTAGGTTCAGGAGTCACTATAAACCTTTTCAGTCAGGCTGTTGCGTGCGCGGTAGCTAGCTAGCTTGCCGAGTGCCGCCGGCGGCTCACGAAGCGAGCGGCCGCGGGTCGCGCAGCGGTGGCGCCGCGGCAGATAGCCGGACGCGGTCGTCAACAACCGCTGAGTCAACATTTGAATGGGCGTCCCGGCTTTGGCGGGAACATCCTCCGGGGCCCAGGGTGGGCTCATCCAATGGGAGCCTGGCGATCCGGAATACAGGCCTCCGAAAGTGTCCATTCGCGGTGTCCAGGTCTACCACCCGCACGACGCCATCCTTCCCAGGCAGGGTGCAAGCAATACGCCCCAGTCTCCATTGGAGGGCAGGAAGGTTGTCCTCCTTGATGAGGACGAGCTCGCCAACTCGGGGAGGGGAGGATGGGGACAACCATTTGAAGAGGGTTTGGAGTGTGTGGAGGTAGGACTGGGTCCACAGCGTCCAGAAGCGCTGGGAAAGGGCCTGTACCATCTGGAATCGCCTACGTGTGGAGATCGGCCTATCTTCCACGGATAGTTCGGGAAGGGCCGTTAGTGGGCGGCCTATAAGGAAATGTCCGGCTGTAAGCAGCTCAAAGTCTGAAGGATCAGACGAAAGTGGGCAGAGAGGTCTAGAGTTAAGGACCGCTTCGATTCGAGCTAAAAGTGTGGAGAATTCCTCGAATGTGAGGTGTTGTTCGCCAATTACGCGATATAAAAGTTGCTTTGTTGATTTTACGTTGATCTCATATAACGCACCGAACCATGGTCCCTTAGGGACGTTCAACAACCAAGAAATGTGCTGACCAGCGAGCTTGTGCGCAATCGTGGTATTATTCAAGGCAAGAAAGTTTTGTACTTCGATGAGCTGATTTCTAGCGCCTACATAATTTGTACCGCAGTCCGAGCGGATGAGAACCGGGGCACCGCGGCGTGCTATAAAACGCTGTAATGCCGCGAGGAACGCTTCCGTGCTGAGGTCCGAGACCGGTTCCAAATGAACCGCCTTAGTGGAGAGGCACACGAAAATACAAAAGTACGCTTTTAAGAGTTTAACATTACGTAGGGTACTAGATTTAACGAGGAATGGGCCGGCAAAATCGGTCGTGACTTGACTAAATACTGGCTGAGGCGTAACTCTATCGGCTGGCAGGTCGGCCATGAAGGGCGCTTGCGGCTGGGCCCGGCATCGAAAGCATCTAATGCATTTAAAGAATCGGTGTCTAATAATACGGCGCGCGGACAATATACAAAATTGTTGGCGTAGGATTGCGTGTAAGGTGTCAGCGCCAGGGTGGCAGTGTATTTTGTGGTAATGGTCAATGATGAGGTCTACAAGTGGGCTAGAGCTGGGAAGTATGAGCGGATGCTGCGCGTCATATCGGATAGACGCATGGGACAGTCGTCCACCAACTCTAAGGAGCTCATCTTTAATGAGAGGTGACAGCCGCTGGAGTCTGACGGAGCAGATTTTGCCAGTTTGAAGGCGATGGATGTCCTCTGCAAACTCATTGTGTAAATGTAGTGTAGTAGGGCCAGTAAAGTAGGGCCTCTCTTCGTTCACTGACGTACAAGGGGCCTGAGCGTCGCGAATCTGGGTGGTGTCTGCAGTTGTGCAGAAAGCGTTTTAGACAAGCTGTCACTCTTGTCTAGTGAACTGAACCAAGTGAGCAGGTCAAATACAAGACCGGGCACTGTGACCAGTGACGGGACGTGTTTGGGCTTAAGGCCGGGCAGGGCGTGATGGCCCAGAGCTAAGGGCATCGCAGGCCAAGACTCACAAGGCTGTCCAAGCCACGTGGGAGACCACCATAGGACATGGGCTGACAGGGATTGCGCAGACATCCCTCTGCTTGCGCAATCTGCCGGGTTGAGCTCGGAAGGTACGTGTCACCAGGTACATTCTGGTGAGCCTGAGCTGATTTTGACTACCCTGTTGGCTTCAAAGGGTTGAAGACGGTGAGGCGGTGTATTGAGCCAGGCCAGGACTATCGTACTGTCTGACCAACATATGGGCCGATAACTGAACTGACACACGGATCATGAGCTGGGAGAGTAGAGTGGCGGCCGACAACTCTAACTTGGGGATTGTGAGGCGATTCTTGATTGGTGCGACTCGCGACTTGGCGACAATCAAGTGTACCAAAGTATCTCCGGAGGCATCGAGTTCATGGAGGTAAACAACGGCGGCAAACCCGGCTTCAGAGGCATCTGCAAACCCGTGAAGCGAGTATGCAGCTGAGCCTTTGTTTGCACAAATGTGCCGAGGGAAGCGAATGCTAGACAACAGCGGCAGATCCTCTGAGATGTGGTGCCACTCCGTTTGTACTTCAGAGGGAGTGGGCTCATCCCATTCCAGCTTCAGTAGCCACAATTGCTGAAGCAGCAGCTTTGCGCGGAAGATAACGGGAGAAACCCAGCCGTTTGGGTCATAAAGTGAGGCTACGGTGCTTAAAATAGACCGCTTTGACCGCTTTGTGACATGTGTGATGGGGGGCAGAGAGATGCGGTAGGTGAACTCGTCTGACTGAGGGCTCCACTGTATACCCAAGACCTTAATGGACGTGGACTCTGGGTTCATGTCGAAGTCCTTGGGCATGTCGCATTGGTTGTCGGGAAATCTCTCGAGCAGCTTAGGCGAGTTAGATGTCCACTTACTGAGCTGAAAGCCGCCTAGGTCTAGCAGACTTATCAACTCGTCCTGAAGTGCTTGGGCGGATTCAACTGTGTCATGACCACACAAGATGTCATCAACGAAGATAGACTTGCGAAGAACCTGAGCGGCTCCAGGGTAGCGATGGCCTTCATCATCAGCCAGCTGAAGCAGAGTGCGGATTGCATGGTATGGGCTTGATCTTAAGCCGTAGGTGACTGTATTGAGGGCGTAGGTGAGCAGAGGGTGATCTGGTGAGGACCGCCATAGTATCAGCTGATACCGTCTCTGGTCTGGGGCAACCAGCACATTTCTGAACATCCTCTGGATGTCAGTGCTGAAAACGACTGGATGCGTTCTGAAGGACATGATGATGTCCACAATGTCCTGTTGAAGGGCGGGGCCTGTGTGTAGGCATTCATTTATGCTGACACCATTGGAGCTTTTGCAGCTACCATCAAAAACAATGCGCAGCTTGTCCGACCCTGACTTAAATACGCCATGGTGAGGGATGTAGAAGTGAGGTTTATGGGCGAATGTATTTGGGTGACAGGGAGCCATGTGCCCTAAGTCGGTGTATTCAGCCATAAAGTCGACGTATTTAGAACGCAGAGACGGGTTCGTCATTAGCTTCTTCTCAATATTGAGGAATCTGCGTAATGCGATAGGGTGAGTTTTACCTAGTTGAGGGGCGTCCTTTAGAAAGGGCAGAGCGACCGTATATCTGCCTGAGGGATCGCGTGTAGTGGTAGAGCGGAAGATTTCCTCGCATTGTTCCTCCAGGGGATCATTATGAATGTGAGATTAAGGGAGGGGCTCCTCAGACTCCCAGAACCTTTCCAGACTCTGACGTATGTCCTGGGCTGATTCAGCTGAGTCTGGTTGTGAGCTAACGACGTGAGCTGAGTTAACCTGCTGCGCCGGCTGCGCATACAAGTCCTCAATGGGTCCTATCAACGCGAAGTCGAAAATCGTGCCGAAGGCTATGGGCTTGCCCGGGCCCAACGAGACCTTAGTCCCGTCACCTGGCCAAGAACGTCCGACCCCAATAAGAGGTCGATCGGGGCTGGTGTGTGGTAAAGCTGGTCAGCCAATGGCACGGGTGGCTGGCCTAGTACGTGGGAAATGTTTGGTACCTTCTCTAAGGGAAGGTAGCCAGTGACGTTTTTTAAAATGTGAGCTGTGGCAGTGATTTTTATTTTATTTTATTTTATTTTATTTAATAGGAACAGCAAACAACTACATTATACCATAACACAAAAAATAATACACAAAACAAGTCTTAACAATAATGCAGCCCACAACGCTATCCACAAGTTACACAATGTATTTAATCAAAAGAGACTTTTTTTTCTTTTTGCATCCACTAAGCTGCTGATCACTAACTTTATTATTTTTAACTTGGCGAGCGAAAAATTTACTACTTTTGAGAATGAGTAACAACAATCAATCAAAAATGCACAAAACGTTAAAACATTTAAAATGAAAATGTAAACAGTATGTCTACCTACTCAAACAGATAAAATTTCTAAAATGGATCTTTTAAATTTAGCAGAACTGCAGGCAAATATGTCTGTGTTAATAAACAATTTATTGTAGGTTTCAACCATACAACGCATTGGAGAGCGCAGTCCACTATTTGTATGGCATGTACCCAAAGCAAACAGGGTACCTGCGCGCACCTTACGTCTGTATATAGTTCTAGGTACAACATAACACAGTCTGTTCACTAAATCGGTACAGTCAAAGTCATTATTTACTATTTTAAACAGGGTCATAGCTTCCAGGTATTGTCGTCTAGAATGAAGACTTAGCAGATTGTATTTATCGAGCAACTGGGCATAAGTAAGGTAATGTTTATGACATCTGTAGTGCATAGCACGTAAAAATTTGTATTGGACTCTTTCAAGCGCATCTATATACTTCTTATAGTAGGGATTCCAGATAGGTACTGCATATTCGAGCTGAGAGCGGATCAAAGATGTGTACAGATAAATGTATGTCGAGGTTAGTCTGAAATCAATAGAAGATCGCATCACGAAACCATACATTTTAAAGGCATTGTTAATAACATTCTCTATATGCGTGCTTAGACTCAATTTAGAATCCAATAGTATTCCTAAATCTCTCACAGAAGTTACTTTGCATAAGGGACTGTTGCAGAGGGTGTAAGCATATTCAATTATGTTAATTTTCTTTGTGAATGTGATACAATTGCATTTAGGGATACTAAGGAAAAGTTTATTACTATGGCAATATGTACTTAGTCTGTCTAAATCTTGCTGAAATGTGATGCAGTCGTTAAGAGTTTTAATGGTTTTAAAAGCTTTTAAGTCATCAGCATACATTAAGAAATAAGAATTTTGAAAACATTGCTTAATATCGTTAATAAATAAAATAAATAATAAAGGTCCAAGAATCGAACCCTGAGGAACACCTGATGTAACAAGTATTGGTTTAGATTGGTAACCATTAACAACCACCTTCTGGGTCCTGTTCTGAATATATGATGCAAACCAACGCAACAGATTTCCCCGAATGCCGTTAAACGCTATTTTATCAAGAAGCAACTCGTGATCCACCTTGTCGAATGCTTTTTTAAAGTCTGTGTATACTGTGTCCACTTGAATACGATTATCAATCTCCTCAAACAGAACACTACCGAAGTTTAATAGGTTTGATGTCGTAGATCTACGTTTGACAAATCCGTGTTGCTCGTCTATAATGGTACTATGTAGTATGGGATAAATTTTCTTGTGGACAAGTTTTTCAAGTAGCTTTGACACAGTAGACAAGATAGAAATAGGCCGGTATTGTTCAACGTCATGTTTAGAGCCATTTTTGTGCACTGGCGTTATATGGGCACGTTTCCATAAGTTCGGAAAGGTTCCCTCGGCTAAGCATTTGTTATAAAGAATAGATAGAGGTTTACAGATGGTAGATGCTGTGCGCTTAAGAAACGCTGGGGGGAGACCGTCAGGGCCCGCACCCTTTGCGGTGTCTAGCTGTTTCAACTCTAGCATTATGTTGGTTTCGCTAAACTGCAAGTCAGATATTATAGCAGCATTTTCATAAATGTGAGATGGTGGCTGCCAAGCAGAGAGAGTTGGTGAAACTGGTTCAAACACCGACAAAAAGAAGTCCGAGAACATGTTACAAATAACTTCGGGTTCCCCAGACTTGCGATTTTGGTATTGAATTACCGAAGGGATACCTGGTCTACCCTTACGATTAGATATGTAAGTCCAAAAATGCTTAACACTATTAGCGATATTCTGCTCGATGGATGACATGTATTTACGATAACATTTGTTACAAGCATCCTTGAATAATGCTCTATATTCGGAAAAAGCTTCATAATCTGATTCGTTGGCATATTTTTTCCATTTAATCCAGGCTTTTTGTTTTTTTTTAAAGACAGTTATAAGAAAACGTGAAAACCATACTGGGAATCCAGGAGATCTAGAATTAGCTAAAGGAACATTATGTTTTATTATATTATCTAGAGCATTATAAAAGATATCGAGAGCTTCTTCCGAAGGAGCGGGCCCCAGCAATTCTGACCAGTCTGTGTTTTGGATCCTGCTATTTATCTGAGCATAGTCAGCTTTAAAGAAGTTGTATTTAGTCATCGGCTTCCTATTCAAAGGCTTAAATATGTGGTTAACAGGTACATGAGCTATAAAAGGGGGGTGGTAGGGGTCTACAGGCAGTAAAGGCGAAGACTGGGACTGTACTTTACATTCAGCATTGGATATAAGAAGGTCAAGAATATTTCCGTTTTGATTGACTATGTTGTTATACTGCAAAGAGTTCATTAATGAAACAAAATTACAAAGTCCCATCCCCAAATTCGATGAATTCATTCCGATCAACCCCTTACTCGACCCTTGAGGCAAACAGTCCGTGGGCTCAGGAGACCAAGTGACACCAGGGACGTTATAGTCCCCTAGAATGTAAAAGCTCTCAACCTGGCTGTTATTTAATGAATTTTGGAGGAATTCCAAGTGACTGTCATACGTTTCGACGGGCATACGCGGTGGAATATACGCGGCACTAACGACGTGCCGCTTTGCATGGTTTCTACTGGGTATTTCTATTAAAACGTGTTCGACACATGCAGTCTGCGGAGAGTAAGCCGTACAATTTTTAAAGATAGTTGGCCGTAGGCCCCGCAGGACTGCCACAAGGACACCGCCGCCATCTTGTTTATGAGTAGCAGCGCGATCGCGGTCACATCTATATACTACATACCGTTGGTCAATAAATTCGTTGTTATCAATTTCCGGTACCAACCATGTTTCAGTAAGCACTATTATGTCGTAGGTAAAAGAGATAATGTTCATATACAGCGTGTGCAATTTCGTTCGTATGCCCCTACAATTTTGATAATAAATACTAAGATGGCTATGTTGGTCAACTCTATCCATTAACAAAAGATATTGTAAATACGTATATGTAAAGTAGTATTGAATTTTTTTCATTATATGTATGTACTATGACATTCCGCTGCAATTGTATTGTGCTTGTGTAAAAGATAAAGTAGGTACCTTTAATCAGTGAAAACCCATCGCTCAAATATAAAAACAAAATGCCCCTTACACTCTTATTCAATATGTTATAGAAAATATGTAGTCTAAAAGTATACATGCATATACTAAAATCTAATTTATATCTGAAACTAGAAAGCAGCAACAAGCACACGACAAGCATTAAAACACACAAATACGCCCCCAAGTAATATGCGCTTATATGACTAATATAAATGATTTGGTGAGGCAAAAATACATAATATCCTATCAAATTTAACACATAAAATAAATGTCTGATACCATCAGCTTGCAAGAGTGAATTATATATTAACACATGCATTAAAAAGAAAACTGATATTCTGCAAATATACGTATAAACAACTAAATTACACAAATAAAAAAAATACAGAGTCAGACAATTAGACATTAATAGATAGCTACTTCTTTGGGCTTGCTTTAAGCTTGTTAATATCACCCTCGGATCTAATAGCAATGGCTGGGCTGTCGTCATGTTCACGGACGAGTATAGTAGAGTTTTTGACCCATACATATTTGAAGTTCTGATTCTTGGCAACCTCACGACATTTACGAAACAAATGTTTCTTGTTCAGTGTTAGGTGTTCATTTAAGAACACTGTTGTTGACGCGCCGGGTATGCCAAGCTGATCAGATTTAAGACCTTTCTTTCTGCGAAAAGCACTCAGGATATTATCACGCAGAATACGGCTGGAAAGCTTCAAAATAATGTTTTTAGGCTTGTTACTATCTTGTTGGGCGTGCGGCACTCTGTGAAATGATACGACGTCCTTTGGAAGGAGCTGGCATTTAATTGCATTTGCAAGTGAATCGATGATCCCAGCCAAGTTCTCGTTGCGTCTCTCCGGGACGTTGCATATCTCCAAATTACATTGTCTAGCCTGCTGCTCAAGGTGGTCGATTTTAGTTTCTAGTTTAGCCACCGCGGTAGCAGTATAACTTGTGCTCTGTTGGGCGAGATTATCAATACGCTCTTTCATATCATTCTGTTCATCAGATTGAAACTGTACTGAGTTTTGTAGAGTTGTAAGCTCTTGCGACAGCAAGGCGACATTTTGATTCAAAAGAGCCTGTTTAGATTTAATTTCTTTTACCTCGGTTTGTATTTCAGACAGGGTGTGCTGAATGTCGTCTCGTATTTGAGACAAGTTCAAGTTAATCTCATTGCGCCATGTCTGGAAACTAGTGAATGTGGTATTCAGTTTTACATCGAGCAGTTCACTTATTTTGTCCATTGTGACTACACTATCAACAGACTTAGACCCCTCCGTCGTTATGCAAGCAGGCGGTGATTGACTACGATCCAAGATGTCACATGACATGTTCATAGACTCTTCCGAGGGTGGTATTTGGTGTTGATGGACTGGTGTATTTAGGTTAGATCTAGTACGGCGTGTTATGTTTATGCAGCTTGGACAGTTCCAGGTCGAGCGAAACTCTTTTGTGAGTAATAAAAACTGTTTAGCATCCATGTTAAGGCATTTATAATGATACTTGACTTTACATATATAGCAGCCCAAATTATCGTCAGTCCTCAGACCACCCTTGCAGGCTTCGCAATTCATATTGATTATAGCAAAATAATTTTAATTTTAATGATTTTCTCTGCGGCGCCTCCTAGCGGAAGCTGTGAGCAACTAACGGACGCTGTGTGCAGTAAAATTAAATATTTGTGATCGAACCACTAAGCGTACGGCAACGCCATCTAGCGCGCCAGATGTAAATTGAGACCGATGGGTCAAGTCCGGGTGCTGCTTGCTGCTATGTTGTGTGATGCTTTAAAAGCTCACGCTAACAATAATGTTATCGAAGCAGGGTGAAAAGCAGTACCCCGCGTTATGTGCGGTAATCTCAGATGTATACAATAATGTCAGTGACTTGCAAAAATGTCACTCATAAATCGAGATTAGCAATAAAATTTATTCGACGATACAATGATTTAATTTCCACAGTGTAATCCACTTATGCACTCCTGTTTATTTATTAAACACAAACTGTGCAGCGTTTATCTTTAATATTTTGTTTATTGTTCGGCGAATTCAGACGTGAATTAGTAATTTTAACATTACTTGCACTTATAATTGTCACTCATTAACACTTCACGAACAACTCCTTCCATGTGCACAAAACACTTATTTTTACTCGCAATATTGGCCATTAACTATTTTTAATTAATTAACTTTGTTGGAGATATTGTACAGGCAACTGTCACAGTTCAGCGCCACCTAGCGGATTGATTGTGATTGTAGGAGTATCATTGTGAGTGGGTCGGCATACTATTGTTATTGCCGCCTTTGACTCATGTTTGTGCTGATTCCCAACTCCTGTAATTTTTAAAGAAGTGGGTTTTGATGGCAGGTTCAAAAGTCGTGCCATGCGTGACGTTATTAATGTCAGCATACTGCCACAGTCCAATAAAGCTCTGGCTATGTGAAGATGGCCATGTACGTCCGCGACTCTTAGTGAGACGGTTGGCAACAAAATGGGTGTGCCAGTGGGAACAGAAGGTGAGTGAGCTGATTGAGTATCAGCTGAAATTGTATGAGCTGAGTATGTATCAGTTGTGTGGGCATGGGTTGACTGGGCATGGGCTAATGGGACATGGGTTAAATGGGCATGGTCTGAATGGGCATGGTCTTGTTCTGCCTCTTCGCTAGGGTGCTCCGTGATAGTTGGGAGTCATAATTGCTTGCGGCGTTCGCGGGGCCTACCTGGCGAACCGGACCTGGGCGGGCTGGCTCTGTGAGCAGAGCTGGGTTTTTTTTTTTTTTTTTCTAGCTGCTAGCGATTTGCTCCCACAGTGTGGGAGCCATTTTATTCTATTTTTCTCATTCATACCTTTCTCTCTTTTATTCTTCTCGCACTTTCATTCATAATTCTCTGTTACCATTCATCATCTTTTATACTTTTGCGGCTGAGTTTGCCGTCTACTAAGGACTATTGCCATTTTACTATAATATTATCTATTCTACTTATTCTTTCTATTGTGCTATATTGCCTGTGCTATGCCATCAGACTTCCTATTCCTAGCTATCTTATTTCTACTTTGGGATGTCGGGTAGGGGTCAAAATGAATGCTCCTCCTGAAAAACATAGCATGAAAAAGTGCCAGATTGGCTTTTTTCTTTCTTTTGTATAGTACATTTTTCCTTATTTCTAGTTACTTTCTTATATCTATTTTTTTATTTCTATGTTACATGTTGTATTTATTAACTTCTTATTATATTACAATTTTTTCCTTATTACTATTTTACATTTGTATGTAATCTTATGTTCTATTTTTATTTATTATCTATTAACAATTTTGCATGATAGGATTTCCTGTACATTTCTCAGAGATGTGCAGGAATCCTTCTGCCTTATTACTATGTGCTTATATTTTTATTTTTATTCTACTTATTTATTCCTCTTACATACAATATCTGCAATTTTAGTGCAGTAGTTCAGGAATTTTTCCCTGGTTTCCTTTGCAGCCAGAAGGTCCGGGAAATTCTTGGGGACAATGCGGGTGCCCAATTCCGCCTCAATATTGTATCTCTCACGAGTGTGTATAGGGCACTCGGAGAGGATGTGTACAATTGTTTCTTGTGTGTTAGGGTCACAGGCACACGACGGGCTGTCCTTGCACTAGAACCTATGCAAGTACGCGGAGAACCCGCCGTGTCCCGTGAGCACCTGTGTAGTGAGTTTTGTGTGGGTGAGTTTACGTGTGATTCTGTAAGCAGCGGTGGCGTCAGTAAAGAAGAGTTTCGTGGTCTCGGCTGTAGTACCCGACTTGTACCTCTGGTTCCACTCGCCCAGCGTCCCATCACGGATGAGACGCTTTGCGAATGAAACAGGGCACTTGTCGTAGTCGGGCTTTCTTTTGGAACTTTCAGGGGCTTCCTTGGCTAGCAAGTCGGCCCTTTCATTCCCTTCCAACCACGCATGTGCCTTTATCCAGTGCAAAGCTACAACTTTGCCCTGTTTAAATGCATTGGTCAAGTTGCTTCGGACTTCTACTGCGAGGGGGTGGAGGGAATTTCCGCCGGTTACGGCCTGTAGGGCTGCCATCGAGTCGCTGTAAATTCCAAAGGAAAGCTCCTCCCTACTGAGTACTACCTCCGAGGATTTGTGGAGTGCGAGTAGTTCGGCCTGGAATACTGTGCTGTACGACGGTAGTGCAAGTTTAAACGTTCTTATCTCGGCGGCGTCTCTCCATAGAGATAGTGCCGCTCCGACCTTCCCGTCTATCTTGCTACCGTCGGTGTATATCTGTATGTTGTACGTGTATGTGTGTATTTGCGTTTGGTCTGTGATGTAATGTCAATTTTGATGTATTCTGCCGGATGCGGCAAGTGTAGTGCGGAGTGTGGAGTGTCTATGTCTCTGCCCCTTAGTTCTGGCCAGGGCACCCCCCTGCTCACTTCATAAAGGGCTGCGGCCTCTTTAATCCGGAGGTCAAGGGGAAGCGTTCCGGACAAAACCAGGGCAGAGGTGAGTTATACTGTTCTGTATGCTTTGCACATTTTTTGTGCAAAGCCCCGCTGCAACGTATCCAGCTGCTTGCGCGTCATGAGCTTGTCGGCCGCCGGGGCCCACGCGCCAGCTGCATACGTTACAACGGGTTCCACCGCTGCAGTGTAAATTGTTTTAACGACGTCAGGCGTTAACCCCCAGTTAACATACGCCGCTTTCGAAAGGTGTTTGTAGAAAGCGGCGGCCTTTCGACAAACATTGTTTATGTGGGCGTTGAAGGTCAGTTTACTGTCGATTGTCAACCCTAGTAACTTAATCTCCTTTCTATCCTCTATTGGTATCCCGTTCATGTTGAGGCGTGGGGTGTCATATTTCAGCTTTTTAGTAATGGTGAGGCTGTGGGTTTTATGCGCCGCAAAGTTAAGCTTATTATGTCTACCCCACGCCGCAACATGTTCGAGCACCAGGTTGGCTTGTGTGAGCAGAGCTGGGTTGCACCTGTTTAGCATGTGCGGGTTCGTGCCGCCTGCTGTTTCTGGGACACTCCCTCGAGTGCTCTCTTAGCTGTGGTGGGGGTATATGTACAGACGAATGAGCTGAGTGCGTTGGGTCGTCTAGTCGATGTAGGGACGTGTGGTGGTTGGAGCTCCCACAGTCCTTGCATGCCCCCCTTGACCTGCACTCGCTCTCGTAGTGAGGGCCGAGACAACGCTGGCAGCGCTCGCGTGCCTGTACAAAGTCCCAACGGCCCTGCGTTGGCTGGGCATTGTACCATCTGCACGTCATGAGCCTATGTCTCCTAGTGGCACAATAGGGACAGTAGGACGTCGAGCGTGAGGAAGAGGACGAGGACGATGATGAGGAGCAGCTTTGCTGGAAGGCCGAGTAGACGGGGAAGGGCTGACTGCGAGCCGGGGAGGTGGATGGGCGGTGACGCATTTGCTGCGCTGGGCGTGACGGTTGGTGAGTAGGCTGATCATAGGCGCGGTGAGGCGATGGAGCTGAGGAACGGCCACGGTAATGGTCGGGTTGTTGCTGAGCCATCTGAGCATAAGTGCGATGGGGCAACTGAGGAGGCGCGCGGCTACGAGAAGGGCCGGGCTGGGGCTGAATGGGTTGAGCCATGGCTATGTTGGAGAACTCTGTCTCCACACAGCGCGCGTGCTCCTCGAGGTAGGAGATAAGGTCCCTTAACGTGGGCAGGGTGTTACTAGACACGTGCCTGCGTTCAAATAGCGTGCGGAGCTCGCTCTTGAGCTTCCGCACCACTATTGACACAAACACGTAATCGTCTCCTATGGGCAAATCTAAATTGTTGAGGGCACACTGAGCCGATATGAGCGGCGTGAGGAACAGTGTGCGGATGTTCGAGCGCGTATGGATGCTTGGCAGCCCCAGGATGATGTTCACAAAACTATCAATGAGAACCCGGCGGTTCTCGTACCGCTTGGTGAGGATGTCCATGGCCACGGCAAAATTTTCATTGGTGACCTTTAGGTGGGACACCATGCTTAATGCCTCACCGCTGAGGCTTGAGAAGAGATAGTGGAGCTTGACTGCTTCCGACAAGGTCGCCATGTCGTCAGTCAAACTCCTGAATAGTGCAATAAAGGAGGGCCAGTCCTCCACTTTTGAGCTGAACCTGGGCAGCGCTATCTTGGGGAGGACGGCTGTAGGCGTATTGACGCCGAAACTGGGCTGAGCGCTATGGGTTGGGGATGACGTGGAAGAGGGTGAGATTTCCTCCCTAGCCATAAGTATTCCCAGGTACGCCCCGGAGGCCTTTGTGTGGTTCTCAGTGTATGTCCTCTCAACCCCCTCGTCCAAGTTCTCCTCGTCGAGAATGCTGTAGTACACTGAGTCCAGCTTGTCCTTCACGCCCTGTATCTGTGCGAAACGCACGTTGAATTCCTTTCTGGAATGTTTGGTGTCGCCAGCAATGATCCTTGATCCCACCTCTATTAGCTGGTGTATAGCTTTGGCGGCCTCCCTAAATATCGCGGCTTGTGACTTGGTCGGCATCGCGATGAATGAAAGGAGACAAAAAACTAATAAAAAAAAATAAAAAAAAATAAACAAATTTAAAGGCAGTAAAAAGGACAACACCCTGTATATATTCTATAGTTGGGCTGGACGTATTTGTTTACTAATGTAATGGCAAATGGGCCAAAATTAACGCAACAATAAAGAAAGCAAAACTAAGTTGGGACGCCTTGTATATGGCCCACGGGTGGGCAAACGCATGTGTATGTGTATGTCTGTGTTTATTGAACGCGCGTATGTAATATTAGCCGACCGCAAAACAAAAAACAAACGAAACAACAAAAAAAAAAAATTTACGTTATCCGTAGCCCACTATTGGGCAAGGCGCTCACAGTCGGGCAGACCTGTAGCGGACACTAGCGCGAAGAATGAGTCGGTCGCAAAAAAAAATAAAAATAAACGGTTAATAAAAACTTAATTAAAAAAATTGGGACGCTCTGTCTGTGTCCCACAAGTGGGCAAACGTGTGTAGAAGTACTATGCTCTTGTGGTGAGCACGCACAAGAATGAGCCGATTGCCAAGGCAAAAATTAAAAACAAAAAAATATATAAAATTAACACGAGCGAAAAAATAAAGCACGCTACTTGGCACGCGTGGTGAGCATGCACGAGATCTGAGCCGATTTAACACGACACGAACATAAAAAATTCATTAAAAAATAAAACGGGAAACCATCTCTCGTTATAACACCATACGTAACGTAATAATTTAACTACTAAGTTACCGAACAATGTATCATTAGACAACGATCGTGTAGGTCCCTACACATAGGTCTGTGATCAGACAATCGGATGCATACACGAGATCAATATCAAAACAACATGCAGAAATAATTGCGTTAAAATAATCTTGTATATAGCGTAGTCGCAATCCTCACAAATGATTCACGACTACCTGACGAAATTTTTATTGGGGCAGGGTAAAGTTATGTGAACAAATGAATTTAGAAATGATGGCACGAATTAGATATAAGATTTAGACATAGAATAAGAATATG
The DNA here is from genome assembly GCA_963921215.1 of Scoparia ambigualis. Classification (NCBI taxonomy): domain Eukaryota; kingdom Metazoa; phylum Arthropoda; class Insecta; order Lepidoptera; family Crambidae; genus Scoparia; species Scoparia ambigualis. The sequence goes on along the minus strand of OY992509.1, from coordinate 38,541,469 downwards.
GGCGAAAATAATTATCTTTAGCGGACTGTATTAAAATTGAAAATTAAAAGAAAGTTAGGTTCTGGTTACGGGAAGGTCGCCGGTATTTAATATTACCGGTTCGAAGATGACCAAAATGTATTCGCGGGTCAGAAGACACCGCCAAATACAGCAGAGTAAAGAAGGTTAGGCGGGAGGTAGAAAGGAACTTACCGGGAGCAGGCTTGACGAGGTCGCTGGAACCGGGAGACGAGCTGACCACGGGCGGCGAGGTAGGTTGGTTTCCTGGCGCACAGTACACTACACAATAGGCATTCAGGCGTTCTCTTCACTTTAGGTTCAGGAGTCACTATAAACCTTTTCGGTCAGGCTGTTGCGTGCGCGGTAGCTATCTAGCTTGCCGAGTGCCGCCGGCGGCTCACGAAGCGAGCGGCCGCGGGTCGCGCAGCGGTGGCGCCGCGGCAGATAGCCGGACGCGGTCGTCAACAACCGCTGAGTCAACATTTGAATGGGCGTCCCGGCTTTGGCGGGAACACAGGTAATTGCCTGAACCTCACTCAGTCACACGTCAGTCATTGTCACGCCAATACGATCGTTACCGTTATAAGTTTTTGTGTTGTTATTTGGATAAAAGGCCTTCCTGTGTAAGTATACAGAAATTGTAAAAATTATACTGCATCCTTAGGAGACAAGATTTATTATTATATTACTCGTTATTATTGTAAAAATAAATTTAAAATAGAAATTTTCATTTAGTGGGGACATTTGCCCTGTTGCCAATTCGATATGCATGAGTGAGACGCGTATACTATGTAAGAGAGTTTTTATAAGAGTGAAAGAGAGAAAACAATGGCGGCCATTGGCGGCCGAGATGGCGCATAAATTCAAAGAGCTCATTGGTCAACTACCATAGAGAGTATACGAAAATTAAAATATAGATATAGATAGACAGATAAACACTTTATTGCACATACACAAGGAACAGTTACACGTGACATAAACTTAAAACTAGTATGTACAAAGGCGGTCTTATCACTGAAAGCGATCTCTTCCAGACAACCTTTGGTTAGCGGAACCTGAGAAGGAGATAGAGGAAGTGCGCAAGTTTAATAAATAGATAATAAAGTATAATGGATGGACAGTAAATAAATACATATTTATATTTATAAACATACATACATACAAAATATATAAGACATACATACATACACATTACTTATATAATCATAAAACATTATAAATAAACTATAACACGTTACTCGCCAATGACAGAGCCAAAAGATGCTTGTGGAGTTTAGCCTTATAGATAGACAGTGACTTGGAGTGACGGATCTCAAAGAGTAGGTTATTCCAAAGAAAAGTAGCCTGGACTGTAAACGAATCCTTGAAATAACCTGACCGAGTAAAGGAAGCCTTAAGCACGTTATCAGACTTGGACCTGAGACCACGGTTGTGATCCTCCCCGAGAAATCGGAAACATTCTTTAAGGTAAGAAGGAGTACGAGGATCATACAGCACGTTAAACACGAGAATGAGGATATGCTCCTCACGATGCAATCTAATTGGTAGCCATTCGAGCCTATGCCTGTATTCAGACACATGGTCAAACTTGCGCAAGCCGTAAATGAATCTAATGCAGAGATTTTGAAGACGTTGTAATTTGCTAAGCAAGTCCTCATTAAGGTCAACTAAACAGACGTCGGCATAGTCCAAAATCGGTAGAAGGAGAGATTGCGCAAGTTCAACCTTGGTCCTCACAGGAAGCAAGTTCCTCCACTTTCTCAGAGAGCCAGAGGCAGCGAACACCTTACGACTCATCTCTGCTACGTGTGGAGACCAGCAAAGCGTGCGGTCAAAAAGGACCCCTAAATTCTTCACAACATCACAATAGTTTAATGTGACACCGTCATAATATATGAGCGAAGGGACAGATATACTGTTTAACTTGGCAGTCTGTTTTGAGCCTCCGATGATGATAGCCTGTGATTTGTTGGGGTTGACCGTTAAGCCGTGGGTTCGACTCCACTCATGAATCGTCGCAAGGTCAGCGTTAAGGCTAGCGATCATACTCACAATATGATAAACGACGGCCTGAGAATATATTTGCAAGTCGTCAGCATACAAATGGAATTGACAGGAGAGGAGTGGAGTAAGAAAATTGATAAAAATCGAAAAGAGGAAAGGAGAGAGGACGCCGCCCTGGGGCACACCGGCAGTGATATCGTTAGCACTAGACAGTTTGTCATTAGCGCGCACGCACTGCCGCCGGCCGAAAAGGTAACTACGAAACCACTCGATTGCCATATCCGAGACTAGAAGAGATTTCAACATAGCCAGAAGGATATCGAAATCAACGGCGCTGAAAGCATTGGAAAAGTCCAAAAGAACCAACGCTGTCAATCGCTGATTAGACATCCCCAGGCGTATATCGTCGGACACTTTAGTCAGCGCGGAAGTAGTGCTATGCCCCGGGCGAAAGCCAGATTGGAAAGGGCTGAGGAAATTATGTGTATTAACAAAGACACTGACTTGGTTGAGGACAAGTCGTTCAAGGATTTGTTTATGTTTTATCTCTTTTTAACAATAGGCTAATGATATGATTGCATTTATTTTCTTTCCCTTCCGACGTAATTACGTCATAGAAACAATTTCGCCATTTTTAAATGCAATTTGTTCAGGTGTAACTGGTCTATAGTATTTGTTAACAAGAAAGTATTTCCTGTTCCAGCGCCCCACGCTTTTACAATCAAATATTATAATTAAAAGCACATAGTTTACACTTTAGCCCAGAAATAGAGACAACTTGAACTTCGCTTCATATTCTTATAATTTATTTTTTGTTTTTACGCGCATTTATCAAAGCGTGTTTTTCTAGTGTTTTTTAAACTATTACTTAATTTATTTTATAATTTTTGGACTTTGATAATGAAATATTTTTAACATTTATCCATTTATTTTAAGTAGGCGAATGAGCCCGCATCATCTCCATCTCCGCCAGTGCGTCTGTATTGCATGGTGTTTTTTTATCTGTCAGCTTATAACAATCTAGCTCTTCAATCTGGAGACCACTATGTGATTTTACTCTACTTAGGGCCACATACGCCTGTGCAGCCGCAAAAGTACAGGACCCTAAGTACACCACTGCGTGGTCTAATATTATTCTATTTAAACTCTCCATGTACAATACAGGCACCTATGTCAATATTTACACTACTCAATATAAGTATAATAATAGGGGTGATCCAAAAGTAATGATAATCAGTTATTTCTAGTGCACACAAAAATACAAAAAAAATATCAGTCACTTGCTCAGTTACCCACTAGTTCAGGAAAAAATATCATATAAATTAAAAAAATCATATTAATTATAAAGGCCACGATTCCCGGGAGCTACATTTATTTGAATACGAACTGTCAAAGAGTGAACATCAAAATGGAAAAACACGAAATCAGAGCTGTCATTAAATACCTCTGCTTGAAAAAAATGTCTACCAAAGACATACACAGCGACTTCGTGGAAACATTAGGGGACTCTTCTCCTCCATATTCCACAGTTGCACGCTGGGCTAAGGAGTTTAAGCTGGGAAGAACATCGACGGAAGACAAACACCGCGAAGGACGCCCATCGACGTCCCTCACTGAAGAAAATGTGAAAAAAGTTGAAGAAGTTGTATTGGAAGATCGAAGAGTGACTATCAGGCATGTAGCTGAGGTCACAGGGATCTCATATGGCAGCATTCAAAGAATCCTTGCGAAAGAATTGCATATGAGAAAGGTCTCCGCGCGTTGGATACCGAAAATGTAAACGACGAGCAAAAGAAGAAACGAGTCGACATGTCAAGAGCAAATCTCGAAAAGTTCCGTTTTGTGACCATGGACGAGAACGATACAAAACAACAATCGATGACATGGAAACGATCCGATGAACCGACGCCGAAGAAATTCAAAGTGTCAAGCTCAGCAGGGAAGGTTATGGCGTCTGTTTTTTGGGATGCTGAAGGAATAATCATGGTGGACTACTTGGAAAAGGGGGCCACTATTACAGGCTCCTACTATGCAGAACGAATAAGAAGATTGCGGGAGGCTATTAAGAAGAAAAGGCGGGGCAAACTGCGGGCTGGAGTGCTGTTCCATCAAGACAACGCACCGGTTCACAAAGCTGCAATTGCCATGGCTGCCATTCAGGAAGCGGGCTTTGAGCTGGTGGAACACCCCCCCTATTCACCAGATCTAGCCCCCAGTGACTTCTATCTCTTTCCGCGACTCAAGGAACACCTCCGAGGCAAGAAATTTGACGATGATAGCGACGTGATGGCCGCGGTTGAGGACTTTTTTGAGAGTCAAGATAAAGATTTTTTTTCTAAGGGAATTTTAGGTTTAGAAAAAAAATGGACTAAATGTATAGACTTGCTAGGAGACTATGTTGAGAAATGAATTTATTTTTTTATTATATTCATTGTGTTTATTATTGATTATCATTACTTTTGGATCACCCCTCGAACCTTGAAACCAGGGGCCCAAGTCTGCTAATTTACGAATGGCATAATTGAATCGCAATTGTATCGCATTGTAATTGTTTGACTCATTCGGTATTCTTAAATGAGTAAGAGAATACCAAATTTGTCAAACAATTACAATGCGATCCAATTGCGATTCAATTATGCCATTCGTAAATTAGCAGACTTGGGCCCCTGATGGTGTTCAAAGTCCATTACGTGGCCTTTCTCACAAGTGCAAACACGACTATGATACGATATTCTATCATGGAATGCCAGTGCCTATCTTGCGGCTTCATCATCAGACCTTAAAACCTAATCGTGGTCAAAGTTTATTACAAGACTTTTCTAAGAAATCCAAAACAGCTATGATACGATTTTCCTTCATGAAGTTCCAGTTCATATCTTCCGGCTCCATCATCAGATCAGTTCGACAGTACCATATTATTGTCATCAGAACTACATACGAGTACAGCTGCCAATTTTCATTACGCTACGACCCTTGGAAGATGGTTAAATTAGTTACCTTAGATTCCATTACATAGTTTTGTTACATACAGGTCGACCTAATAAAAGCGTGTTAAAAAGCTTGTTTTTGCGCCTTTGATAGAAGAACGGCATGCGCTTCATAGTGAGTTTCCAAATATGAGACAAATAGGTGGTAAATTGTTATACAAGGGGCTAAAATGACCCATTATATACGAGGTAGTTTTACTCCAGAGCTTTAGTGAGGGAGTAAATAGAAACTGAGTTTTAATGGGTTTTTAGCGCCGTGTGTTACACTCTGCTTTTCACTACGAATGCGAGAAAATAAAACAATCCAATACAATATGAATTGATTTATTTTATTAAAAATTAACCCGTTAGTTGCTTTAACGACACCCAAGGAAAGAGAATGGGTGGTAGTATTATTTTGATGAGCCCATCGCCGCTCTATGCTGTGGAATAGTAGGTATGTGCAGTTTTTACATCTCTTCCCTTGGGTGTCGTCAAAGGCGACTAACGGACTAATGACTGCACATACATCCTACAGCATAAAGCGACGATGGGCTCATCAAAATAATACTACCAACCCCTTTCTTCCCTTCGGTGTCGTACAAGGCGACTAACGGACTAAAGACTGCGCGTACATCCAACAGCATAGAGCGGCGATGGGCTTATCAAAATAATACTACCAACCAACCCCTTTCTTCCCTTGGATGTCGTAAAAGGCGACTAACGGACTAAAGACTGCACATACATCCAACAGCATAGAGCGGCGATGAGCTCATCAAAATAATATTACCGACCCTTCACTTTTCTTCGATGTCATAAAAGGGGTCTAACGGACTAAAGACTGCACATAGTTACATCGAACAGCATAGAGCGACGATGGGCTTATCAAAATAATGCTACCAAACCCTCCCTTCCCTTGGGTCTCGTAAAAGGCGACTAATGGACTAAAGACTGCACATACATACAACAGCATAGAGCGGCGATGGGCTCATCAAAATAATACTACCAACCCCTCTCTTCCCTTCGGTGTCGTAAAAGGCGACTAATGGACTAAAGACTGCTCATACATCCAACAGCATAGAGCGGCGATGGGCTCATCAAAATACTACTACCAACCCTCTCTTCCCTTGGGTCTCGTAAAAGGCGACTAATGGACTAAAGACTGCACATACATACAACAGCATAGAGCGGCGATGGGCTCATCAAAATAATACTACCAACCCCTCTCTTTCCTTGGGTGTCGTAAAAGCGACTAACGGGCTAAAGGCTCACCACCTAAGCACATGTGCAGACTGTATAGATTTTTCTTGCTGAAGCGTGGTCTGTGTTGTCTATAGATTCAAATGATTACTAATTTTACCATAAACTTTAATAATAACTATCTCAAAAAAGTTGTTGATCTAAGTAAACAGTAATATATGTCAAGTCTTTATTCATGATTATTCTACATAACACTAAATACTTTTTCGTTTCTCTAAGCTCATTGTAATGTGACCTTATAGCGTTGATTGAATGCTCTAAGAATGTGACAAACAAAAATTTAAAAAAAAATACTTTTACCCTAGGGCAAGAAAAGCTATTTTAGCCTCGCTCTAGAACGCTACAATGACGGTCTTTTTGAGCAAGAGGAGTGAAAAAGTTTTTATTCAACCATAAAGTCATTGAATTGCCAAACTGCCCTCGTAAAGGAGATAGGGCAGCTTGTATGGACGTTTGGGCCATTATATTAAATTGTGTTACAGACATAACAATTACTGCATTTTGAAAGGAATCATGTTAGCATTCCAGATGTATCATTATTTTGCATGTACAACTCCGCAGATTAGAGTTATAGAGGATTCACGTGAGTTGCTTGCCTCGATGCCTTGTTCTGCTTTTACACTATTTTTTAGTACAAGTTACAAGAATTTAAAGCTTATTTTTTATTGATCTAGATTTAATTCTGTATTCAGGAGTAGGTACAATTTAACATAAAATGTCGTGAGAAAATAACTATTTCAAAAGAAAAGCCGGCACAAAATATTCTACAATGCATGGAGCAAAGAGAATGAATGAATGGATGACAATCGTATTGACAAATGATATTAAAGACCTGACATGACATTTCAATAATCGTTTTTAAGAATCGATTAAAATTAATATTTTACTTTTCTTTTTGTATTTATTATCATGATTGTTAATTCAGATAGTCTACAAAATACAAGAACGTATTGGTTTATATTCATTATATTAAATTAAATACTGTTTCAATAAGTATTTGCAGTTAGACAAAAGTATATCCAATTCGATAAATCGATTTGTTACTGACTAGATGTGTGTTTACAAAGTATGTTTAAGTGTTATTTTAGAAAATCTTTTTTTTTGTTTATCTTGGTTTTGCGGAGTGTTACAGGTTTATTTTAGAAACCAATAATAATACAATAAGAAGACCTTATTTTCTATACCACTTTTATTTCTGTAACGAACAACTCATTGTGGCCCAAAATTACCTATCTCCTTTCTTTCCCTTAACACTATTCACAGATGTTTTTATTCACCATTGAACAAATCAGCGAATCTCATTACATCGCATTTTCATTTTCCCGAAAAGTTTTAGTTATCATCAAATTCACTCCATCGTAATTTCTTTCATATTTTTATTATTTCATTGATATAATAATATGTACTGTAAGATCGATGCTTCGTTTCCCATAATTAATTCCCAAAATTTAAAAATGTGTCCATGTTTCGATAAACAATTTCATCGATGTAAATACTATAATAATATGATATATGTATATTATGGATTCGATAGACCGTTTTTCGGGTAACCAAAGCACGTTTGAAACATTTATTTTCAGTGAGCCGCCGCGAGGTGTCGCGTGCGCACGTATTGATTCGTGTGGCTAAGTGATAGTTGTCTAAAATGACGTCGAAAATTATTAAATGTGTTAACTGCAACGTAGTTATCAGTGAACTGCTGGCATTTATACAAAACAAGATAAATGTCATGGATGAGGAGGGATTAGTGCGAATTTCGGCTTATACGCCCGAAGAAATAACGGAAGCAAAATGTCTGTTATTTGACTCTGTGCCTACGATTAAGCGGAAAATAGTGAGAAAACGAGTTGGGAAGATCCAACGTGATATAGAAGATGTAATCTGCCTATTTAAAGAGACTGATCCTGATGTAACTCCAATCTTTGTAGCCCGAGATTTAAACAAACTCCCACCGGTGACATTTGATCACTTAGATGTGACAACTTTGTTAAAAGACATTGTTTTACTAAAAAGTGAAGTAAAAGATATTAAAGATAATTATGCTACTAATGACCAATTGCATCAATTGAGAAATGTCGTGGAGAACATAAACACAATATCTACGACTCCCCGTTTTGAGTGTAATATGAATATTAATAATAAACGAGGTGCCTATTTACTTAATGATTTTTTTTTTTTAATCTATATTTTAAGGGGTTTTTATCCTTAGGGATATGTCAACCCCATTGTACCTTTTTACAATATTTCTTCCTCAAAGTAGAACTTATAATGTTCATGAAATAGTGTATAAAAATAATAATAATATTAGTGCTTAAATTACTAGTTGATGGAAGAGTTTCAGTGCAAAAGCGACACTAGCTGGCATAACTTTTTGGCTATCTCAGATTTCGGTTCTGCCAAAATGCTTTGGACTAAACCTACATCTAGAATATTTAAATTAAATTCTTTTATAAATAAAACTCTCTCATCCTTGTTTCTGACACAATCCATTAGCAAGTGTTGTACATCCTCAACTTTATTACATACTAAACATTTATCAGACGGTGCTTTTTTCATTAGAAATGCAAACTTTGCCGATGGGTAGTGTCCGGAGCGAAGTCTTAATGCCAATTTAACATAATTCCTTTTTAAATTAGGATCATCAAACCAAGGAATACAAGGAGGTTCTGATTGTATTATTTTATACCATATACCTTTGTCTTTTGATTTATAGTCGTAATACTCTTTCCATTTTTGAAAACATTTAATTTTAAATTGTGGTATAAACTCCGTGAAGTCAGGTACAAAATTATAAGCATTGCCATTTGTTGCCCCAAATTTAGATAAGAGATCAGCCTCCTCATTTCCTGCTAATCCAATATGTGCTGGAATCCATTGCAACCTAATAGATTTATAGTATTTAATATTTCGTAGGCTATCGAAGCACCTCTGCTAGTACCAGAGGCGCATCGAGCCACGTGTTGTAAGGCGCTTTTGCTATCTGTTATAACGACGCTTTTACTAAAATTTTTATTTAGAGCATACTTGAGAGCTTCCGATATTGCAATGAGTTCCAGTGTCATTATTGAAACATTTTTGTTTATCTTAAAACTAGCTTTATACCCATGATTTTGGTCATATAAGCCTGCACCTAGTCCATCATTGCTCATTGAGCCATCTGTGTATATCCTATGCCATCCATTATATCTATCAAGTAGTTCCCCGAGCACATTATTTTTAAGAATATTAGGCTCATAATACCGCTTAGCCTGTTTTATTGTATTAAGGTCAACAACAATAATAGATTCAATGTCAATGGCGGAAGTCCAAGTGTCCAAATTAAACATACCCATAGTGTCGAAGGAGGAGCAATTAATTTGATTGACGTCTGAATAAGATTTAACAAGTAAAGATATTTTCTTATTTTCCCAATATCTGTTTTCCCTAAAATTATGTAACTCTGAAATTAAATTAATAGTAATACTGTTTGAAACGGAAGCAACTTTTAAATTATATTTTTATGAAAGGTATAATCGCCTCAAAAAAAGCGGTGCAATATTTAACTCGCTTTCCATTACGTGAATTGGAGTGCTTTTAACAAATCCCCCTATTAATCTCATTGCTTGGTTTTGAATCTTATCTAATTTTGACACATGGGTTTTTGCACTACAATCATATACAAAACAGCCATAATCGAGTCGACTTCTAATTAAAGCGAGATACAATCGTCTTAAATGAATTGTATGCATACCCCAGGAACTACCTGCCATCATTTTAAGCAAATTAAGGATTTTCGAAACTTTTTGTACAATTTCATTTATGTGTTTTCCCTAAAGTACACTTCTGTCTAACCAGATCCCTAGATATTTTACACACTCAGATAAAGCCAAAGGTTGTTCGTTTACTTTTAAATTAGGAACAATCTTCCTTCTGCCTCTGCTGAAAACACAATATTTTGATTTCATTGCTGATAACGACAATCCAAGTTTGTCTAGTTTCCCCACTACAGTGTCTAAAGCGTTTTGTAAATGATATTCGCATTTTTTTATTTCCTTGTCACAAGTGTAAATAACAAAGTCATCCGCATATTGCGAAATTATTACATTTGGAGGTTGTTTACAAATTTCATTGGTAATTAGATTAAATAGTAACGGAGAGAGGGGATCCCCCTGTGCTAGGCCTCTATTAGTCGATCTTGTTATGCAGGTATTATCATCTTCTATATTTATGTTCAAATGTCTCTCACTTAGGAAGGAAGAAAGATACCTACAGATTTTTGATCCAATCAAAAGATTATCTAAAATTTTAATTGCTTTATCAATTGATACATTATTGTATGCATTTTCAATGTCAAGAAAACAGGCTACTGTTGGAATGTTTTTTGTTAATCCTATTTGAATGTAGGTAACCAAACGCGCCACGGAATCCAGACATGACTGGGATTTTCTAAATCCAACTGTGTATGGCGAAAGAAGTTTATTTTTTTCGGTATACCACTCTAGACGTTTGAGTAACATTAAATGAAAGATTTTGCACAGACACGGTAACAGGGAAATCGGTCTTAATTTAACTTCATTGTTGGAGTTGTTCGTTTTAGGTATTGGAATTATCTGAATATTTCGCCACTGCTGCGGAATCTTTCCAGTTTCAAATATTTTGTTGTATATTTTTAGAAGATAAAGTTTAGCATTATTAGGTATATGATAGATCATGGAGTAGGAAATGCCATCCCTCCCCGGAGCCGTGTCTTTTGTTTTCAAACAATTATTAAGTTCTGGAAGTGTGAAATCGACTTCAAGCTGTTCGTTTTTCGAAATAAATGAAGGCTCAGGACCCGTTACGTAGTCAGGAGTAAGCGAGTGTAGTAATTCCTTTTGTTTTTCGATAGAGGGACTTTGCTTAACCTGTCTATATCCTTTCATCCATTTTGTACGACGCCATAATAATGAAATTGATGTTTTTTCATCGATAGAGTCACAGAACTTTTGCCAGCTCTCAAACTTAGCTTTTTTAATCATCTTTTGAGATTCTAGAGTTTTTTCTTCTAATTTGCTAAGATTCAGAGGAGTAGGATTCTTACGAAAGTTGGCTAACGCTAGGCGGCGTTGTGCTACTACTCTGGACAGTTCAGGAGTCCAATACTCTTTGGGTGTAAATTTTGAACTGGGTTTATTACAGATTTTAAAATCCGGAATATGTTTATCTGCTGCATTATTTATTTGATTTTGAAAAAAGTCATACAACTCTTCAGTGTGATTTAAGCTATTGTCTAAACTTTCAAATTTTTCTTCGATAAAATTGCGATGATCATTCCAGTTTCCTTTCTTAAAATTTCTTTTTTTAATTACGCTAAAGTATGAATTAAAAATGTTAAAAGACATTTTTATAATCAGATGATCACTCCCGAGATTTTCATTGAATACTGACCATTGCAATTTGACAGCAATATCCGAAGAGGCAAATGAAATATCTGGCGAGGTCTTCTGTAACCTTCCATTAACTAACTTGACACGTGTCGCTTGGCCGTCATTAAGAGAAACAAATCCGTTTTCCAGACAGGAGTCCATTATCTGTGTGCCTCTTGCATCGGTTTTAACTGACCAGTTAGTGTGATGTCCATTAAAATCACCTGCAATTAGTGTTTTTTTAGAGAATGAAGAAAATATTGCATCCCAGTCTGATGGTGTGGTCTGCACAGTGGACGGACAATAGAGAGAGACCACATATTCCAAATCTTTGCAATTCATTAGTTTAACACAAATTACTTCTATGCCTACGTTCGTTAAGTTAAAGTTTACATGATGGGATCGGATAGTTTTGTGAACTGCTATTGCTACGCCTCCATAAGAATCATGTCTATCTAATATATATATGTTATAACCACTCAAATTTATATTTGATTTAGAGTCCAGCCATGTTTCACTAATGAGAGCCAAATGAACATTCTCTTGGTGAGCTAATTCTACAAATTCCACTAATTTAGGCCTTATACTTTGCGAGTTCCATTGTAGTATATTGATTCTGGTATTATTATATGTGTTACTACCCATTTATAAATGAAATGACACTATCAAAGACATCTTTTCCTAAAAACTTACTAAATATTAACTTCTTAATTTCTCCACAAATAATTTTAAGTATTATTAGAACTCTGTCTTCAAATTTGTTTTGCGACATAAATACCTGCTTTATTTTTAATAGGAGTTTTTTCAACTCAAACCTGTATGATGAATCTTGCTTATTTTTAAAATTATTGTCTTCTTCGCTTTGTAACGTTTCTTTTTCTTCCTCTAGACGATTTTGAGCATCGGTACTCTTCTTATTTTGGGACTTCTTATAGGTTTTTTTTTTCTTTTTTTGCTCAGGTGCTGATCCACTTTCTGTACTCTGATCCGTCTCCATCTGTTCTACACTCTCTAGTATTTGATGTACCGTAGCTTTAGCTGCAATGCTACTATATAATGGTTTACCATACCTGTGATTTAAAACAGGACTTTTGGGAATGTTGTGTGTATTCGCGTTATCACGTTGTTTACGCTTAGCCTCCATCAGAATTTGCAGGGCCATTCTATAGGTAATTTGTTTTTCACTCATTATCTTTCTGATTTCCTTTTCCTTTAAAAATATAGGACATTGTTTGTCTAACACAAAGTGATTTCCTTTGCAATTAAGGCATTTAATGTCTTTAGTCTCACAATTTTCATGGTTACCTCCACATTTTGGACATATTTTCTTTTTCTTTGGACAAAATTTTAATATGTGGCCAAACTCCCAACAACCTGTACACTGTGTAACCGGAAAACGTAAGGTTCAACTATAAAGCGGCAGTCGTAAACGTATACATATGATGGCAGGATATTATTCTTAAAACATATTCTTATCGATTCGCTATCAATCCATTTACTATCGGAGCTCAGCCGTTTTAGTCGTCTTACTGATACAATTTCACTATCGGAATTGATTATTTCCAAAAGTTCTTCTTCCGTTAGATCGAGGTCTACGCCTTTCATAACTCCGTAAGTTAGGGACATTTCCTGTAACATCTGACTTCTTAGTTTCATTTCTTTAAGCTTTTCACATTCTAGTAATTTTAATGCGTCTTCTTTATTTTTAAACTGAATTAGTACTTTATTAGAACTTAATATTTTCCGATCTGAGCAGTTTCGCCATCGCTATTTGTTTAGGTAAACATTCTTCAGATGTTATACATACTTCATAGTTCCCGGTAGTTTCTATTTCTTTTGTTTTAGTTAGGTATGTCCCCTGCATGTCGCGTGAATCACTTCTGATAAGGCGTTTCGGCTTTCGCCTAACAACCGTAATGAATCCATCATCTTCTTCACTATTTTCATCTTCTCTCTTCTTTCTCTTTTCAATACAATTTTTCCCTGCCGATCGTGTTGTGCCAATTTCCTTTTCACAATTGTTCAAAAACTCTGAATCACTCCTATCGCTATCATCTTCACTTTTACTTTCGTTCATATTAACTAACACAATACTTTCCGAGGGTACTCGTAAAAAAAAGAAATAATAATCGCTACGAGGACTGAGACGCGTATGCACAACGCGGGCGCACGCAGCGAACTGTGTACTTAATGATAGTAATGAAAACACAAGCGGGCCGGCGGGATTCTTAACATTGTCATCTCCGAGGGTAAATGTGGATGGGATTGTTTCTCCGCCACCACCACCACCACTACTGCCGATTGTACCGTTACGACTCGTCCCGATATTGCCGAGTATGCCGAGTGAGGGCGAGAGCTTGCCGAGCGCTGCCGAACGTATTCACGTGTCTGAACACTGTGTAGTCACCGGCGCCCGTTATAGCGAAGTGAATAAAACAGCTGTTATTATGACTAATGCAAGCTCGGCGGCTGATAACAGTAATGAATCTGTGCCGCCGCTACCGCAAAATGAAGCTTCTATGCCGTGTTATGCAAATTTTGTAGCCTCAAAACATAGTACTAATGTGCCGAATAAATGCCTTCAGAGTGACCATAACAATAAGGATTGGATATTAGTACAGAAACGACGCACACAAAAGACCCGCTTCAGCAGTAAAATGGGAACGGCAAACAATGACTTAAAATTTAAAGCAGCGGAGTCCTTAATACCAATATTTATCACGAACGTTCATAAGGATACGCAGGAAAGTGATATTATTAAAAATCAAACGAACTTACCAAGTGAAGTTCGATCACAATTATGTGAACAGCTTCATTCGACGCGATTTGTGGTTAACAGTGTAGTAGCGCCCCCAAGCGTCAGCCTTGCACGGTATGTTTAAAGTTTTCTTCTTTTTTTTTTTTTTATCATGGTAACATTTTGTTGCCGCTGCTACATTCACTACTCTGTGGTACCCCCACTCAGCGTCTTGCCCTACCCCGAGCCTTCTTGTGGAAGTGCTTGTCAGTTTGAATCATTTTGTTTAAAGCCAATCGTTTCATATTTTTTATTTAGCAGAGGGTAGGGTAAAGTATGTAATACTATACAGTTATAAAATTTTAGTTTAAACTGGGAGGGTGTTTATAAATCGCGTCGAATGAAGCTGTTCACATAATTGTGATCGAACTTCACTTGGTAAGTTCGTTTGATTTTCAATTATGTTTCACAGCTTCATTCTTTGCGATTTGTGGTTAACAGTGTAGGATGTTAAGAGAAATAAAATAAAATATGAAACCAGTACATATCAAACCAGATTTATTTGTGTAACAAATAGTTAATTTATTTCACAATAATTTTTATAGTACCTAATGAAATAATGTTATTTTATTACAGATCTTATAATTGCGAATCGTAATTACATAATATTGATCGAGCAAAATTATCAGTAGCAGGGATGATTTCCCTATTGTAAAACTTGGCGAAGACGGATGAAGATTCGCTCCAACCAGCGGTTTTTCGAATTACATCGACGCTGACTCCTACTCTGTTGGCGGTGGAAGTCGATGCATGGCGTGTGCTATGTGCTGTGAATTCAGTGTTAACTCCACTGCAATGAAGTGTATTTTTTATGCAAGTGCTTAGTGTTTGCGATGTGATTTTTGAGTGTGGACGTTTATAACTAATAAATAAAAGGTCGCAGGAATCTATGCGCAATGTTCTGGTTTTATTTATGTAAGCTTGTAAACACCTAGCCGGGCAGATTTCCGGGCGTGCATCGAAAAAAGGTAATCTTAGCAGAGGTTGGTATGAATTTGGTTTTGATGTTTTAATTGTGTCAGGTATTTTTATAAGAATTTCAGTAGGTGCTAGGTTATTAATATTACTCAATTTTATTAGAGAGAGTGTTTGCATACGGTGAGCTGTTACCAAAGCCAACAGAGTCAAAGTCTTTTTAGAGAGAGTTTCCAGACTAAGCTCCTCATTAGGCCATTTTTGTGCCAAGTAGTTTAACACGATATTTGTGTCCCATGTTAAGTTATATTTAGGCCTAGTAGGTCTTAGTCTGAAAATTCCCTTCATAAACCTTTTAATACGGTTATCATCGACAATATTTGTAAATAATAATGCTAGGGCAGATTTATACGAATTAATTGTACCATATTTTGCTCCTTTATCAAAAATGTCAGTTAAGAAATGTAGGACTATTGGAACAGACGCTGTTGTGTGGTCATAACCATATTTTTTACAATATAATAACTAAGCCTTGATGCAACCATTGTACTGTTTATATGTGTTACCTGACAACGAAGCCAACATTATTTCTACAGTTCTATGGGATAGGCTTCTGTTCAGTAATGATTGCCGGATAACTTCGCGGCTACTAATCTCAGAGTCTTGTGTAAGCTGTGAGTTGTTCTGAAAGGAGATTTTAGTAAATTAATATTCGGTTCAAAGTATATTAAATCAGAAACAGCTAATTTATGAAATAATGGGAACCATGGTTGTGCCGGCCAATATGGGACTACAACAATACCTTCTGCCTTATCATTAATGATTTTTTGCATCACTTTTACTATCATAGAAAATGGTGCGAAGGCGTAAAAGAATATATTTTTCCATGATATTGTAAAGGCATCAACTGCCCAAG
Organism: Scoparia ambigualis; assembly: GCA_963921215.1. Lineage (NCBI taxonomy): Eukaryota > Metazoa > Arthropoda > Insecta > Lepidoptera > Crambidae > Scoparia > Scoparia ambigualis. Next base: position 38,525,227 of record OY992509.1, on the reverse strand, counting down.
CGTCAGGGTCGGTTTGCCAAGTAACAAAAATTGAACATTTTGCATTACACCTGCTGGCGAATAAATCAATTTCAGGAATACCAAACTTATGTGTTATTTCTTGAAAAGCATTGTTATTTAATTCCCACTCGGTATCTTGGAACTTTTTCCTTGAAAGAGAGTCAGCTTCACAATTTTCTTTTGTGTTTATGTAAGAAGCAAAAATAATTATTTTACGCTCTTCACACCATTTCCAAATTTCTTGTGTAACTTTATTTAGGTGCCTAAATTGAATGCTGCCCATTCTATTGATACAAGAGATGGCTGTCATATTATCTATGCGTAACAAGATTTCACAACTATGATTTTGCTTAGCAAAACATTTTATAGCGAGAAAAGCTGCTCGTAGCTCTAATTCATTAATGTGCAGTAATTTTTCGTCATCTTTCCAGTGACCATAACAACTATGCCCATAACAATATGCACCCCAACCAGTATTTGATGCGTCTGAGAATATTTCTAGGGAATAGCGATTGATTTTAAGGCGTGAGTATCCATTATTGACATTTCGCAACCACCAGTGCATATCATTATGTAATTTGTTCGGAATGGTTATTATTTGTTCATAACTAGGATTATTTAATAAATATAAGTATTTATGATATTCAAAATGTTTAGTATAAAGCCAGGAATATTGAATAGCAGGACATGCCGAAATTAAGAGTCCAATAAATCTAGCGAATTCTCTCAATTTACATTTCTTTGTGTTTAAAAGTGATAAAATAGTTCTTACTAGTTTGAGCTTTTTAGTTTCGGGTAACTTAAGTACCATATTAACGGAGTCAAAAATAAATCTAAGAAATTTACAACTTGTGCTGGGTATCAGACAACTTTTTTCCATGTTTAATTTAAATCCTAAAAATAGTAATAGATTTTTGGTAAACTCAATATTACTTTCACATTCGATATAGTTAGAACTAATTAGGAAAAGATCATCTAAATATATGACTGATATCATGTTGCGAGATCTCAAGAACGATATTACCGGTTTCATCAATTTTGTAAAAACAAAGGGTGCTGTACAAAGACCAAATGGTAGGCAATTAAATTCATATAGTATATCATCATATTTAAACCTTAGGTATTTCCGATGTGACTGATGTATCGGTATAAAAAAGTACGCGTCTTTGAGGTCTATAGATGCCATGTAACAGCCCTCAGTAATAAGTTTTGAGCCAGTACGATAGTCCTCCATTTTAAAATGTTGTTTTAATAAATTTATTTAGACATTTGAGGTTAAGAATGAATCGATAGTCACCATATGGTTTTTGTACTAAGAAAGTGCTCGATATAAATTCTCCAACAACATGGTTGCATTTTGATATAGCTTTAACTGAAACACTTTTTACGGATTAACTCGCGTTTAATTTACTATTTACATAGTCATCAAATCCCAGCCCCAACAGCAACACATTGCCAGACCTAAAAATATTGTTAGCTCGTATTGTGTAAACTTGAACGCACCCGGTAAAATATAAAAATTATTGACGGTAGGCAAATAACTTCTGACAATGAGACGACCAACACCTCAGTCTCCCTGTGACCACGGACCCTGTAAAGGGTTCGAAACGTCAGGATAATATAAAAACTATGTAAATAGTAAATTAAACGCGAGTTAATCCGTAAAAAGTGTTTCATTTCAATGTGTAGTGCTCGCTTAAACCTCAGAAAACAATAGCTTTAACTTTCAGCAAAGTTTTTATAGTTTTTTCGTATTCCTTACGTTCCTTACTGGATTGCGGATATACGCTAGGATTGACATTGCGAATAGGAGTTGAGCTAAAGGGTATTTTGTATCCTTTCGTCCACGATAAAACTGCGGGATCATCAGTTATTTGCAACCATGCATTGGTAAAGTATTGAAGGCGGCCTGCGTACTGTACCTCGTGGTTTATCTGCGGTAAGTCTTGTGTGCTGGAGAGGGTCGTGACGTCGACGGTTTGGAAGCAGTGGGACGCATCTGGCGATGCGCTGGGCGTCCTCTCGCAGCATCGGTGACCACGTTCTGCTTGTAATCTGTTCTCCGATGCTGCGTCTTGAAGTTTAAACGACTTTTATTGTTGATGTTAGGCCTGTTAGTGTAACTTTTTGCCTGAATTGTAGATTTAGGAATGTTCTTCAAGGCTTGTCCTGATTTTTGAATAGACTGAGCAGACTTAATTTTGTTCTGTAACATTCTCACCGAAAAGTTGTTTGTCTCTGATTGTGTCGATTAATGTATCTTTGAGATCGGTGTTAATGGACGATATAACAAAATTTCTTCGAGTTCTTGTCTCGATATGATGACTGTCACACAAAATGCGACAAGCGTCGCTGATCGGCTTCAGTATTTTTTCTTTTGAGGTCTCATTGTTTAAAACGCTTTCCATCACAATAGCTAGTGCCGATAACGCTATGCCAATTTGCTTCTGTGTGAATAGGTGTTCCAAGGGCAATATCTTTTTTAGGGGCTTCACCTAATAGTTGAAGAGTATCTTCATCAAGCTCAATATCGTTGGCACATTCTACCTGTTTTTCTGCTGATGTACCAGGAATAGCGGTCGACTGCTGCACTGGCATCAAATCTTGAGTCGTTGCCATTGCTGTCGTTTGCTCGCGAGGCGGTGACATGACTTCTGGAGCCAGGCGCGGTGATGTACAACGCAGTGGTGACTCGCCTTGCAGTGACGGCTGCGTCGGAGTTTGGTCACCAATCGCCGGTTGTGGCGACGGAGACCAATAACTGCGCTCATCTGAAAATACATTGTTCTTTTAGAACGGGTATTTTGCGTGCTCGTCGAGCGATTTTTAGTGGCTTAGTAGCCTAATAACGTGACAGTATCTGTCCTGTGTACGACAGTAACGCATCACTTTTTGTAAATCGGGATAAAATAAAATGACAGAGACAACCCAGTTTAGTTGCTCGCATCACAATTTGCCTTGATTAAATATAGCGACAGTGACAGCCCAGAGTTAGCAGCACGCATCACTTGTTAAATAATCAATAATTTAGAAGGAAGAATGGTAATTCAGACCATTTTTACTTACAGTTGAGTTCAGGATCCGATGAATCTGACGTGTAACTTAAAATACGACGACGTTTCTTTAATTTATTTTCCAACTTTCGTATTTTTCGCTTAATTTTATCCTCACTACCGTCGTCATGCTTTCTCTTCTTACCCATGTTCAAAGGTTATAACTTTTATAAATGAGTAGTGTTCGTAGACGTGCGAAGGCTTGAGCACGGAAACGCAGAATGATTCAAACTGACAAGCACTTCCACAAGAAGGCTCGGGGTAGGGCAAGACGCTGAGTGGGGGTACCACAGAGTAGTGAATGTAGCAGCGGCAACAAAATGTTACCATGATAAAAAAAAAAAGAAGAAAACTTTAAACATACCGTGCAAGGCTGACGCTTGGGGGCGCTACTACACTGTTAACCACAAATCGCAAAGAATGAAGCTGTGAAACATAATACAGTATATACAATGCAAGACACAAGAAAAAGTTTCACTGTTAAAACTTGCATCAAAGCGAGAGAAAGGTCACAGTGCATATAAGTTATTTGTGCCACGAATTAAATTGCACTTATTTTTGGATAGCACTCTGTGGCCAAAGGGAATCATTTTTAGACGGTTTGTACACTTTCGATACAAAGAACTAGACAGAGTAAACTCTGCTCAGGCTGATAATAACAATAGAAAATAATGGATAGTACAAACAATAATGATAATAATAATGCCTGTAACTCATTAGTTACGTTCAATTGTAAGTCGATAAAGAGATCTGTCGAGGGTGTTCGACTGCTATGTAAGACGGCTGATGTAATAGCTCTGCAGGAGACTTGGCTTTTCCCACACGATCTACCGTATCTCGGAACCATAGATACTGACTTTGGCTATGCTGGTACATCTGCAATTGATGTTGAGGCGGGCTTGATTGCGGGCCGTCCATACGGAGGTGTGGCGTTGTTGTGGCGAATGATGTGCAATCGGTTTTTATTCTGGGTGATTTTAATGCGCATCCTAACGAATCATTTTACAACGAGTTGTGTAACTTTTTGGTGATCAATCATGGATTTGTGCCGATGTAAGTGTATTAGACATTTTTTCAGACACTTATACATATATTAGTGAATGTAACGGTAGCAGGAGATGGTTGGATCATTGTCTAGTTACTAAATCTGCGTGGCAATGTGTCACAAGTACTAATGTGATGTACGATGTTTACTGGTCCGATCATTTCCCGCTACGTGTCAGTTGTAATTTAGACACAGTTAGAAGTAAAATTAATTTGGAGGATGTTACCCCTAACACCATAAAATGGGGCGTAAGATCTAGTAGCCAGGTTGATGAATACAAAAAATTGTGCCATGAAAGACTCAGAAAAATAGATTTTTCGGATGAGTTGCAAAACTGTTGTCATAATCATTGTAATATTGAACAACATAAAATCTGTATTGATAAACTTTATGATCGTATAATATCTGTTATAGCTTGTTCGGCATCTGAGACTTACAAGGTTAAATCTAAATACAATCGACCATTTAGAAAAATTCAAGGGTGGAACAAGCATGTAGGTGCTGCTCACAGAGAGGCTAGGTCTAAGTTTCTTGTGTGGGTTCAATATGGGAAACCTAAAAGTGGTACGTTTTATGATGAAATGATACAAGGTCGAAAAGTCTTTAAGGGGAAATTAAAATGGTGCTAAAATCACCAGGAGCAGATTCGAATGGATGCTCTAGCATCACACCATAAAAATCGTGACTTTGGAAAATTTTGGAAGTCTACAAGTAAAATGAATCCGAGGCCTGGCCTGCCTGTGAGTGTTGATGGTGTAAGTAATCCAATGGAGATAGCTAACCTGTTTAAAAGTCAATTTGTTGTGAAGTCACCTTTTAATCCGACAAGGACTGTGCTCGCTGCTGATACATGTTGTGCCCCTGTGAGTTTAATAACTAGCAACTCAATAGAAAAGATCATCAAAGCTATGACTCGCGGAAAATCTCCGGGGCATGATGGTCTCAGCATCGAGCACCTTCAGAACGCGGGGCCACACCTCTCTAGAGTTTTGGCACTACTGTTCAACATCTGTTTGGTGCATTCGTATTTGCCACAAGAACTGATGAAGACTATAGTGGTTCCCATTGTCAAAAACAAAACTGGTGACGTGTCAGCCAGGTCGAATTACAGGCCCATCTCTTTGGCAACCGTAGTGGCCAAGGTGCTTGATGGTGTGCTTGATGCTCAGCTGAGTAAATATTTGAATAATCATGATCTACAATTTGGCTTTAGGCCGGGATTATCTACCGAAAACGCTATAATGGCAAACTGGTGACGTGTCAGCCAGGTCGCATTACAGGCCCATCTCTTTGGCAACCGTAGTGGCCAAGGTGCTTGATGGTGTGCTTGATGCTCAGCTGAGTAAATATTTGAATAACCATGATCTACAATTTGGCTTTAGGCCGGGATTATCTACCGAAAACGCTATACTGGCCCTCAAGCATACCATCAAGTACTACAGAGACAGAAAGACGCCTGTCTACGCCTGTTTCTTGGACCTGTCCAAAGCGTTCGATCTGGTTGATTACGACATGCTCTGGTTAAAGCTGAGACAGGTTGGCTTACCGGCAGAATACATTTCTATGTTTGAATACTGGTATAGGAACCAACGCAACCGTGTAAGATGGGCTAATGTCTACTCTGAGGAGTATAGGATGGAATGTGGAGTTAGGCAAGGGGGGCTAACTTCACCCAAGTTATTTAACTTGTACATCAACGCGCTGATAGAGGGGCTCAGCAGCACGCGTGTCGGTTGTCACGTCGGGATTGTATGCGTAAATAACATAAGCTACGCGGACGATATGGTGTTGCTGGCCCCCTCGATCAGTGCCCTCAGAAGGCTCTTAAAGATCTGTGAATCTTACGCAACTGTTCATGGTTTGCTTTATAACACCACAAAGAGCGAATATATGGTGTTCAAAGCGAATAGTAAATACCCCGCTATTGTACCTCCTATTAGTTTGTATGGTGCACCACTTTGCAAGGTGAATCAATTTAAATATCTGGGTCACATAATTACAGATATGTTAACGGATGACGCTGATATCGAGCGAGAGCGAAGGTCGCTGTCAAAAAGGGCTAATATGTTGGCTCGCAGGTTTGCTCATTGTTCTGACACTGTTAAAATTACACTTTTTAAAACATACTGTACATCATTTTACTCAAGCAGCCTGTGGGTTAACTTTTCCCAAAAGTCGTACAGCGTCCTTCGTGTGCAATATAATAACGCGTTCAGGGCATTGCTGTGGCTGCCGCGACAGTGTAGTGCGTCAGGGATGTTTGCGGATGCGCAGGTCGACAGTTTCCCGGCCATACTGCGCAAAAAAGCAGGTTCTATGCTGCGACGCGTTCGTGGCAGCCGCAACAGTGTCATGGAGCGTATAGCTAATCGTGGGGACTGTCCGCTGATTAGCCAATTAGTGTGTAGGGTTAAGTCCCTTTTTAATATCATTTACTAACTTAGAATTTAAGATATTGTATACTAACACTACTGGATCTTTGTTGTCTGTCAAATAAATAAATTATTATTATTATTATGCTCTTTATTTAAAATATAATCTTAAGTAAAATTTTTTACAATATTTTATATAAAAAAATATATTTACAATATAAAATATTATAAAAAACTTAACCTAGGTTGCCACCGGCAGCGGGGATAGACCCAAGTTACCGATGGTTAGGGCTGCAGAGTGAGGAACCTCCTGACAATACGTGCCGTGTCAAGGAGTACTGCCTTCTGTATCTGACCCTTGACCCAACCTTTTAGCGAGAGCCTCTCTAGGTGTTGATCGAGGCTCTTAGCTAAAAGACCGTTTGCCGAAACGACTATCGGTACAATAATGGTTGAATCCACATCCCACATGGCGGTAACCTCGTGAGCCAAGTCAAGGTACTTACTGAGCTTGTCCTTCTCGGCTTTCACGAGGTTCTCATCATGAGGTACAGTGATATCAACCAATATTGCCCGGCGCTGAGATCGGTCGACCACCACGATATCAGGCTTATTGGCGACAATAGTCCTGTCCGTGATGATAGAGCGATCCCAGTAGAGCGTTGCATGACCATTTTCGAGAACTGGCGCAGGTGCGTACTTATAGTACGGCACCTCTGATTCAACAAGGCCATATTGAAGAGCAAGTTGCTGGTGAATTATTCTGGCTACTTGGTTGTGTCTGTGCAAATACTCTCCGTTAGCAAGATGAGAACAACCGGAAATAATATGTCGGAGTGATTCTCCAGGACGGCGGCATGCCCGACAGATGTCGACCGTACCGTCCTTCATAATATATTTCCGGTAGTTATTCGTCTTGATAACTTCATCTTCAATGGCACAGACAAAACCTTCGGTTTCCCCAAAAGAAACGTAGCCAGTTCACCGAGGCAGGCAAATCTACATCAGGCCCAGTTAAAGCCCGATAGTAGCGCCCGTGTAGCACCTTGCTCTTCCATATGTCCTTGCGATCGAGAGTGCTTAGCACCACTGGTTTGCGCCAGTTTTCTGTTGCCAAGGAGAGCGGCGTAAAGTGTCTATCAACTGCCACGACATCCAAATGCATCCCGCACTCACTGTTAAGGAAATAATCCCTGAGACTGCACACCTCACGGTTATGTAGGTCCTTGGCATTTAAAAAGCCGCGACCCCCACATCTCCGCGAGATGTACAGCCTCATAACAGATGAGCGCGGGTGTAACATTCTGGAAGTCGTGAGCATTTGACGGACTCTTCTATCCAAGGCGTCCAATTCGGTCTGAGTCCATCTTAGTATGCCAAAGGAGTATGTGAGGAGAGGCATAACCCAGCCATTAAAAGCACGCGTCTTATTGCCACCCGATAAAAGACTGTTAAGTACTTTTCTCAGGCGGCAAAAGAATCGCTCCCGTAATGACTGTTTTATGTCCCTGTCCTCAACACCCAAAGACTGTGACATACCAAGATATTTATATGTTTCAACTTCGGAGAGAGATCTGAGGTTTATCGTTTCGGAGAGTTGTAAATTGGTTGAATTTACTACTCTCCCACGCTGTACATGCATAACCGCACACTTATCCACACCAAACTCCATCTTGATGGCACTGCTGAAAGTCTCAGTAATTTTCAGCAGTTTCACCAAGTCTTGGCGGTTTGGTGCGAACAATTTGAGGTCATCCATGTACAACAAATGCGACATAACTTCACCCCCTCTCCGCAGTTGACAGCCTAACTTTGAATTTCTCAACAAAGTACTGAGAGAATTCAAAGCTAGGCAAAACCATAAAGGACTCAGACTGTCGCCTTGGAATATGCCACGCTCAATCCTTATAAGATCCTGCGTGGCAGAAACACTATCTCGACATCCTGGTTGACACAAGACCGTGGTCCACTGCCGCATGCATGATATCAAAAAGGATTTTAAAGTTATATTAATTTTATATAACTCTAAAATCCTCACCAACCATGAATGCGGCACCGAATCATAGGCCTTCTTATAGTCAATCCAGGCTGTAGAGAGAGTCCCTCTGCCACGCCGGACCTTCTGGCATATGGTCATGTCAATGAGGAGAAGCTCCTTAGTACCACGGGACCCAACCCTACATCCATTCTGAGTCATGTCCAAAATATTGTTTGCAACAATGTGCGTGTTAATTTTTGTTCTCAGAATGGATGTAAGGAGCTTGTATAAAGTAGGTAAGCACGTGATGGGTCTATAATTTTTCGGTTCCGTGGTACTACCTGATTTATGGAGCAGAAAAGTGACACCAGTAGTCAACAAACTTGGGAGTGAGCCGAGCTCTATGGCTTCTTGGAATTGTGTTGCCAGTAACTCGTGTGAACATCGAAACCATTTGATCCAGAAGTTGTGCAATCCGTCCGGTCCTGGGCATTTCCAATTTTGGGCCATACGGATTGCACAACTGACGTCAGCTGTACTAATATTTATAGGCTGCATGGTCTCGATAGGTTCACACGCGTCACTGACAACACTCATCCATTCACCTTCCGTGTGCTCGACGGGCACCGACCAAATGCTGCGCCAGAAATTAGTCATGGCATCAACATCTGGTAGCCGCCCGTCGCTCACACGTTGATCAGCTCCTTCCCAACGTCTGTATACTTTTCTTTGGTCACTTTGAAAGAGGCGATTTTGTTGGTATCGGTCCACACGCACTTTGTAGCGACGTATACGGTTTACGGCCCACGCATAGACTTTTTGCTTCAGAAAGTCAATACGTTCCGTCACACAAGCCATATAGTTTTCCGGACGAACATCAGTCCCAACAAAGGCTTGTGTGACGAACCGCATGACGCGAGGCCGATTATTGCCATTTCTGAAGCAAATTAGCTTTGCAATGAGTGTCCTGAACCTATTGATACGCCCTTTTATTATTATTATTATTTTATGAAACAAAGTTCGACTGGATGAAACGATTGTTTAATTATTAGGTTAATCAAAAAAAATGATTTTAAAAAACGTGGAATAGTTTTCGGTGAAATTAAATTTGGTAAGTAGGTACTTAGGTACCTATGTAAAACATCGGTATTTTAATAGAGACCCCGGATGGAGCTGAAATTTGGTTCGTACTACACCTACGTCACTTCGATGACAATACAATAATATGCAGTCGAAAGGTGGTCATAGGAACTCTGCAATAAAACAAGATAAGTAATCCCGTCGTGTTTGGGCACTTTGATTTTATATTAATATTTATTAGTCATAGTTTTTACCAAAACTGACTGATAAATATTGTCAACTAAAAGATGAAAATAAATTAAAGAAAAAAAAAAATTTAATTACAAGTAGGTAGGTAAGTATTATCTAAAATATTTTTTTTGTGAAAAGATAGAAAGTAATCACCGACCATGGGCACCTGCAAAACCAGAAGAGTTGGATCTTTGAGGAAGAGTAGGAATTGTGAGGGAGGAGGGGGGGGGAGGGGGGGAGGGGGGCCTCTGGTACTTTCACTCATTAGCCGAAACCAACAGCAACGAGTGCTAATGTTTCACGCCGATATTCCGTGAGGGTGGCATTCCGCCGGGCGAGCGCCCAATGCGGGATGCAACGCAGCGCGCAGCTCAGTGTCACTCATTTAGCACCACCCGAGGGCGTGTAGGGTCTCATGGGTAAACTGACTTCAGCCCCCATCACCTACAACCAGTATAATGTATAAAATAGCGTTGTTGCATTCATGGTTTGTTTTAGGGTTCACGACTATTATCCCCAAACGGTAAGTCAAGAGTCAGAGACGCAGAAGCAATCCGCTTCTGCGGTCCTCATTGCCTAGGCTGCCTGTCCATGCCCCACCATGCGAGGGTGCATACACCACCAGCACATGTGCTTAGCGTGCTTGCCCAGCGCCGCTCGATGCGGTTGGATGGATGTGCAGGCTTTAGTCCGTTAGTCGCCAAACACGACACCTATGATGCCACGAGCCGCAGCACAGGCTCGCTTTTGAAGAACTGCTGTAAATAAAAGGCACATCGGCCCGGCGGGCGCAGTAACACACAGTGGCATCCTTCATCATTTTATTTTGCATTTATGGAACATACTGTTAACTTATTATTTAATTTGATTGATTTATCATTAACCAGTCATTACTTCAATACACAATTATTAATTCATTTCACAGTATGAATTAAGTTGATTTATTGCAAACACCCTGTCCGCCCTTGCGCGAGTGCCGTGGCGATGCTCTCAGGACACGGAAAACACAATTGATCCATTTTAAAAGTACCTACATTACATTTTCAATTAAGGCAGTTTAGTCTTTTCAATATTAAAAACATTGACATTATCGATCATACATATATAACACATCACGTCTTTTAAACAACAGTTTAATGTGATAAGTAAACTCATGTTCATCCTATCTGTAAACTGCTGAAAAAAGCAAATGACACAGTCAATAACAAAACAGAACGTGACGTGTTTCTAAAGGACAAAGCCCACGGGCGCATACATTTGAAAACCTGACAATGAGTTAGCTTGTATAAAATGATTAGCTTGGTAGCAAGATGTTATCTATTATATTACTGTTTATTGGTCTAAATTCTGATTTTTTATTAAAAGTCAGAGTTAGGTATGTGAGAGAAAGTTTCAAAATAACAATTATAAGCTTGTGGTTGGACATTGTTTTTTTGAAGTTATTCGGCAACATACAATTAAGTATAGCTAAACATGTTTTTTACCACTTTTGTTTCAATTAATCATCCACAAACAATACATATTTATTATTATAGAAGCCAAAAATCAAGACAATAGATGAGTTCCATTATACTAAAAAATAACGAATCGTACCACCACAGACTCACGAGCAACAGTGACAGAAACAGCTGAAAACTGACAAGTCAACAATACGTTTCGTTTTACCCTTTTTAAATATTGCCGTTCTATCAATTCGTTATGAATTATTGTGTTAATAATTATTCATAAGTAATTATGCGTATTTAATTCCATGATAACAATTCTTAAAAAGGAGAACTGTCTTGTGAACTGTGGGCATAGTCCTTTGTTAAATTTTGAAGAATCCTAGCGTAATTAAAAATACTAAGTATATAAAAATGTGATGTATCAGTAAACACAAATCGGGATCTAACATGAGTCCATATACGAAATTCATGAAACATTGCTTACAGTTTTTTTTCCATATTTTGCGGTTGGGTTTTTTGTTTATTTTGAAATGTTTCTCTACCAGGTCCAGGTGCTAATACCCGTACCAGTAGGTCAGGCGTGTGTTTGGGATTGTTGAATGCAGAGGCCGGGTTTGCGATCGATCACCAACTCGCATTGAGTAAGCGCGCTCATTTGGTGAATGATGGAGGCCTTTGTCCAGCAGTGAGGCAGCGGGGTGGGGCAGTGGGGCAGTGTAGGCTACCTGAGGAGGTTCTTTTCAAAACTGGACTATTCCACTTTTCTACTTTTTTCAGAATTTGAGAAAAATGTAAATGGGTAATGTCATTTCGAAGTGGATTTATCAACTTTTGACCAAAACGTGTTTTTTTATTTTTTTTAGTGGATCTATCGCGTTAAGCTAAATTCTTGTTTTCGCATCGTGTAGGTTTCAATGTTACCAACCCAAAAAAAATAAAAATCATATTTTGTCAAAAGTGGAATAGTCAAGTTTTGAAAAGAACCTCCTCACTTATACTCTACTTTTTTACATAATTTTATAATAGCTAAATAATAGCTTAGATCGAGCACTTTACGTTTCGAAGTTAAAGTAAAATGCTGCAATTAGGTACCTACATAATAGTTTTAAATATCAATTTTATTCTAAATTACATTTAAATACAGGTTGCATATCATTATGTAATCTCCTTTTAAACCCTTTATTTTGATAACCTACTCGATACGTTTGGAAGATTTCTTTTTGTTTCTTGTAATTTCATATCCTATGACACTCCTGTGATTAAGGCGGATCCAATAATATACCAACGTTGAGGCTGTAGCAGGGAACAAAGAAACCGACATATGCAGTTGTGGTCATAGGATTAAAAACGGCTCGTACCGAAAACAATGTATGCAATCTATTTAAGTAAGTATATAAAAATAATTTAATAATATTTTTTTTATTATTTATTAATGCCATTAACTACTTACGTCGCTAACATACTTACCTACCCGACTTACTAAACCATATGACATTTTAAATTAAATTTATTTAAAAATTAAATCGATAACTCGTGTTCTAATACGTTTAATCTCTGGAAAAATAATTAAGAACAACAAACTGAAACTAATACTTATTATTTAATTAAATAACAATTAATTTAATGAATTGAATAAGGTAAATGTAGGAGGTATCATTGTAGTTTATAAAAATATAAATTAATATTTGGTAGGATAAGCATTGTTCGCAATGACCGCACTGCGTCGACGAGGCATCGGGCTATTAGAGTTTGGGCAAGTTTCAATAGAAGTGGCTTTCACGATTCCACAAATGCATCGTAAAGCTCGTTTGGATTACTTGTTCTCTTGGCGGATACGCTCCTCTTTACTTCACGCCACAAATGTTCAATTGGATTGAGATCTAAGCTATTTGCAGGCCAGTCTAGCATCGAAACTAATTGCTCCCTAAGATTTTTTTTACAGAATGGGCCACTGCCCATTCTGTTTGGGGTCATTATCATGTTGAAATATCCAGGTCACTGGTAACGTCTCCTCGGCGTAAGGAAGCATTGTTTCTTCCGATTTTTTTTGTATTTAAATTGATTTAGATTACCTTCAATTTTTTTCACTGCGCCCACACCATATCCAGAGAAACATCCCCAAACTTTAATGTTTCCTCCTCCATGCTTTACATGTTTTGTGATATATTTATTTTTAACGCGTGCTTTGCAGGACGTCGCACATACAGTTTACCATCAAAACTTAGACTAAGTATCTTAGACTCATCAGAAAATATTACATTTTTTCATAGATTTACCGTCCATCTGCTTTGCTGTCCAACCGCGGTAGGCCGCGGGCGAGTCAGAGCGGCACGCGCATGCGCTTTGATAGCCGCGGTAGGCTGCGGGCGAGTCATAGCGGCACGCGCATGCGCTTTGATAGCCGCGGTAGGCCGCGGGCGAGTCATAGCGGCACGCGCATGCGCTTTGATAGCCGCGGTAGGCCGCGGGCGAGTCATAGCGGCACGCGCATGCGCTTTGATAGCCGCGGTAGGCCGCGGGCGAGTCATAGCGGCACGCGCATGCGCTTTGATAGCCGCGGTAGGCCGCGGGCGAGTCATAGCGGCACGCGCATGCGCTTTGATAGCCGCGGTAGGCCGCGGGCGAGTCATAGCGGCACGCGCATGCGCTTTGATAGCCGCGGTAGGCCGCGGGCGAGTCATAGCGGCACGCGCATGCGCTTTGATAGCCGCGGTAGGCCGCGGGCGAGTCATAGCGGCACGCGCATGCGCTTTGATAGCCGCGGTAGGCCGCGGGCGAGTCATAGCGGCACGCGCATGCGCTTTGATAGCCGCGGTAGGCCGCGGGCGAGTCATAGCGGCACGCGCATGCGCTTTGATAGCCGCGGTAGGCCGCGGGCGAGTCATAGCGGCACGCGCATGCGCTTTGATAGCCGCGGTAGGCCGCGGGCGAGTCATAGCGGCACGCGCATGCGCTTTGATAGCCGCGGTAGGCCGCGGGCGAGTCATAGCGGCACGCGCATGCGCTTTGATAGCCGCGGTAGGCCGCGGGCGAGTCATAGCGGCACGCGCATGCGCTTTGATAGCCGCGGTAGGCCGCGGGCGAGTCATAGCGGCACGCGCATGCGCTTTGATAGCCGCGGTAGGCCGCGGGCGAGTCATAGCGGCACGCGCATGCGCTTTGATAGCCGCGGTAGGCCGCGGGCGAGTCATAGCGGCACGCGCATGCGCTTTGATAGCCGCGGTAGGCCGCGGGCGAGTCAAAGCGGCACGCGCATGCGCTTTGATAGCCGCGGTAGGCCGCGGGCGAGTCATAGCGGCACGCGCATGCGCTTTGATAGCCGCGGTAGGCCGCGGGCGAGTCATAGCGGCACGCGCATGCGCTTTGATAGCCGCGGTAGGCCGCGGGCGAGTCATAGCGGCACGCGCATGCGCTTTGATAGCCGCGGTAGGCCGCGGGCGAGTCATAGCGGCACGCGCATGCGCTTTGATAGCCGCGGTAGGCCGCGGGCGAGTCATAGCGGCACGCGCATGCGCTTTGATAGCCGCGGTAGGCCGCGGGCGAGTCATAGCGGCACGCGCATGCGCTTTGATAGCCGCGGTAGGCCGCGGGCGAGTCATAGCGGCACGCGCATGCGCTTTGATAGCCGCGGTAGGCCGCGGGCGAGTCATAGCGGCACGCGCATGCGCTTTGATAGCCGCGGTAGGCCGCGGGCGAGTCATAGCGGCACGCGCATGCGCTTTGTGACGATCATTTTAATTTTCTTATGGAAAAGTTGAGACAAAAATGTAAAAGAAAATATGTATTTTTATTTAATTATTTGCTTGTACTGCTGCAATAGGATCACGTGAATAAATTAGGCGGGGCGCCAACAAGAACCCTGTGCGAATAAATCAATTTTAATTTGTATTAACTCTGATTGTACTAATTTATTGTGTGAACTACTTTTGAGGGAGCTCACGGGTCTTATTAAAGTGGAAACTGAAAATCAGTGATCTCTCTGAGTACTAACCGGCACACAAACCGTTACATATCTGTTATAGCTCTAAGTTACCTAATTTATTATTGTCTTTTTACTTTACTTTTTTTACGATCGTATGTAATCATGTGCAAATAAATCATTTATCTCAGTATCTATATATCTTTTGTAAGACCAATAAGGTTCATAAAGTGCAATTCAAATTTTTCTTGTCGAAGAATCGCAACTTTTTTATTTTCTCATGTGTTTTATTACTTAATAATAAATATTTCACAACTTGTAATTGTAGACTTGAAAAAACCGGCCAAGTGCGAGTCGGACTCGCCCATGAAGGGTTCCGTAGCAGCAAGTAACATCATATTGTAGTTTGTTGTAACGTTGATCGATGTTTTAATAATAGTGTATTTTTTTAAAACTAATTAATTTCTGACGTATTAAAAAAAACTACTTACTAGCTCTCGTTCAAACCAATTTTCGGTGGAAGTTTGCATGGTAATGTACATCTTAAACTTTTTTTAGTTTTATCATACTCTTATTTTAGAAGTTACAGGGGGACACACATTTACACCACTTTGGAAGTGTCTCTCGCGCAAACTATTCAGTTTAGAAAAAATGATATTAGAAACCTCAATATCATTTTTGAAGACCTATCCATAGATACCCCACACGGATGGGTTAGATGAAAAAAAAAAGTTGAGTTTCAG
The DNA here is from genome assembly GCA_963921215.1 of Scoparia ambigualis. NCBI lineage: Eukaryota > Metazoa > Arthropoda > Insecta > Lepidoptera > Crambidae > Scoparia > Scoparia ambigualis. The sequence continues at coordinate 38,509,361 of OY992509.1, read as the reverse complement.
TTCTAAGTATGGGAAACCCCCAAAATGTATGGTTTTATTTTTATTTTTGTGTGAAAATCTTAATGCGGTTCACAGAATACATCTACTTAACAAGTTTCAACAGTATAGTTCTTATAGTTTCGGAAAAAAGTGGCAGTGACATACGGACGGACAGACAGACAGACATGACGAATCCATAAGGGTTCCGTTTTTTGCCATTTGGCTACGGAACCCTAAAAATGGCGCAAAACACTCCCGTTTTAAGTATAGCATATAAAATTTCGTTTTTAATTTTTGAATTTGGAACCATTTTAAAACGAAATGATATTGCATTCCTAATTATTTGTCCAGCGGCCAGTACATTGCAAAAACATGTCTTGTTTGTTATTGTCTCGAAACATGATAAAAAATTATTTGATTTGCATAAAATATTTTGAGTTGGAACTTTAGTGATTTTCACGTGGTTTAAAGTAATTGATAATAAATCAGTGCAAAGTTATTAAAATCAGATTTCATAAATTAAATACTAACCGTTCCTAATGTTACGACCACAATTGTATACATATATCTCGAATGTATGTATGTCGGTCTGTGCGCCGAGCGGCCGCTACTGTGCGCCGAGCGGCCGCTACTGTGCGCCGAGCGGCCGATACTGTGCGCCGAGCGGCCGCTACTGTGCGCCGAGCGGCCGCTACTGTGCGCCGAGCGGCCGCTACTGTGCGCCGAGCGGCCGCTACTGGACGCCGGCCGTGCGCATACCATATATATTTTACGCGGCGCGATTTCGTATATGAACTCTTAACAATAATATTCTTTGTACATCTTCCGTTTCGAGAGCAATGGAAGGCCGCGAACCTAATTAAGTGAACACAGTCATAACAATAATACATCCATAACATTCATTGATTTGGCACTGAGTGTATAAAATTAAAAAAGTGGTTTGTGACAAAGTGAGCATAGACCGGCGGATGCGGCGCGAGCCGTCACAACCCGGGGCGGCCTGAGATCCGATTCATCGAGTATTTCTCGATACAAAACGCCCCGCGAGCGTCGCGTACCTACATTATTTCATTAAATACCTATCTATTCGTTCATTCCTATGAGCTAATCTTTGTAAAAAAATAAATACAACGTCCGGCCGTATCCGACGACGACGAACGCGGTCCCGTCGCCTGTCGGGAGCGACGCGTGCCGTGCGCCGGGAATCACTCGCCTCGGGGCCCGACGCGTGCCGTGCGCCGGGAATCACTCGCCTCGGGGCCCGACGCGTGCCGTGCGCCGGGAATCACTCGCCTCGGGGCCCGACGCGTGCCGTGCGCCGGGAATCACTCGCCTCGGGGCCCGACGCGTGCCGTGCGCCGGGAATCACTCGCCTCGGGGCCCCAACGCGCAGCTGCGGCGGCGCTACCGGCGCTTGCGGCGGCCCTTGCGGTAGCCCTTGCCGTACCAGCCGCCGCCGTCTTGGGGCTCGGGCTTGGCGTGCGGGGGCGCGTTCGGGCCGCAGCACGCGCACTGCGGGCGGCGGGCGGCGGGCGGCGCGCGCGGCGGCCCGTACCACAGGCAGCGCCGCGCCTGGTAGCGGCGCAGGCACCACGGGCACTCGGCGGCCGCGGCGGCCGGCGCCGGCGCCAGGATGGTGTGCAGCCCGGGGTACAGCTGCGCGCGGCACACCAGCACGGCGCGCGCGAAGTACGCCGCCGCCAGCGCCTCGGCCCCCTCCTCCGCGCCGTCCGCGCCCGCGCCCCCCTCCAGCAGCCGCCGCAGCCGCGAGCCGAGCGCGCGCCCGCCGCCGCCGCAGGGCTCCTCCTTCGTGAGGCGCGCGTCGACGGCGCACTCGTCCTTTTCGCTTCCGGCCTCCATCCTCGGGTCGAACTTCTCCGTCTTCATACTGAACTCCTCTTTCTTAATAATGAGTTCTTCCTTTTTTATCGTGATTTCCTTCTTTATTGGAGTGAACTCGTCGTCGTTGGCTTCTCCGTTGAGCGTGAGGCCCGGGCGCGGGCGCACCATGCGGAAGCTGCGCAGCGCCGTGAGCGCGGGCGGCGGCGCGGGCGCGTGCTGCGCTCGCAACAGTATGGTGGCTTCGCCCGAGTGCATTTTCACCTGGCGGATGACACCATAATTAAGCATAACGTAAATATAACAATGCAAAATGTTTACCTACAAGAACGTTCGATCTGATCACTCGATAAACTACACCGAGCGAATGATATTACTCTAATAACGATGACAAAATTTTAAATCTTGCACTGTCTAATCACGTTGACAATGTTTAATTGTTTAGTTCAACCAATAGATGTCACTGTGCCATTTTGTGAATCACGCTATGGTTTCGTTTCGCTGACTAGTACATAAGCAAAGCCAACATGTTAATAAATATCTCCGTTCTGGAGTCATATAATATATTTCTCCTGGTTCTTTGGGATTTAATATTGTATTGCACGACGACAAGTACTGTACAAGATCCCTCGAGAGGCTAAGAGCGATTTTTAGTTAGCAATAATAAAAACACGATTTAAGCAAGTTTCGTGCTTCCGTTCCGACGCTTGGACAGCGCTGATGGTGAACGGATGGCCTTGCGAGCGGAAATTTCAACAGCGGAGCTGTATCGCATCAGGAATCAGTGGAGTGGTAATGTGCTGAAGAAACTGTGAGTGAGTACTTTAACGATTTGTTATGTAATTTTTTTTTTTTTATATAAGAGGGAGGCAAACGAGCAGGCGGGTCACCTGATGGAGAGTAATCACCGCCGCCCATGGACACCCGCAAAACCAGAGGAATCGCAGACGCGTTGCCGGCCTTTAAGGGAGGAATAGGTTTAAGGAAGGAATAGGAATTGGGAGGGGGGGGGGGGGGGAAGGGGCCTCCGGAACCCTCACTGGTCGGACGAAACACAACAGCACCAAGTGCCATTATTTCACGCCGAATATTAGTGAGAGGGTGGTATTACGCCGGGCGAGCCGGCCCAATGTGTGCTGCAACGCAGCGTGGCTCTACCACTCAGAGTACCTATAGAAGAATTTACGTAGCTTTCATATTATGGACTTGTATAAAACATGATTCTTTGGTTTGGACTTACAATAGTTCGCATAAAAACGGCGAGACGGGGAATCCATGCCCAATTTTCATGCGAAGCCAAAAGTTCAAACACTTAGAATGTTTTGATTTCATCTGGACTTAAGAAATTTTGGAAAACAACACTTGGTAATTTGTTATCACCTTTCAAATTGGTCGCATAATGACTAACTTCTTACACGCATATCGTCGTATCCCACGAAAACTGCCCCTACGGCCATAATGGCTTTTTTCTTTTATTTCATTTTTAAATTCTACGTTTATTTAGGCATAATTCAGTCTAAAAATTGTTTTAAAAAGTTACACAAATCAAACTCTGGAAAAGGTACGTTGACGAAGTTTTCTGCATAATTATGGTGGCAGGAAGCACATTGAAGATAATTAGGCCAATTTAAATGACATCCATCCTAAAATTAACTTCACCTATGAGATGGAAGAAGAAAGAAGCATTTCATTGTAACCTGGCAGGTACTAAATTGGTTGCAGCTGTGGTAGCTTTTATGTAGGTCAAACAAAACAAAACCTGTCGCATTAAGGAGCACATTAAAGCTGTCAAGAATAACGATACTTTGAAATCAGCCATTGCAGAACTTCTTATTTACTCGAGCCAGAATCACTGGATTGAGTTTTATAACCTTCAGATTATTTCGACAGAACGAAACTATGTACCAAGTCTGGTCAGAGAAGCTATTGAAAAAAAAAGCGCATAATATTTCTAATCGTGAAGACGGGTTTAAAAGGTCGAATGTCTGGAATACCGTGATATTGTTATGTAATCTGAACAGTTCCCGGAGTGATACTGTGAGTTATCTGTGTCGAAAACAAGTTCGAGTTTGTAGTGCGATCAAGAACAGTAGTGTCGAGCGCAGTAAACGAACAAGAATGAGGGTAGACCGTTTCGGCTGCACCTAACATCTACCCGCATTAACTGCAGTTACTCCGTGATCATGGTACATGCAACTGCACCAAAATATCGGGGCCTCAAAACCAACAACATAATCATCATCATTATAGCCTATAAACGTCCCACTGCTGGGCACAGGCCTCCCACGTGGACAATAGCACGTGGGGATATTAAGCCATAACCCGCCACGCTGGCCCATTGCGGGTTGGTGGGTTTTTACGACTGTCATCCTACGACAACAACCGGGATCAACGGCTTAACGTGCCTTCTGAAGCACGGAGGTGCTCGAGATGTTTTTAATTTGGTCACCCATCCAGCGACCCGGCATTGCGAAAGTGGCTTAGCGAGCAAGAACGCAAGCCGAACGCGCTAGCCGCTGCGCCATCGAGCTCCTCAACAACATAAACATGGTAAAAAATCCGTTTTTCCTAAAAGTTATCGTAGTGACCATGAAAGTTTAAAATGTTGAAAAATATAATAAGTAAATATTTACCTTAAAATTAACTTTTATTTAATTTTATACCTACCGAATAATTTACTTTTTAATTTATAATAATTTATTTCTTTAAAGTGATAAGTTTCTTGAGAAATGTAAATTATTAACCAGCTAATTCAAATTTAGAAAGGGCTTAACGGCGATTGTGGCTTATACATTTCGGACGAAAAAGGTCATAATGTACCTTAGGACCGTATTTTGGTGCTTTCTATTGGAAAACAACACAGAATACAACGCAGAATAAAAAATTAAGGGACATAACTATTAAAAATATAATTATTATTACCCAAAAAATGTTCTAGACCAACTACAGGATGCTAACACATGTTATTATCATAAAAAAATATTAATATCTTTATTACATTATTTAATAAACACAAAAAAGCTTTTCCTGAAAAGTTGCTGTTTTGCAATTACGCCCCTTTTCGTGGGATACGACGATATTGACTAATACGCATTTTGACTTACACGCATATTGACTTACATGCATTTTGACTTACACGCATATTGACACACAAGATATATTTAAGTATTTAACAATAGTTTTCCCTCACGCGGCTTCGCCTACGATGTTGAATTCTGTTGATATCCCACCGTAAAAAGTAAGTAGCCTGTGACAAAATCTATTTCTGTGCAAAAGAATCATGAAATATGTGTCAATTTGCGTATGTCATTTTGCGTAGACACGATGTGTCATTATGCGAGTATCCCGATTTAATAAGACTACAAGAAGATCTTATTATAATATGTTAACAAAGCAGTTTAACAATAGGAAGTTTGTTTCGAATTGTATTCTTGTGCGTATGTTTAATCAACGACAAATGACAACCGAGTCATCTAATTCTCATAAAGAATTGTTAGATTGTACGCGCGAGTTCACTAATATTGGTGTAGATATACAATTGTACAGTCCTGGGATAATATCGTCATTTACATTGTAGGTTTGAAGTTGGACGCAGAGACTAGGAAGCAATGGGAATTGCAGGTCAGTAAATAATCCGAGGATTTGCCCACTTTTCCTCAATTTAACGAGTTATTAGAGACACGGTATCGCGCGTTAGAATTTTTAGAACCTATGAGTAAACCCAAAGCCACATTTAATAACGCAAGTTATCCGAAGTCACTTCAGCTAAATTTTGTCGAGTGTCAACCAAATGTCGCGTATGTAAGTGCAAACAGAATGGTGTATTGCACCCAAGAACCGGCGCGTATGAAGACGTTATGTTGCTCCCAAGCAAGATATAGATAAATAGTATATAATAGATAATAGTAGTAATATATAGATAATAATGCAGCTATGCCATCATCCTCGTTGACCGAAGTATCAACCATTGCGGCCCATTTCTCAAAGGGCAACCTCCAAAGACAGGTATTATTAGCGACAGCCATTGTACAGGCTGAGTCTAAGGATGGTGTCGCGTACGTTCGGCACGCGACTCGCATGGTAGGTGAGCTCGTTGGTAGCTCGGTGATAGCTCGATAGTAGCTCGATGGTAGCTCGGTGATAGCAGTGGACTGTATATTTGCTGGAGGTCGCCGAAAATAAATACTGGCTTCTGTGCATTCATGTTTCGCACACTATGCGCTAAGAACGGTGAGCTCGACGCCCCGAAGATCATTGACGTCATCTTTAATTTAGCTGGTTCGTCGGTCGGACGATCACGCCACAGGAACATTTGTGCTGGCTGATCTTCGGGTCTTATCTTGACACGCAAAAACATTTCTTCTATGTCAGCCGTAAGTCGTAACCCCATAGGCGCCCTCGCGGAATCGGAACATGATGAGTTGTAGTGAGCGCAACATGTCTGGCCCCTCCAGCAGGTGATCGTTGAGGCTCACGCCGTGCGTTTTCGCCGCTGCATCGAACACCAGGCTTATCTTTCCCGGTTTGTTGGGGTTTCTGACCGCAAAGTGGGGCAAGTACCACGCCGCGGGGCTCGCTTGTTCATCGCCGTGGCAGGGTTCAGCGTAACCTTTCTTTAGTAGGTTACTCATCTGCGCGTGGTATTGCTCTTTCTCAGCCGGGTTTCTTTCCAGCTTGGCTTCTAAATTCTTCAGTCTTTTCAGTGCAGCGTTGTAACTGGGAGGGAGTTTCACGTCGTCTTGTCGCCATGGTAACCCGATGACGTAGTGACCATCTTTGCGTGTCACAGTCTTCTCAAAGATGGCGACAGCGCGTTCGTCTTCTTCGCGCATGTGTTGAGACGTTGGCGACACTCCAAGATCGTCCAGTTGGAAGTGTCTCTCCACCAGCCGTTCGAGCTGCTCCCCCTGCGCCTCGCCTGTCGTAACGTGTAGAACGGCATCTACACGCCTTAGCGTTCTGCTCGGCGCCGTCCTGTGGATGACCCAAGCGAGCTCGGTTCTCGAGGCTGCTGGATCCGTTGCTCTTTCAGACCGTAGTTCGCGGGTCACGATGAGCGGCCAATTGTCGGTCCCAATAAGAATCTTCGGCTTTGCATTTGCGTAGACGACTTCTGTTTCATCAAGGTGGCGGATGTGTTCAAGCTTTAGGACCTCAGCCGAAATAGACTGAGGTGTGAGGTCCAATCCCGCCATTGTTCTGGCAGCAATCTTGTGGATCTTGTTGCTGTTTGCGCCTTTGATCTCTATGGCGACACACTGGCTCCTTGTGTCGTGTTGCTCACTGATGCCCTTCACTCTAAGTCGCTTGGTCGGACCGTCGGCGCCTACTCGTCGGGCCAGGTCGTCGTCCATTAGCGTGATGGTTGAGCCTTCGTCAAAGAGCGCGTATGTTGCGCAGCTGCCTCGCTTGCCCGTTACAATAACAGGGCAGATCTTGAGCTTGATATCGTTCTTCACAATCGCCGCCGTGGATGTGACGGTCGCAGTTTCTTTAGTTGCTTCACCATCGTTATGTGTAGACGGTGATGCGGTCGTTTACAGCCGTCGATGCCACAGGCCTTGCGCTTGCAGTTAGAGCGTCGGTGCCGGCTTTGCATACATTTAAAGCAGACGCCTTCTTTCTTCACAACGTTCGGCATACTGCATCTGTTTGAACTTCTGGCAGCTGGGAAGTGTGCGCGCTTCTTCACATACCGGGCACTTTTCTCTCTCTTCTTCTTGTTTATCTGCCAGTGTAGTAGTTGTGTACACCGGCTTCTTCTTTGCCTCCGGTCGGGGGGCGGGTCGAGGCGGTTCTCGTCTCGGCTGGCTCGTTGCTCGTTGAATCTATGTTTGAGGGCGCGGTCGGTCTCCCTCAAGAGAAACATTGCCAGCTTTACAATATCGGGATCAGATTTCGGCAGTAAAGGTTTCCGCTCGGCTCGCACGCTCCACGTCGCGCGTCGTCGCTTAAGGTCAGTATACCGAGCGCTTCTCTCTCGCTCTCTCGACAGGGTACGACGACGGTACGGGACGGGTATTACAGGGTATTATAGACTACGTATATGTATAGACTTTATAGGATACTCTGCGAATTTATCTGTGAAATATTTGTGTCTTTGGTTGAGTACAAAATTAAATGTAAAGTATCAGTAGTTTAGTCATAAATAAATAAATAAATAAAAATAAAAATTCGTTTATTTAGTCATAATATTGAAAAACATTACAAAAAGGGGTAACTATGGGATTTTTTTTCTATCGAGTGAAGTTCATTGGATCTTGTAACTGAATGTGACTTTCAATAGATTAGATCCTTAACTAATAATTTTTTTTTTCTGAAATTAAACCATTATTTTCTATGTCTCAGATGGTTTGAAAAAACTCAAAGCGCGACCTACCTAGCCTTAACTCGTAATCCCTGCGCGCGCGCGTAAACCCTGCGCTCCTGACGTCAAATCGATATCGAGTCAGCGTTGCTTGTCGGAATGTGAACGCTCGGGTCACATTCCGACAAGCAACGCTTCATAAGTTTCAATTTCGCGTGAAAGTCGTTAGAGAGTGTACCTTCTGTACGGTAGTACTATTAGTTATTCTGTGCTTGTACCAAGACGAAAAACGAAACAATTCTAAAACACACAAATTAATGTAAGTACCTATTAATATTTGACGTTTTTTATACTTACTAGTTTTTTATAAAAAAAGATATTTGAATGATTAAAAATGTTAACCTTATTAATAATGTTTTCCAAAACTCATTTCAACCGGTATTTTATTTTACTTCAAAAACTCAGTTATTTCCAATTTCTACTACCACAATATCAATATGATAATTGGAAATCACATTTATTCCTTGATGATGAATTGTTACCTTAAGTGTTACCTTAAGGTAACAATTCATTATGGTTTATTATTCTCACCTTTCATCCCAAAAAACGATAAAATACCTACTTATAAGTTTTAGCCGTTTGTGTCGCTAGGCTTGCCCGCCATTTTTGTCTCGTACCAGGATAAGTTTGTTTACACAGAATTCTATCGCCACGGCTTACATTTCGGTTCGACGCGATTCTGTTTCGGCGTGCAGTGGTACTGGGGGTAGCGATGCGCGTTTGTCTGGCACAGACTATAGTTAGTTAGATTAGTTATTATGTCTAAACTACAAGTTAGTTAACTGTTTTTTTATATTTATTATTAGTATTGACGTCAATAAGTGCCTGTAAAGGTTTACATTGAATAAATAATTTGACTTGACTTTACTTGAGATGTTCGGCGTACCTCGGCGAAGTCGTACCATTTCAACCTCAGATGTGGATTGATCTTCTCAAGCACCTCTCGTGCGAGCAAAGGGTTGTGTTTGCCCTTATTGGCATTGTTCAAAACGGCTACAGTTCTACGCTTTCAAAAGTATTAAGTTCAGGTAAGGTAGTTCCCAGTCGTGGCAGGCGTCTATATCTTATCTAGACGTATATCTTATCTCGTCGAAGGCGAGGTCCACAAGCATCTCGGGACGTCCGAAGGTCTGCTCTAGAGTGTTCATGACGACGTCTGGGTTGCTAGCGGAGCTCAGTAGTGGTGCTACGATGTCGCGTGCTTCTCCTCGTAGGCAGTTGCGAAGTCTAGCCAGGTTCTCGACGGGCGTGAACTTGTACAAATCCGTCGTTTCTCTCATTGCCGCAGAGAATTGCAACCACTCCAGTGGTGATCCTCAGAACGTAGGTAGGTCAGTGGCTTGACGCGGTTGCGGTCGGCTACTCATCATTCAGTTGAGTGTATCGGCCTGTTGCTCGATGCCTCGTCCCCTTGGCGTCGGTGATCGTGATCTCCGCTTCCTCTCGTACGGTGTCCTCCAGCCATGCTTGTACGCGTTCTGTGCGCGCCGTCGGCACGGCTTCATGGACAGTATCACCGTCTCCGTCTTCTAATGCAGCGACGTCCGCGGATAGTTTCTTGCGGATGAGTTCAGCTTCGATCTAAAGTTCCTTTTTCTTCAAGGCTGCTAGCCTTTTTTCGGCCTCGAAGTGAAGGCGTGCGATGGCGCTCGCGGTCGATCTAATGGAGCGTGCCGTTTGTGATCGCGTCGGGGCAGCCGTCCTTGATGTACTTGCGATCGCATCTGTTGCAGTAGTAGCAAGCTACGCGGCGGCGCCGGTCGGGCGCTCGTCGATCTGCGCAGCGGTAAGTCTGGGCTGCTCGGCGGGGTGCTGAACAGCGGTAGCGGTTGATGTCGACGGCGAACGCGGCGGTTGGTCGAACACACGACGTTCGTCTTCCTTTCTGCCGTGACTGCGAGTGAGGACCATCTTCAATTTTCAAACAGGTGCTTCTTTAGATCCGGGTCGAAGGACCAAACTGTCGCGTACGTTCGGCACGCGACACGGATGGTAGGTGAGCTCGTTGGTAGCTCTGGTCTGGATCGTGTTTGAAGGTGGTTTATTCAACGCAGTTACAATTTTGACTATAGCTACTAATTTACAGGATGATCTTTCGCGAGTTCACAAGTGTTCTTCTCAAGCGTCGGACGATGTCTGTGTCGCTGCGGCCCGCAGTGCCGCCTTTTTTCCTCGCTCGCCACGCCGCAACTCTCGACCGACGTAGCGAGGCGGCGGACCAATCACAGCGCGCCTAGCGCTCGCGCCACTGAGGGGGGTACGAGCGGCCGCCGGCGCCGACCAATGATAGCGTCGTTAATTTAGACGCTGTGATTGGTCGATCTCTTCGTTGCTCCGGCGTTGATGCGTGGCTGTCATCAACAGATGGATCCTCCAGGTAATGTGCAACCGATCCCTAAAAAAGGAGATCGATCAGATCCGACTAATTACCGCCCTATAGCCGTAACTTCAGTATTGTGCAAGATCCTAGAACGAATATTGAACAAACAGCTTATTCGATACCTAGAAGATCACTCCCTAATTCACGATCGTCAATATGGGTTGCGGCCAAAACGGTCAACGGGTGATCTTCTAGCGTACGTCACACATCTTTGGGGTGAGGCTATTGACAAGCGTGGCGAGTCACTGGCAGTTAGCCTTGACATAGCCAAGGCTTTTTGATCGGGTCTGGCACAAAGCTCTTCTCTCCAAGCTCCCGGCATACGGTTTGCCCGCTCAGTTCTGTACCTGAATTGCTAGCTTCCTGCATGAGCGTAGAATCCGTGTCCTTTCGGATGGATGCGCTTCGCGGTTCATGTCAGTGAACGCTGGTGTTCCTCAAGGCTCCGTTCTATCCCCCACGCTGTTCCTTCTGTATATCAATGACATGCTTCCTCTTGGAAACATTCATTGCTATGCAGATGATAGCACAGTGTATGGGGGATATAACGGCCAACGGCCTGGCGGATAGACACCGAAATGAAGCGAGCAAATTTTGTCATTGAGCTCGATCGGGTGTTGAACCTCATTTCTAAATGGGGCTCCGATAATCTGGTGGAGTTCAATGCCAAGAAAACACAGGTGTGCGCGTTCACAGCGAAAAAGTCGCCATTCGTTTACCTTCCCTTTCTTCACGGTATATCTCTAGGCCTGCAGAGCAGTATTTACATGCTCGGTATGGATATCCGCTGCGATCTGAATCAAAAGGACTACATTGAAACCGTGATTTAAAATGCCTCACGTAAACTCGGTGTCCTGAACAAGGTGCGGCGATTCTTCACGCCTGATCAGTTGTGTCTATTATACAAGACACAGGTGCGGTCTTGCGTGGAGTATTGCTCTCACCTTTGGGATGGCTCCGCAAAGTACCTTCTCGATGCCTTGGACAGATTGCAGCGCCGCGCTGTGCGCATTATCGGCAATGCGGAGGTCACTAAAACTCGAGCCTTTGCAATTGCGTAGAGATATTGCGTCACTTAGCGTCTTTTACCGTTTATACCATGGCGAGTGCTCTGAATAACTCTTTGACCTCATCCCTCCTTCTCCCTTTCTCCATAGGAGTACGCGTGCTGCTCTCCGAAATCACCAATTTACAGTCTCTAATATTCCATCACGCACAAAGAAATTAGGTGACTCGTTTCTTTGCCGCACTTCTAAACTATGGAATAGTCTACCAGCACACGTATTCCCTCCTACCTATGACATAGGGTCTTTCAAACGAGGCGTGAAGAAGCACTTTGTGGGCCGGCAGAGTGAGGGTAACTGATGCTACGTCTCTTACGCTGCACCAGTTGTCCTCGCGCCTGGACTTCATTTCCACTTAACATCAGGTGGAGAGGGGTCATTTAAAGGGCTTAGTATAAAAAAAAAATAATAAGCCTCCCCTTTTTTACACATTGCTTATTTGCAGATCCCGTTCTTCATATATATGGACCCTAACTTCGGCGAATACAAACTTCCATAGCTTTTAGCATGTCTGGTGCCGTCAGGTAAGGTTTGTCCACGCATCTGACATGACGATATGTGTTACATAATTTTCTTTTAGTTACAGGTCCATTAACCACATTCAACGATGTTCCGGTTCCAGATGAGGCCTAATATGTTTGTTAGGTTGTCTCTTGCTTTTACCTTTACCTTTGCTAACAACTCTTTATTGCTAGTCCACCTTTACAGTATTAATCCATTTTTAGCTAATAAATTATTTGTTTCGTGGAAGGCTTGCATAGTTTTTATTTTAGTTTGACAACTTGTCATCAAACCATCAGCTTTTGTTGCCCTTTCGACAGCCAATCGATATGCATGGCCTATGTCATGAGTTATTTGTCGCAACGCTTTGAGGAGTCTCTTTTTTTCCAAATAAGGAGCACGAAAGGCTCTGATATTTACTCTCAAAAGTCTAATTTCCTTTGTTTCAGAGTGAACATTTTCTGTCCAAACTATTCTTTGGAAATCCATATCTTTTTCTGCAACTTTCACTGGGCGATGTATTTTTATAACATCTGCAGACAAACTTACAGGGTCCTCTCGCCACCTTATCAAAATGTGTCGCAGGTCTGCTTTTAATCTGGCTCTCATCATGACAGAATCTTTTAATGGTATTCCGTTATTGTGCCAGCGCATGATGCATCAAACTACCCTGGTCTTTGTATTGGTTTTATCCTTCCGGATCATTATCCGAAAGGATAAAACCACGCCATTGCGTGGGTTGCGAGTTTCCTCAATACATGAGCTTTTACCTAAATGTGAAATTTGGAATCAGTGAGCGACTGAATATTGACAAGAACCGCGTATTTGGATACTACGCCGCTCTGATTCCTACCTAAACCTGAGATGGTACTGTGAACACGTACGACACGCACATACGTGTCTGCAGATGTTATAAAAATACATCGCCCAGTGAAGGTTGCCGAAAAAGATATGGATTTCCAAAGAATAGTTTGGACAGAAAATGTTCACTCTGAAACAAAGGAAATTAGACTTTTGAGAGTAAATATGAGAGCCTTTCGTGCTCCTTATTTTGAAAAAAAGAGACTCCTCAAAGCGTTGCGACAAATAACTCATGACGAAGGCCATGCATATCGATTGGCTGTCGAAAGGGCAACAAAAGCTGATGGTTTGATGACAAGTTGTCAAACTAAAATAGAAACTATGCAAGCCTTCCACGAAACTAATAATTTATTAGCTAAAAATGGATTAATACTGTAAAGGTGGACTAGTGTTCCGTCGGACGTAGTATGCGAGGTGGAGAGTTCCATGGCGATGGTAAATAACGACTGCGTCTCTTCATATGGTGTTGTATATTTACAGTGACTACATTGTGACTAACTTATTATCTAAACCTTACAAGACTATTTATACAATAATAACTACGTAGATGTTGGAGAAATGATGCCGTGTCATATCTTTATAGGATCTGCACGCGTTTAGGAATGTGCTTACAAACTCTTTAACCAATACGTGAGGATAATAAATTATGTGGCGACGCAGGCCGCCACACGTCATGTTGGTCATACGTAATACTAGTGATGCTACACAAATGTTTCTTTTTTATACTCACATTGATAGCTTTGGAACATCGCGATATTGGTATTTCGCGACACTCCCGACGACGACAGAAGTTATAAAGTTTCCATTAACACAATAAAGAGTTGTTAGCAAAGGTAAAGGTGAAAGCAAGAGACAACCTAACAAACATATTGGGCCTCATCTGGAACCGGAACATCGTTGAATGTGGTTACACCACAGACCTTCCTCACATTAATGGACCTGTAACTAAAAGAAAATTATGTAACACATATCGTCATGTCAGATGCGATGACAAACCTTAACTGACGGCACCAGACATGCTAAAAGCTATGGAAGTTTGTATTCGCCGAAGTTAGGGTCCATATATATGAAGAACGGGATCTGCAAATAAGAAATGTGTGAAAAAAGAGCAGTCTTTTTTTTTTTATACTAAGCCCTTTAAATGACCCCACTCCACCTGATGTTAAGTGGAAATGAAGTCCAGGCGCGAGGACAACTGGTGCAGCGTAAGAGACGTAGCATCAGTTATCCTCACTCTGCTGGCCCACAAAGTGCTTCTTCACGCCTCGTTTGAAAGACCCTATGTCATAGGTAGGAGGGAATACGTGTGCTGGTAGACTATTCCATAGTTTATAAGTGCGGCAAAGAAACGAGTCACCTAATTTCTTTGTGCGTGATGGAATATTAGAGACTGTAAATTGGTGACTCCGGAGAGCAGCACGCGTACTCCTATGGAGAAAGGGAGAAGGAGGGATGAGGTCAAAGAGTTATTCTGAGCACTCGCCATGGTATAAACGGTAAAAGACGCTAAGTGACGCAATATCTCTACGCAATTGCAAAGGCTCGAGTTTTAGTGACCTCCGCATTGCCGATAATGCGCACAGCGCGGCGCTGCAATCTGTCCAAGGCATCGAGAAGGTACTTTGCGGAGCCATCCCAAAGGTGAGAGCAATACTCCACGCAAGACCGCACCTGTGTCTTGTATAATAGACACAACTGATCAGGCGTGAAGAATCGCCGCACCTTGTTCAGGACACCGAGTTTACGTGAGGCATTTTTAATCACGGTTTCGATGTAGTCCTTTTGGTTCAGATCGCAGCGGATATCCATACCGAGCATGTTAATACTGCTCTGCAGGCCTAGAGATATACCCTGAAGAAAGGGAAGGTAAACGAATGGCGACTTTTTCGCTGTGAACGCGCACACCTGTGTTTTCTTGGCATTGAACTCCACCAGATTATCGGAGCCCCATTTAGAAATGAGATCCAACACCCGATCGAGCTCAATGACAAGATTTGCTCGCTTCATTTCGGTGTCTATCCGCCAGGCCGTTGGGTGACCGTTATATCCCCCATGCACTGTGCTATCATCTGCATAGCAATTAATGTTTCCAAGAGGAAGCATGTCATTGATATGCAGAAGGAACAGCGTGGGGGATAGAACGGAGCCTTGAGGAACACCAGCGTTCACTGACATGAACCGCGAAGCGCATCCATCCGAAAGGACACGGATTCTACGCTCATGCAGGAAGCTAGCAATTCAGGTACAGAACTGAGCGGGCAAACCGTATGCCGGGAGCTTGGAGAGAAGAGCTTTGTGCCAGACCCGATCAAAAAGCCTTGGCTATGTCAAGGCTAACTGCCAGTGACTCGCCACGCTTGTCAATAGCCTCACCCCAGAGATGTGTGACGTACGCTAGAAGATCACCCGTTGACCGTTTTGGCCGCAACCCATATTGACGATCGTGAATTAGGGAGTGATCTTCTAGGTATCGAATAAGCTGTTTGTTCAATATTCGTTCTAGGATCTTGCACAATACTGAAGTTACGGCTATAGGGCGGTAATTAGTCGGATCTGATCGATCTCCTTTTTTAGGGATCGGTTGCACATTAGCTTCTCTCCAAGATTCCGGCACACAACCCGAAGAGAGAGGATACTGTACAGACGCGTTAACACAGGGGACAACTCCGTTGCACACATTTTCAGGTCTATTGCTGGGATGCCATCAGGACCGTTAGCTTTCCGGACATCGATTGACTGCAGCTCCGCACGGACATCACACTGCCTGATTTTAATATCAGACATTGTGTGGCCACAGTGAGGAATTGAGGGTGGCTGTGCATTACATTCATCAATCCGGGAGTTAGCCGCAAAGAGTTTGGCCAGGAGATCGACCTTTTCCTGCGGCTTGTGAGCTAAAGTTCCGTCAGGACATATCAGTGGTGGCAGCGAGGGTTGGCAGAAGTTGGATTGCACGGCTTTGGCCAGACGCCAGTAGCTACGGCTGCCCGTAGGATGCGTCAGGAGTTCTTGGCCTACTCGTGCAACGCGCTGGGCATCCGCTCTAATGTAGGCCCTCTTACACGAGTTGGTGGCATTATTATAATAATAATAATAATAATAATCATTTAATTCAGGCAACAAAATGTACAGATGGTAAATTACATAGGCCCATATAATATATACCTTACAGACTAACATACATACAAATAAAATACAATGTTTTATTAGTAAATAACTTAATAACTAACGTTAGTATTATTTAATTGGCACCTGCGGTACCAACTCGGTAGCAACAGGCAGCTTCCCTCGGAAACGCCTGTAGACTACATGTACGGGCAAGCACCGCACAGTTTTGTCTCATCAACATTTCACGCCACACTCGCTAATTTAGGTCATTTGAAAATAATGTATAGTTAGTTCGTCACCAATCGTCGTTCTCATCGCGCGCGTACTCATAACCGCATATCATTTGTAGCATTAGTATCAGTTTATCAATACAGTATCATTTTAATTTATATCAAAGACTTTCATTTTATCAATTATCATAAAAGATCGTACATAACCCGTACATCTTTTTTGGTCCTTCGAAAAGGTCCTCGCGAGTGACCCGGTATACGTGGACAGTTAAAATACGTTATTCTGTGTTAATCGTGAGGTGAAATAAAGTGAATCAACACCTATTTGGATTTGGATCGTGAGTAACCAGCAGTCACGGTCGGAGCAATATCAGCGAATCAAGTAAGGCGTATCATTTAATTTTTTTCAACAATTTACAAGATGTCCAGCATGGAGGATTTACTTCAGACCCAAGAACAGCATGCATCAGCTATTGAACAAATTTATAACAACTTTAAAAAGGACGGATCTGATAGAAAGACCAGCACATATATTAGGCAACGACTTGATACGTTAGATAGCTATTGGGCCGAATATCAATCTAATCACATCAAGCTGTGTGGATTTGGGGATAAATCGCACCACTACTTTACATCTAACCGTTTTGAGGTAATAAGGGATAGGTTCTCCAACATAAGGGCCACGATTCAAAATTATCAACCGAGGGAAGACACCAGCAGACCTTCCACTCCACTAATCAAGCCGGCTACGCCTATGAGCGTGCCGTCGACTTCTCAGCAGGCGGCAGAGCTTGCTGCTGCTTCTCGCTCACAAGGTATCAGTAGCAAAACAGACGAAATGCTGAGGAAACAGACCAGCCATTTCAAGGCGTTTGAACATACAATTAACAACATTAATTTAGAAACTATTACAGAAAAGTGGGAGTTTTTGTTACGTGTGGTCCAAGCTCGTTGGTCTGCAATAGACTCGTTACATTGGGAGTTGGACAGCGAGTTGGGCGGCAGGGATCCAGACTATGAGGCAGTATACTTCAGGTTCGAGAAAAAGTACAATGAAGTCATCAAATCAATTAACAGAAAATTATGGTGCGTATCTCATCGGGAACAATCAACCCCTCATATTGAGTTACCGTCCTTTAGCGGCAGCTACCACCAGTGGACATCCTTCAAGGACCTCTTTGTCGAGACCATTCATAACAACCCGACTCTGTCGAGCGCACAACGAATGCAGTTCTTGAAGTCAAAGGTAAAAGGGGAAGCTGAACGCCTTATTCAACATTTATCAATATCATCAGAAAATTACGCCATTTGCTGGGATATACTAACCCATAGGTATGACAACAGGAAGCTGATCCTCAATTCGCACTTCGATATTTTATTTAGCATTCCTGTTATGCCACATCCGTCCATAAATCATTTAAAGCGAATACATGATACGACCCGTGAAACTTTAAATGCTATTAAAAATCTAGGAATAACGGTCGACTCATGGGACCCACTTCTAATTTACATCTTGTGTCAGAAACTAGATACTGAATCTCACGGTGAATACATAGCTTCACTGAAACAACCGCGAGATGTACCTATCATATCAGATTTTCTATCATTTTTGGAGAACAAATTCACTACCATGGAGAGTTCAAAGAGAAAACCGGAGCATTCGAACAAACCTATCATGCGCAACCCTAATCAATCGAATTCCTCTACATCCAAGTTCAATAAACCAATTTCTAATTACGACAATAAACAGTCATTTCCGCCACAGGGACGACCAATTACGCAATCATTTTACAACAAAAATGTTTATACAGCAAAACTATATAAATGCCCAATTTGCAAAGCTGACGATCACGCCGTATATTGCTGCAAACAGTTTTTAGATATGAAACCTTTACAGAAACGAACAACTATTTACAAATTCAACATATGCCAAAATTGTCTTTATTGCCACTACGGTAAAGCATGCATTTCTGAAAAACGGTGTCGTGAATGCAATCAGGCGCATAACACACTACTACACGAATCATTTACGCAATCAGAACGTACGTCTGGCGCAGCGTCCGCAAAATACCGCCCGGACATTAACACGAAACCTGAAACTTCGCACGCGGGCCGTAGCAACTCGCACGTATCGCTACAAGGCGAAACCCCGGAGGTGCTTTTAGCGACAGCTGTTATAAAAGTACAAACCAGTGATGGTACTTATATCAATTTACGAGCCTTATTAGACCAGGGTTCTCAGACATCACTTATCACGGAGAATGCCGCGCAACTGTTAGGGATGCCTCGACGTAAATGCCAGGGAGTAATATCAGGAATAGGCGCTAAGGAGAGCAGTTGTAAAGGGATCATACGCATCCAGTGTTTATCAATTAATGAAGACTTTGAATTTGATACAGATGCCCTAATTATGAATAATTTAATTAAAAACTTACCAAGTCATTCATTTAGCAAACCATCATGGACTTTTTTGAATAATCTAACTTTAGCTGACCCCGAATTCTATCACAGTCGCCCAGTAGATTTGTTACTAGGAGCTGACATTTATTCGATAATTCTTTTGGAAGGCGTATGCAAAATAAGTAATGACTCACCCCTCGCACAAAATACGCGCTTGGGGTGGATACTTAGCGGAAATATCAAAACACTGCAGTGTAACGTCATATTAAATCATTTAGAAGAGATCCATAAGTTCTGGGAAATTGAAGACATTTCGGAAACAACCCCTATATCAAATGAAAATAAACTATGTATAGAATATTATAAAAATACAACTGTCAGGCGCGAAGACGGGCGATATGAGGTGAGGTTACCGCTAAAACAAGATTTTAAAGAAAATTTGGGGGCCTCAAAATACAAAGCTATTGCGCAATTTAAATCATTAGAGCGAAAATTCAATCGTAACAAAGAAATATCAAAGGATTACAAATTATTTATGAATGAATATGAATCACTCGGACACATGAAGCCAGTTATCAGCCACTCGACACCCGACTGTTACTTGACTCACCATTGTGTAGAACGGGCCGAATCAACAAGTACAAAATTTAGAGTTGTTTTTAATGCTTCTTTAAAAACATCTTCGGGACAAAGTTTAAATGACGTCATGGAAGCTGGGCCAAATCTCCAGCAAGACCTTCAGTCTCTTATCATCAAGTGGAGACAATATCAGTATGGGTTTACAGCGGACATAGAAAAAATGTTTCGCCAAATCATGATGAATGAAAATGATCAAAACTATCAAAAAATAGTCTGGCGTAGCTCTCTTCACGAACCTATCAAGGAATATCAACTTACCACTGTAACTTATGGCACAAAAGCAGCTCCGTTTTTGGCCATGATGACTTTAAGACAGTTAGCTTCCGATGAGCGGCAGAACTTCACGTCCAGCCCAGCTCCTGATGTCCTTGAACAGTCTTTCTACACTGATGACGTAGTCTATGGGGCCCATAATCCCGAATCAGCGAAACAATTATGTAGAGACCTTAAGAAACTATTACAATCAGGTGGTTTTCATCTCAGAAAATGGAAGTCAAACTTTCCAGCGATATTACCAGATGCAGTCGAATCATCCATTTTGGAAAGCTTTAACTTTAAAGGATCAGAACATACAAAGACCTTAGGGTTGGGTTGGAACCCACAAAAGGATGTTTTTGTGTTCGAGTCAAAAATCGACACGTCAAATGATCACGAGACGAAAAGATCACTTTTATCAAATATATCCAAACTTTTTGATCCTTTAGGTTGGTTATCACCCCTATCAACAAAATTAAAAAAAAATATTTCAGAATGTCTGGCTATCAGAAATTAAGTGGGATGACCCCTTAACAAAGGAAATAGAATTAGAATGGCAGAAAATCAAATATGACATTAAAAATATCAATCAGTTGGAGATACCACGTTGGATACAAACACAAGAAAGTGACACTATTGAGTTGCATGGATTCTGTGACTCCTCGATCAAAGCTTACGCCTGTGTTATTTACATCAGAATCGTAAGAAATCAAAACTCTAGTATACATTTATTAGTAGGAAAATCGAGGTTAGTTCCGGCTAGTACTAAGCTTTCTCTGCCGAGATTAGAGTTAAGCGGAGCTCTTCTCTTATCAAAATTAATATCAAAGGTCAAGGAATGTTTGAAAAGCTATCACATTAAGGTATACGGATGGTCAGACTCTATGATTGTTTTGGGATGGTTGAACGGAGACCCCACGAGGTGGAACACCTTTGTTGCAAATAGAGTGAGGGAGATAACAAACATCATGCCTCGAGAGTGCTGGAACTACGTAAAGTCCGAAGAGAACCCAGCGGACTGCGCTAGTCGCGGTTTGACTGTTACACAGCTAAAAGATCATTCACTATGGTGGAACGGGCCCACCTGGCTCTCAGATTACGTTCACAGTGAACAGATACAAAGTTTTAAAACGGAACAAGAAATAAAAATTAAAAAACATGTAAACGTGGTCACAGAAGAATATATACAAAACAATATAATTAATCAGTTACTATCAAATTACAGCTCAATCTACAAAATTATTAGAATACTATCTTGGATGCTACGATTTACGATAACAAAACAAAACAAACCAAAATACTTACCATTACAAGAGCTAGAACGAGCAAGAAATATTGTAATAAAAAATGTCCAGTATGCAGAATTCTCAAAAGAAATTACCTGTTTGAAAGAAGGCTACAAAGTTCATTCAAAAAGCAAGATTATTGAGTTGAACCCACAGCTAGATCAAAACGGTCTTCTAAGGGTAGGAGGACGCTTAAGAAAAGCTAACATTAGCCCGGAAATGAAACACCCCCTTATCATACCAAAAAATAGCCGTTTAGCTGAACTTTTAATAGACCATGCACATCTACAATCATTTCATGGCGGAGCTCGCATTACTACGTCATTTTTACGACAAAGATATTGGCTTATAGGAGGATACGGAGCCATCAAAAAACGTCTTCGTAATTGCATCAAGTGTAGACACCATAATCCAGATAAACATAATCAAATCATGGGAGACTTACCAGCATCACGCGTTAACCCTACAAGACCTTTTTATAACTGCGGTGTCGATTTTTCAGGGTTCATCGACGTTAAATCAAACAAGGGCAGAGGTATCAAAACGACGAAGGGTTACGTCGCTGTATTTGTGTGCATGGTGACTAAAGCCGTGCACCTTGAGCTAGTGTCAGATTTAACATCATCTGCCTTTTTAGCAGCCCTACGCAGAATGTCAGCAAGAAGGGGTGCCCCGTGTCACATGTACAGTGATAATGGGACAAACTTTGTCGGCGCCAGTAGGGTTCTTAATCAAAACTATATCAACTTAAAACAAACTTTAGATGAAGATTTCTTTGATGCTATCACACAGATGGAGATCAACTGGCATTTCAACGCCCCATCGTGGCCTAGCGCGGGAGGCCTTTGGGAGGCCGCAGTAAAAAGTCTGAAACATCACCTAAAAAGGGTGATTGGGGAGCAAAAGTTGACCTATGAAGAATATTCAACCCTCTTAGCTCAACTTGAAGGGTGCCTCAATTCACGGCCACTTTGTGTTTTGACCGAAGACCCTCAAAATATCGACTATCTAACCCCAGCGCACTTTTTATCAAGCGGACCCACACTGACTATCATAGAAACGGAAAAAGACTTAAGAACCAGATGGCAGTTGACACAAAAGATCTTTAATGACATCTGGAAAAGATGGAAATCTGAGTACCTTTGTCAGTTATCCGTTAGAAGTAAATGGCGCCTCCCTAAGGAAAATTTTAAAACGGAGGATATTGTTATAATACAAGATGACAATTTGCCCGCAGGAAAATGGGCGTTGGGCCGCATCATTGAATTGCACCCTGGCCCCGACGGCTTAGTGCGTGTCGTTACCTTAAAAACAAAAAATGGGTATATCAAAAGGCCTATTACTAAAATATCCCGCTTACCTGTAACAAACACAAATGAGATAACAAAGGTAAACAAAGAATCAATCGAATCAAAAAATATCATTTCTGCCGCAGCCGTACAAGAGAAACAAAAAAGATCGCCCTGGAAATTAAAATTACCCTACTATTTATATTTAATATTTAGTTTATTCGTTATAACTCCTGCAGTACGCTGCGAATATAAAATATCAAGCTTAAACTCAAGTCGTGGCTTTTACTTTGACAATGTAGGAAAAATGCGACTAGAACAAGATCAATGGAAACTAATTGTTTATTACGACATGACTCCGTTTTGGCAAGGAACAGAATTAATTGAAAAATATATAAATCATATTGAAACTGCTTGCATGAATTCAAAGATATCACAATACAAATTAATGCTTCTCCAATTACATCACGGGCTCGCCGAGCTCGAGCACTACAATGCCTTACTGCTCGGTCAGCAACTCCCCGGACTCGGGCGAGCCGCGCGCACGCGACAGCGGCGCGGCCTTATCAACGGCGTCGGTAATCTTGCAAATACACTGTTCGGTGTACTCGACGACCGCTTCGCTCAACAATATGCCGAAGATATAGAAACCCTTCAGAATAACCAAAAACATCTCGCGTTATTGTGGAAGAATCAGACATCTGTTGTAGAAGCTGAATTAAATTTAATCAAAAGGATGGAAACAGCGATAGATAAACAACACAAGGGTTTCAATCAACATCTAAATACTTTAGAAAAACAAATGAACATGCAGCGAAGTGAACTAGATGACGCAATTAAGGCCAATGACTTAACGTTGTCGTCAGTTATAGCAAACGGAATTTTGATGAACCTGCGAAACATACAAGAAACGCTGGTGGACGTGCTTACTAATATTTACTTAGGCCGCTTCAACTTTCATCTTTTAACTCCCGATCAATTAAGGAATGAATTAAATTTAATCACTGGGTTGCTAACGCAAGATTTGACGTTGCCATTCAAAAATATTCAATCAGACATATCAAAAATTTATCATTTATTAACCGTAAAAGCTAAAGCCATGAAAGACTTTATAATTTTTGAAGTCGGCATTCCCTTGGTGCGACGAGATAGTTTCGACATTTATAAGTTAATACCTATCCCACAAGAAGTAAACAACAAAATGATCACATTAATTCCGATTTCCGATTATGTAGCAGTTAACATACAAAAGGACTCTTACGTAACAATGATCGAGAACAACCTACAAAATTGTATTAATTACGATACCGAAACCTACATATGCCCACTTAACCAACCAGTTTATCAAATGAGTTCAGATCAAAATCTATGTGTAAAAAGTCCTATCAGCGACGAATGCGAAACAACGAGCTTAACATGTAAACATGAATGGATCGAGTTACGTAACATAAATACGTACTTATATTTCTGTTGCGGACAATGCCCCATACGAATCATATGTGAGCATCATGTTACCGCTTTGCAATTAGAAATGGCTGGAATAATAACATTAAGCAATGAGTGCATTATCAAAGGCAGAACTTTTTCAATTTTCCCGCATAAAAAACTATCAAATACTATGGAACAGAAACCTGACATCATCAAGATCGACATCCCACCTATCAACAATCTTATCAACCTATCTATACCCACCTCCGCTATTGATACCCAAGATGTGGCTGAGGATCATCAGAAGGATATTGAGAATATTAGTAAACAAATCAAGGATTTGAAAGCTGCCGCCACGGAGGATGTACTATCGGATCGGGTGTCATACCACGATCTACACCACTACGTGGCCATCTACATCATCGGGGGAGCCGGCGTCGCGGCGCTGGTATTTGTCGTCGCCCGACGACTACGGAGGCGAGCGGGCCGCCCGGAGCCGAGCGGTGCCGGCGGCGGGGCCACGCCGGCGCCGCCGCCAGCGCCGCAGCTGCAGGTCGCCTACCACGCTGAGCCCTCACAGGCTATGGTTCAGTGTATAAGTGAAAGTGATGTGAATTTGTGCAGTGCTAGTGTTAACAAGGGCAATCAAAGTGAAAAAAGTGATAACAAAAGTGTAAAATCAAGTGCACGCGTATTTAATAAGGCCTCGTCGCCTATACTTCAAAGACAATTTAGCTTATAAGTTTTACATTGTTCTATCACCTTGTTAAAACGTTTATATAATATCACCTTGTAAATCACGTCATTCATGATCATACTTTTCATCTCCCATCGTCGGCCCGGGAGCATGTACGGGCAAGCACCGCACAGTTTTGTCTCATCAACATTTCACGCCACACTCGCTAATTTAGGTCATTTTAAAATAATGTATAGTTAGTTCGTCACCAATCGTCGTTCTCATCGCGCGCGTACTCATAACCGCATATCATTTGTAGCATTAGTATCAGTTTATCAATACAGTATCATTTTAATTTATATCAAAGACTTTCATTTTATCAATTATCATAAAAGATCGTACATAACCCGTACACTACACCCTTAGGCCAGAAGTCCTCCTTCAAAAAGATGTCCAGCTTTGATGTCGGGATTCGCACCACAAACGCCTTGAAGCTCGTGTTATGGCGCGACTCCAGCTGTCCAATCCTCAAATTGAAGTTAGACTTCATGCGAATGTACTCTGCTACCTCCTGCGATGTGGTGGTGTAGTGCAGGCGGGACAGGTACACGGCCGTGGTCGGTGTCGCGGCACGCAGCAGGAAGGCGGGCCCTGTCGGTGCAGTACCGCAGCGGTTCTGGCTCGCTCGCTGACGACGTCGCTTCTTGCTTCGAACCTCGACGAAGCCATCCTCGTCTTGATCCGGGAGCGCGACGTTTCGTGGAGCGGCCTTTGTCTCGGCGACAGGTCGCTGCGACCGTGTTTTTGCCTTGGCGGCAGGCGCGCGGGGCGTAAAGTTTGCGCTCGCGGCTGACAGCGCAGCTCGACATCGACGTATCGAGGCAGGCCCCTCGTCGAGTGTTGACGTATGTGCCCGCGATCGATGACCTACTTACCGCGAGCGATTCGCGTAGAAAATCAACTTCCTTGCGCAACTCACTCACGGTATTTTCGGATGTCTGAAATTTCAGCATCACTTCAGCCAAACTCGCCTTTAGGGACACGATGTCCTTCAGGAAGCAGGTGACGTCTACATGGTCGAAGGTGACGGGAGGCAACTTGTTGAGGTCTCTCGCCACAAACGTCGGCATGTCATCTGGATCGGTTGCCTTGATCAGTGTTATGATCTCATGCAGACTCTTCTGCGTCCCGTCTCGTCTTCGGGACACCATCTGGTCGCTCTTGCCGACAGACTCGTAGAGCAGCTTCTTCGCACCAGCCACCTCATCTTCACTGAAGCTGGACTTGCAAATTTGCACTGCGCTCACCTCGTCCATGACGTCCAGCTTTTGTTGCAGGAACGCCAGGAGTTCATTTGCCACGAGTTTGTCACTCATGACGTTAGTCGAGCAGCGGCATTCGCCGCGCTACGCGTAATATTATTTATTTTAATTTGATGCGTCTGCACCGATCCGCATCGCTTACACGACTGAACTCTTTTATAGGCTGCTTTTAGCGAGCGAGTTTCGGGATCCCCATGAGCTTTACTTCTGATCCAAGCGCGGTATGCCGTCTGTTTGCTCTCAACAGCGCTGGCACACTCGCGATTGAACCAGCCTTTGCTGATGACATACGAGTGTGGAATATAGTATTCCATTTCTAATACTATCTCATCAGCAATGGCAGTGGCGCTAGCGGTCGGGTCCTTCCCACTAAAGCAGCGTTTATGAATGACAAAGGGTTATTACGGGTAAGATGTTTCTGGGAATCTTCGTTGTTAGAAAGCATGAAGCATTCGCTCATTATCACACTTAATGCTAATTTATTATATATACTATATTTAAAGGATGTTCATAAAGAAACGTTTCATGGTGGGTTGCAGTTGTTGCTAAATAACTTGCGCACAAAATACTGGAAGTCTAGGGCCAATAATTTAGCAAGGAATTATATTCACAACTGCGTAACTACACTAAATAATAAATAATAAATCTTATAAGTAAATTGGATGTTTATCACGCTAACATTTTGTTTACAAGGCAAATACTACATGCATACATATAACGACTATTATCCCCAAAGGGTTAGTCAGAGACTAGGCAATGAGGGCAGCATAAGCAGTCCTCTACCTCTGGTCGACTTTTCACCAAATGGCGAATACCGATGAATTTAAACAAATTACATAACTGGCGGGAGGTCCTGGATTTCAGATAAAATTGGAAAAGACTATCGATAATTATGTTTCCAAACGAAGGGTTAAAACGTCTGAATTCCAGAAAATTAAGATATTAAGCCAAAAAAGTTAAAGAATAGTACTTATAAATACCTGAAAAGCACGAAGGAGGTCGGGCGGCGGGCGGCCCCCGCGCGGCGGCGGGAGCTTGCCGTTTGCTAGAAACTGCCGGTTATTGGGCGAATTTGTCAATGGGGAGTAATGTGTCGTACACGGCGTTAATAATCTAACATTCGGCGCTAGTGGCCTATCATTCAAGGTCAATGGCCTATCATTCGGCGCCAATGGCCTATCACTCGGCGTCAATAGCCTATCATTCGGCGTCATTAGCCTATCATTCGGCGTCAATGGCCTTTCATTCGGCGTAAATGTCCTATCATTTGGCATAAATGATCTATCGTTCAAGGTTAATGTCCTATCATTCAAGGTCAATGGCCTATCATTCGGCGCCAATGGACTATCATTCGCTGCCAGTGGCCTATCATTCGGCGTCAATGGTCTATCATTCGGCATCAATGATATATCATGAGGCGATGAGGATCTCATATTCACTAACAAGGGTCGACCATTCGGAGAAGTGTTTCTATAAATCGAGACATTGTCTTTCGGCGACAGAGGGCAGTCATTCAGCAGAGAGACTCTTTTATTAGGTGTAGTGTTTCTATTATTTAAAGATACAAGAAATTCATTCGGCGATAACGGTCTTTCATTCGACGAGCGTTCCTTATTTGACGAAAAGAATCTTTCGTTCGGCGATACATATTTATTTTCTAAGGAATATCTCTCCTGCTGCGATTCGTCACTCCTGATAGACGAAAAAGCTCTGAAGGGTTTCTCATTCCGCGACGACACTTCCTCGTCCATTCCGCAGGATCTCTCGGCTGGCGAGACTCGCCTAGCGAGCGGCGGCGGCGAGGGGCGCGGCGGCACGCGCAGGCGCTCGGCCAGCCGGCGCAGCGGCAGCTCCTCGTCGGAGTCGGAGGCGGAGGGCGAGGAGAAGTCCTCGTGGGCGTGGTGCGTGGGCGCGGGCGCGAGCAGCGGGCGGCTGGTGGTGTGCGCCTCGGCGGGCAGCAGCGGCTGCGCGTGCGCCAGCAGCGGGTCGGCGGCGGCGCGGTACCGCGGCACGCGCAGGCGCAGGCGCCGCGCCAGCTGGCGCATGACGGCGTCGCAGCGCGCGTTGATCTTGAGCGCGGCGCCCGCGTCCTTGGGCGTCCACTGCAGGTTGACGATGTAGAGCGCGGGGCGCGCGGCGGGCGGCGCCTGCATGCGCCACAGGCGCGGGTAGCGGCGCAGCACCTTAAGGCTGGAGCCGAGGCAGAGCACCACGTCGGCGCGCGCGGCGTGCCGCAGGGCGCCGGCCCAGTTGAGCGGCCAGGCGGCGCGGCCCCGCTCGCCGAAGTGCACGATGGAGTCGCGCAGCTCTGCGCCGCACGCGTGGCACAGGCGGCGCGTGCCGTGCGCGTGGCGCGCCGTGCGCTCGGTGGTGTCGAAGGCGCGTAGGATGACGCGGCGGCAGGCGGCGCAGAGCTCGCAGAACATGTCGCCGTGCAGCTCGGCCAGCGCGCGGCGCGGCAGGCCGGCCCGCAGGTGCAGGCCGTCGCAGTTCTGCGACACGACGAACTTCAGCGCGCCGCGCGCCCACAGCGCCGTCAGCGCCATGTGCGTGAACGTGGGCTGCGCGAGCGACACCTCCACGCGCCTGCAGACACACCCGCTCTGTTATGATGCCTCCCTCTATACACCCGAGGGTAATATATACGCAGGAATGACATCTCGTCCCTGTATCATCATCTCATCTAAGTATAATAATATTATTGAAAACATTATTTAGAAATCGTGGACTCTCTCTCTCTCTCTCTCATTCGATCATCACAAAAAAGGAACTTTTGCAAAGTTGAATGTTTTATATAAGCTAGTCAAAGTCGAAATCAAAATATATTTATTCAATAAAATAGATTAATAAGTACTTTGAATCGTCAAAATCTTTTTTAACGTACCATCTATTCAGGACGTCATTTTTAGCTGTGGCAAAGAACGGGCGCAAGAAACCACAGCGCACAGAAGCAACAACATTTATAAAAATAAATATGTTGTTACCTGGTCATGAAATACAAAATAAGAATTAGAATGTAAAATATATGTATATAGGTACGGTACCTACATACTCTTTATAAATTTATTATAGACAATTACAAATAGCTGTTGAGAGTACTTGGAGCATTTCAGTTCAGAGCCAAGCTGTTTTGTCTTCTGTGTAATCTGACAGTTTATAATAAGCTTTTTTATAAAGCTTTTCTTTGATTTTGATTTTAAATTTATTGAGATCTAATTTCTAAATATCATTTGGTACTTTGTTGGAAAATCGTACACACAGACCCTTAAAAGAATTAGTTATTTTATGAATTAGTATAAGGTACCGCTAATTTGTTGTTACTTCTAGTGTTTAAATTGTGAATATCACTGTTTTTTGAAAACATTTCAATGTTTTTATGAACATACATCAGATTTTCATAAATATATTATGATGCAACTGTCATTATACTTATATCCTTAAATCTCTCTCTGAGAGAATCACCAGCCTTTAGGTTATAGATTGCTTGAATAGCCCTCATCTGCAGCACAACGATAGTTTGAATATATATAGATAGTTCAGCAGCATTTCCCCACAATAAATGCCGTACGACATTACACTGTGAAAGTAACTAAAATAAACTAATGTAGCTGTATCAACGTCAGTTAGCTGACGGATCTTCATTACTGCATAAGCCGCAGAGCTAATTCTATTCGACAATTTAGCTGTATGTGGGCCCCACTGAAGCTTGGCATCCAACGTGATGCCTAGAAACACAGTGGTGTCCACAGGATTCCCATTCTTATCTTTAATTTGTACACTACTTGTTACTTGCTTAACATTAGGCAATAAAAATCTTACACATTTGGTTTTTCCCTCGTTATTTAGCAAGCTATTTACTTTTTTACAAAATTTAAACCATTCTCTTCTATGTCTCAGATGGTTTGAAAAAATTTAAAGCGCGACCTACCTAGCCTTAACTCGTAATCCCTACGCGCGCACGTAAGCCCTGCGCTCCTGACGTCAAATCTATATCGAGTCAACGTTGCTTAACGGAATATGAACGCTCGGGTCACACAATAAGTTTCAATTTCGCGTGAAAATCGTTAGAGAGTGAACCTTCTGTACGGTAGTACTATTAGTTATTCAGTGCTTGTACTAAGACGAAAACGAAAAACAAAATAAATAATTATTACACACAAATTAATGTATCAATATTTGACGTTTTTTATACTTATGCTTTTATAAAAAAATATATTTTTAATGATTAAAAATGTCAACCTTATTACTAATGTTTTCCAAAACTCATTTCAGCCGTTACTTTATTTTACTTCAAAAACTCAGTTATTTCTAATTTCTATTACCACAGTATCAATAGGATAATTGATAATCACATTTATTCATTAAAGTGTTAACTTAATTAACTTAGTTAATTGAGACCGTGCAAAGAAATTTGACAAAAGACCCAAGGTCGTTTTAAAAATACGTAAAATCCAAAAATGGTACAGTAAATTGGAAAAAAATAACCAAGGAAGGGAAAGTTTTAACAGAGGGTGAATGTGCAAACGTGTTTGCTTTTTATTTTCAGTCGGTGTACGGCAGAGAGTCCGCGAAACTATAATAATAATAATAATAAAATCTTTATTTCATTTACCAAAACTTGTTTGACAGACAATTAGGGTAGACTTCTTCTTTTAAGTGTACTCAACAGCTGTTCCAAAAGAAGCCACTCTTCCATAGCACACAATTACATTTAATAATTTTAGTTCGGCAAAACTTAAACTTACATTTAATAATGTTCACGTATAACTAAACAAATATTAGGAACAAAACAATAAGAACAAAAATTAAATTACATTAAAATAATCTTTTACAACTATAATAATAAACAGCATAAAGAAAAATCGCGCGCGCGCGCCTGTGTGTGTGTGTGTGTGTGTGTGTGTGGGGGTGTGTGTTTGTTTTAAGTACTATACGAGGACGTGGGCCTGAATACACAAGGCACATCCGAGGACGTTTTCAATCCGAGGACTTTTTCGTGGGTCCTCGGTTTGACTTGACTACGGCATCGTACTCTACGTGCGATTGTGAACCTTCCTGTATACTTAATAAAGAAAAGTCAAGGAATCCTCGGATTGGTCTTGAAAATTTTGGTTCACACACCGACAGAGTGTGAACACTAGGCGGCGCCACTATCGATTTGTACACACTCGCTATACACTCCTCTCATGTTTGTTGTACTGTGTGAGGACTTATGTGTAAATTTTACACTCAAGACCTCGTATTGGTGTCAGTACCTGACAGTGTGTATTTAGGTCCTCATATGGATACATTTTCACGTCGTGATCAAAGAGTGTTGTTTTTCCGTCTTTGTTTTGTAAGAACGTAAGCAAAGTAAGTATTTTTACAAGCTTTTATTTAGTTTCACCTGTCCGTTTGCAAATTAAATTTCATCCACTTCCCGGTTACCGATAGAGCTGAAATTTTGCATACATGTGTAAATCGCGTGACCATGCAATATTATGATGACATGGTGCTGATCTGATGACGAAGCTGAAAGGTGGCTATAGGAACTTTGCAAAGAAACGACACAATCTCATCGAGTTTGGGCTCATTTGAATCGTCTTGACAAGTAGTTTGTCTTTCAATGGTAACCACGTTCTGATGATGGACCTGGAAGGTGGTCATAGGAACTCTGTAATGAAACGACGCAACCCCATCGAGTTTCGGCTCGTTTCATTCGTCTTGATGAGTACTTGGTTTTTAGATTGTTACCAGGGTCTGATCTGATGATGGAGCTGAAAGATGGTCATAGGAACTCAGTAAAGAAACGACGCAACCTCATCGAGTCTCGGCTCGTTTGATTCGTCTTGACGAGTACTTTTGTGCTAGATGGTAACCAGGGTCTGATGATAGAGCTGGAAGATGGCCATAGCAACTCAGTAATTAAACAACATAACCCCATCGAGTATGGGCTCGTTTGAATCGTCTTGACGAGTACTTTTGTGCTAGTATAAGTTTAATACTAACTAATAATAGGTAACGTACCTATCTTACGATAATATGGGATTATTGTGACGTAGACGAATATGGTTAATTATCGTTAAAGATTGCAATGTAGGCACTTATACAACGATATTTTTCTTATCAGGTTTAAATTATTAAAAGCATTTTTTCTCTAATTTTAAACGGTTTTATTTAGCTTGCCCTGTTTATTTCTTTGGGTCAAATCTAGTCAATAAAATTAGATCCACTTCCTGTTGACTGATTGATCTGAAATTTGGTACGCACCTTTAGTTCTAATAAGAATAAGTATAATTTAATTCATTTGTTATCATTGTAAATCCAAGATGGCCGCTGCTACAAAATGGCGGATTACATATTTTATCACTACATCCTCAATAGGGGTATCAAATGAAAGGGCTTGATTAGTAGAACAGAGTTCTCTATGAAATAAAATGAGAATCCAATATGGCCGCCAAAAAAACAGCAGGTTCATTTTTCTTATGACAACCCCTTCAATATTGGTATTAAATAAAAGGTCTTGCCTAGTAGAATAGATTACACTATGAAAAAAATTAAAATCCAATTTGGCCGCCAATAAAATGGCAGGCAAATTTTTTTTCACTACCCCTTCAATATGGGTATCAAATGAAAGGACTTGAGTAATAGAATACTGTTTAAAAGTTTTGATATATTTTTAAATCTAAGATGGCCGCCGGAAATGCCAGATTTCATATTTGTTGCAATAAGGGTGATGGATATCAAATGAAAGGGCAAGTTGAATGAATTAAAATGAATGAAAAGTATACTTTTCATTCTTTTTAAATCGTTATAACAAAATTAAAATTAAAAATAAAGATTAAAATGATGTAGACAATGTACTAAACGCTAAAACATAATTCTGTAGGTCCTAGGTACCAGTCATCAAACTACTCTCCTCATCATTCTAGGGCATTGATCAGACAAAAAAATAAAGTCGTTGGGCGTGTGAAATTTCTATCAAGTGAACGATTTTTTTTTTGTCTGATCAATGCCCTAGAATGCCCTAGATTGATAAGGAGAGTGGTGTGATGACTGGTACCTAGGACCTACCGAATGCTTTTTTAGCTTTTTGTACATTGTCAACATCATTTTATTCTATATTTTTAATAATAACTTCAAAAATTTATTTACTATTTTTTTTAAAATAGACGATCATAACTTTTAGTTCAATCTTCATTATTGACGACCGCTCTAGTCGAGTGGCTCGCACGCCGGCGGACTCTTATGTCGCCATCTCTGAGGTCCCAGGTTCGATTCCCAGCTGGGTCAATGCAGAATCAGAGCAATGTATGTGATGCTGTCTAATATTTTTAACGGACTTCTTAAAGGAGTAGGTTATCAATTCGGTTGTATATACTGTGTTTCTTTAATGTATTTTCAGGTTACACTGATTTGGATGATTTTTTTTGTATCGATTGGTTTTAATCGTTACATGTAAAATATGGTGAAGATATGATGAAGACCCTTGGCGACAGGCAACAAAACTACTCAATGACGAATGATCAAGTTGTGATTGGTTATTGAATTAAATACAAAGAAAGTAGCTGGTACCTATGAGTAGACAAGGGATCACAGACTTCGTAGATACCTTATGGAACTCCTTAATAACCGACGTACATATATTGTGATTGATTATTATGTTGAATACTAAGAAAAGTAGCTGATTAGGTAACTTTCAACGAGCAAGGGATCCCAGATTTCAAAGATACCATATGGAACTCCTTAATGACCAACAGTACACATATCGTCATGGGTTATCATGTTAAGTACGAAGAGCAGTAAATGGTTAGGTAACTATTAATGAGCAAAAGATCTCAGACTTTACAGATACCATATAGAACTCCTTAATGACCGACAGTACACATATTGTGATTGATTATTATGTTGAGTACGAAGAAAAGTACCCAAGCAGCAAAATTCTCCTATAGTTGTTGACTTATAAGACTAAACATCTTATAGCACACTAATAGACGCTTTGATTAAAATCACTAATCTTGTTAAAGCAGCTTAACGGACTATTTGCGCTACAAGCACTTTCGATCCTATTACGCAGTCTTAAAGACGTTTACGAGAACATCTTATTAGACTATTTACGCTACAAGCACTTCCGATCCTACTACGTAGTCTTATAAACGTTTACAGGATTACATTATATGATGCTTATAAGAACTTAAGTCTTATAAAAGCATGTCATAAAAATAAATTTAAAAGCTCCTGTAAATGCATTTAACAAGAGTATTTATTCTTGTTCACGTTTTGTTTATGCTTCTATAAGAAAAGTTCTTCTGTAAACGTTTTAGGTATAGCTACTATAGGTCGAAGATATTATAAGATTGATTTGACGTTGTCGTGACTTCTAAAGGATTTCTAGCACCAAAGTTGCACGTCCTGCTACTATTATAGGTAAGATTCTACTTATATGTGACCTGCATTTGCTATTATTAGAGTGATCAGCTGTTGACATCAATTAAACAATATGGTGTCCAGGACTGTGATCCTATAATAACATTAACATTGACTAAAATGCATTGTAAAGCTCCTGATAAATGCATTACAATATGGACCGCGATCCGATCTGATGACGGCTGTATTTACTAATAATTATTGAATTTACAAATAATAATTATGTTTACTTTTGAAGGCGCATAAACATATGTTTATTATCATAGAATACTTTATCAATAAAATTTATTTCGCAAGTAACTTTTTTTTTTATATAACAGTGAAAACACAAAAAGTTATCAACCTTTATGATAATGAACTGTAATAAAGATTACCCTTTGCAATTCCAATATTATTTTATTTTTGTTTGCCTCCACCATTAAAAATTAATGAAAAATAAATGCTCCAGTTATGACATCACAATTACCACTGTTGGATAAATAACACCAGTAGCGGCATGCGCCAGATTTTACAGGACTAATCACGCTGACTCAGTGCGTGTACCTGATCTTTATAGGATACAGTGATCTTGTAGAAGCACTCAATAAAATAGCAATAAAATCAATTTGCACTTTACCGGACTGTAACAAAATAACTATAGGTCGCAATAGTCCTATAAAGTGCGCCCAAATGCGGTCCTGTAAACGTTAATAAGATTTCTATAGGACTGAAAAATATTTGGTCCTAGGATACTTACATGACTACATTTTGCTACTTGGGTAGTTGATTAAGTAACTATCAAAGAGCAAAGGATCACAGACTTCACACATACCATATGAAACTCCTCAATGACCATCAGTGCACATATTGTGATTGGTTATCATGTTGAGTACGAAGAAAAGTAGTTGGTTAAGTAACTATCAATGAGCAAAGGATCACAGACTTCACAGATACCCTATGAAACGTTATGGTTAGTGGTAGGTGTGGCGGCCTGCGTTGCCACATAATTAATTATCCTCACGTATGGTTAAAAAGTTTGTAAGCGCATTCCTAAACGCGTGTAGATCCGATAAAGATAAGACGGCATCCTCGTAGTATAAATCGTCTTGTATGTTTTAGAGACAATAAGTTAGTTACAATGTAGGCACTATAAATATACAACATCACGTATAAAGAGACGCAATCGTTATTAACCATCACCCTGGAACCTTCCATCATCACAACCTCCTATAACTCGCCAGACGGAACAGTAGGCCTTGTTCTAAGTCCGCCTGGCTATAGCTACCACCAACTTATCTTGTATGTCGCGTCGCCATAAAAACAATGTTATCAGCAGTTCGAGGTAAGATAGCCAGTTCCTTAGTGGTTAAGGATACCGGGAATAACGCGATTTCACATTCCTTATCATCACTTAACATAAATCAGGTCCGGTCAAGTAAAGAGCTTATGTACATCAGAGCCACATCGAATGTTAATTACAAAATAAATGTTCTCGAATGGTACTTAAAACATGTTATGTTTACACATTAGTGGTCCTCGCTTTGTACATGCGGGACTCGGAAAAACGTCCCCATATTGTTTCTGTACAGTCAAACACACGGTCCTCGAATTGTATTGGATTCAAGAGAAAGTGTGTGAAAATGAGTCCCCGGATTGCCATGTGTAGTCAGGCGATTGGGTCCTCGAAAGGTACACACAGACGTCCTCGGAAAGATGTCTCCACAAGCGTTGGCAGTGTATAATAAGTCCACGCATTAGTCAAGAAAAGTTAATAAATAAAATGCTGCAATAACATTAGACAAATAGACCTGATCATTAACAAAGTGTTTTCTGTTTCTTTCTATCGTTTTAAAGTAACAATACAAGGTCATTAACATGGTTTTTGAGAGAGTCCTCGGATGGGTCATATAAAACCATAGTCCTCGAAAGGCCGTCTGTACAAACAGGGGTGTGTGTGTGTGTGTATGTGTGTGTGAGAGAGAGGGTAGGTAAGTAAACCAATAGCGTATGATAATCAAAAGCCATATCTTAAGAGATTTTCAGTCTCATCGTAAGATAGAGACTTAAGCCACGAAACTAGCTCTTGCTTGCAAGCTCGGTAGGTCATATGATATATTTTTTGATCCTTATTAATACGGTTGTATAGATGAGAAGATAGGTGCAAATACTGGTTTTGGGCAAAATGCGTACATGCACGTTTCGTCATGGCCACATTATAATTTCTCCTTTTGCCAGTGATAGCATTTGGATTAAATTCAAGTGAAGCGTGTTTTTTAAGGACGATGTGCAAAACGAATAATTTTCTCATGGTAAGTGAATCAGCCATTGAATAGAGTGCTTGAGTGGAAAATTGGCGCGATTTAAAAAACATCACCTTTAATAAGGCTCTTTGCGCTCGTTCCACCTCTAAAAATTTAGTTTTCGAAGCCCCACCCCATATTGCTATACTGTATATTGAAACCGACTGCGCCAGAGCAACATAAACCTGATTTATTAGTTTTTTGGCGGCTACGTGTCGAAGTATTTTAAAAACCCACATCAACTTTCGCAGCCTCCCAGCAACCAGATCAATTTGAGGGTGCCATGACATTCTCTGGTCAACCAACATACCGAGATATTTAGTCGACTTAACTTTTGCTATGGAGGGACAGGAGCAGCTAGTGTTTTGAGCATGTTTGGTGTTATGTATTTTGATTTCATACCCCGCTTCGGGCTGATACCTATCATTTATTGAAAAACACATGAAATTGGTCTTCGATGTATTTAACGTAAGTAGGTTTGCTCTAAGCCATCCAGAAACTTCAGTCATACCCTGTTCCGCCATAATCCTTACCTCACTCCAGGAGAAAACTCACTCACGAAACTATACGTGGACACCGCGGATATGGCTAATGACGCGGGCGCCGCCGCCAACGTTTAATTGCCACGTCTTGCACTACCAGAGGTACGAGCGGCGCTTGCGCGTCTCCAACCGAAAAGATCGGTGGGGCCGGACGGCATTCCTTCGTTTATAATTAAGGATTGCGGTATTGTTCTGGCGAAACCATTTCTGCACATATACAATTTGTGTTTGGAGGAGTCATATTTCCCAGAATGCTGGAAAACCACAAGAGATACCTAAAGGGGTCTCTGGTACAGAAGTGAGTGGTTTCGGGCCGGTGGCGATTCTCTCCACTTGTGCAAAAGTATTTGAGTCGGCTGTGCAAAGTAGTATCCAAAAGCAGCTGTCAGTGTGTCTTTCCGACGCCCAGCACGGGTTCAGACCGGCGCGCAGTACTACTAGCAACCTGTTTAATGCGATGACATACATCATCCCTCATGTTGATTTTGGCGGATGCATATCTGAACCTTACTTGACAAGAACGGGGGTAAGTCAAGGATCGAATCTTGGTCCATTGCAGTTTCTCATTTTTATAAACGACTTGCCGGAGGTGGTACAGAGTGCTCGTTGTTTGCCGACAACCTCAAGTTGCTCTTGGCGGTTAAAGACAGAAGTGACTGTGGGTGCATGCAGGAGGATATTGACAGAGTAGTCGAGTGGAGTCATAGGAACAAGCTTCTATTTAATATTGATAAATGCTCATTAATTAGTTTCAGTAGATCACGTACACCACTGCACTTTGATTATGAAGTCGATGGCGAAATTTTGAAACGTGCAGACGTGGTCAGGGATCTTGGAGTTAAAATAAACAGCGAATTAACATTCAAGGAACATATTGTGGATATCTGTAAGGGAGCCTACAGGACTTTGGGTTTTGTGTTGCGTCAGGCTCGAGGCTTCATAAATTTAAAAACAGTTTCGGCGCTTTATGATGCTTGTCATATCTTGTACTTGAGGGTACTTGGAAATATCTAGTCTGGTTTTAGTCAGGTGAGTGAACACGCGTGTTCTTACGAAATTATTAATAAATCGTGGTACATATTAGTGGCGACGAGAAAAAGTGGTTAATAAAGTGTAAAAAAGTGTGTTATTTACATATTACAAAAAAGTTAATAGTAAACAGGCATAAAAATGGTGATTAAGTTTGGTGAGTTTGATGTGGCACATGGCTGTTGGATAAACTATGTAACCAGGTTTGAATTTTGTCTTGAGGCCAATGAAATTAAGGAGGATGCTATGAAAAAGGCGAATTTACTAGCGGTATGTGGCCCTGACTTATTTGATTTAATTACTTCACTAATTGCACCTCATGTTATTAATACGGTAACATATTCTACAATCAAGACCCACTTAGATGACCATTTCCATCCTACTCCTAATGAAATAGTGGAATCTTTTAAATTTCATACCCGCAACCAGGAAGAAGGTGAAAAAATACGTGACTATATTGCTAGTTTGAGGAAACTTTCTATTCACTGTAAATTTAATGACGTTGAGCGAACCTTACGGGATAGATTAGTGTGTGGAATTAGAGATAAAGACATTCAAAGGAGAATGTTACAACAATCCAACCTAACATTTAAAGTGGCTTGTGATATGGCTTTGTCACATGAAACAGCTAATTGTGACGCTAGTTTAATTGTTATTCCGGGGACATCTGGATCGAATAAAATGTTGTTAG
Source organism: Scoparia ambigualis (assembly GCA_963921215.1). NCBI lineage: Eukaryota > Metazoa > Arthropoda > Insecta > Lepidoptera > Crambidae > Scoparia > Scoparia ambigualis. The sequence goes on along the minus strand of OY992509.1, from coordinate 38,470,790 downwards.
ACTTTGAGGAGCCAATGGAGGTAAATAAAATAAAATACAAAATACAAAATCCAAAAAATAATGAGAAAACATATAATAGAAGTGAGTGTTTTCGTTGTGGAAAAATACATAAGGGGGAGTGCAGGTTTAAATGGACTAAATGTAATTTTTGTGGCAAAACTGGCCATATTGAAATAGTATGTCTAAGTAAGAAAAATAAGAATAATGGTGATACCCCCAGATCTAATTGTAATAGTCTTTATGAATTTTCAGTTAACAATATGAGACATGACGGGGTACCCCCATATTTAATTAACATTTTTGTTAATGGAGTAGAAATTGAAATGGAAGTGGATTCCGGTTGTGCACTAACATTAATAAGTGAACCGACAGCCAGACTCATATGGAAAGGAAAATTGCCAGATATTAAAACAAATGATTGCATGCTAAAAACATGGACAGACAGTAAATTAGCGATATTAGGAAAAGTAGTGGTGCCAGTACATTTTAAAGGATTTAAAAAAGAGTTACCATTAATTATAGCTAAAGGAAATGGTCCTAGTTTATTAGGTAGAAATTGGTTTAGTGATTTAAACATCCAATTACATGGAGTAAATAATGTAAAAATAGAAACAAAGAACATAGAAAAATTATTGGAGAAGTACAAAGACCTTTTCGAAGGCAAGTTAGGTAAATATACAGGACCGGTAGTAAGCATTACAACAAGAGAGGGAGCTTCACCCAAATTTCTTAAATGCAGGCCGATACCTTTTGCTATAAGGGAAAGAGTTTTCAAAGAAATAGACAGGTTGGTGACAGAAAATGTTTTGGAACCTATACCACATTCAGAGTGGGCTACTCCAATTGTGCCCGTTATGAAACCAAATGGGAGTGTTCGCCTTTGTGGAGATTACAGGTCAACGGTGAACACAATGACGGACACAGACACATATCCTCTACCCACACTGGATGAAGCTTTTACACAGTTACAAGGAGGTGTAATATTCACCAAAATTGATTTAGGCAGGCAGGCAGGCGTATACACAAGTGGGTGTAGATGAGCCTACATCGCAGATGCTTACACTTAATACGCCAAAAGGTTTATATAAGGTAAAGAGACTACCATTTGGTGTGAAGGCTTGTCCGGGTATTTTCCAGCGGTTGATGTCATCTTTGCTGGTAAACATACCTGGAGTAGCGGTGCTACTCGATGACATAGTGGTGAGTGGACCCGATGTAAATCGACATAATTGTCGGTTAAAAGCTGTGTTACAGAAACTACAAGAAGCCGGGTTAAGAGTCAATAAGAGTAAATGCAAGTTTGCAGCGAATAGTGTAAAATTTTTAGGATTTCTTGTTGATGAAGTGGGAATTCATCCTTGTGAAGATAAAATTGAAGAAATCAAAAGTACCCGGCCACCACGCAATTTAAAGGAATTGCAGGCATTTCTGGGACTATTAAACTTTTATGAAAGATTTTTACCACGGAAAGCTACTCTAGCTGTACCATTATATAAACTGTTAAATAAAGAAACAAAATGGCAATGGAAGTCAGTACATCAAAAAACGTTTGAAACATTAGGAATATGTTGACAAATGGAGATACACTAGTGCATTATGACTTAAATAAAAAACTAATATTGTCATGTGATGCATCGCAGTATGGATTAGGGGCTGTATTGGAGCATGAAATGGAAGATGGCAGTAGCCTACGACATTGTCAGGAGTATGTGTAACCTGAGAAACAGCGGCAAACAAGTAGTTTTGCAGTGGATTCCTGCTCATATCGGGGTACCAGGGAATGAACAAGCAGACGTTTTGGCAAAACAAGCGGCTAATGATGGTATAACATGGAATTGTGATCCATACTTTTCTGATCTTTTATACATTCCAAAACAAAATTGTAACAAACTATGGCGTGAGTACTTTGATGAACGTTCACGCAGCATAGGAATTTGGTATAAAACCATACAGCCAGAACTACCAAATTACTGCTGGGTTGAGGACACGGATATGAGCAGGAATGACACTGTGACCGCTTTGCGGCTTCGATCCGGGCACATACCATTAAACAGTTTTGCCCATTTAATGGGTAAAAAAGATTCCCCTAACTGTTCCGAGTGTGACTGCAAGGAAAATGTGATGCACATACTCATGGAATGTGTCCGTAACCAAGCAGAGAGGCGTGAGTTTTTAGAAAAATTTATCTTTAACAACTGTAACATAGGCCTATACAACAGTGTTCTGGCTGTTCCCTCATCAGGGGCAGCCCGAGCTCTTTACAAGATGGTCTCCGTTGGGATTAAGCGTAGAGTAACATAATTTAAGTTAGCATTAACCAACCATGATTCACCTATGAGGGTGGCATTTTCTGTACAGAAAAAACTCTCTTTATTAAATAAAGATTTAAAAAAAAAAAAAAGAAGGTGGCAGTATTAGACCCATCATGTTTGTTTCAAGAACTATAAACATGCATGAACGAAATTATGCACAGATTGATAAGGAAGCAGCAGCAATAGTGTTTGGATTGAAAAAATTTCATCAGTTCATAAGTGGCCGGAAGGTTGTAATTAAAACAGATCACAAACCTTTGTTGGGATTATTTAATACAGAACGGCCAATTCCAAACATAATTTCTCCCAGAATGTTGAGATGGACCTTATTGTTAAATTCCTATGATTATACAATTGAGTATGTTGAAGGGAAGAAATTGGGAAATGCAGATGCGTTAAGTCATTGGCCATCGGATAATACTGAAAAGAATGGAGAAGAAAACCTGGGAGTGTTACTTATAGAAGAAACTCCATTGGAATTAGAATTTACAGCGGAGGAGGTAGCAAAGCTAACATTAAAAGACCCAAAATTAAGTAAGATTTTATACTGGATACAGAATGGCTGGCCTCATAAATTAGGGGAAGAGTTTCAATTATACTGGCGAAAAAGGGACGAATTATCGACATACAGGAACTGCATTTTGTGGGGTAGCAGAGTGGTATTACCGGAAAAAATGTGGGCTAAAGTATTGGAGGAGTTACATTCAAATCACGATGGAATTGTAATAACAAAAGCATTGGCTCGAAGTTATTTTTGGTGGCCTGCAATTGATAGTATATTGAAGAAATGATAAAAAATTGTCATGTCTGTGCAGAAAATAGAAACATGCCCGTTAAAGTTACTCATCAGTGGATAAGACCAGATAAAGCTTGGTCCAGATTACATGTGGATTATGCTGGACCTTTCCATGGCAAGACTTTTCTTATACAAATAGATTCATTTTCAAAATGGCCTGAAGTCAAAATTGTTCCAGATATGAGTAGTGCTACGCTTATAAGAGTTTTAAGAGAGATATTCGCTGAACAAGGACTGCCAGACACAGTTGTTAGTGATAATGGCAGGAGTTTTATCTCAGAAGATTTTCAAAATTATTGCAAGGTTAATGGTATTAGACATGTCTTGGTAGCACCGTACCATCCAGCTTCCAATGGGCAGGCAGAAAGAACGGTTCAAACAATCAAGAATAAAATTAAAAAACACTCTCGAATGCCATGGTCAACTAAGCTTCCAAAGGTTTTATATGGGTTGCGTACAACACCTAATACGATAACTGGGAAATCTCCTGCTGAATTATTGAATAACAGACGATTTCGGACTAAATTTGATTATTTGAATCCTCTTTTATCGAAAGATAAACCTAAATTGAAAGAATTACATAAAAACGAAAACACGGAAGTGAGAAAGTTAAATATAGGACAAACGGTTTACTTCAGAAACTATAGTAAAGGGCCACAGTGGCTAACAGGGATGATAGAGGAACAGATTGGGGTTTGCAGATACCTTATAAGATGGAACGAGAAACTTTTAAAAAGACACATTAATCAGATTCACTCTTTTGCCGGGGTGAAGGCAGAGGTGAAACAGAATACAACGAAACAGGTCATGGTTGATGACGATGATTACGATGTTGTTCTGCCATCACAGTCAAAGTGGGCTGAAATTATAGGTGTGTCAGGGCCACAAGATATTGCGCAGCACCAAAGTTTTCAATATAAACCTGAAAGGCCTGCAAGATGTAAGAGGGGTCTGTCAGAGTCGCCTCAGCAGTCGGTTTCTAAAAAAATTGACTGGGATCTGATGGAGGAACAAGATAAAGATGACAGTAGCACTGAAATGGAAGTATTTCAGCGGTCCCCTTGTGAGACAGATGCTGAAAGTGACTACTGATGAGTGCCAGAACTGTTATGCATAAGTAGTTAGTGATAGGATAGTGTAATGAGAGTGATAGTGTAATGTGTTTAAGTAAGACTATACAATAATAGCAGTGAAATGAAGGATTTGCAGTGACCTGTCTCGGGGGAGAGGCATGTCATATCTTGTACTTGAGGGTACTTGGAAATATCTAGTCTGGTTTTAGTCAGGTGAGTGAACACGCGTGTTCTTACGAAATTATTAATAAATCGTGGTACATATTAATGCTCTTGTATGTTCCAATAGCGAGAACTAATTTGTTGGCTAAATGTTCTTTGACAAGGGCGTTACGCACTTTAAATCTAGTTGCCGAATGAATAGACTTGTTTTTTTGTTCAGTTCCTGATTTTAAAAGAGCTGTATTATCAGAACTTTGTTATGGAAATGGCTAGTATTTTTAATTTTGTTTAATTTGTGTATGTGATTTAATGACTATGTTTTTTCTTGTTTTGTTAATATATAAGTAATTAATTGTAATAACAATGTTTAATAATAGTTATGTTTAGTATTACTTACACTATTGCATTAGGATTAAGTCCTGTAATGATAGTTGTAATTTGTATTTGAAATAAATAAATAAAAAGTATAGACAGAATTCTATCGCCACGGCTTATATTTCGGTTCGACGCAATCCTGTTTCGGCTTGCAGTGATACTGGGGGTAGCGATGCACGTTTGTCTGGCACAGACTATGTTCGTTAGATTAATTGTTAAGTCTTAACTATAAGTTAGTTAACCTTTTTTTTTAATATTATTATTAGTATTGACGTCTGTATTTGTATTAGAATGCCTGTAAAGGTTTACATTGAATAAATAATTTGACTTTGACTTTGATTTACACTAAACCAGTGAACAATCTTTGAGACCACATTATTCACATCGTTATAATTTGCCTGTTGTCGTTTCACTTTGAATAAAAGTGAAGTATCATCAGCAAATAATACTATATCATGACTGTCTCTTACAAAATAAGGTAAGTCTTTAATATAAACCAAAAACAAAAGTGGACCAAGTATTGAACCCTGCGGAACTCCCATTGTAACCACTGGCTAGACCAGGTTATCTTATTCAGCCCTATGATGATGATGAGACTTTCGTTTAATTAAGAGATGGTTTGGTTAATGTTCAAACAAACACATCTTGCCTAGACTATATAATTTAAATTAAAATAATATTACTAATTAATTTAGGATGTGTCTCAGGATCGTAGCAGATGAAAAGCTTCGGTCTCTGCCCACTCCTTCAGGAAGCAGGAGTGACGTATGTATGTACAAAATAGAAGACTTCAAAAAAGATAACATATCATAAAACATTTATAATCACTGTGCAATCATTTGCAATAAAGTACCACTCACCCCACAGTTTCACCACGCTGTAATCTGGTCCAAACACCATGTGGCCCACGGTAGTCTGGTATGTCAGCTGCTGTGCTTATGCCTGCACCAGTATACACCTGAAATATTGTCATTTTCATTCAACAGTTGGTCCAATTGTGAAACAGAGACAGCATGATGTTACTTCAAAATGTTTAACAGGCTTTTAAGTGTTTTTGAAGTTAACATGGACAGTACTAACGACGAGGTGTTTGGCGTTGCGCAGGGCGCGCGCGAGGCGCCTGCACTTGTCGCGCAGCACGCGCGGGCTGTCCTCCACCTCTCGCGCGCGCTCGGCTGCCCGCGCGCGCCGCTGCGCCGCCGCCGCCGCGGCCGCTGCCTGCTCGGCGGGCCGCCCGGGGCCGCCGTTGCTGCCGCTACCGGGATTCCGTGTCGCTTCGCCGCTGAGCCTCGCACTGCTGCGAATTCCACCGCGAGCTTTCATGGCTTTAGCTAGTGTCTCAGTCCCAGTACCGCCTCTTTAACTCGAGTACCTGACGGCACTCTCGTCTTTTGCTTATTACACATGTCGTTTAGGACAAGATTTGTAACCGCGATGAGAAACAATCGACGTTCTCCTTTATTTCTTTTCTATTATTTTGTACCTCGCGATCGTAATTTATACATACACACACAGCACAGATACCAAACAAATTCACGACTCGCTCGACGCTGTCAGTGAGCTTTCCGTGCTGTCAGTGCTGTCATTTTTTTTTGTTCTTGAAGGAACAGGCTAAGATCAGAGACCATACTGCCTAGTCATTAGTATTTTTATTTATTTTTTCCCCTAGATGATAATGGGTGGTGATTAAGATGATGAATGATAAATGATTTTCCCCCAAACCCCTTGAGTCCTCAGTAAAGATACTATAAAGGTAAAGATAGACTAAGATCTCATGCGGACTTCTTGAGAGAATTTGAAAAGTGATGTTGCACTGTTTTGTTTCATTTGCCAACACTCATGCACGTTCACAAACACTTAACGGTTAATAATCCACTATTATTTCACATTAATGTTCGAAAAAACACAAATTTTAGAAAATAAAACCAAACTGCAGACATGACGCTTCACTTTCCCGCCAAGAAGTCCTCAGTGCTGTCATGCAGACAGACGCATGTCAACTTTAATTTTTTATTATCTACTTCTAAACAGCAGAGCTCTCACTCATACAGCCAAATCATCAGTTTTTTTATTGATTTAACCCTTGCATGACATCATATTCTTTCTTAGTATCAAAATCAACAGCCCCAGTTTGCACTTGAACCAGTAATTTTGTCTAGTAGCGATACAATACAACGAAACACGCTGTAATAATAAAACAACAACATAACTTAATTACCTACTTCATCATAATTAAACTACTTACCAAAACTTAAAACTATCGCTGTTATGCTTATTTATAAGAATTTTCACCAACTTAATAGGCGATTTTCCGAAATCCAGAAAAAAAAGAAATTGGTTCCTAAATGACTTCATAGATGGCGCTTAGCATAGATTAGTATGGAGCTTAGTAAAAGGCGAGTCCACGAAGAACACGTGTATGGCTACGTAATATTTATTCCATTCCAAAATAGAAATACGTCCTGGAGATCCCGAATAAAATCAATCATCAATTTTTAAATTTTTATATGAATATTATTTTAATTAATATTTATCGAGCGGACCGTGAAATTGAAATATTTTTTGACACTATAAATAAGCTCTTAGAAAAAATAAAACATCAATATCTCAAAAAAAAATTAATCATAGGCGGTGATTTAAATATCGATATGACAAAAGGCTCAAAAGACTGCCATAGGCTGAAGAGCATAATGTTAACTTACAATCTACACCAAATAGTAAACCAACCTACGCGAGTAACAAATCATTCATCAACTCTTATTGATATAATCTTCACAAATAATAAATCTCAAGATAATATAATAGTGCAAGATCAGGGTATTTCCGATCACAAAAGTCTTATATACACAATAAATACTCAAAATAAAAAGCAGTCACAAAGTCAATTTACTTTCAAAAAAAGATTATTTACAAATAAAAACGTTATCGCTTTTAAAGAGTCACTATTAGAATTAAATTGGAATAATATAATTACGGATACTAAAAACGTAAATGAAAATTATGAACTTTTTGAACAAACACTTACAACTATGTTAAATAAATATATTCCGGAAAAAAATATAAAAATAAATAATAACAAAAATACAGCACAAAATAAATGGTTAACAATTGGAATAAAACGATCGTGTAAACATAAAAGAATGTTAAAAATATTATGTAATCAAACAAATAATACCATACTAAACACTCATTACAGACTTTATGACAAACTTTTAAAAAAATGTGTATAATTATCTAAAAAGCTTTTGTATATAGATGAAATGAAAAAATCTGATAATAAGACTAAAAAAATGTGGAATATTATAAAAAACATTACAAAAAAAAACCACCCCAAAAGACAACCAACTAATATCAAATTGAAAACCCACGACACAGTTGTAGAATCACCCGGCAGCGTGGCAAACACCTTTAATGACTATTTTGCATCGGTAGGTGAATCACAGTCGCAACGGCTGCCGCAGTCGGGTGCGAGCGCGCTCGGAGCTCAAAACACATTAAATTCACTGTACTTGCGGCCTGTTACCGAAAAGGAAATAAAATATATCATACGCAATATAAAAAGAAAACACGCGCACGGAATGGATGGTATACCAACGACCCTTATTAAATCTTGCGTAGACGAACTAACATACCCTCTCACTAAACTAGTGAATATCTCATTTGGTGAAGGCTGTTTTCCAGACCAACTAAAAGTGGCTAAAATCAAACCCATACTTAAAAAAGGCGGACAATCGACCGACCCTAGTCAATATAGGCCAATATCAATCTTACCTTCCATGTCTAAGATTTTTGAAAAAGCGATGTCAAATAGGATTTACGATTTTCTTGAGAGATTTAAAATAATAGATAGCTCCCAACATGGCTTTAGAAAAAATCATTCGACCACCCTCGCCGTCTATAGATATATACAGGAGATTATGAATTATATCAATGATAAAAAATATGCCGTAGGTCTGCTCCTAGACATGTCCAAGGCATATGACAGAGTTTCACATGATATACTTTTAAATAAAATATACCAATCAGGGATCCGTGGAAATGCATATATGTGGCTAAAATCATTTTTATGTAATCGAAAACAATACACCAACATAGAATATCATGATGAAGAAACACATACAATAAAAAATATTAGCTCAAAATTAAAAACAATAAATAGTTCCATTCCACAAGGGAGTGTCTTAGGATGCGTCTTGTTTTTAATATATATAAACGACCTTCCAAAAATATTAGATAATAAATGCATTTTATTCGCAGACGATGTCTCCGTACTTATTAAAACTCCAGATAGTCTAAACTGTCAAACCCAATTAACAAATACATTACATTCTATTTTGTCATGGCTACATGCCCATAACCTTCAAATAAATATTTAAAAAACAAACATTATGCAATTTAAACCTTATCAAAAACAGCCCCTTAACTTAAACATAGAAATAGAAAAAGAAAAAATTTTTGTTGCTAAAGAATTTACATTATTAGGAATTACAATTGATTCAAATTTAAACTGGAAGGCCCACATTCAAAAAATTAAATCTAAAATTTCGCAATTTGTTTACGCACTGGGTATATTAAAAAGGAATACAGATTTTAAAACGGCATTATCGGCATATTATGCGTATGTATACTCATGGCTCTGCTATGGCGTGGTACTATGGGGCCATAGTACAGATGCAGGCGACCTGCTCATAATGCAGAAAAAATGCATACGAATACTTAACAATATTAAGCCAAGGCAAAGCTGTAAACCATACTTCATTAAAAATTCAATGTTAACATTACCCTCAATATACATTTTGGAAGTAGCTAAATTTACTAGAAAATACCTACACTTTTTTAAAAAAGCCCAAGATACGCATAACTTAAATACAAGACACAAAAATAGATTATGGCTACCCCCCCCTAAATTGTCTATTTTTAAAGCAAGCCCTGATTTCCGGTTTATAAAAATTTATAACAAAATTCCAACTGCTATAAAATTAATAGAATCAGACTCCATCTATGAAAATAAAATTAAAGAAATACTAATAAATAAATGTTACTATACTGTTCAGGATTTCATGGATGATCGATTTATTGGCATCTAATAAGTACCTTATAATCTATACATAGATTGTTTTCTAGGGTTTTACGCGAGCACTACACATTGAAATGAAACAATGTTGCGGATCTAATTTGTGGGGACTACTACATTTAAATTTCAATCTCACGGTTTTGGTTTGTTGTGTTATGAGTATTAATATTAAAATGATAATAATGGTAAATTTTTAGTTAGGGTTCATGTTTGACTAAAATGCATGTTTTTAAGAATAATGTTAATTTTTTAATTTTAATTTTATAATGATTAATTTTATAATGATTTAATGAGATGTAATAATTTAATGTTTTATCTAATGTGACTTTAAAATAACATAAGTAATTTAAAAATAAATGTAATATAAAAATTTAATGTAATAATAAGTAATTAAAATAAATGTTAAATATTGTAGTGCCCTAACAGGGTTCATGTCATGCCGATAATGTACCTATAAGTTAATATCTGTACACCTGACGTGAGACAATAAAATTATGAATTATGAATTATGAATTAATAAAAATTTGTAAGTACTATTTTTTTATTATTTTGATAGACAAGCAAAAGTGTAGAATTTATTACAGCCCTTAGGTAGGAACGGGTCGGCTTTCATAAAACGCCATCTATTGAGTATTTTTGAACTAATTTTTAGTTTTTTAATTTGGGCTGTCAGAAAATCGCCCATTGAAAACTTAGTTAGAATATCATTACGAGGTAGGTAAAAAGCATTAGCTTAGGTTCTTATAAATTGACCAAATTACTAGCACAGATGCGAAGTAGGCTTATTCCTTTGAAAGGTTGCGTTGCGAATGTTGCGATTAAAGCGATAGAATATGTTGAAGTTATGGCAGTTGTCCCACCAACGGCGAGTAAACGGCTAACTATCGGCTATTTTCTCTCTCAAGAAACGCAATATATATACGTTCCGTGTAAACAAAAGAGATGCATATATAAATAGTTGATCGCTTACTGTTCTCACTGCTGGCGAGGACTCGCTTCACTAGTTTGTCACTGAGTGACAGGAGCTATCGAAGATAATGACAGAAGCTATCAAAGATAATTCTCGCTTAACGATACTCGCTCAGCGAGAACTCACGCCGAGAGAACAACCAGCGGCATCGGTCATTTCCCGCCGAGAGGACTACTATGCAATTCTCTGAGTGGCACATAGACGCTGCGCGCATGGCTGTGATCTGCTGTCTCTTTCTAATTTTATGAACATGAAAGAGACACAGTATATTCTCAGCGCCACGGCAGCCGCTGCTACCAAGGCTTGAACTTAGAGAATCGCCCGTCTCACTCGTACACTCGCTTATAGCCCAACGACAAAACTATCGGAACTACACACTCGCTTTCCGCTGCTCGCCAATTCGTTTCTAGTTCTAGCTCGACTCGCTTCTCGTTCATCGTTGGCGGTGGGACAACTGCCCTGGTCGCCTGTGACACCGTTTTGTGCTTTCTAACAAGTAACATCAGACGTTAACAAAAGGACATTGGCGAACTCCCATACAAACTTTTGTCAACTCTTTTTTTAAATGTCTGTAATTGAAAAAAATATGCTTGAATAGAGTTTGTATTCCTGAACAACATGGTCTTGGTTTTACTTCTCTAGTTAGTCTACAATTAGAGTTATTCCAATTAAAAGTTTTGGAGGTGGAGGTATCCACAGACATATAATGTCTGTGTGTCTATCATAATTGGACAAAGTAGGTACTAACTTACCTAGTTCTGTTATCCTTTCAAGGATTGGCCAGCACAAGCAACAGACCGCGGAAAGTGGAAAGACCCCTCTCTCCACTTTCCTAGCAGTGGGAAAATATATGCTTATAATAATAATAATAATGTGATTTTAACTAACTAATGACTAGGCAGTATGGTCTCTGACCTTAGCCTGTTCCTTCAAGAAACAAATCTTTAAAAAATACGTCATGCCAAAATAAAAATAAAAACGTGGACTTCTTGGCGGGAAAGTGAAGCGTCATGTCTGCAGTTTTGTTTTATTTTGTATAATTTGTATTTTGTCGAATATTAATGTAAAATAATGGTAGATTATTGACTGTTTTAAGTGTTCGTGAACGTGCATAAGTATTGTCAAATAAAACAAAACAGTGCAACATCACTTTTCAAATTCTCTCAAGAAATCCGTGTGAGATCTCAATAAAGTCCTACAGCTTTATTGAGTCTCAAGGGGTTTGGGAGAATATAATTTACCATTAAAACGTTAATTCGCTGCCCTATTATTGCTCTGTACTAACTCCACTCACACACATAAATTTTTATGGTACTAAAATAAAAGAAAAATTAACTGCAACAATTCATATACTTCCTTGTCCAAGAGACTAAATGCTATAATTTTGTATATTTTTTAGATTTTTAATTACCTCCGTTAAAGAATACTGTATTTTGATAAGTTTTGTACGTTTCTGAACGAAAGTTCCGGTTTTTTTAATGTTAACGAACGTAGGGTTGTTAAGTAAGTAAGTCTATGAGGTTTAATGATGAAACGATATCGCTAACACAGATATCTTTTTCGCACCTAAAGTATTTAGCAACGATACACACAAATAACACAACGAAAGCGCGGCCGGGAATCGTCTGGCGGCTGACAGTAGACTGTCAGGCAGTCTGACATCTGTCTACGATGCGTATTGACATATAAAACGTCAGTCACTTTTTCATTTTTATTAACAAAAAGTGTCTCAATCCTACTACAATGTTGCCATTTTCGAGTAGAAATCAATGTTGGTTTTTAATTTATAAAAACAAAACGGAGGTCTTTAAATTAATAAAACGGTCATAAATATGTTGATAATAATGTATTCTTCAAGTATTTATACATTGGCGTCAAGTTAAAAGACTTTGGAATTTAGTACCAAGCCCCTTATTAAAAAAATTATCTCCTTACACTTGTTTTTGAACATATTTAATAATAATAATGCAATAAAACATAAATGACAATTGTACTATGTAGTCCAAAATTAGCAAACCTGTTACAATATTGGTTTGTACTTTAAAATTTTTACTATTGTTCTGTTCTATGTCCATACTTAGTACAAAGCAATATTAAATATAGTATTAACTCAGAGTAAATAATTTCAGTACTAAATACATGTATAAATGTATATAAATTAAAGGACTGATTGGAGAAAATCAATTAAACACATTTTAAATGAGACATGTTTTATTTTAAAACAAACGAGATAATATGTCGTTATTAAGTATAATTCTGTCAAAGAGTTACTTCAAAAATTTGCAAACATAATAGTTACTTATCAAAAATAAAAGTACAAAAATATTATGTCAAAAAATTTGCAATCTTATTTAAAAAAAGTAACAGGGTACAAGACCCAAAAGTTGACCATTAAAATTCTAAAATTAACACATAATCAAAGTACAAAATATTTCTGAATAAAATTAAGTCTTGTATGTTATTTTAATAAACCGGATCAGCTTTGCTGACCTAAAGATGTCTACTTTGTATCAAATAAGTGTGCATTGCTTAATGCGACAATAATTGAATTTTTATTGTTATTATAATAACCTTTATTCTTTAATAGATAATTAGCTCGCAACTTTTTAAAAATAAAATTGATTTAATTTTGATTTCAGATGTAAAAATAATAGTATCAACTTCGTTTATGCAGTGTATAGCCTGTATTAGCAGCACACAGACATGTAATACAATAATAAGAAGCAGACCAAACATTATTTCACAACTACATAGATGAGAATAAAATAATATTTCTACTTCTTTCTCTTCAACCACAAATTAATAAGACTATCTCGTTTCTTTTTAATGTCGCAACACTTCCACACACATAGACAAACTGGACCGTGAGGCAAAACGCCATCTTGACAAGCTACAATTAAGCTACAAATGTCTTTCTAGACTTGTCAACAAAGGACGTACAGGAGATTGTTTTCGCTTATTTTTTGTGATCTAATAAAGTTTATGAGCCAAAAGCACTAAAATAAAATGGTGAAGTGTAGTGCGCCCTTGTGCGGCAACTCCTCATATAGAAAAACACCTGAAATTACGTTCCATTGGTAAGTTTTGTTGTGCCATCTAATTTCATAATGTTTTTTTCTAGTCATTGTGTGATTATTATTAATCTTTCGGCATTGTAGAAGTAGTGAATAATAATTGTCTTAAGTGCAAATCTCGTAAAATCTTAACGTAAAGTAGTTTCTGAAAGATTCTTGTGGTAACAATAATCAATTATGTAGTAACGTGATCTGTTTAGATAAAGGAATTGCGATGTGTGTAGTGTAGTGTGTAGTTACTAAACATTATGTATCGTTGCAGAAGCAAGGAAAAATAAAGGCAAATATATAAATAAGACGAATGTTAAAATATGAGATGATTAAATGAAATAAAAAGGTACCTGGGAAGTGGAAAAGGTAAGTGAAACCTTCATCATTACTTCCTGAACAGACTCAGTAAAAAGTATCCCGGATATTATTTTTTCGGGACTTGCAAAATATACAGTAACCCGCAGTCAGGGTCGCTGACTACTCGACCACCCGGCGGTCTTATCACTAGTTTTAAAAATTGTGACATTATTTATTGTAATTTTCATTTTTATTAAAAAAAAATACCAGCTGAGTATGTATGAATGTTGTTTTTAATTACTTATTTCATTTTTTATTTTACCTAACAGTTCTACTACGAGTATTTCATGCATTTTATTAAGAGATCTATTACATCTCAAATGTGATTTTTGCGTAAAATGCGCATTTTTGCATTTTGTAGTAACTTTTTAGTGTTATTTATCGTTATTATCGAAATAGGATAATAGTATCATGCTTAATATTACAAATCTCCACTCTGCGAGAATAAGATGAGTTCGGACGGCCGGCGCATCGTATTTTGTAGTAATTTTGCAGTTATATTTATCGTTTTTATCGAAATAGGATAATAAATTTATTTATTTATTTAGAAACCAAACAGCGTTTTATACAGTTTTTTCTTATAGTAATGCATGGATAGTAAGGCCAATTAGCAGGTTTCCTTAAACAAACCACAAGTAGGTAACAATCATTATGATGTTACAAATTCAAAACAAACCAATCAAAAAAATAACTACTAAAGATGAGAATTGTCTCTGCCCTGAGATGGCGAACTCATCATGTCATATATACATACATGCACATACATAAACATACATACATACATTATAACATATCAAATATATATACATATACACATATATACTCACATACATATACATATCATGATAAGATACATAAATATATAAGTACATAGCACATTACATCACATCATATTACATTATATTATATTATATTCTGCATTACATTTCCATATCATAGTAGAATACTATGACTATTACTCGCTATAATTTTTTTTTTCTTTTTTTTTCATAATACAATCTTTATTTCTCAAGAAGTAACAATTATTCTGGTATAAATTTTGCTCAATAATATCGTAGATAGGAGAAATTCACAGTTAACTTAAAGCGATTTTCGAAGTTTTTTGGTTTAGAATAAGATTTTTTTTCTATATAAAATCAATGATATCTAAAAATTCACTTCAATTCCCTATACGACTATATAATAGATAACATTTAATTTTGTTTTCATTTGTTTAGAACAGTAGTTCAATCTAGGAGCTCAAAAAAGTGCCTTCGCGCATTTTATGAAAACCTTCATCAATTTTCAAAAAAAAAGTTAAGCAAAATTTATATAAAGCGAGGCCGCTACGAACTATGCCAATAGCTATTCTACATTATTCAATAAGTCAAAACTGGTGATGTATCAAGGGCGTACCCAGGTAGGGGCAGGGGGGGGCAGCTGCCCCCTCCTAGAAGATAAAATAAACGTCAATTTTCCTGGCAAGTGGGAATTAAAAACGTGTTACGTGTGTTGGAAACAAAACATCTTTTCAGTCAGATATTTTGATTTAATATTTTTTATCTATAATTAAATATTCTACAACATTCGATATAGTGTACTGTTAGCGACGCAATATAATTTAAATCTCCCGCGAAGCCGTCGCATCTCGTAGTTTTCGCTCCCGACGAGATAATCAGAGCCATCTAGGATTAAAGCCGAATATAATTTGGAGCAAACAACATCTAGCGCTATCTAGTTACGGACGACACTCGACAGTACATTTTCCAGTAAAGAGAAATAGCATCAGTTTATTTTATACGGTCAATAGCGATATCTTGTATTGAATAGCAATACCACGAAGATAGTTCTAGCATGGACTATTCTGGAAAGGAAAGACAGTGATAGCAAGTATGAGACAAGGATGTAAACAGAGTCGAGTATTTTCTACGTATTTAAGGAGCGAGAATATTTGAATATACCTCTGAGGTGGCACGCAGTCATATTATGACTGCGGGACACTTGAAACCAAGATGGCGTCAAGTGCCACGCCCCCCGCCAGGTAGACATTTTTTTATTACATTTCCGGTGTCGGGTTACGTTAACAGTCATATCTCAAAAGTTAGTGAGGAAATATGCATGTATCATAAGTAGACGTATTCGTAATGAAATAAGCTAACTGCCTAATTAATAATATTTACAATTGAAACTTTTCGTTTTTTTCAATAATGAGCTAAATAGGTATAAGGTTTTTTTTTGTATAAGTACCCCAAGACAGTATAAATAAAACCATTTTTCAAAGAAGTATTTGTTTCTTTTATAACATTACACATTGAATTACAATAATCTGATTAGAAAATTACTAGTCTTCATACATTTTATTTAAACAATGAGTCTAAGAACTCTTGACCTTGAAATTAGCATGCTGCCCCCTCCTAGCTGAAATCCTGGGAACGCCCTTGTGATGTATATTTTTTCTTGGATCAAGAACGCCAAAATGGGCCAGTTTACGCATAAATCACAGTCGAGATGTACGAGTAATAGGCCTATTAAGTTAATGAGGTGGCGTCGCAGCCAGATACATACATAGACATAGCCTGTCTGGCACTCAATGATAGATAACTTAGCATTCTACTGGTGATTTTAAAAAAAATTGAATGAGTATCTTTAAATGTCTTTAAAATATAAAATTATCCTCTTTACGTATAACATTACCATAGATGTAGGTACTTGAGGTCCCTTGCGTGCCTGAGTTCAGCCCCTTTTATTGTAAATGTGTGCATGAAATTTGTCTGTAGGCACTTGTAATGGGCACGCTTTTTTGTTGTAATGTTTGGTCTGCTTCTTATTATATCTTATTATATGTCTGTGTAGCAGCAGCAGATTTTTTTTAAATTGCCGCCGTTTCTCAGGGACCGCTTTCATTAGCCACACTCTAGTTCTCGTAAAAAATAATATTTAAGATGAGGCTGTATGAGCTTCGTCCCTTTGGTTAATAATTACGTGAAATTAAAACAATAAAGTTTGACATTGACACGTGACAAATAGTAGACGTCAAATTGCTCTTTGCGAAATTTCAAAAACTCTGACAGGTGATTTGTGTAAATTTTAAAGAAAATCTCTGTTAATTGTGATATTAATTACCATTTTAGGTGCATCAATATTTATTATACTATCTATCGGTGCTAAACTATTGGTTTACGACCATATTTTCTTTTGTCATTAAAAGGTTATTTGTTTTTTCAGTGTCACCGACCGAAGCCGTTTTCGTATTTCAACATGGTAAGATAAATGTTTACTCTCTTTTAAATAAATCTTTTAATTAACATATAATTGTGTTCCTTAAAACGTGTAAAAAGCTTGTTTATGTAATAATCTGTAATGGGATTACTTAAGCATAAAATTTGTATATAAGTACAGTACCTATGTACCTGTAGGCTACCTAGGCCTTCATCATTGAAATAAAGTGTTCGCTCTAACTGATAGGTAGGCATTGGCTTAGTCACCGCGCTTGCCAAATGCGGGCTGGTGATCACTGGAACGGGCGGTGCATCCAGCTATTAGACCTCATTGTTAGCTAATCATATAGTAGAACATGTCTGTTGAAAAAAACAAAAGAAATTTAATTAAGTATTAGTAACCTTTATGAGTGTTTATGATATTACAATTTACTGTTATTATTCTATGTATGTTTTTTTTTTAGCCACGTGAAATAAAAGATATTAAAGACTTCCTTCTAAAAGCGCGTAGGAAAGATGCCAAATGTAAGTCATATTTCTTTAAGTAATAGATTTAAAAATGTCTGGAGGGCTGTGGGTTGCGTTTGTTAACATTTGTAGTGGTACAGGCTGTAATTCGTACTTGCAGTTGATGTTTCCTGCAAGGGGTCTATCAAGGTTAACAATTGCTTCAGATCAATCACCAAACTTGCAAATTACTGCTTGATGATCACATACCTGCGTTAAACATTGGTAAATCCCCACCCAAAGTTGTCCAACCTGGCATTTGAAACCTGGTTTCACCTAATAACAGTTTGAGCGTTTATGGTTGCCTGGGCTCAGTATTCCAAAGGGAGCCATCAAATTTTGAGGTGAATTTTTTTTTGCGTAAAGAACTCCTAATTAGGATCAAGTACACGAATTTTTTTTGCTCGGAATTAAATAGGACTCTCACAATAAATTATTGAAAATAATAATTTGTAGGTTAATATTAGTTTGTATAGTGAAGTGACAGCTCTTTTGCCAACTTTCCAACGTAAAAACGCGCGCGTATATATAGTACAATAGTAACAGAACCGAAACAGGGGGACGGGGGGAGGGGGGGGGGGGCATGAATAATAATAATAATAATCTTTATTTGTTTACAAAATTCACATAATTACAAATGTTTTGACCGAAGCCCCCTTTTAAGCTCATGAGCCTGTTACAGAGGGCTCCACTCTTCCATATCTTTTAGTACATACAAAAATAAAATAACATTTTCCTTAATAACTAAGAACAACTTTGAATTACAAAATCAAATAAATAAATAATGTGACACAGACTTAGCCAATTCACTCTCACTCCATCTGTGACTCATGAGTGTCTGACTGTGAAAGTGACTTTGTGTGGGTGTGTGTAATTGATTGATTAGCCCTGCGACCTAGCCTTGGGATCGGAGATTAAAGCTGTAGCTAAAATCTCCACTAACCATATAAGCCCGAGAAAAAAAAAAAACCATTTACAAGTCTTCGATCATAGATTGACACTTCATTGTGGAATATCAAGTATTGCCTCTATATCCTCATATTTTTTTGGTTCTAACCATTCTTGCAACAGCTTTCTGCAGTCATAGTTACTTTTATTATATATATTTAGTTTATTATTTATTTTGTTATAAATGTTTGCTGTCGTATAGCAAAAGTAGTGTTATGTTTAGTGACTGCAATTTTGAGCCTTCTCTTCGTAGCGTTTGATGAATCATATTCCAAGGTCCCATGCTTTCTAAGAACTGTATGCAATATGTACAATTTCCTAACTGAGAGTAGTTTACTGATTTGGTATAGTGATTCAGTAGCAAATCTTTGTTTTTTAAAATAAAGAACTTTCAGAAGGCTACGTTGTGCTCGTTCTACCTCTAGAAAGTGCGTCTTCGCAGCACCACCCCAAACAGGTATACAGTATATAAGGACCGATTGCACCAGGGATATGTATATGTTCTTTAAGAGGTTTTTATGTGTACCCCCTAGTTCTGCATCTTCTTTTGGCACCACATGTCGTAAGGTTTTAAAAATCCAAATTAATTTTCGTATTCTCTGTACGACATGCTCAAGATGCGGATACCAGGAGAGTCTTTGGTCCAAAAAGACCCCTAAGTATTTGGTTTGTACTATTTTTGGATAGTGGGGCAGTGGCAGGTTGTTTTTTCCGAAGGAGGTAAGTTACACAGATGGATCTTTATATTAAAATCCAAATCTGGCTGTGCATTATTATAAATGCTAAAGCATATATAGTTAGTTTTAGGGGTACTCAATGTAAGTAAATTATTTTGCAGCCACATCCCAATTTGCTCTAATCCTTTCTCTGTATTTTCCCTAACTTCCTCCCAACATTTGCCAGTAAAAACAATTGCGGTGTCATCAGCGTAAGAGAATATCTTGGCATTCTGAATGGACATGTCACACAGATCGTTCAAGTATATTAAGAACAGCGTGGGACCAAGGACGCTACCCTGCGGTACGCCAAAGGATACCTCCATGCTCTCACTGGTATGTTCCCCCAACTTAACTACCTGCTTCCTATCCGTCAAATAATCCGAGAATAGTTTTAGTACTGATCCTCTTACACCGATCCTATCTAGCTTGTGGACAAGGATGGGGAGAGAGACGGTGTCAAACGCTTTTTTCAGATCCAGAAATACTGCCAAGCACTTGTTGTGTTTGTCTACCTCATTTACTACCAGCGAGCTCAAAGCAGCAACAGCATCTTCTGTAGACTTTCCCTGTCTAAATCCGAATTGGGAAGAAGACAGGATATCATATTTGTTTAAGTACATAATTAATCGTGAGTTTAATAGTTTTTCTATTATCTTAGAGATCGCTGGCAGCACTGATATAGGTCTATAGTTGTTCACATCGTCCCTGTCCCCAGCCTTGTGCACAGGTGTGATTATAGATTTCTTTAGGGGTGCTGGAAATGTTCCTGTGTCAAAGCAAAGGTTTGCAAGATGTGATAAGACAGGTACGACTTCAGATTTTGCATGTTTTAGAAAAGTAGTCGGGATGTTATCCCATCCTGGGGCGCTGTTTGATTTTAAGTTCATTAAGATACTATTTACTTCGTCATAATCAGTGTGCAACAGGACCAGGGAGTTCAGCTGAGAAGGTAAGTTTTGCAGGTAAGTATCGGAGTTTCTTGTTTGTGTTTTTATTTGTTCAGCAAGGGTTTTACCAATATTTGCAAAATAACTATTTACAACATTGGTAGAAGTAGTTGGGTTTGGATTAACATTTAGTAGTTCCGTATTTGAGTTACTGTTTTTGCTAGTATACGTTATTTCCTTTATATGTTTCCACAGCAGTTTATTATTTTTAACAGACTTAGCCAATAATTCTCTCTCATAGTTTCTCTTCAGTTTTTTTATTAGATTATTACAGTAATTTCTGTATCTCCGGTAAGTTATTCTATTTACATCATTGAGTGGATCAGTTCGCAAAAGTTTTTGTAGCCTATTTCGGTTTGTTATGCATCGCAGGATACCAGGCGTGATCCACGGTTTCATAATACGATGCTTTTTAGGTATGTTTGTTGTAACAGTATGTGCAGCTAATGAGTCCGTTAACATATAAATTAACTTGTTGATCACCACTGTGGGATCCTGGCAATGTAATAACTCAGCAATGTTTTTGTTCTTTAGATGCTTTAGAGCTTTGTCAAAATCAATAGAAGTTTTTGTTTTAGTCGGTAGAAATTTTGGTTTTATTTTGGACAGTATAAGGAGAGTTGCTAAGTGATCAGTTGTCGATGTGTGTAAAATCGCTATATTTGCCTGAAGTTTTAATTTGTTTATGCTTAACATAACATGGTCTAAACAGTTTTTTCCCCTAGTAGGGATTGTATGCCCAGCTAGTATGCCATGAGTAGACAACATATCTAAGTAGTTTAATCGGTTTCTCTGTTCGTGCGTTGGTTCACTTGGCTTGAGAGCTATGTTTATATCAATGTCGCCCGTAATAACAATAGTCTTTGAAAAGATTTGAGAACCTAGGTGCTTGTTCAAGGAGTCCACAAAACAATCCGCACTTAAGTTCGATGGCGATCTATAAATACACAGTATAGTATTACCCAGTAAGTCAAGCTGAAGACATGACGCATGCGCCAGTCGTATCTCTTTGACTTTGTGTTTTAACGTATCTTTCACATACACTACAACCCCGTCATTTTGATTCAGTTGACATTCAGTGTAATATGAGCAGTAGTTAGGCAGTATAGGCAAGGGTTTATTGGAACTTATTCTACATTCCGTCAATACTATGACATCCATAGCAAGTTTAAGTCTAGATATTGATAAGATAAAGTCGTCGTAATTACAGTATATACTCCTTATGTTCTGAGAAACCATGGTAAAATCATTTTTTTTTAAGTTGATATGTTTTTGGAGTTCCGTAACATCACATTCAAAAGAATGAGCCATTTCTAACTTGCCTATGTCTAGCAGTGTTTTTATTGTATCACTCATTTATAAGAATTAAAGGTAAACAAGTCCTATGGCAATGCTTCAAATACGTGATTGGTATAAGTATAAGCAGTATAACTTTTAAAGTTTCCAATTTAAGCTGAGTTTTAGTTGTAAGTAACTGTGTAGTCGTATAAATAACATGTAAAAAGCTAAATAATATGAGGAATCGGAGGCGATTTTTAATAGATCTGTGTAATAATGTGTGTGTGGGGATTAGTATAAATTTGTATCCGCATGTATAAAATAATAGAGAGTGAATAAGAGTGATTAAGTTTCTGAATAAGTTGCCTTCATGTAGGTACATACTAAGGTAGTTTTGTAAACAATAATAAATTAACAGGAGTAATTTAAGCATGCGAACCGTACATAAATGAATTAAAAAAATAGTAAACAAAAATAAAACAATTTCTTGAACTGTCAAATAGTGATGGTGGTGTAAAAAGCCCAGATGTGAGAATAGTCATTCTGCCTGTATCAGTTTGTTGACTTGTTCTTCGGTCTTAATAAGAATGACTGGAGATTGTTCATTTTTACACACATACACCTTACCGTAAGCAGCCCAGCAGAATTTTATACCCTTTGGCGGTTAGGTGCTCAGATAGAAATACAGGCGTGTCCTCATTAGTCTTAAAACCAAGATGTTTAGCGCAGAGTTTAGTTTTATTTCTGATGTTAAAAGTCTTCGCCATCTTCATAAAGTCAGTTTTTAATAATGTAGAATTTGTTTCGACTATGATCGGCGTGTTTTTTTGTTCCGGTTTTCTTCCCCGCACTCTGTATATATCCCTAATGTCACTTTTAGTAATTCTACAATCTATGGTCTCAGAAAGACATATAGTCATCTCAATCAGATCTTGTTTGGACTCACCTTCTTTCTTAGGTACATTTTTCAGCTCAAAACTGGTTTTCCGGGACGCCAATTGCAGATCTTCTAATTTATTCTCCAAAATCATAATATATTCCCTATCTTCCCGGGCATGATTCTGTAAAAGCAGTATTTGTTTTTTGAACTCTTCGTTCTGAGCGGTTAAAAGTGAAAGGGAGCTCTCAATATTCTGATTTGACTGACGCACTTCTCTAAGTGTTGCGTTAAGCTGGTTAAGTTCCTTCGCTTGCTTTGCTGTAAGGGTCTCCATAAATTTATTCATTTCCTCTTTAAAGTGCATAAATTGATCATATCTTGAGTTGTCCGATTGATAAGCTAATCTTTGCGTACGGTTAGTAACAAAATTCGGCGGAGTTTTATCTTCTTCTGAAAGACAGATCGACATTTCTGGGTCCATAACGTTTTCATTGTGTTTCTCAGTCATATTGTACTAGAACACCAGAGGTAAGCAGAAATAAACGGTCGTCAGGAGCAGGAGAAAAAATATAGGAGTAGCGCAGGAGTAATGTTTACAGTTTAGGTAACTGTTTGAGTTGCCTGCATAATATGAAACAATCCCCGCAGCAGCAAGTTTGTAGCAGCACGTAGCGCGTGCCGTAGTCTCGGCTGTAGCAGCTGCTACGAACGTAATTAACGAGACAGGAGTGGGGCGGCCGCCGGTTGTACTAAGCAGGTATTGCCAATGACGTCAGAAGCAGCTACTGTTAGCTTATTTAGGCTCGGTCGAGCTCTGCGTTCTTGGTGCAGCGGATAAGGCACCGACACTCACCCAAGAGCTCCGGGTTCAAACCACCGCGCGGCAAAATTATTTTTCGCAACAACTTTTCGATGCGGGGCTCCAACGACAGCCAGGCGAAGTCACAGTCTCAGCAGAGGGCGAAGTCCGAGGCAATTAAAATTTAAAAATTAATTTTCGAGACAAAGTTGCACACGTCCAGTATTGTTAAAAGCCAGAGCGGAAGATGAAATAAGTGCAGAGTTAATAATTAGGTTAGGTTAGGTTAGTATGTTGACCAAAGACGCGCGAGCCGAGCGAGCGAAGCGAGCGTGCCGCGGCAGCGGCCGGCGAAGCGCCAGAAACGACGTTTTTGTATGTGCGACGTTTTTATACATACTCTCTCCCCTTTCCCTACCTAAAGGGGGATTTTTAGATAACAGAAATACTAGCTGCCCTACCCCTGAGGTCACGTGATAGGTTAGTAGCAATTTGAAAAATTGAAAATTCGATAAAGAAATAGTATGCGTTTCCGAGTTTGGCGCTTTGGGGAGGGGGGAAGGGTATTCCCCCCCTACCCCTACCCCCTCCCCCTCAAATTCGGGGGTCCCCTTTGGAATTTAGAACTGTTGTCTGCACCCTAGACACATTTTTTCTAATTGTTTTAGTTTTTAGATTAAAACTTCACACAATTTGCTACACTCTGACTCATCAATAATAAACCATCCAGGAGTATCACTCCGACATATTATTCTGGTTGTTCTCATCTTGCTAAAGGAGAGTATTTGAACTCAGCATTCGTACTGTTGACAGTGAATTTTGAGGTAATTTTTTCTACGTAAAGAACTCATAATTAGGAACAAGCGCACAAATTTTTATTGCTCATCAAAATAATACTACCAACAACTACCTTCCCTTAAGTGTCGTGAAAGGCGACTAACGGACTAAATACTGCACATACATCCAACAGCTTAGAGCGGCGATGGGCTCATCAAAATAATACAACCAACCCTCTCTTCCCTTGAGTGTCGTAAAAGCGACTAAACGGGCTAAAGACTGCACATACATCCAACAGCATAGGGCGGCGATGGGCTCACCAAAATAATACTACCAACCCCTTTTTGTCCATTGGGTGTCGTAAAAGGCGTGTACGGACTAAAGACTGCACACCTACCAATTACTTATTTAAATAGTAAAATGTCCGTATGCGATTTCTATTTTTGTTCCAAATTCAAATCACATTTATTACCAGCGGGTCATAATAAAATTCAGTATAATATTAATGCCAGCGGGTCATAATGACATATAATTTGACATTGTCGAGCAGGTGGTGTAAAAAATTATTTTGACGATTCCAACTATGCAGTATTTAATCACACATTTTTACCAGTGAAAATCTGAGATGCATTTTATTTCCGCTGAGGCTTGGGGTTTTTGGCCATTAACCTTTATCTTGAAACCTGACAGATAGTTTTTGTTTATTTGTGAAATGTGACGTCACACGAAGCTCAATCATGGCCGCCCGTGTTTCGGGTCTTGTAATCCACAGATAAAAAAACAATAAGATAAAAAAAAAATGTATTTTACAAAAATAAAATATTTAGAAATTATCATAATAAAAATAACTATTGGATAATTATCGTTAAATTATAAACTACCATATCCGACATATTTCATAGTTATACCGAAGTATTGATAAGTATTTTTGTTTTTTGGATCGTTCTTCTGGTCGCGGATCAATGTAGCGGCTCGTAGCACGTAGCGTGATGCTCACCATTGCAGGTAGTATCCGTAGCACGTAGCGTATCTTTGTAGCATTATGTTTGACATTAAGAGGCCTATTACATTTCGACTGTGATTTTTGCGTAAAATAACCAATTTTGGCGTTACGGATCTCAGAAACAAAAATATATAAATAATTATGACTTATTGAATAGTGTAGAATAGCTATTGGAATAGTGCTTAGCGGCCTAGCTTTTTGTAAATTTTGCTTAACTTTTTAATTAAACCCAAAATTGCAGAGAAAGATTTTCATAAAGTGCGCGAAGGCACTTTTTTGAGCTCATCGATTGAACTACTGTTCTAAACAAGTGCAACAAAAAATTATTACAATAAAAATTGTGTGCTTGTTCCTAATTATGAGTTCTTTACGCAAAAAAACATTTACTTTAAAATTCACTGTGAGCAGTACTAATAGAACCAGTATTTGCACAGACATGACCAAGTAGCCTTGTTGAATCAGAGGTGCCATACGTACATACATAAGTACTCACCTGTACCAGTTCTTGAAAATGTTCATGCAATGCTCTACTGGGATTGCTGTATCATCACGGACACAACTATTGTAGCCAATAAGCCTAATATTGTGGTGGTTGACCAAACTCAACACTGGGCAATATTGGTTGATAATATCACCATACCTCATGGTGAGAACCTCGTGCCAAGAAGGAAAAGCTCAGTAAGTACCTTGACTTGGCTCACGAGCTTACCGCCATTTGGGATGTGGATTCAACCATTATTTTCTTCTTGAAAACGGTCTTTTAGCCAAGCTAAGCCTTGACCATCACCTAGAGAGGCTCTCGCTGAAAGGTTGGGTCAAGGGTGAGGTGCAAAAGGCGGTACTCCTTGACACGGCACGTATTGTCAGGTTTCTCACTCTGCAGCCCTAACCACCGATAGCTTATGTCTATATTCGCTGCCGGTGGTAACCTAGGTTGGTTTTCATAATATTTAATTTTGTAAATAATTATGTTTCTTTTAATAAAATATTGTAACAAAAATTTCTTAATGTAATATGTTGAATAAAGGCAATAATAATAATAAACTTTTGGGCGTTGCCCATGCATAAAAAATATGAATTACATGATGTGGTGTTTAAATTTCAGCTGTGAAGATAAAGAAGAACCCTGAAAATGTGAAGTTCAAGGTGCGCTGCTCGCGCTTCCTGTACACGCTGGTCATCTCCGACAAGGAGAAGGCGGAAAAACTGAAGCAGAGCTTGCCACCAGGTATGCTAGTTGTTCTACACTAGTGTCACTGATCTGACACGGCTTTGCCCAACTGTTTTGTCTATTGTTTTTTTCAATTACATTATTGCACGAGACTGCGCACTGACTGCATAGTATATAACAAAAGATGACATTAATTAACAATAATAGTAGGTACACTTGCAGTGAATGGCGCTAAACATTAATTTAACAAAAAAATAAAAATATAATACACATTAATAAAGTTAACATTAGTGCTAAATGTATACAATTATTTTGGTGATGGTTGACATATTATAATATTATTACATTTAAGGAAACCTAAATGTGTAGCAAAGAATTTATATGTCCTACAATGCCCTGTACCCTGCCCCTGTTATGGATTGATTGTGATAGTAATATAAGGATAATATATGTCTTATTATATTCATAGTCTTCAAAGTAACAAATAATGGTTATTAATTTATTTTATTTTTATACAATTTATTTTTCGAAGATTAAGAAAAACAAAGGTATCATGTTAATGTACCAAAAAAAGAAACAAATATGCATCAGGCCACCCAAGCTCAGCTGTTATTGTCCATGCGGGAGCCGCGGCCGGCGGGAGTTACGGGAACGGGCCTACCCACATAAACAACAAACAAACAAACTGCCATCTGAGATAGCCTATCGAGTTAGCGTATCACAGGTTAATTTTCTTACTTGTCAATTTCACTGATTCACCAATTTACTCATTTGCCAGTATCACTAAGTTGTCAGTTTCTCTATTTTTTTTTAGGCAACAACAGTGTACTAGATGGTAAAAATACAGAGAAGCCCATATAATAAATACCTTACAAACTAACATATATAATATATAACTACACTATTTCACACGTATTGACGGCGACGCGTGACGCAGCGCGGTGTCAGGTAGTCGGCCGCGGAATCGCCGAAACATGACACCTTTCGGCCAATAGTCCTCTTTCATGAAGGTCGACAGATGGTCGGTCGGGACTCTCCCCACAAATGAGTTAAAGTCTACATTGTGGCGCGGCTCCAACCGGTCGACCCTCACAGAACTTGGACTTCACTCGCACGTACTCTACGATCTCCTCTGCCTTCGTAGAGTAATCAAGACGGGACACGTACAGCAGCGTCGTCGCCGTGGCAGGACGCAGCAGATGGTTCGGTCCCGTCGGTGGCGTGCCACAGCAGCACAGGTTGCGGCAGGCTGGCTTCTTTTTCTACCTCTCCACTTTGATGAAGCCGTCCTCGTCACAACGGTCTCGCCGTGGTCCTGTAGACTTGGCTACGAGGCCGGAATCACAGCGACTCTTATGTTCCCCTTTAGTTGGCCGCCGCTGGGGTTGCGTAGCGACGGCGGGCGCGGGGCGTCGCCGGTGACGCATCCACATGCGCCGACTCAAAACTGGCGATGGATGCATTCTGCGCCCCGCGGCGTGTAATTACATTAAAGGCCACGGGTGACCGTGGTGGATATACTTCAGCAGCCTGGTGACATCGACGTGGTCGAACGTGACGGGGGGCAGCTTGTGAAGCTCCTTCGCCACGAATGAAGGCACGTCGTCCGGGTCGGTCTCCTTCAACAGGGTGATGATGTCCTGGAGACTTCTGGGTTCCATCCCTCCGGTGAGATGGCATCTGGTAGGCTACTCTTGAAACAGAATTGCAATAATCAATTTCCAATCACAAATCTAAAAAATGTCAAATGGCACTTTTGTAAGCTACAATAGCGCCACATTGGAATTAAATTGCTTGGAAATTGATTGAACAAATTATTATCGAGATGGCGTTCCGGAATTATCTTTACTTGTCTCAATATCTATACATATTAAAAGCATTGGAATTGTATTAAGATTGATTTTGCGTTCGAGAGTAACCCCCCTGGTCGGCCTTGCCGACTGACTGGAAAAGCAGTTTCTTGCTACTGCAAATCTCGTCCTCCTTAAAGTTGGACTTGCAGATCTGCAAAATGCTGAGCTCGTCCATCGTATCGATAGCGTTTTGAATAAACGCCAACAGCTCGTTGGCTATGAGTCGTTGAGAGCCCGTAATAACAAACACGCGCAGGCGAATCGCGAATTCAAACATTCCTACTGCACAATGGAGCGCGTCCGTTTCCGAGCGCGCATCGCACTATTAAGTTAGTTTCCTGTTTCGCTAACATCTTTATTCGTCAGTTAGTTTATGTTGTCAGTTTTGCTACTCCGTCATGTTCCTAACCCGTTACTTTTCTTGTTCGCAAGTTTCCTTGTTCATCAGTCAGTTTAGGTTGTCAGTTTTGCTAATCCGACGTGTCATGTAAATAAATGTGACAGAACTTATTATTTAAAAAAAGCACTTATACTTCACTTTAAATTTAAAATGAAACTGTTACCAGGAACATGTACTTATGTGTTGTGTTAATTTATTTTAGAAGTGTAACGTGTTGTTGTTTGACTCTTTGTGACGGAGTTGGGGAAGGGCGCGTCGGCTGTCCGCAGTTCGGCGATGAGAAGAATAAGTCGAGAAAGGATTCAGATTTTTATTAAGCGAACCGTAGGTATAACATGTAGGTATAGTAGTGGATACGTCGCGGTCAACTCAATGAAGCAACCCGTCACCGGGCTCGCCGAGGACCCTCCAGGAGAATAGTGCCAAGCTAAGCGCTGAGACCAGTGTACCGAACTGAATTGATTCACAAACATCGACCCGGGGGTATAATACACCGCTTATTTATGACATTCCATTGGCGCGATGTAACTTGCTCGCAGCGCCATCTGGTATCAGACGGGTGAACTTTGTTAGTGAGTTATGATTAAGTCATGGTTTACTTATTAGTTCCATTCCATTACTCTATTACAGAAGTAAATACATAAAAAAAATTACAATGATTTTTTTTATTAATTATTACATTTTTTTTGACTAATTACATTTTATAATCTGGTAAAGTACAGTCTAGCACAACTGGCAAAATTGTCTACTTGTAATTAAGGAATAGGTAAACCGGTCAATTAACGAAGCTGACAAATAACGGAACTAGCGGATTAAAAAACTGGCAATTTTACGAAACTGACATCTTAACAAAACTAGTGAAGGAAACAATTGTAGTATCAGGAAAATGCCTAACTAGTGAAATTTTCAAGCTAGCAAAACAGTCTAATGAGTAAACTGGCGAATCAGTGAAATTGACAAGTAAAGAA
The DNA here is from genome assembly GCA_963921215.1 of Scoparia ambigualis. NCBI lineage: Eukaryota > Metazoa > Arthropoda > Insecta > Lepidoptera > Crambidae > Scoparia > Scoparia ambigualis. The sequence continues at coordinate 38,441,159 of OY992509.1, read as the reverse complement.
ATTGAGCTATGATACGCTAACTGGAAACTACGAAGGTGTCGTACTAGCCCCTAAAATATGTGGTTTATAGTATGTCATGAATAATCCTTTCATTAGTTGATGAAGAGCAGTAATTTAAATTGATTTCTTTTGGTTGCAGGTCTGCAAGTGAAGGAAGTGAAGTGATTTGACTAAGTATAAGTAAATAAAAACTAAAAACACATTCACTGTGTATTATTTGGCACCCACATAGAGTAGGAAAATAAGTAAGAGAAATAATAAATGTATCTGAACTTATAGAGTCGCTACGAAACCCCATTAGGTACTGTTTGTTCATTCTAATTTATAAAATACAGGTTGTCATGTAATTCAGCAGGACCTGCACCCGTATGTTGGATCTGCCTAGAGCTCGAGTTGTGGGGCAGCGGCCGCTCGCCGCGTCACATGCGATGACGGGCAAGCACGATTTTGTCAGTAATGTAATATATCAATATTGTAATGCGCGAGCCATGCCTACGCGCTCCGATCTCGGCATGGGGCCGCAGCCGCAGTGACGAACGGCGGGGTGTTGTGTTTTTAGGGATTGCAATATTAGTAGGCCGGCCAAGCGCCAAAAAGTCGTCTCAACCGAATCTCGTATGTAAGTTTTGTAAATACTTACAACGTATTGATGTGTTCGGGGTATCCTCCAGATATCGAAACTGCTTGTTGTAATAGTTCTAAAGTGGCGGAGAGGGCAGCAGTGACGTCATAAAGATGGCCGCCGATGGTTTAGTTTTTCTTCAATGGACTTGGGAAAAATGAAAAAAAAGTTCATTTTTACTTTATACCATTAAAGAAGTCGTTATTCTAAAACCAATAGTTTTTATTTAACTGATAATATCCGATGACGTCACGCCGCGGTTTTCGCGAAAATTATGAATCTTTGAAAAATTATTGTGAAGTATTTTGAAGGGCTACAGAAAAAATTTAATGTCATATTTTAAGTTAAAATGTAAATATTTCAAAAATAAATAAATAAAAATACTGTTCCCAAGCTCATTGTGGCGCACCTATGCGGTCAATTTGCTTGTGCAAGGTGTCATTTGAAAGCGCATTAAATGTACTTTAATCACTTTAAAGCTTAGATTATAACAAAAAGGGAAGATACGGCATTAGCGTCTCGTGAGTGAGCCGCCAAAATTATAGGCACAATTTCACTTCAGTCACAATTTGCCGAGCGAACAGGCTACATCGCACTATTGCGGATATTCTACTGTGTGAAAAAGAGAAAGACTACTCCGCAGTGGCGTCGAAATCGGTCGTACGTACTCGTCTGTTGCGAAGCGACCGAGACGTCAACGCGCTACTCGCCGACTCCCTCGCTGACGTTAAAACTTACCGCTTTGTCTCGCTCGCTCGATTTACACTTTAGATAGTTGTGCGTGTGTGAGTGTTTGCTTAAGTAGTTGAGTAGGACTATATTTTGAATGACTACAAGTAGGAGCATGCCGTATCTTCCCTTTTTGTTATAATCTAAGCTTTAAAGACATCTATAACTAAAATATGATATTTACAAAAATATTTTCATTTAATTGAATTTTCGTTACCTACCAATCTACCATAACCTGTTTCTTCATTTTTCTCGAAAAAGCAATGATATTAAATGACTAGAACAAACTCAGGTAATTGCCCGAGTTTCACTCAGTTACACGCCAGTCAGTGCCACACGTCAGCACGATTTACACGATCGTTACCTTTAAAAGTTTTTGATATGTTAATTGGTTAAAATGCTTTCCTATGTATCCAGAAATTGTAAAAATTATACTGCAACCAGGGAGCACTTAGCCAGTGGAGAGCGCATAGATGCATTTTTCTTAGAAACACAATTCACCGATTAGCGGTGCGGGGGCAACGGGTCATTGGCAGCTGTGATTGGTCACTTCATTTACACGTGTTTGTTGTAGGGAGACCGAAAAAATTATCGAATATCGATACATTTTATCAAGATTTTAGTTTGATGTGAGGATATTCGTGAGTAATAAAAGAATAAATCCAATAACTAACTAATATATTTATTTCTACTGATTCTTGAAATGAATCAACTTGGAATATATTTTACGTACATTTATTTTTTATTTTTTATTGTGGCACGCCATAGTGGCTTCACTCTGCCTGATGAAAAGCAGCCAGGGAAGCCCAAGAAGTGAAAGCGTTCATCACAGCGCCACCACACTATGCCGAACGCTCACACTATGGCGGCCTGCATAAATGCTTTTTCACGCCCCGCTTAAATAACCCGGTAGAAAAAGAGGAAGGAAACACGTGTGCGGGAAGCGCATTCCACATACGGGCAGTTCGGCAAAAGAACGATTGACCAAACTAGACATTTTAAAACTGCCAAGACTTTTAATAAATAAATCATAAAGGGGATAGAACCTTTGTGTCATATCCACATTGCCGCCATTTTGATTTTTTTCTAAAGTTTCCACGCATGATTAAAGTGGGCGACGGCGACGATCGGGATATAAAACAAGCCAACCACCGCGGTTCGAGTTACCTATTTTGACAAAACAGCGTTTTTTCGTGCTACTAGGTTGTACTGCCTTCTAATAAATACTTGGGAACTATCATTTGAATGCAGTGGAGGGGTTTTTAATGATTGTTATTTTTTCACATGGCGATCTTTACCTCCAAGTATCTCGGGAACGTGACACTTAGGGTTGCTTAAGACATGACATTTTTTATTTGTTAAAGTGTCCTCTATCCATAAAAACCACTTAAAACCGTGCGCGGAAACTTCAGAAAAAACTCAAAATGGCGGCAAGTGGATATGCCAGCTTCCATAAAAAAATCGTCTCATCTCATAATGCCAACTTCGCAAAATGCCAACCGCTCGCAAAATGACAACTTCTCAGAATGCCAACTTCTCGAAAATGTTTGAACCCTTTATTTTTTTATATTTTGTATATGTCATTTTATAATACGTAAAAAATATTACAGATGATCTCGCAGGTTCCGTTTCTAATGGTAAAGATGGTTCGGACCGCGTCTCATTATTATTGTGTATTGGTGACGAAGTCGTCTGAATAAGATAAAATTAATAATTTTACTTAAAACTTCATTTGTATGAGGACTAGAGAAACGTTATTTTGGAAATCTTGTACCATAAGAGGTAAACATAACGTAGGAACTGCTGAGCTAAAAAGACGTCGTCGATTTTTCAACTGTTCGAAACAGTCAGATGTTAAGTGTCGTGAACACATGACACTACGTTTCGCAGGAAAGAATTCTTCTCTCCCAGAAGCCTTCATCCAAATTTCTTTTTTTTCTATATCATTTGGGAATCTGGAAAAAATATACTTAGGTAAGGCAGGCAGGTACCTAATGTAATTATTATGTATTTAAATATTATACATTTATAAAATGGCAAAGTTATCATAATTTAGACACCTTTCAATTTTGAAATAACCTAAAAAACTCTAAACTTTATACAATTTTAAGATCGTAACAAAAATAAGAATATTTAATTTTATCGATAAATTTAAAAAAAATCCAGCTCGGCACTACCGTGAACGAAAGAGACATCTGCATAGTAAATTAAGCCTAGGAAAGACAGAGACGGCAAGAAAGACATCAACGCGTGCCATTTTTATATTTAGTTAAATAATTTTATTTTAGGTAAAGTATTTGCATAAATTTTAAATAAATACTACTGTCCTGTGGAAGGTTATACCGTGTTTTTTATAATTTGAGGTAGTACTTGACTTCCCACACCATTTCACAGCACAACTTGGCATTTTTAATGTAATTAGTCGCTTTGAACGATAGTTTCTGTCACTGTGTGATACGCGCGGCAGCTAGAAGCACACTGAAGCGGAAATCCTCACATACACTCGTTTTATCATATGCTTAGTGAGAAGATTGCCCCCGCAAGCGCAGTCAATTGGTTATATAGTCTTTGACTGCAACCGTAAGAAACAATAAAAATGTCTTATTTTATTCGTAAGTATTATAAATATAAGTTTAAAATACAAATTTTCATTTAGTGATGACATTTGCCATGTTGCCAATCCGATATGCATGAGTGAGGAGCGTATACTATGTTTTCTGTAAGAGTGAAAGAGAAAAACAATGGCGGCCGAGATAGCGCATAAATTCATGAACGTCAGGATTGAGGAGCCACCCCTAATTTTTAAAGGAAAATCATACCATCAATTAGTAGTATAAAAAATAATTTTGTAGGACAAATTCTGGAATTTGTAGTATAATACTTTCTAAGGTACATCAATATAAAGCTGGCTCCTCAATCCATACAGTATGGATTGAGGAGCCACCCTAGAACTCGGAAAGTAATGTAGTTACATTTTTGAAAATTTTGTATGTTTTAGTAGGTATTTTGTAGGTTATCTACAAAAAATTACAGTGCGGTACTGCCGAAATTAAATAAAATACAATAGTTTGGTTGTGGCTCCTCAGCCCGTATACAAAAGCGTGAATTCCTGTGAAATTGATCCACATATTAATATATTCGAACTAATGGACAATTAGTAGTATGTATGCTTGAATTTGTAGTATAGAAATAAAATAGCAAGATTAAGTAAATTAGCTAAAAAAACACATGTCATCTGGCTCCTCAATCCAGACACTTGCATTTAAATAATTGACTGTATCTACCTAACTATAGAAGATAATCAAAAGCTTTATATGCCAATATTTAGTAGAAATTTCTACTAAATATCTATGTACAAAATAACATTGTACAATTTGGTCAAAGGAAGTTATGATGATTATTCGATATTCCATATAATTCACTATATAGGGTGACCATATCGATACTGGCAAAGAGAATAAAAATATGGTTAAGTACCCGTATTAAGGTAGCGTATTGTATGTTTTGCTTCGTATGTACAAAACGTTACGCGTACGTAACGTTTTGTAATAATTAATTAATTAGATTATTTATTTATTTATTTAAATAATAAAATGTAATGCGTACGTTAACTTAAAGTAAATGAGACACTAACCCGCATTGGGCCAGCGTGGGAAAGCCTGTTCCCAGCAGTGGGACGTGTAAGGTTGTTGATGATACTCATGTGGTATTTCCGACTGCTGATACAATTGATTATTAAAATGAATACCTACAACTCTTCATACTCTAGTTTTTGAACACGACCAGAAATGGAATTTATCACAATTGCGGTTATATAGCATTTGTTTAAGTTTATAGGAAACATAAACAGAATTTTACAAATTGTCATGAAACTAACTTAGTTCTGGTAAAGAATCATAGATGGCTCTTTTATTTATTTGTTGATTCCTAAATCACGCAAACAGGTTTACATTCTAAAAATTCTTAAGAAAAATGTAACACTTTATCTAGCTTTCGATCACTACTAATAAACCATACATGTTTTGTGGTTTTGATTGAAATCTCAACCTCGACCTTTTGATTAATTATAGTAAGTACTTACCTACATTAAATACTATTGTAGTAATATAAAACTAACTAATTAACAAAGTAAATATAAAAATAAGAAAACCTGAACTCTTAGCATCATAGGATGTAAACTAAAGATTGCGTGGAAAGATTGCTATATCGTTGTTGTTGCTGAGCTGACGTAAATTAACTGTGTCGCGTAGCGGTGATAGAATACTACCACCCTCTTGGGTGACGTAAAAGGCAACTTTCGGACTAAAGACTGCACATACATACATCCAACAGCATAGAACGGCGATAGGCTCATCACCTGTCACGCTGAGCACATCAGCACTCGCTATTTATTGAAAAGTGGACTATGGTAAAGGACTGCTTTAATTTGCTGTCCTTATTGCCTAGTCTCTGTCTAAGCTTTCGGGGATAATAGTCGTGATTATATGTTAGCATGTGTTTGTACCTACTAATTAAGTTTTCATGGAACATTATCAAAATGCAAAGACAAAATATAGAAATTTGGAGTCATTTTTAAAACTGTAGAAAAACATTATCTTTTAAAGCAACTACCTACAACTAATTTAACATTTTTAAAATATTTTGAAGTACAACTTACGATTTTAATGAACCTTTAAAAGAAAGGACTGAAAATGTTGGTATAATATGTAAAAGTCGAAATCACTTTCATGTTTAAATCTTCGAGTTGGCAACATTACGCTAGAGCCGAGTAATAAGCGTGTATACCTACCAAACTGTTGTAAACCGAAGTTTTCAACAGCGGTTTACAACAGTGTGGACAGTTGTTTGCAACGAAAGGAGACCCGGCGTTTTATGCATAAGTTGTATACCTACTTTTTTAATTTTTAATCTGTAATTCATTGTCATCTGGCAATATCTGTCAACAAATGACAGTTGTACAGCCGCTAGCTGTAAAATCAAACATACTTGTGACGGAAAACATCAACGGCGGTTGTAAACTAAGTGAAAGCCTTGTTTTCAACAAGTGTGGACGGAATACAACAGCGCACAGTGTGGGAAAAACGCAATCTAGCGGGATTTAATTCCTAATCGCGCTAACCTAATGGTTTATGTAATAAATAGTGTTATTTAGTGCTTCAATTAAATAATAATACTAGGAAGTTACAAACCATGTTATCTTATTACATTACAAAAAACGTATGCAGTAGGTACAAATTTATTGTTATTTAAATTAATCACTTAATTTACCATCTATCATATTTGAGCTGGATTCTGTTAAGGTTTTTCCGGGAAATGTTACCCATTGAACTCATTGAAAGTTCTCTTACGATAGCAGCAGCAGCATCTCTTTAACCAGATTTTCGAAGATTACATTCAGTCGCAATTATAATTTCTTCAGGGCTAGTGGACTGGAAAAGATTTTGAACTTTTTGTTTTTTTGTTTTATCGCAACATTCCATAAGACATTTTTGTGGTCTTCCTGGTGAGATGGTACATCTCGCAAAACACTATCTGGCCAGTTAATGTAATTTAACCATGTTATATTTTTGTTCAACAAGCGTTCACGATGTCTACCGCTTGCTGCCCATTTTTCTTCAAATTTGCTGCACAACTTTCTTAAAAAGTCCTTAATTTCCTTCACAGCATCTTAAGAAAACTCACTTGATCTTTTACAAACGCAAAAATAGCATTAAATCGCTCGTTTTTTGCGTTTGCAGTCCAAATATCGAAAATTTATTTTTTTGGTATTTCGGTAGGCATTCTGAAAAAGGAAAAAAAATGTATGGGTGTCGCAAAAAATCGCAAAATGTATCAACTGTACTTTAAAGTTAAGCCTCTGCACTATTGAGTAAACTAAAAGAAAATACAGGATAATACGGGCGTTTTGATATATGCACAAATTTGTTTACAAAATCTCTCTAAAAAAAGAATATTTTTACCTCAGCTTTGAAATGATGTTTCTTTAATCATAGTTTCATTATAAGTTCCAAAAAATATACTTGAACTTACCTCAAAGATATACACAATCCAACAATAAACCAAAAAACTCTCTTGTGTCTATAAGTACATAATCAGAAATCGTAATAACAGTTGATGCTTTAAAAATATCGCATGAAATGTAAATGTACGACGAATATTGTTTACCCACTTTAACATTTTTTATTTTTTATTTTGAGTTACTTACAAAACAAATTCTTAAATGCAGAAGTGACTAGTAGGGTCTTAGGTATAAACAGGCAATACGGTATCTTCAATGAATAGATGTCGATATTTTCAATTAAATCCAGCTAGATTGCGTTTTTCTTAGACTGTGCGGCGGTTGTAAACCAGCCTCCGCCAAGGTGACCTGGTGGGGAGGCTTGTTTACAACAGTCTGGTACACGCTTTTTGTGCGTTACAAGCAGTGTTGCCATTTTTAGCAGGATCCTGCTTTTTTAGCATTTAGGCTACCTGCAGCAGGATGTTTAGCATTGTAAAATTTTTCATATTTGGACATATTTCTGTAACTGTTTTTTTAATTATTATTTTAATTCTTTCTTCCAGAATCATAAATCCTAAAATTTTTACGTACATAAGCAACAAATCTACTTATTTAATAGCCCTATTGACATCCCTTCTTTGATATACTTAAATAGTGTAATTAAACAAAATTTGATCCACTTGATTAATAATAATTTTGTATCTTTATTGTACGTACATTAATATAAATGAACTTGGCTTTTTTCAGTAACCACGTTGTATGTAGGTTGAAGATAGCGGTGTTATTTGTAATTTGTTAGAGGCAGTGGCAATACTGCTTACGTGGTTTACAACAACGTCCACACAGTGGACCGCCCGCCAGAGGAATCGCAGCAAGTTTATAAATACGCTCCCGCAAACCAAGGTCGTAGAAAGGTCAACCGAAATTTCGTTGCAAACATCTGACTACTTTAATACATTTTTAAATATAGGAAAAGCAAAGAGATTGATCTCATACAGTCTTAATATAACGTTATACGTAATGTGTGTTATGCATCATTACATTTTTTGTCAAATAAAGGCTGTTATATAAGTGACAACTTATTTCTTTACTTTCGAACTTTAACTTTAACATACAAACATACATATAATTACGACTATTATTCCCGAAGGGTTAGTCAGAGACTAGGCAATTAGGACAGCAAAAGCGACTGTATTAAGTAGAGGATAAACTATGGTAGAGTACTCTCTACCATAGTCCATTTTTCACCAAATAGCGACTGCTCATATGTCAAGTGTAAGTTGTAATTTCACCTGATGGAGAGCTATCACCGCCGCCCATGGACACCCGCAAAACCAGTGGAATCGCAGACGCGTTGCCGGCCTTTAAGGAAGGAATAGGTTTAAGGAAGGAATAGGAATTGGGAAGAGGGGTGTGGGGGAGGGGCCTCCGGAACCCTCACTGGTCGGACAAAACACAACAGCACCAAGTGCCATTATTTAGCACCACCCAGGGGTCACGTGTAGGGTCTCAGGGGTAAACCTACGGACGCGAGTAACTATAACCCCCAAAAATTACTTTTATAAGAATCAATAGTAAAATGTATCGATTAGACTTTTTTATTTATAAGGTTCGGCTTAAAAGCTTTTGATGCCAGTGCTGTAAAGTATTACAAAATGGCAGATGTGGTAGATAGGACATGATGAAAGTTTCACTTTGATTCCTTTTATAATGTTTAAACATAATTTAATAGGTACGGAGTATCTTTTAGATATTTGTTTACATTAATTAGGCTGTAATTTTATTCAAACAATGTATTTTATTTCCCAGATTTAGGTCTTATATATCTGTCATCAGAAATAGGTTCTGATAAAAGTTTAACGTTTTAAACCCTTAACAAATGACATTACTGAATAAAAGGAACATGATGTGATTACAACAGTCCAGTGTAATATAGGTTTTAAAAATGCAAAGCTAGGTATGTATTTATCCAATATCATCGACACTTTTTCATACTTATTATGAAAAAGTGTCGAAAAGAAAGAACAAAATTTGCGTTAAAATTATATAAATAATATTTATAACATTATAATTGTTAAGTTCATAATAATATATATTTTGTTAAAACTTAATGTAAAGAACAATTTGTCCTGTTTTCATTCATATAACATGGTCACCCTTAGTGAATTGTATGGAATATCGAATAATCATCATAACTTCCTTTGACCAAATTGTACAATGTTATTTTGTACCTAGATATTTAGTAGAAATTTCTACTAAATATTGGCATATAAAGCTTTTGATTATCTTCTATAGTTAGGTAGATATAGTCAATTATTTAAATGCAAGTGTCTGGATTGAGGAGCCAGATGAAATGTGTTTTTTTAGCTAATTTACTTAATCTTGCTATTTTATTTCTATACTACAAATTCAAGCATACATACTACTAATTGTCCATTAGTTCGAATATATTAATATGTGGATCAATTTCATAGGAATTCACGCTTTTGTATACGGGCTGAGGAGCCACAACAAAACTATTGTATTTTATTTAATTTCGGCAGTATCGCACTGAAATTTTTTGTAGATAACCTACAAAATACCTACTAAAACATACAAAATTTTCAAAAATGTAACTTCATTACTTTCCGAGTTCTAGGGTGGCTCCTCAATCCATACTGTATGGATTGAGGAGCCAGCTTTATATTGATGTACCTTAGAAAGTATTATACTACAAATTCCAGAATTTGTCCTACAAAATTATTTTTTATACTACTAATTGATGGTATGATTTTCCTTTAAAAATTAGGGGTGGCTCCTCAGTCCTGACGTTCATATAAATTCTATGAGCTCATTGGTCAACTACCAAAAGTTAAAATATTGTCTATCTCTTTTTAACAATAGGCTAATGATATGATTTTCCCTTTCTATGTGTATTACGTCATAGAAATAATTTCGACATTTTAAAATGCAATTCATTCACGTAATTTATAAAAGGTCATTGCGGAAAAGAGTAATAGGGCTACCACACTGTTGTAAACCGACGTTTACAACAGCCGTTTACAACAGTGTGGTAGGTTGTTTTCAACGAAATTTCGGTCAACCTTTCCATGACCTTTGTTTGCGGGCGCGCGTTGAAAACCGCTGTGTTGCCACTGCCTTAAACACCATTACACACAAACCGCTATCTTCAACCTACAACCTACATACAACGTGGTTACTGGAAAAAGCCAAGTTCATATATAAGGTGACTGCTAGAAACCGCCAAAAACTTCTAGGGCTGGTCAGGTCAAGTGTTTCAAACATGACAAAAATGACAAAAAAGAAATCGTGTTTTTTTAAATTTTTAATTAAATAATTCATTTTGTATATTTTAATTAGATGGTCTTTGAGTATCTAATTTATTTTAAACCAATAACATAAGAAAAATAAAATTAAAAACAATTAAAAATAACGATTATTTACAACGCGCGGGCAACGAACGGCTGGCCGGCCGACTGTTGACCCGTAAGCGTTGTCAGCTGGGCGATAAGTACCTACGTTAGTCTGCAATCACGACACCCTTTTTATTTTCCTTTAATTGAAATGTGCGTAAGTATAAGGTGCAGTTGAGTCCAACGCCACTTTTTAACTGTAATTATGGTAAGTGTTATGATGTATGAACGTAATTTCAATTCAATCCTAGTAAATATCTATCACACCACACATTATGAGAAGTTACAATTATCTTTCCTTACAAATGAAAGATCAATGGGTAGTTGGGTAGTTATCTAATATCGCGTCCGCACGCTAAGCACTTGCCGCTAACTCCAAACCAAATGACCAGATGACCTTTCATGTCCTCGACAACTAAACAGCCTAAAGCATTGTGATAAGTTACCTATGTTATGTTGTTGTTATTCAAGCGGTTATTTTACTATTCAGTCTTACCTATTTATTTACACTAAATTAAGTCAAACTAATGTCTCGCATGAAAGGCAACGTTAATACCTAAAAAGCTGCGTAATTAATAGGTGTCGGTAGGTACTTACTTACATGGTGTTAGAGGCATTCCAGTTTATTACATCAGCGAACAGGAAAGGTGATAAGCTTCCCATCACACCTCACAGGCTTTGGACTGTCAAACTAACGTAATATTACATAAAAATTAAACCTTCGCCAAAATAACGTAAATAAAATAAAATTTATTAAAGGACGAACTAAAATAACTCTTGTGATCGGCACATTATTATTACACTTATTTAACGTGTTTAAAAGAACACCACCTGTTCTACCTACAAGTCTAATACGACTTAACACCCATTTGTTACACAAAACATTAATTTGGTACTGAACTGATTACTTTATTCACGGTAGCCTATTCATAATAATACTAATCCTTTACTAATTAACTCATACTAGTTATTAGTTTAATCACCCACACACAAATGCACCTCACATACACACCAAAACTTTCCCGAGGAAACTGCACACACCTGCTGCGCTGCGCTGCGCAAGAGACTCAAGTGAGTTCAGTGACTCGACTCAGCACAGCAGTGCCACAGTGCGATTCTCTAAGTTAAAGCCGTAACGTTGGTACACCGCCTGCCGCAGCGATAAGAATTTACTCTGTCTCTTTCATATTCATAGAATTGGAAAGAGACAGCAGATCGTCTACGTGTCGCTCGCTTGCGCATCTTGCATCTTTGATTTTATTCGGCAGTCAACTTATGCATTCTGTCAGGTGCATTCGCGTCGCGTGTGCGTAAAAATGCCTAAAGCACGCCGAATTAGTGTAATAATAATTATGTGCCGATCACAAAAGTTGTTCTAGTTTATCCTTTAATAAATTTTAATTTATTTACGAAATTTTAGCACAGGTTTTTACTTTTATTTAATCATTATTACATTAGTTTGACAGTGGGAAGCTTATCACCTTTCCTGTGCGCTAATGTAATAAACTGGAATGCTCTATAACACCACGTAAGTACCTGCCTACCTATCAATTACGCAGCAGTTTAGGTATCAACGTTGCCTTTAATGCGATACATTAGTTTAACTTAATTTAGTGTAAGTAGGCAAGACTGAATAGTGAAATAACGCTTGACTAACAATAACACAAAATAGGTAATACATACTTATTTTAGTTTAGTTGTCGTAGACATGAAAGGTCATCGTTCGGTCGTTGGTCGTACCTTAGATAACTACCTACATTTGATCTTTCATTTGTAAGGAAAGGTAGCTGTACCTATCTTCTCATAATGTGTGATAGATTTTTTTTTGTAAGACGTAGGGTAGGATTGAGTTGAATTTACGCTCATACATAACACATATCATAATTACAGTTAAAATGTGGCCATAACTTGATGCAATCTATAATCGTTGGACTTAACTGCACCTTATACCTACGCACATTTCAATTAAAGGAAAATAAATGGGGTCTCATGATTGCAGACTAACGTAGGTACTTAACGCCCAGCTGACGACGCGGACGTGTCAACCGACGGCCTCCCGGCAGTTCGTTGAACTTCGTTGCCCGCGCGTTGTAAATAATCGTTATTTTTAATTGCTTTTCATTTTATTTTTCTTATGTTATTGCTTTAAAATAAATAAGATACTCAAAGACAATCTAATTAAAATTTACAGAATGAATTATTTAAAAAAAAATGAAAAAAAACACGAATTTCATTTTTGTCATATTTGTCATGTTTAAAACACTTGACCTGACCAGCCCTAGAAGTTTTTTGCGGTTTCTAGCAGTCACCTTATACACTCGGCGTCAAAAAAATCGCACCTTTTAAAAATCATCTTTAAAAATTCTTAAACCTTATGTAGAGGATAGTGTTGGGTATCATTAGAAAGGTAACAAAAAGGAGTATCAAAAAACAATTAAATTTAACTTTCTGTTTAATTATAATTATACAAACAACATTAAAATTAATAAAATAATAAAAATCCTTAATTAAGTCCTAATTAACAACAGATAATTTACAAAGAAAAATGTACAAAAGGTGTCTTAAAATTAACTTAAAATCTAGTGTTACCCCCCCTTGCCCTGATCACGGCTTCCATACGGTCCCTCATGGACCTCACCAACTTCAGAAGCTCTTCTTGAGGGATAAGCCCCCATTCTTCAATCACCGCGTCTTGGAGCTCCTGTAGAGTCGAAGGAGCTGGATCCCGAGATCGAACCTTACGTTTAAGATGGTCCCAGAGGTGCTCTATAGGATTCAGATCCGGACTTCGCGCTGGCCACTGCATCACAGAGATTTGGGACCTCTGCAAGAAGTCGCTCACGATGCCTGCAGTGTGAGCGCGAGCGTTGTCGTGCATTAATGTGAACCCCTCGCCAAAAGATTCGGCAAAGGGGACCACATGCACTTCCAGGACCTCAGTGACATAGCGGCGAGCAGTCAGCGACCCTTGTCCGCGAGCACCTCCAGTCCGGGAGACGCAGACAAGGTCGGTTTTGCCGGCAGCAGACATACCGCCCCAGAACATGCAGGATCCGCCACCATATTCCACCGTCTCCTGGATGCAGGCTTGGGCGAAACGTTCACCCTGCCTCCGGTATACTCTTCTCCGTCGGTCGTTGCAGAAAAGACACACTCGCGTCTCGTCTGAGAAGAGAACAGCTCTCCACTGCTCAAGGGTCCAATCGACGTGGTCACGAGCAAACTGCAAGCGGGCTCGCCGATGCGCTGCAGTCAATTTTGGACCCGTAGCAGCTCTGTGGGCCGCTATCTTCTTCTCCTTCAATCTTCTTCTAACCGTAGATACGCTTACGGTGCGTCTGCGAACTGCCTGGAGCTGCTGTTGCAACTCAACAGCGTTGGAGAAACGATTTCTCAAAGAGTTCGACACAACGAACCGGTCGTCTCTTTCCGAAGTGCAGCGACGTCTACCCGAACCGTGTCTGCGGATATAGCCACCGGTCTCTATGAAGCGCTGGTACACTCTTCGAACGAAATAACGGCTCAGGTTCAGTTGCCGGGCGACATCACACTGCCGCACCCCTGATTGCAGTAGTGCAACCACTTGAGCGGCTTTATCAGCTGTGGTATCCATCAAAATCTGTGCGTGTGTCCTCTTCAACGGTTGAATAGCGAATGACCCACATTGAACCCGTGTTGACCGTTTTATACCCACAAAGGAAGCGCAACTAGCAACTCTCACGGGTAGCAAAATTTGCATCGAATTTTTGTGACACTTTATTTGTTGCATTAGGTTTTATTTGATAATGAAAAGTAATGTTTTTTATTAAGTTAATTAAGTAACCTTGTAAATAAAATCATAATTAATGCGACTGCATGTGCATATCAAGAGTAAATGACATTTGAAAGTGATTTTCTAAGAGGTGCGATTTTTTTGACGCCGAGTGTATATTAATGTACGTACAGCGCGGTATTTTTTACATCTTTAAAAGCTCGTATTTAGCTAATAATTATTTAAATTTAATCGCGTTTTTCTCCAGTAAATTAATCATTTTTTTAAAATTGCCTTACTACTTAGGTATATATATCAAGGAAGGGATGCCAATAGCGCTATTTTTCTTTTAGAAATCGGTGATCAAATCATCAAGTTTTCAATTTCTTTTTGCATTTTTAATTTGCTTTTATGTATTTTATTGTGATTTATCGAACTATTATCGCTAAGATAAATTAACATGGATGTTTAAACAAATTAACTTAAAGTGGACTTTTGATCACAAAACACCTACAGAAACGAAAGTTACGCCATCTAGTGGCCAGTATACCTTAACTATTGATCTGCTCATTGATCGGGAAAAGAACTTGATCAAGTAGTTACTTCAGTACACAAAAGGCCGCTGCACAATTTATTAACTTTTGTGCCGAAAAAATATTTATCACATTGCTATTGCCGAACAAAACCCAAAGGTTTAGTAAAAAATAATAATAAGAGTAATGCATGCCAAATATTATTGGTGTAATAACTTATTTTTTTATTTAAATTGAAAACGCTTGGAAGCGCTAGTAACCCAAAGCACTTGATTAAAAAGTTTGATTCAAATCATCAAAAGAGGACGCTGTTGAAAATTGAAGTTGCTAAAAAAATAACAAGATGGTGCTAGTATGTAAAAAATGCAATTTAAACATAACAAAAAGAGATATAATCTGCTGTATTTGTCAAGAATACTTTCATTTGGACTGTACTAGCATCGGCGAAAAAATGTTTTATCTAAAGACACGAGAAAGCAGGAAAAAATGCCAATGTGATGGATGTAAATACAAACATGATACAAATATTCAAATAACAATTCCAACCGAAAATTCTTTTGAGACACTGCTGACTGAAAGTGATACTGAAACACATGATCAACATGAGTATGTCACATTGCGTAGCCAACAAAAACCAACATCTCTGCCGGATTTGACCACATCATATGTTTCTATATCGTCGGACACTAACAATGAGGATAATCTAGTAAATAGTGAATTAATGTCTGAAATACACAGATTAAAAATGTATTAGAAATGGCCAATAATGAGATTGAGAACTTAAATTTACTAAACCAGAATTTAATTAGTAAAACCTATGAACAAGAAAAACTTATCAAACTTTACAAAGCACTTAGCATCGATGTACCAGATTTAAGCAAAAGGACAAATAAGTCTTGCGAATCCACACCGATAGAAAGAAAAACTAGACTAATGAAAAAAGGGAAAACTATCAGCTGTTCTAATATAAACATCCAAATACCGACGAAGCATCGTGACAAAACGACTCCGCTGCCGCCGCCGTCGCCGCCATCTTCTCAAAAGAAACCGGCTACCTACGTGTCCACAGCTGATATTGATGACAACACAAAGAAAATTAAAAGACCGGTGAAAGTCTGTCTTATTAGCAGTATAAATGACGATAAAAAGTCGAAAATATTGAGAAGACAATTTGAAGATTTACAGCTGTGTCACTACCGCATACCAGGAGGAGGAACTGAACAACTATTAAGTGGCTTAGAAATCAAGTTGGAGAAGTATACACATACTGATTATTGTATTGTAATGTTGGGAGATTCTGATTTTAATGTATCTAAAGATTATGTTTCCTTAGTAAAAACATTGAGATATAAGCTCATGTCTGTACAGCATACAAATATCATTCTATGCGTACCAACATTTAAATATCATTATGGGGCAAATATTTTTACGAAAAGGCTTGAAATGTTCAATGAGTTAATTTTTAATGACAATTTTAAATACGAATACTGTTATATTCTCGATACAAATAAGAATATTCCATACTCATTTGATATGTTTTCAAGGCATAATTGAATTATTAATAATCGTGGATTCGGAATTATTGTAAACGACTTAGCACAATTAATGCATGGCATAAATAATGAAATGGTATTTGATGACCAATTAATGGTGAATTTGACCTCTCATAATACAGTTCATAAAAAAAACACTTGTACAAAAAATAACTATTCCTTTCGAGCCTAAATTTTTTACCATTATGAGTCAAAACATTCAGTGCTTGACAAACAAGGTGGATGATTTGAATATTTCTGTTGGATTCTAACTATGACGTGGATATTATTGTAATAAGTGAACATTGGTTGTTGCCCGACAATTATCATCTGTACCCATTGGAGGGCTACGACTTGAGTGCTAAATACCTACGCCAAAAACATGTTCACGGTGGCTATATTTACCCGAAACAATATAAATTTCAAAGAGCGTTTAGATATACAAGCTTACACAATAGAGTTCGTTGTAGAATTTTGTGCAGTGGAAGTTCCTGAACATAATTTGTTAATAATATCCGTATATCGACCTGAAAGAGACATAGGCAGGTTTTTTGAACAAATTCAAGCTTTACTTGAATACCTTTCTAAACATTCCATCCGTAAAAAAAATATCATAGCTGGAGACATAAACCTAGATATTACGAAAAAGACAAAAAACTCTAAAATTATTAGAAACCTTTTACAATCTTTCGGTCTCCGTTGCATAATCTAATTTAAATTATTTGGAACATATTCCAAAGTCTGAATTGGCATGTCAGTATGTTGCAGCTCAATAGAAGCCGCTGAGCTAGCCATGTTATTGGCTAAATACTTAAAATAAAATGATAGCGAATTTGCTATCTGTCGCTTAAAATAAGTCTTAAGATAATATTTATCTTTTGTCAATATAAAATTATTATGTAATAATTTATTTATGTCTATTAATTCTACTTTCTTTTCATAGAAAGCCATTGTATTCAATGTCAAATTAAGCTTAAATCTATAATTATTTTCTTCGTGTGGCAAGTTTTTACTGTAAGGAAGTGTGAACATTATAATTTTTGGAATATTTAAAGAAAGTAATTTTTCATAAAAGTTAACTAATACTTTTTTGTTTACATTTCCCCTTTTCCCATGTAAAATAATAACAGTTTCTACATTATTAAGGTCATGTGAAATCAATTTTTTCATTATATCATGGTATGTCAAACCAGGCATACAATAATTTAAGACAGTTTGCCCCTCAGTGTTTAAAAATTGACCCAACCCTCTTCCAATTTCATCACTAAACATTAGAGTGCTACTTTTAGTACATTTATTGTCTTTTTGGTAAGAAATATTGGAATTCAAACTGGACAAACCATGGCATAGCTGCTTAGGAGGTGAGGGATCACACACTGGTATGGACATGGAATGCTCCGAGGCAGCCAGGCCTGCCGCCAGGGATTGCCTAGACTCATTATCAAAGTTCTCAGTCCGAGAACTATCCAAAAGGTTATTTAGGGCCAGTATGTATTCCCCAATCTCCTTCTTTGAGGACTCATACCTAGTAGTCATACTTGTTAATGACTCCTGCAAACTAGTTAACTTATAATTTAATTTTTCAATTTCAATGTCATATTTTAATTTATTGTTTTCTAATAATGATGAACACTCATTTAATTTATTAACTAATTGTAATCTTTCTTTAATTAATGTTACATTTTTCTTCATACAGACTTTTTTTTTCATTAAAAGTTGAGTTTTCTTAGTACATTTATTTAATTTAATATATTTTTTTAATTTATTTCTGCTAACTACATTTAACAGGCTGGATAGTGGCACTGGAATAAATACTATCCTCCTTTGTTAAGTCAATTGTTACCAAAGGATTAATATTAAATGAAGCAGAAACTATTTCAGGCGCACAGCTAACTAACTCGTCGAACAGACTTTTTTTTTTATTTTTTTTATACCAAGCCCGGCAGATGACCCCACTCCACCTGATGTTAATTGGAAATGAGGTCCAGGCGCGAGGACAACTGGTGCAGCGTAAGAGACGTAGCATTAGTCATCCTCACTCTGCCGGCCCACAAAGTGCTTCTTCACGCCTCGTTTGAAGGACCCTATGTCATAGGTAGGAGGGAATACGTGTGCTGGTAGACTATTCCATCTTTTGGAAGTGCGGCAAAGAAACGAGTCACCAAATTTCTTTGTGCGTGATGGAATGTGAGAGACTGTAAATTGGTGACTCCGGAGAGCAGCACGCGTACTCCTATGGAGGAAGGGAGAAGGAGGGATGAGGTCAAAGAGTTCTTCAGAGCACTCGCCATGGTATAAACGGTAAAAGACGCTGAGTGACGCAATATCTCTACGTAATTGCAAAGGCTCGAGAGTTTTAGTGAGTTCCGCATTGCCGATAATGCGCACAGCGCGGCGCTGCAATCTGTCCAAGGCATCGAGAAGGTACTTTGCGAAGCCGTCCCAAAGGTGAGAGCAATACTCCACGCAAGACTGCACCTGTGTCTTGTATAATAGACACAACTGATCAGGCGTGAAGAATCGCTGCACCTTGTTCAGGACACCGAGTTTACGTGAGGCATTTTTAATCACGGTTTTGATGTAGTCCTTTTGGTTCAGATCGCAGCGGATATCCATACCGAGCATGTTAATACTGCTCTGCAGGCCTAGAGATGTACCCTGAAGAGAAGGAAGGGGAAGGAATGGCGACTTTTTCGCTGTGAACGCGCACACCTGTGTTTTCTTGGCATTGAACTCTACTAGATTATCGGAGCCCCATTTAGAAATGAGATCCAACACCCGATCGAGCTCAATGACAAGATTTGCTCGCTTCATTTCGGTGTCTACCCGCCCAGCCGTTGGGTGACCGTTATATCCCCCATGCACTGTGCTATCATCTGCATAGCAATGAATGTTTCCAAGAGGAAGCATGTCATTGACATGCAGAAGGAACAGCGTGGGGGATAGAACGGAGCCCTGAGGAACACCAGCGTTCACTGACATGAACCGCGAAGCGCATCCATCCGAAAGGACACGGATTCTACGCTCATGCAGGAAGCTAGCAATCCAGGTACAGAACTGAGCGGGCAAACCGTATGTCGGGAGCTTGGAGAGAAGAGCTTTGTGCCAGACCAGATCAAAAGCCTTGGCTATGTCAAGGCTAACTGCCAGTGACTCGCCACGCTTGTCAATAGCCTCACCCCAGAGATGTGTGACGTACGCTAGAAGATCACCCGTTGACCGTTTTGGCCGAAACCCATATTGACGATCGTGAATTAGGGAGTGATCTTCTAGGTATCGAATAAGCTGTTTGTTCAATATTCGTTCTAGGATCTTACACAACACTGAAGTTACGGCTATAGGGCGGTAATTAGTCGGATCTGACCGATCTCCTTTTTTAGGGATCGGTTGCACATTAGCTTCTCTCCAAGATTCCGGCACACAACCCGAAGAGAGCGAGAGACGGTACAGACGCGTTATCACAGGGGCCAACTCCGCTGCACACATTTTCAGAACTATTGCTGGGATGCCATCAGGACCGTTAGCTTTCCGGACATCGATTGACTGCAGCTCCGCACGGACATCACACTGCCTGATTTTAATATCAGACATTGTGTGGCCACAGTGAGGAATTGAGGGTGGCTGTGCATCACAGTCATCGATCCGGGAGTTAGCCGCAAAGAGTTTGGCCAGGAGATCGACCTTTTCCTGCGGCTTGTGAGCTAAAGTTCCGTCAAGACATCTCAGTGGTGGCAGCGAGGGTTGGCAGAAGTTGGATTGCACGGCTTTGGCCAGACGCCAGTAGCTACGGCTGCCCGTAGGATGCGTCAGGAGTTCTTGGCCTACTCGTGCAACGCGCTGGGCATCCGCTCTAATGTAGGCCCTCTTACACGACTTGGTGGCATTATTATAGGCTGCTTTTAGCGAGCGAGTTTCGGGATCCCCATGAGCTTTACCTCTGATCCAAGCGCGGTATGCCGTCTGTTTGCTTTCAACAGCGCTGGCACACTCGCGATTGAACCAGCGGTTGCGTCTGCCTTTGCTGATGACATAGGAGTGTGGAATATAGTATTCCATTCCTAATACTATCTCATCAGCAACGGCAGTGGCGCGGCGTAGTGCCAAATCTGGCGTTTCGAAATCGCTGTTGGCGGGCGCGATGCCAAGGGCACTGTGCTGGATATCAAGCAATGATCCGAGGAACCTAAAGGAACTCGAATCTCCACCCGGTATCCAGCTGGGCGACTCGTCAGCAGAAGGTCGAGTAAGGAGGGCGCATGGCCAACTATGTCTGGGATCCTGGTGGGCTGGTTCACCAGTTGCGTCAGGTCATGCGTGAGAGCGAATGCGTGGGCAGTTCTACCAGCATGGTCTGTTTTGGAGGAACCTAACCACAACTCATGGTGGGCGTTGAAGTCCCCCAAAAACACCAGTTCCGCCGATGGAAACCGCTCCTGCGCATCATCTGATGTTCAATTAGTCGAGTTGTCTCTATGTCGCCGTTATGGGATCGGTAGACGCAGACGTAGACACGGCAATGAGAGCCTAAGTCGACGTGTACCACTAGGAGGGAGAAGGAAGGGTCCTCCAGACAGCGCAGACGGCGACAGCAAACATCCGCCCGAACGAATAAGCAAACTCCGGCTTTGGCTTTGAAGGATTCTTCAAGCACAAAGCCGGGATAGTTCAGGTAGGTGGTGTCAGCTGGGCGGATTATTTGCGTCTCCGTCAGGAACAACATTGCTGGCCGTGCCGTCTCGAGATGGTGGTGGACGGCATTGAGGTTTGCATGGAGTCCGCGGATGTTAGCGAACTCCACCTCAAACGGTAAGGTTGTGGTGGGGGTGTGCACCGCTGTAGTACCAGTTTTGTTGTTAGGCGCTGTCATTTTAGGAGTGGAAAGAGAGAGGCGTGAATCGAGAAAATGATGCCGCGATGCGAATGGTCAAAGTGTGGTGGCCTGTTTCCCCAGGAATTTGCCCACAGACGAGTATTATTAACCTGCCGAACGGAAGGGCCCCCGAACCCCCCCGGGAATGGCCGCCGGGACCCCACCTTCCGGTCACCAACCGGCACGACGGACCACCCCGAGATTATGCGTGGCATGGTGAGGCAGCCTCACGAGCTGGTTAGGCTCGCTTGGGCCCCTGTACTGTGCCACGGGCGGCCAGCGGGACAACCGTTTCTACGGGTCTCCCTGGTCGGCAGGTTAACGAAGTCCTCCTGGCACTGGTTTGACGGAAGCCTCCACAGACCAAATACATCGCAGCATCATCCTCTCGAGCTCTGGTTATACGCTGGCTGATCCCGAAACGCGACCGACAAGCAGTCACTTGACGGGTTTTACACCATGCGTACGGTGGTCACCAACCAGACGGGTCAAGCCCTACCACCAGTGGAGCAGATCATCGCTCGAAAGAGTCCGTTAGTCGCTTTTTACGACACCCACCGGACGGAGAGAGGGGCGGCGATTAGTATTCTTTCTCCGTCACCGCACGGAAAGGTTTGGTTCTGTATGGCAGTTACTTGTAATTTGTCACATTCTAGAGTACTTATACTACAATTAGCCTCATGTAACTGCCTTTCCAACCCAGAGATACGCACAAGGGCCTGCTCATACTCATCCCTGCATTGGTCGAACCCGTCTACTAACAACTGAAGCTTGTCCCGTTCCTCAATAATACAATTACACTCAGAATGTAATGAAGACATCTCTTTTTTCAATTTATTGTTTCTATCCAGTAAGTCCAACATTTCCTTTTCATTGTCATCTCTTTCCCTATTCAATTGTTTGATTTACTCCTTGGATGCCTTCAATTCCTGCAAAGCCAGGTGGAGCTTAGACTCTTCCTGACGAGCCAAGGCCTTTCTAGTACCAGTATACATTTTGAATTGATAAAATGTTTAATGTACTTATAGCAATTAGAACCAGGGAGATACTCAACCAATGTTATAAAGTTAACTGAAATTTAAAAAAAAAAGAGAAGTACCCTTTTTAGCAAATAAAATAAAGGTGTACTTAACTAAAATGTTCTCTTTAAAAGTATGTTTATTTAGAATGCAGGTTGGTAGGTTTTAACGACTGTCATATTACGATACCAACCGGGACCAACGGATTAACGTGCCTTCCGAAGCACGGAGGAGCTCGAGATGTTTTTAATTTGGTCACCCATTCAGCGGCCCGGCGGCATTGCAAAAGTGGCTTATTAAAAAGTCTTATTATTTCTTACAAATTATCGTCAATTCGTGAGTGAATATTTTTATTTGATGTTTTCTACGATATTTTTATTGCATAACAGTGCGTGTTTAAACATTGAATTGAATAAGATTGCGTGCAATTTAAGTGCTACCTATTTCATACAAAACGTATTTTATTTGTTTAAATAAAAATATGATATTTACAATCACAAAATAGGTACATTCACAAAACTAGATAGAAGCTCAAAGTAGGCAGATGTATAAGCAGCCCTATCGCGTGCTTACGTACCGCGCGGCTGTAGGCATTTTTTTCAAAGATAGGGCCGAGTTATATTACTCTATATTATATGACCCTGGTGGAACTTTAAAACGATACGCCGGCCTTGCTCATCATAGATGCGCGCGCAGTACTTTATCATTATTTTGCTGCGATGTTATTTTAAAACTGCTATATCTCCTAAGACATTCATTGAAATCGAATGATGAAAAGAGCAATTTTGTTATAAATTAAATACTTGTGATGAATAACGTATTTATATGGATAAGGATTAATATCTTTATTTTTGAAATTTTGCATTCACAATGCTATATAGATAACGGATAAAATGTTTACTAGAAAAAAATCAACCAGCCAACCAACAATCAACGACCTTTGGATTGCCGGTCCACTGCTCTGCCGCAGTGGACCACCACCGGCAATCCAAAGGTCGTGGGTTCGAATCCCACTCGAGCTTCCTGAGACTGGTTGATTTTTTCTAGTAAACATTTTAATGGATTAATTAATACACCTTCGCAAATAATGCCTTATTTTAGAACAAATTTGGTTAGCATAAAAAAGGTTATGTGAGCCAACCTTAAAAGATAGACGTATGCTGTCGCAGACTTTTTTTTAGAACTTTTAAGGGAGAACAATTCTGTTATACATGATTTTTGCAAAAACTTTAACCGTTTACGCAGCGCACGCATCGGAAGCTCTCAAAAGAAAAAAAACCCCGATTTTGAAACATTCTTAATTGGTGCTCCGCTCTTATTGGTCTTAGCGTGATGATACATAACCTATAGCCTTCTTCAATAAATAAGCTATCCAAAACTAAAAGAATTTTTCAAGTCGGACCAGTAGTTCCTGAGATTAGCGCGTTCAAGCAAATAAACAAACTCTTCAGCTTTATAATATTAGTATAGATAATAGTAAATCTTTTTCGACCGTTGATGGATCAATTTGGTTCAGTAAGTGCTGATCCACCGACGTCACACGCGCATCAAGGACGGATCAAAGTACCTATATCAGTTAGCGCGAAGCGGGGCTGAGTAAAAACGTGAAATAGGCATTGAGTTATGAGTTATAATGTACTACGTACTAGAGAAGACATCTCAACTAGATCGTTTGTAACACCCGTTAGAGCCAGCTCGCTCCAACTGTTATGTAGTAGTCTGTGGCAGGCGCTAGACGCAACAATACAAGTGTATTCTGTGTTCTATTTTATTAAAATAAGCCTTTATGTGTGCTAAAGTACTGTTTAAACCACTTAGGAAATACAAATAAAACCAAAGGAATCACTTTTCACCTGGAAATACGTACTAAATTATCGATGTAACATGCATTTGACTATTATTTTATCAAATCGCCGAGACATCAAGCGGCGGCCATGCTTCGGTAAAATGCATATAGTAACAAAATTTCTGTTTTGTGCAGAAGTGACACTTTTAACGCGTTATGTGAAATAATTGCTAGGCTTGGGATTATGGTGGCAGTTTGATTGGTGATTTTGTTAGAAATAATTAACTTACCTAAAATACTTTTTATTAATAAACTTGACCGTTTTTTTTTATATTATTAAATATATTATTTATATATTAGATATTTACCTCCGGGGTATCACAGGATTCACACAGCGTAAAAAATAACCTTATTCTTTAGCTCCGACGCACCGTTTCTGAGACATTTTTATTTATATTTTAGTACTACTACCTAGGCATAAGAAAAAGTACGCATGTATATAAATGTATTTGGTCATAAATAAACGCAAAGAGTTTCTTTCATTTATAACTTTATACATATTATCAAACCATAGTAAGTATTATCTGTGGTTTGATCTGAAATAATAAAATGTAATAAAGATTGAATTCTAATGAAAGGTAGAATATATTTTTTACCGTTTAGTTATCCATGGACACGTTATTCATCTGTTCATCTCACTGAATACAAATATTTATGTATACAAAATTTATTTCATGTCCACCAAACAGTCACCACTCACCACCCATCAAAAACGGTCCACCCTAATGGGTGGACCATTTTTGACGTCTTAATAGACGAATTAAACTCGACGCGGTTGTGTCGCTTAATTACCGATTTTCTATGGCCACCTTCCAGCTCCATCATCAGACCATGGTTACTATATCTACCAGCAAAGTACTCGTCAAGACGAATCAAACGAGCCCATACTCGATGGGGTTATGTTGTTTAATAACTGAGTTCCTATGGCCATCTTCCAACTTCATCATCAGACCATAGTTATCATCTAAAAATAAAGTACTCGTCAAAATGAATGAAACGAGCCAAAACTTCATAGGGTTGCGTCTTTTATTACAGAGTTCCTATGACCACCTTCCAGCTCCATCACCAGACCCTAGTTACCATTAAAAGACAAACTACTCGTCAAGACGATTCAAACGAGCCCAAACTTGATGACGTTGTGTTGTTTCATTGCAAAGTTCCAATGGCCACCTTTCAGCTCCATCATCAGATCAGCACCATGTCATCATAATATTGCATTATCACGCGATTTACACATGTATGAAAAATTTCAGCTTGATCAGTAACCGGGAAGTGGGTCAAAATTGAGTTCCAAAATTCCCCCCGAACAAGACATAATACATACATTGCAAGTTAAATAAAAGCTTGTAAAAAAATCGTTTTTAAAAAACAAGCATTTATTTAAATGCGCTAAAAATAAACTCACCAAACTACCCTACCCATTAAGACGAATCAAACTCGACGCGGTTGTGTCGCTTAATTACTGAGTTCCTATGGCCACCTTCCAGCTCCATCATCAAACCCTGGTTACTATCTAGCACCAAAGTACTGGTCAAGACGAATCAATCGAGTCCGTACTCGATGGGGTTATGTCATTTAATTACTGAGTTCCTATAGCCATCTTCCAGCTCCAACATCAGACCCTGGTTACCATCTAGCACCAAAGTACTCTTCAAGACGAATCAAACGAGCCGGATTCGATGGAGTTGCGTCGTTTTCATTACAGAGTTCCTAGGACCACCTTCCAGCTCCATCATCAGATCTGACCCTGGTAACCATCTAAAAACGAAGTACTCGTCAAGACGAATAAAACGAGCCGAAACTTGATGGGGTTGCGTCGTTTCATTACAGAGTTCCTATGACCACCTTCCAGCTCCATCATCAGACCCTGGTTACCTTTGAAAGACAAACTACTCGTCAAGACAATTCAAACGAGCCCAAACTCGATGAGGTTGTGTTATTTTATTGCGAAGTTCCTATGGCCACCTTCCAGTTCCATCATCAGATCAGCACCACATTATCATAATATTGCATTGTCACGCGATTTAAACATCTACAAAATTTCAGCTTAATTGGTAACCGGGAAGTGAATCAAAATTGAGTTGCAATATGCACTCGAACAAAAGATATACATACGAGTACATCATTGAGGTATTAAACTAGAGTAGACGTCCCATACAAAGATTGTGCTCAGCTAGGTGACAGCGGGCATCACGTGGTACGTTGGGGGCGGGGGCTAGGTTGATATAGAGTAGTCCGAGAGCGCGCAGATGCGACACATTATTGAATATAGTTTTATCGTATTGTAAAAGAATATTGTTAAAAAAATATGCAAATCAATATTTTATTGAACGTTGTTAATTGTAATATTTTAAAATGAGTAAATTAATACTAAAAATAAAGAAGTATATAATTTATTAGTAAAAACATTTATATAAGTAATAATTATGAAATCTTTTTCTTTTTCAATAATTATAAGATGTCATTAATGGATACGAGTCCATCCTGCTTCATCTGGAATTACTTATTTTACGAATATAAGTAGGTATTTTTTGTCACAGCTCATGGAGTAGGTAAATAAAAAAGTAGAATAAAATAAAATACATTTATTTACAACTGACTTACACATATTAAAATGCCATAGAAAAAAGGGGTTCAGATAAGAATTATTAAAAAAATTAGAGTTACATTGTAACAAAAAAAATATGTACCTTTAAACAGTACAAGCTTAGTAAGCTTTTGCCGCTTAGTCGTAATATTGCTGTTATATTTTTTTGATTCGTGATGGAGTCGAATATTTGTATATTTGTTTATTATGGCAAATGAGTTCTGTGATTAAAAGTAGCAGGCTGGGTAAGCGAATGATTACATAAACAATCAAAGTCGTCTGTCTTCATGAAACACTTTAAGGTGTTCACAGTAATGTATTTAAAATCGTATTTCGAAGACTCTTCTTCTCCACTCTTTCTTAGTAATTGACGTATTACTAATTCCGTAGAGAGGCATATTTTGTAAACATTTTCCGATGAGTAACATAACCCACCCATGTCTTTAATACAGATAAGTTTGTGATGCGGAAGTTTGTGTGATGTAGTTAGGCTGTCTATACATTCTTCACATTTCAATTGTTTAGTTAATGCTCTTGATACAAATCCAGAAATGTAACCTACAATAAGTTTAGATGACATTGTTATGGTGCCATGATTCAACATGTTTGCGAAAATAGTACAATTGGTTTCTGCTTCTAAATCTGAATCAAAGATACGTGTTGTCTCTAAAACCTCATATGATGGTTCGTTGTGAATATTTGTGGGAGTTGTGTTGTTGATAATATGTTCTGAAGATGCATTTAAAATGTGATAGTTGTCCAAAGGGAGACAATTACCAGTAAATGATGATTGCAGTTCCAAGTGATTAAGTGTCTTTTTATACGCAGCTCTAAACCGGAGAACATTGGGATTATTATTGTATCCACCATGTTTTCTAATTATTCCAAAAAATAGTTCCAAATGATCTTGGCTTAGGCGATAGGTTGAAATGTACAATAATTTTTTTTTTTCACTTATTATGTAATTAAATAAAGTTTTGATCGACTCAATACATATGAGCGCACCAAGGAATCCTCTGTTATTAATCGTATTAACCACTTTTTTCTTGGATATATTTATAATTATTCTTGGTGCCTGATTTTTTCTTTTTATGATTCTACGTGTTTTTATATAAAATTTAAGTTGAAGTATAAATGATTTTATTTTAACTGTTACTGATATCTACAGGCCGTTTATAGCCTTTAAAATAGAATTTTCTAGAATTCATAATATCAAAAAGTTATTAATCAATGTGATAAAATTTACAGTTCCCGATTAATCGTGAAACTGATTTGATTTTAGTACTTCATCACATAAAGTTAATGCCTTCGCGACACTCATACTTAACAACTGAGTAGCAAGCTTCACTTTCATGATTTGGTTGCGGAAAAATATATGACGGGGCGTTAATTTGTTGGCAAATCTAAGACCTTCATTCTGCTGTAAGTTATTTAGATTAATCAAAAGTTGCCACTTTATCTTTTTGTCATTCTCATCAAATAATACCCTTTTTTTTCAAACGTGTTCCTCTTAATTTTAATAATATGACAAGGATCTAAAAATATGCAAATCTTTTCTGATGTGCTTGGATGTAAAAAGTAGGTCTTTAAATTATTTGGATTGGACAACCGACAGCCTAAAAGCTCAGCAGCTTTAATGTTAGCTGGACATCCGTCAAAAGTGACGCTTACAATTTCTACGCCGACGTCGTGACATTTTTCTAAACAGATTTTTATTAAATTAGCTTTAGTTTCAGCAGTAATACCAGCTATTAAAAAATAACCCACAGGCAATTTCCAGCTTTCATTAAGAGAAACAAGCATGAAAACTAAAGCTTGCGATGCTAGTGTATCCTCGTCTGCACCTTCTAAAGGGCCTGCACCAAAATTGACAGCGCCAAGTTTACGTTTATTATGAAACAGCTGTTGTTGTCTTATAGCAATCTCATGAAACACCAACGAGCATATGACAGGCTTTTCATTTACTTCGCATTTCTTTTTTAAAATTCGTAAAGCTTCTGTTGTGAAACCAGGCTCCGCGTCAACTGTAGAATACCATCTGCTGATTGTTCTTGGATGTGGAAGAACTTTATTATATGTTTCTCTAACATATTTATATGCAGCTGGGGAGTAATAATGCAAAGTTAAGGCAAATTTTCGAAGCGGTACTGAATATATTAATTGGCGTTTATTATGCCTCTTTGTCGTTAATAAAGATTTATGCAGCTCTACAGTCTCAGCAATGGCCATAAATTAAGTATTATAATCGATATTAAATTTTTCTTTCAAACTGGTTACAATTGTTTTATAAGATCGGCATTTTTTCTGTAAGTATCTGTTTTGACGATTTAATTTCTTGATTTTATCTGCAAGTCTTTTTCTAGCTGAAGTTTCCTTCGATAACTTTTTTTTAAGTACTATTTTTTTCGGAGTGTCGACTATAGATTCAGAATCCGTTACTGGTTCAGATATGGGTTCTAATTATCCGGGAGAAGGTGATAGACGCTGAAAAAAACATTTAAATTTTTTATTATTACTCTACAGGGAACATTTGGAGTCATTCCAATAAATCTCATAGGTACAAGCTTAACATAGCATTAAAAAGGAGCTCGATGGCGCTGCGGCTAGCGCATTCGGCTTGCAATCTTGACCGCTAAGCAAATTTCGCAATGCCGGGTTGCTGGATGGGTGACCAATTTGAAAAAAAACACCTCTAGCTTCTCCGTTTCGGAAGGCACGTTAAGCCGTTGGTCCCGGTTGTGGTCGTAAGATGGCAGTTGTTAAAAGTCACCAACCCGCATTGGGCCAGCGTGGTGGGTTATGGCCCAATATCCCCATTAAATAAATCTTACGGTTGTGTCGTAATGTGGTAATGCTGATTTCTTTAAAAAAGTTCGTCCGGCTTTTGTTCTGTATTTATCTTGTTCTTTAAAGTGCAATGAACATATGTAAGTATGGTCAGATGGTAACCATGTTTCCTCGTTACGATTTATTTGTACGAATCTTATCCATTTTTCTCTGTTTTAATGGCCAGGCCGAAGGAAACTACAAAAAAGAGTAAGCTTGTAGAAAAAACACCAATCAAATAACTATAAATAGGTAACTTGTAAGTACAGATTATTAATTCAGAATTTTCTTCCACTATCTTGGGTGTATGTACGTAAAAGTTATTTAGTTACGTAATATGGGATTCTCATAAGGTATACCTAAAACATAAGTTTAGTTCACTATCGTGTTATGTGGTTTTGAACTAAAATTCAGTATTGAGTGTCAATGCGTTCCAATTTACAATAAATTATTTATTGATTGTTTCATTGACTCATATTTTTTACAATAATATCACGTAGTCTAAATTGTCAGACATGACATTAAGCGTTACACTTATAAAATAACAACAAATAATTTTTTCATACTACAAACAAAATTAGGCATAATATGCAGAAACTCATTTGCGCGGTCTGTTTTTATAGTCTAGTCTATGATTTGCGTTGAAAAAATGGCGACGATAGCTTCGTGTTTAGGGAGGTTGGAAATATTTTATTTATAAGTTAAAACGAGTAGTGTTAGTTAGAGTACTTACCGATGAAATGTTACACCTAGACTTTTTGTTGTGTTTCTTGAGTGATTCGAACAACCTTTGAGTACCTACACAAGAAGGCATATTTATTTTTTTCTTAGTGAGACGTCTATTATCATGTCACCGCAATCGCTCGGAAGTGACTAAACGAGGTGCGGTCCATGGACCGCACCTGAGTGCGCACAAACTTGCTTCGCGGTGTCTTATCTAGCTTTATACATCAATGAACCTGACTTACTGTCGTGATGTTGTATCTCTACATACTGACATCGGTTATTTATATATGAAACAAACCACTTATTAGCGATACCTCTCAGTGTGCGAAGGATCAACATGATCTTGTTCCTCCAGCCCCATTTCACCATCGGTACACTAGACAGCTTGCCTACCACCCCTACATAGTTGACAACTGCCAGTACCAAGCGTTTTGCTAGTTCGTATCTTATGAGAACCGCCAAAGAATGAAACGCACTGCCTGCTCATGTGTTTCCCGATCGCTACAACCATAGTCTTTTCAAGGCAAGAGTGAATAGGCATCTCATAAGTAAGCATGCAACACCCTAGACTACATCCCGCTCACCAAATAGTTTGGCGGTCAAGCTTGCTCAGTTTCATTTAAAAAAAAATACAGTCATAGGTTGCCAATAGCTGTGCCTAAGTTTTAGGATCTTATAAATTTATGTAAAATGGAACTATACCTAAAAGGTTTTATAAAGAATATCCGCGAGACTTTAAATAAAACTGACGAAGAGGATGTAGAAATGATGACATGATTAAAATAATTTATGTAAATTATAATTAAAGGTGTTGGCGACCAGCAATGCCAACCTATTTTGTACTTTTGCTTTTGTACTTTTTATATTACTTTTTAAGAGAAATATTTTAAAAATAGAGTTAGTAGACAAGCAAACGTCTTTTAATAAACTCAATATTGCTGCCAGAAATGGTCAGCTAGCCGTTGCGACTTCCGCCATTGAGCCCTGCTGGATAGGTCTGTGTCTTCGAACTGCCATCTCAGTGTGTTGTTTGAAGACGTGCCGATTAGAAACGTAAATGGCGTTAAGGCCGCTTCGAAGTCCAGACTGTCTGTCACGTGAGTCAGTGGCCTTGAATTAACGACGGCTTCGGCTTCTAACGGGTGATTTTTTACGACCTCTTTTTTTCAAGTTGGCAGCACTGATATGTAATGGCGCCCAAGCGTTATCTGTCAAGTCAAAATTGTTCATTAAACTATGCCATTTCGTCATGGAAAGACTTACAAACGAACAACGATTGCAAATCGTAGAAATTTATTACCAAAATTCGTGTTCTGTAAAAAATGTGTTTCGCTTCTTACGGTCATTTTATGGTCGACATTTTCGACCTAGTGAAACCACAATTAGAGGTGTTACTACCAAATTTCGTACCAAATTTACTTTATTGGACATTACTCGCATGCGTACAATGCGTACCGAAGAGAATATTGCATCCGTAGCAACCAGTGTCAATGAAGATCGTGAAATATCCATTCGCCGCCGATCTCAACAGTTGGGAATGTGTTACTCCACCATCTGGAAAATTTTACGTGTCTATTTGGGTATGAAGGCTTACAAAATTCAACTTGTGCAACAATTAAAGGCTAGAAGAGAAATGACCTACCACAACGTCGAATTTTTAGTGAATGGGCCTTGCAACAGCTCGAAGAAAATCCGCTGTTTTATCGAAAAATTGTGTTCAGTGATGAGGCTCACTTTTGGCTTAATGGATATGTTAACAAGCAAAATTGCCGCATCTGGTGTGATGAGCAGCCACATGCTATGCAAGAAATGCCAATGCATCCAGAAAAAAACACAGTTTGGTGTGGTTTATGGGCTGGTGGAATTATCGGACCGTTTTTCTTTAAAGACGACCTTGGACTAAACGTTACCGTTAACGGAGAACGATATCGATCCATGATCCGTAACTTTTTATAGCCCAAATCGGAAGATCTGAACTTGGTTGACATGTGGTTTCAACAAGACGGCGCCACATGCCACAAAGCACGTGAAACAATGGACACTTTAAGGAATGAATTTGAAGCGCAATTTATCTCTCGTTTTGGCCCTGTAAATTGGCCACCAAGATCATGCGACTTGACGCCTCTGGACTATTTTTTGTGGAGCTACGTGAAATCGTTGGTGTATAAGGACAAGCCCAACACTATTGAGGCCAAGACAACATAACACGTGCTTATGGTGGAATTCAGGTCGAAATACTGGAAAAAGTTATGCAAAATTAGACCTTCCGTATGGACTATTTGAAACGTAGCCGTGGTCAACATTTGCATGAAGTACTTTTTAAAAAGTGAATGGCAAGAACCAGTTTATCGATACCAATAAGGATTTTGTATATATAATGCATTTTTACCTGTTTTATTTCAAATTTCAAAAAAAGGCTCTTAAAAAATCACCCATTACTAAGAGAGTAGCGAGGACTCTGCATTGATGTCGTTCCGCCACAGCAACCCTGTCTCAAATCTACCATTGGGTGAGCGTGTTGTGGTTTCTTCTAAAATCTCTAAAGCGCGTTTACCACTAGGGCTACAATGGGTTTTTTTTCTGTACCTATAGAGTCTAGTTTGTAGTACGACATGATGAGAGAGTCTAGTTTTTGATTACAATCGTCTACTTCAACGTGATTAACGAATTCTACTGGATTAGCTCTACTATTGATAAATCCGAAAAGGACCCAGCCTAGGGGAGTGAGAGCGGCTGCTGGTTCGGATTTTTTATTTTTTATTGTGGCACGCCATAATGGCTTCACTCTGCCTGATGAAAAGCAGCCAGTGAAGCCCAAGAAGTGAAAGCGTTTATCACAGCGCTACCACGCTATGCCGAACGCTCTCACTATGGCGGCCTGCATAAATGCTTTTTCACGCCCCGCTTAAATAACCTGGAAGAGAAAGAGGAAGGAAACACGTGTGCGGGAAGCGCATTCCACATACGGGCAGTTCGGCAAAAGAACGATTGTCCAAACTTTTTGGTACGTGTCTTGATGGTCAGCACGGTATGAGGGTGGCTTCTAAGACCTGCACGCGTCGATCTGAAAAGGAAAGGAGAAGGAGGGATGAGGTCAAAGAGCTCCTCAGAGCATTCACCGTGGTAAAGGCGGTAGAAAGCACTAAGGGAAGCAATGTCCCTACGTAGCTGTAACGGTTCCAGACTGGTCGTAACGTCATCGTTACCGATAATACGAACAGCACGTCTTTGCAACCTGTCAAGAGCTTCGAGCAAGTACTTGGCGGATCCGTCCCAAAGATGAGAGCAATACTCCACGCAGGAGCGCACCTGAGTCCTATACAAAAGACAACGTTGCTCCGGCGTGAAGAACCGCTTTACCTTGTTCAGGATTCCGAGTTTACGTGAGGCTGTGGTTATAATGCTCTCAATATAGCTTTTCGGGTTGAGGTCGCTGTGTATGTCCATACCTAAGAGACTGAGACCAGTCTGGATGGGTAATAGCTCTGGAAGGAGGGTTGGGGGAGAAATGCGGACTTTTTAGCAGTGACAGCGCAGACCTGTGTTTTTTTGGCATTGAACTGGACCAGGTTATCAGAGCCCCATTTATAAATGCGGTCTAACTCCTCGTCCAGCACAATGACAATCTTCCGTCTCGACTCCACTACATCGGCCTGCTTTACCGCAGGGTGACCCAAATAACGCCGATGTACTGTACTGTCGTCTGCATAGCAATGAATGTTACCCAAGGATAACATATCATTGATATGCAGAAGGAACAGCGTGGGCGATATTATAGAACCCTGCGGCACTCCTGTGTTCACCTGCAGAAACTGTGAGGCACTGCTTTCGCAGAGTACGGAACACGGCGACCCAATCGCATAGGCGAGGTGGCAAGCCGTATGAAGAAAGCTTGGAGAGAAGCGAACGATGCCAAACTCGATCGAAAGTCTTGGAGATGTCCAGGCTAACAGCCAGTGCTTCTCCGTGCTTGTCCATTGGTTCACCCCACAGGTGTGTTATGAACGCCAGGAGATCACCCGTTGATCGTTCCGGTCTGAACCCGTATTGTCGATCATGAATCAGGGAGTGATCTTCTAGGTAGCGAATGAGTTGCCTGTTTATGATTCGCTCAAAGACCTTGCAGGACAGAGGTGACAGCAATAGGTCGATAGTTGGCTGGGTCGGACCTATCCCCTTTTTTGGGGACCGGCTGGACGTTCGCCTTTCTCCAAGCCTCCGGCACAATTCCAGTAGAGTACGAGAGGTGGTATAGGCGTGTCAGTACTGGAGACAACTCGAGAGCACATTTTTTAAGGACGATTGCCGGTATACCGTCAGGACCGCTAGCTTTCCGCATATCAAGTGACTGCAGCACGGCACGGACGTCACGTTGTCTGATTTGGACGTCAGGCATTGAGGAACCACAGTGAGGGATGGTAGGTGGTTCCACGCCGCAGTCATCGACACGCGAATTCGCCGCAAAGAGCTTCGCTAAGAGGTTAGCCTTGTCTAGCGGCCGATGGGCCAACGAGCCATTAGGGTACCGCAGTGGGGGCAGAGAAGGCGCGCAAAAGTTGGCTTGCACCGCTTTGGCCAGTCGCCAATAACTTCGGCTACCCGTTTAGTGCGACAACAGCTCTTGGCCAACGCGAGCGACGCGCTGGGCATTCGCTCTAGAGAGAGCTCTTTTGCAGACTTTGGTAGCCATGTTGAAGCCTACCTTGAGGGAAGAGATGTTACGATCGTTGAGCGTGCGAGCCTTGGTCCAAGCGCGATACTCCGCCTGTTTAAGTTCAACAGCTTTGGCGCATTCGCGATTGAACCAAGGGCGCGCCTTACTTCCGCTGACGACATCAGTGTAGGGAATGTAATATTCCATCCCCAACATGACCTCGTCAGCGACAGCAGAGGCACTCTCCGATGGTTCCCTACCCACAAAGCAGCGCTAGCCCCTCGGGATGCACGCAAAATCGTCGCGCATACCATCCCAATCTGCCGACGAGTAGTGCCATAAACGCCGTTTAGACTCCACTGAGAGAGAGCTTTTACGGCGCAGTACGGTGGCACCAACCAAGCAATGGTCAGAAGTGCCCAACGAAGTACTTATCGACACTCTGTACCCGGATGGTCGACTCATCACCAGTAAGTCTAGCAGGGAAGGCGCTTGACCCGACATATATCTGGAATCCTGGTGGGCTGGAGCACCAGTTGAGTCAGATCATGCGTGAGAGCGAATGCGTGGGCAGTTCGGCCTGCGTAATCTGTTTTGGAAGAGCCCAACCAAGTCTCATGGTGGGCATTAAAATCTCCCAAAAGTACTACATCGGCAAACGGAAACCGCTCCTGTACGTCGTCAACTGCTTGGCTCAGGTAGTCGAATAACCGAGTTGTCTCGTGGTCTCCGGAGTAGGAACGGTACAGGCAAGCGTAGACATGGCTCTCGGAACCAAGATCCACGTGTACCCATAGGATGGAGAAGGAGGGGTCCTCCAAGCAGCGCAAACGTCGACTGCAAACGTCCGTCCTGACGAAAAGGCATACTCCGGCTTTCGCGAGGAAGCATTCCTCAAGCACGTAGCCGGGGTAGTGCAGATATGCAATGTCGGCAGGACGGCGGATCTGTGTCTCCGTCAGAAAGAGCAATGCAGGCCGGGCCGTCTCAAGGTGTTGGTGGACGGCGTTGAGGTTTGAATGGAGTCCACGGATGTTAGTGAACTCCACCTCATAAAGCGACTTGGTGGTGGGGAAGTGGGATGCCGCTGTCTGACCTGCATTGTTTTTAGACACTGACATGGTGGTTGGATGGGGGCGTGAGTAAAAGGAGATGCTGTGGCGGCAAGGTGGAAAAGACAAAGTGTGGGAGACTAACATGAACTTGTGCATGTAGTTGTTCGGTAAGACGTTAATCGACCCGCCGGACGGAAGGGCCCTCGTACCCCCCCGAAAGTAGTCGCCGGGTCCCACCAATCCGGTCACCAACCGGCACGACGAGCCACTTCGGGATTATGCGCGACCTGGTGGAGCAGCCTCCTAGGGTGGTTAGCCCTCGTTGGGCTCCTGTACTATGCCGCGGGCGGCCAGCGGCACCACCGTTTCTACGGGTCTCCCTGGCCGGCGAATCGACCCACGTCAACCGAACCATGCGTCCACAAAGTCTCCCACCGGACCTTGACCCTGCCGCCACCGCACCTCCCCAAGCTCCGGTATTACGGCTCTGAACCCGGAACGCGTCCTGTGTCGAGCACCGAACACTTGGCGGGTTTTACGAGTCCGCATGGTGGTAGCGCCGGACGAGCAAAGCTCTTTAGTTCCATGGCGTACGATTTGAGGTAAGAGAAGATGCCAATTGTCAGTCCCGATGAGACATGTCGGTTTCGTATTATTGTAAGCTAGTACTTCAGCTAAATCGGAAAGGTAGTCGTAACGCTTGATGTCGCAAATATTTGCCGACTGAATCCTAAGACCTAGGTTAGGAATAGATCGTGCTCGAATTTTGTGGGTATCTTAACTATAGCGTCCTCTAACTTCCAAGTCTATGAAACTAACGTTGGTGAGCTTAGTAAGCCCTCAGACACAGTTATTCTGCAACGGTACCGTAGATTGTTCGTCGACAAGCATGTCAGCCACCGATTTATCCACTAGAGTAGCGGAACTGCCGTCATCTAAAAGCGCATAGGTGCTAACGCTACCTTTTTTACCAGTTAAAGTAATTGGAACGACTTTTAGAAGCGGCTTTGAAAGATCGGCTGGTAAGGCGTTGTGCGCTAAGGTAGCAGATGGACAGGCAAGTGGGTCAATATTTAGTGAATCAACGTTATTCTCGGCGCTCTGGTGAGCAGAGGCTTGAATTACTATATGGGCCGCGTTTGCCGCTTGGGATCTATGTAAAAGAGTATTGTGTCGATTATTTGTACAGCCTTCGGCTTCACACCGTGTTTTACAGATACTGTACTTATGAGAGCCTCGCTTCAAACATCTGCGGCATACTTTATTGTCCAACCATATTACTACCCTTATAACCATAATATTACCCATTGCCAGCGATCTTCCAAGGCCAAAGATCGAAAATCACTACAAACGGCAACCTCGTGGTTAGGCTTAGTACAATACCTGCATATATTTGTACTCTTTGGTTCGACGGGCGAATCCGACTAGACCGCATAGGGAAAAACTTTGTCTTTGGCGGAGTTGACAAGTTGACTTTGACTTTTGGCAGGGATAGACTGACATTTGACGGGTGACCGCTCTGACTGAATTACACCTATAGCCGATGGGGGTTTTGAGAGTAATAACACCATCTATTCTTGAGATTGGAATGAATTTATTGGAAAACTTAGCTTATTAAATACAAATTTTACATGTTTTTTTTTTTTTATAAAAGAGGGAGGCAAACGAGCAGGCGGGTCACCTGATGGAGAGTAATCACCGCCGCCCATGGACACCCGCAAAACCAGGGGAATCGCAGGCGCGTTGCCGGCCTTTAAGGGAGGAATAGGTTTAAGGAAGGAATAGGAATTGGGAAGAGGGGGGGTGAGGGAGGGGCCTCCAGAACCCTCACTGGTCGGACGAAACACAACAGCACCAAGTGCCATTGTTTCACGCCGAATATTAGTGAGAGGGTGGTATTACGCCGGGCGAGCCGGCCCAATGCGTGCTGCAACGCAGCGTGGCTCTACCACTCAGTCAGTGTCACTCATTTAGCACCACCCAGGGGTCACGTGTAGGGTCTCAAGGGTAAACCTACGGACGCGAGTAACTTTAACCCCCAAAAACAACTAGAGGCGCATATACAAAGCAGTTTATTAAGTGTTCATAAATGAACGCTAGGGTGCGCTGCGTTTGGCATGACGCAGCGGCTGAAGCGGCTCGCGGCAGTCGCGTGGCTGTCGATGCGCGCCGCATATAAATATTCGCGGCGGCTCTGTAAGCTCGCTATTGCGCGGCGGCCATCGGACGAGACACATGTAACATCGAAGCGCGGGAGCGCGCGTCGTAATTTATGTCTTGCAGCTGTGTAGGTAGCTACAGGACTCCCCCTCAAGCGAAGCGTACGGGAGTGTTGACACTTCTGCCCGAACGGGTTCTTCTGAGCGTTGGTTCTACTGCTGCTACTGGATCAGACGTTACTCGTGGCTGAACGGCTTGTGTGTCTTGTAACGGCGCCGGCGGCGTAGTTGTTTTTTCGGTGTTTAAAGTGTAGGCAGGCTTCAATCTGTCTATCGACACGGTGGCGATTCTTCCAGGAAGTTGTATTTCAAAGAACTTGGTGCTTCGTTTCAGTACTTGATACGGGCCTTCGTATGGTGGTTGCAGTGGTCTACGTACTGCGTCGATACGTAGAAATACAGATTCGCACGTCGATAGGTCGTTATGCACGAACATACTACGGTTGTTGCTATGCGGTAGGTAAGTAGGTGTGCACGCGGTGATTAATTTGTGAAGCTTCTGCACGAACTCTTGGTTGACAGCGGCAGGTGATGGTGATGAAGATGGTGTGATGAAATCACCAGGTAGACGAATTACTTGACCATATGTTAGTTGCGCTGCTCTGGTGTTGATGTCGGTTCGTATTGCTGCTCGGAGTCCCATTAACACTGTAGGTATTTCGTCGATCCATTTAGAGTTGCAGTGTAGTCTAGACATTAACGCGGCTTTCAGTGATCGGTGCCAGCGTTCGAAGATTCCATTGCTTTGTGGATGGTAAGCGGTTGTTCTTGTCTTTTCGGCGCCAAGTAGATGGGTTAGCGCGCGAAACAGCTGACTCTCGAACTGACGTCCTTGATCTGTAGTTATTGTCTGGGGACATCCGAATCTTGTTATCCACGCTTCGTAAACATAATTTGCGACGTTTTCACTGGTTATTTCTTGAATAGGTATTGCTTCGGGCCATCGCGTAGTGCGATCTATCATTGTGAGTAGGTATCGATGTCCGTGTTCGCTTGTTGTTAGCGCTCCGACAATGTCGATATGTAGGTGTTGAAATCTTTCGCACACGAAAAATGATGATTATGTTGCTGTGCGTGTGTCGTTGTACTTTCGCTCGTTGATAGGATACACACGTCTTCGTCCATGTTCCTAAGTCGGAGTTCATCGCGGGCCAGAAGTAGCGTTGTTGTAGAAGTTTTCTTGTTGTTCGCGAATCGGGGTGACTGACTCTGTGTACTGCGTCGAATGCGGTGCGTCAAAAGTCATGTGGTAGGTACGGACGAATGTTGGATGTTGATGTTTCGCAGTAGATGTCGTAATCGGTGTTAGGTATCTTGATTTTCTTTACTTGTAGGTTGGTTTGTTGTAGTAGCGCAGTTAACTCGGGATCATTTTGTTGTTGTCTTGCTAGTTGTTCGTAGTCTATTGTTGATGGACATGTGATTGTTTCGATGCGGGATAGTGCATCGGCGACTGTGTTGTCTTTTCCACTGATGTGACGAATGTCGGTTGTAAACTCGCTGATGAATAGTAGTTGTCTTGAGCGGCTTGGTGTTTCGCTATCGGATGACTGTTTATGTAGTGCGTAGGTAATTGGCTTGTGGTCGGTAAAGACAATAAGTTCTCTTCCTTCGAACATTTTTCTAAAGTGCTTCATTGCCATGTAGATTGAAAGTAATTCCCTGTCGTAGGTACTGTACTGTTGTTGCGTGGCGGTGAATTTCTTTGAGTATATGATTGAAACCAGCGAAGAAGACTCCCGGTTAAGCCATTAGACTCTAATTTTGCCAGAAGCAGTGAATGGTTTACCTTATCAAATGCACTGTTAAAATCTGTATATATGGCATCAACTTGTGTCCCTTTATCCACATTTTCTGCCACTTCAGATATAAATGCCACTAAATTACTCTCTGTAGATCGACCTTTACGAAATCCATGCTGATAATCTGTCAAAACGTTCTCCACGTGACGACACACTATTGGAGTAACCAAAGATTCAAATAATTTAGAAAAAGTCGATAATATCGAAATAGGGCGGTAGTTTTTTATATCATTTAATTCTCCTTTCTTATACACCGGAACGATTCTAGCCTTTTTCCACTCATCCGGAAATGTACCGTCACATAGAGAACGATTGACAATTAGTTTTAGCGGAAATACAATTGCAGAGCCACAACGCTTTATGAATAATGGTGGTATATTGTCAGGACCTACTCCCTTTCCAGGATCCAGTCGCATTATTGGTTTTAAAATTTCGGTTTCGGTAAACTGTAAACGAGTCAGATAGCATGACGTTGTAGAAGAAATACTAGGTGCATCTTATTTATTAGCCGAGAATGTTGATTGGAAATGTTGCGCAAAAAGGTTAGCTATTTCATAACCAGATGCAACGACTAAACTGTTAAGTCGCATTTCCGACGGAAATGAAGACAAGCTACTACGTTTATCCTTAACAAATTTCCAAAATGTTTTTGTATTTTTGCTAATCCCTTTTTCAATGTCTGTTTTATAATTACTATAACAAATGTTTATTAGTTTATGGCATCGACTGCGTAGTAATTCAAATTCGAGTTGGTCGCGAGCATTGCCGTATTTCCGATATCGTTTCCTAAGTTTTTCTTTCTCTTTTAACCGTTTGATGAGTGACCTCGTAAACCATTTAGGGGACTTTGATGGTTTATGTTTACGTTTCGGCACGTGCTTTTCAACCATATAACTTAATTCCTCATAAAAGATTCTAACCATGTCATTAACATTATTACAGTTCTGAAACTTACTATCCCACTGCAAACACTCCAATTCATCTCTTAATGCATTATAATCTGCCTTGTAAAAGTTAAAACCAGTACGCTCCTTGGGTTTCAAATAATTGATGCTTGAATCCAACAACGATATCAATAGATTGGGATGTCTTCTATCAAGCTTAGTCAAAAGATCAAGGGGTTGTGATATATGAACATTGGTAATATTATACACTTTTAAACTTTCGCGTTCCATTATGCACACATATTTAGACGGTGTGAGGGTGATGTCTATACTATATCTATGTACACATGTAATCTTGTAATGCTTAATAATATATAACCGCATTTATTACTCGAATACAGCCAGATATAATCGAGACCTGAGTGGTATCATTTCGGCTCCTTATCCCAACCTCATATGGCGACCCTGCCACTGGGTTTCGGGTAGCGGCCGGCAGGCGCCGACCGATTTCCGTATAAGGCGTAACAAGTATAAACAATATACCGAGTCAAGATGAGTTTCGTGGACTTTTACACAGTGCAAGTAGTGGCTAAAAATAGAACACTTATCGTTGTGCAGTTAATAAGTTCAGTTGCGGGCGTTTCGAAGGAATTTTTCTATTAAAAATGGGTAAACCACAATCCAAACCTGAGGAAACTCTTGTGCTTGCGCAAACGGCTATAGGCGGAGGTTCAAACCAAGCATCTTTGGACCGAGTTCATCTTCATTTAAGCACTACAAACATCCTGTTGGCGGTCTTAGCACTAGCTGTGTTGTTGGCGTTTATGATATATGGCTATAAACTTTATAAAAGATGCCATAAGGCGTGGATGCGACAAGAGCTTTTAAGAAGCACACTGAGGAGGTCTTTTCATCGGAGGGCTCCAGTGATGGCTTACGAGGGGCCAACCGGAAAGGTGGAAATGGTGTGATGTAAGTGGAAAAAAAAGTGCGGAAAATCGAAAGTGAAAATTAGTGCAAAAGTGAGTACTTCAATTGTTTAAAAAAAAATTATATAGGAACTTTTTAAATGTTATAATATTATTATCTTTTCCATATTATAATTTACTGTCGTAAACATTATTCTATGTATTCTAAACGTTGTTTAAAATTTGTTTAATCTCATAATCAATAGAATAACTGACTATAAAAATATATGTAATAAAAAATGTTTATCGTTCATAACTATTTAGATTTAAACAATGTATACTTTACTGTATTATGGCAGATATATTAGCTAATGTTTTAGAAGAGTTAAAGAAAATTAGAACGTATTTAGTAAAAATAGGAGCTAAACGAAGGCAGGAAGATATATGTACGAAAAAGTTACTTGAAGCTACTGCAATTTATAATGAATATTTGCATACATTCGAATATATAAGTAGAGAGATAACGAATAGTAAAATTAAGGGAGACGATATATTATTATATAAACAAACTTTTTGTGATATTGATTTGATATTTCAGCAAATTAAGCAAATGTGTACTGTTGAAAGTTCTGAGATAAGTGACAAGTCTATTTCCTTCACGATGAATACTTTTGACTTAAAGGTGGCGTTAAGCCTTATACCGAATATGATCACGAATGATGTAATGCACATTAAACAAGTTATTGATAATATTGATTATTATGATAGTTTATTAGAAAAAAGAGAATGTAAGGAAAAGTTGGTAAATTTTGTATTAAAAAGCAGGTTGTCTCAGTCTGCAAAATTAAAATTAAATATGACTTATTCTTCAGTAACCAATTTATTACAGGATATGCGCAAACATTTGTTGCCTCAAAAGGGGTCAACGGCCCTTCAGATTAAGTTACAAAATATTAAACAAAATAATATGAGTATTAAAGAATTTGGGGATGAAATTTCGGAATTAATGACTGATCTTACAATTTCTCAGGCCGACAACGACTCAAATAGTTTTAAAGTGCTTAAGCCTTTAAATGAAAAACTAGCCATAAAGAGATTCTCGGACGGCTTAAGAAATCGTAGGCTTAGTACTATTATAGCAGCCAGGAATTTTGAATATTTAAAGGACGCTGTTCAAGCTGCGATCGATGAAGAGGTGTCATCATCGACCTTGACAGGGGAAGTCATGAATATGAGCCGCACTCATTTTTATTATAACAACAATTCCAGGCGGCAGCGAGGTAATTTCTTCAGACAAAGAGGTAACAGCGGAGCCTTCCCGCGGCGTGGGCAGAGCAGTAGCTACGGTTACGTGAGAGGAGCAGCGTACCCGCAGAAGCCAGCTCGCGGCAGAGGCTCGGCTCGAGCAGGTTACCAAGGTGCAGGTCCAAGTAGGTATAACAGTTATATAAATCGTGGAAACCAAAGGATGGGCAGCAACCAGATTCGTATGGTTACAGAACCAGAAGCACCTAGCGACAATGAGTTAAAATTTTTTCGTGACTAATTATGAGACAGTTTTGGCTAGCGACAGTAATTGTAACGTTTATTTATCTTTACATGACCAGTTATGTCCATGGCTAGTTGATACCGGAGCGTCAATCTCGGCGGTAAAATATCAACAATTATTGCATCAGAATATTCCTATCCATAAAGAGAATGTAGTCATAAAAGGAATTGGAGGTAAAGTTGAAGTCATAGGATATGTTTATTTAAATTTATACATACGTGGTGTCAATTTTACACACAAGTTTTATGTTTTCAAATCGTTACCATGCCACGCGTCTGGTATAATTGGAAAAGATTTTTTAAACAAATACCAAGCAGTAATTAATTTCCAAGATCAAAACATAACTTTTAAATTCGATAGTAATAATATTGTTTTAGACTTGCATACAAAGGAAAATAAAATACGATTGCCTCCTAGATGTGAATCAATACACTTTATACAAACAGATAAGAAACGAGAGTCAGTAATATGCACTTCTGAATTAACATCAGGAGTATTTGTAGCGAGTAGTATAGTAAAACCTGTCAATGGCTTGATACCAGTCAAAATATTAAATACGACCGAACAAGAAATATCTTTATCTAATTTTAATGTTGATATACAGGAATTGTCGGAATATAATATTTGTAATTTTCAAAAAACTGAAAGGGATGTAGGCAGGATTAAGACGTTGTTGTCACAGTTGCAAATAAATCATCTAACGGAGGAGGAACGCGTTACAATAGAGAACTTGTGTGCAAAATATAATGACGTATTTTACGTAGAGGGGGATAAGTTAATGACTACGGATGTTTATACGCATTCGATTACATTAAAGCAAAACATAAATCCGGTATTTGTGAAACCTTATCGACTACCTCATTCTCAAAAGACTTTATTAGAAAATGAAATAAATAAAATGCGTAAGGAAGGTATTATAGAGCCTTGTAATAGCGAATGGTCAAGTCCTTTAATACTGATTCCTAAGAAAGTAGATTCTAATGGTAATAAAAGGTGGCGAATAGTAGTAGATTATAGAAAATTAAACGATTGTGTTGAAAATGATAAATTTCCATTACCAAACATTACGGAAATTCTAGACTCCTTAGGAGGGTGTGTATATTTTAGCCATTTAGATCTTTATCAAGGATATTATAACGTATTACTTGATAAGGAATCGAGAAAATACACTGCATTTTGCTCAGGGCAATACCAGATGACTAGAATGCCTATGGGGCTAAAAACTAGTCCCGGGTCGTTTTCTCGTATGATGA
Organism: Scoparia ambigualis; assembly: GCA_963921215.1. Classification (NCBI taxonomy): domain Eukaryota; kingdom Metazoa; phylum Arthropoda; class Insecta; order Lepidoptera; family Crambidae; genus Scoparia; species Scoparia ambigualis. The sequence goes on along the minus strand of OY992509.1, from coordinate 38,396,380 downwards.
CTATGGCTATGGCCGGGTTAAATTACGAGAAATGTCTTATTTATTTAGATGACTTAATAATTTTTGGTAGAACTTTAAATTTACATAACAGAAACTTACAAGATGTATTTCAAAGACTGAGAAAAGTAAATTTAAAACTTAATCCTCTAAAATGTATTTTTTTGAAAAAAGAATTAATGTATCTAGGCCATGTAGTGTCAAAAAATGGTGTTCTTCCGGATCCCGAAAAAATTAAAATTGTTAAACAATATCCACGTCCGAACAATTTAGACGAGTTAAAACGATTTATAGCTTTTGTTAATTATTACCGGAAGTTTGTTCCCAATTTTGCTGAAAAAGCTTATGACTTAAACTACTTATGTAGGAAAAATGTACCCTTTGTATGGTCAGATAAGTGTCAACAGTCATTTCAATCTTTAAAAGAAAGTATAATATCGGCCCCTGTATTGCAGTATCCGGATTTCTCTGAGGAAAATCAGTTTGTACTATATACAGATGCATCAAATTATGCATTAGGCGCAGTTTTATGTAATATTGATGGCAGACCCGTATCATACACAAGTCGGTCGTTGAACAATGCTAAAAAAAAATTACCCAACTATTGAAAAAGAAATGCTGGCAATCGTTTGGGCAATAAAGTATTATAGACCTTATTTATATGGTAAACATTTTATAATAAGGACTGACCATCGACCCTTAGTATATCTTTATAATTTAAAAGACCCGTCGAGTAGGCTCTTGAAATTTAGACTCCAAATAGAAGAGTATGATTTTACAGTAGAGTATGTTAAAGGTACTGAAAATACAGTAGCAGATGCGCTTTCGAGAATTTCTATTAGTAGTACTGAATTAAAGGATATGCATGAAAATATTAATGTGATGACACGAGCGCAAAGCAAACGTTGTAATGATTTAAAAACCTCGAATCTTTCAGATAATATGATTCCTACTAACGATTGGCCTGATCAACCAAAAGTGGTAGAAACTCATAGTATGCCAAAAGATTCGGTAGAGTTAAATTTTTTACTGGATAAGGATTTATTATTAAAATATAGGAGAAAAAATATAATTGATAAAGAAAGTAAAACTTTTTGTTACGTGCCGAGTAAGCACAATATTTTTATAAAGTATTTAAACTCTTCATCAAAAAGATCACGAGCTGAATTTTTGAAAGAGTTAGAAGAATTTTGTAATACTTTAAATATTAATGAAATATATATAATAAGAAATGAAATTAATAAAACGTTTATTAAAAAGTTATTACAAGAATTAAATAAAAGTAAATGGACCGGTCCACGTATCTGTATTTTACATAATATTATAAGAATTTATGATAAAGATGAAATAAGAGTAATTCTTAATGATTTTCATCTCTTACCCACAAGTGGCCACGCGGGTATGAGACGAATGTATAATAACATTAGGAAATATTTTTATTGGCCTAGCATGGATAATGATATAAAATCTTTCGTACAACGATGTCATAAGTGCCAAACGCAGAAGCACTCGCTTCCGACAAGGGAGCCAATGACAGTCACTACTACAGCAAGTTGGGCTTTTGAAAAAATATATCTTGATTTAGCAGGACCTTTAGATCAAGATCAGAACAATTATCGATATATACTAACCCTGCAATGCGAATTAAGCAAGTATGTCGAAGCCTATCCTTTAGTTTCTAAAAAAACTGACGAAGTCGCTCGAGCTTTGGTAAGTAATTTTATATTAAGATACGGAATTCCGAAGGAAATCGCCTCCGACCAAGGTAAGGAATTTATTTCATCCGTATTTAAGGAAATTTGTACTCTTCTGCACATTCAACAATTACAATCCACCGCATATCATCACGAAAGTATTGGGGCATTAGAAAATTCTCATAAACATCTTAATAGTTTTCTCAGAATCCAAACTGATAACCATCCAGAGGTATGGAGCTCTTGGTTACCATTTTGGTGTTTCTCTTACAATACTTCGGTACATTCAGAACATAAATTTACCCCATTTGAACTAGTTTTTGGCAGAAAATGCATTCTTCCCAGTAATCTTTCAGGTGTTTGCATAGATCCTTTATATAATCACGATAATTATCCAAGTGAGTTAAAATATCGCATTCAAACTTCTCAAAAAGAGGCTCGAGACAACTTGATTAACAGCAAAATGAAAAGAAAAATGAAGTATGATAAAAATGTAAGAAGTATTATGTATAAACCTAATGATTTAATTTTATTAAAAAGTGAGGATAGTAACAAAATGAGTAATATTTACTTAGGCCCATTTACTGTTATTAGAGATATGTCTCCAAACGTTGAACTTCTTAAAGATGGAAAACCATATTTAACACACAAAAACAGAACAAAAATTTATCATAAATAATTTTAAATTAGTAATAACTATTATATCAATGTAATCAGCATATATTCTATGTAATCCCTTAAATTATAATCTGTGTTTATAATCATTGTAATCAAGTCAAGAAAAGACATAATTATGTTAGTCTTTTAGGTAAGAAAAAAAAAAAATGTTAATTCTTGCAGTTACATTTTTTCTCTCAAGGGGGGAAATGTGAGGGTGATGTCTATACTATATCTATGTACACATGTAATCTTGTAATGCTTAATAATATATAACCGCATTTATTACTCGAATACAGCCAGATATAATCGAGACCTGAGTGGTATCATTTCGGCTCCTTATCCCAACCTCATAACGGGATTTAACGCAAAAACTACTTAGTAAAGGCCTTGCTATGTAACGACAAGGTATATAAACCGGTAAATTACAACCCCACGGCCAGAGTAACGCGTAAGATACGATCGCTTATTAATAACAACCAAGACCTATTTACCGAAGACGAGTATGAGTCACTGTACCAATACCAAAATCACATCAACCACCGAAATTATATGGCCTGCCCAAAATACATAAATCCAACGTGCCGTTGCGGCCTATCGTAAGTCAAATTGCGTCTTCTACTTACGACCTTGCAAAGCACGTTGCGTCAGTATTGCAGCCACTTGTGGGTAAAACACTGTCTTTCGTCAAGGACTCACGCCACTTTGTCCTGACTATAAAAAGCCTAATATTGGAACCGGACGACATTATGGTGAGTTTCGATGTGGAATCGCTGTTCACCAATGTTCCAATCAAGGAGTGTTTGGACGTAGTCCGGGGAAAAACTGAAGGTCAACGAAATGCCGCGAAATTACATTGATCTGCTTGAACACTGTTTGGACGGCAACTATTTTCTTTTCCAAGGTCAATATTACCTACAGATTGATGGTGTCGCAATGGGAAGCCCAGTCGCCCCGGTACTTGCCAACATCTGGATGGAACATTTTGAAGAGAAGGCACTGAGCCTTGGTCCGAAGACCATCCGACTTTGGAAAAGATACGTAGATGACATCTTCAGCGTCGTTAAAGGAAGCAAGCAGGAAGTGGATCAGTGGATGCAACATCTCAACTCCTTTCACCCGAAGATGAGGTTTACATATGAGATGGAGGCGAATAGGTCGTTGGCCTTTCTAGATGTCAAGATGACCGTGAGACCAAATGGGTCCGTAACACACTGTGTTTACCGAAAATCCACGCACACGGACAGATACCTACACGCTACCTCACATCACCACCCTCGACACTTGCAATCCGTGATAACGTCACTAAAGAACAGAGCATTTGACCTCTGTGACCCTGAGCATTTAAAGCGTGAGCTGGATCATGTTCAGGAGGTACTCAATAAAAACGGATATCGAGTGAATCGACTACGGAAGCAGCCGACTAAGAGTGACAAACATCCCGAAGTTAGAAGACAACCAGCCTATATGCCTTATGTTAAAGGAGTCACGGACAAGATCGGCCACATATTACGCGAGAACTCGATACCGACAATATACACTCCAGGCATAAAGGTCAACAACATTGTGGGCTCCCCGAAAGATGTTTTGCCACTTCAAACACCAGGCGTATACAAGATAGACCGCAGCTGCGGTAGTTCGTGAAGTGCGTGAAGCAATTGAAATTAAGAAACATCCGAACAATTTCAATCGGGAAGATGGTCACAAACTATCATCAGCGTGGAATCCAGTGTTTGCAAAAACGCCACTTCGTTTTAGTCTGCAATCGGCTAACTACCAGAATAAGGCTTGTATACGGAATAGGGACACCGTTAGTGTTGTGTGTGACGGTAGTTGGATAAATAATGTGACGGTGGATGAAGACTCAGCGACGCAAACGGAGGCGATACACCGCGACAGCAGTCCACCCGTGACCACGGCCGGTGCAACTTGGTCGAAACGTCGGGTATAAAAAGGTATGCGTAGAATGCCTTTACTAAGTAGTTTTTGCGTTAAATCCCGTCTAAATATTGGTAATATTACTCATTACAAGATCCAAACACTTATTGTCACTATTGAGTACATTATTAAGCTGATTTAGGTTGTTCATATACATGAAATTGACAAATTGGTGACCCAAGGTGCAATCATAGTCACATGGAACCATCCGCGAGCTGCCATCATCACTTCGATTCCACTTAACAAAACCAAGATTCAAATCACCCAGAATTAATACATCCTCTCCACAATTCAATACAGTCTCAACACTATTCAGAAAACATGAACGAGCCTCAGTTTTGACTGGCGGAGGTAGATAGACTGCGCATATAACAATATTTAATATGGAGATATTAACTTTAAGTTGGACAGAAACCCATAAATCCTCGCAGCTGCTCTCCCACTGCTAGATGCGCTTGGAAGTTATGTCCCGCGACACAGCTATCATGACTTCCCCGCCATCCATTTTAGAGGTGTTCGAACAAATGCGGTCCCTGCGATAAATTACGTATCTGGAATCTATAATTTCACCGTTACTAATATTAGAATTCAGCCATGTCTCCGTAAACACAATTATTTCGTAAGTACTTATTAGGATATTTTGAAACAATTCGTTGGTTTTAGTTCTCAATCCCCGCACATTCTGATAATATATATTTATGCCAGCTGGTAATGTAACAGTGTGTTAGGAGCTGGGGTTTGATTTAATGAGGTTCAGAGATTCATGGTTGCGGATAAGAAGAGCCTGGCTGAATTCATCTTTACGTACAAATATACGTCCATTTCGAACCCATACAAACTTATGACCTTCTTCCCTGGCTTTTAGCCGTGTAGCAGCGTGGAGAGATTTATTGGTGGTTGTTAGGTGTTTCCCAACAAATATAGGCATCCTCGGGTCATCCCTAAGTCCAAGATGATGCGAGGAAAGCTTTTCTTTATGATTTCTCTTATTGAATCTTGTGACGGCAGCCAATAATATGTCACGGAAACGAGGGCTTCGAAACTTAGCAATAACTGTACGTGGTCTACCGCTTTCCTTGTTTAATTTAGCAACACGGGTTATATGGCATATATCTTCAACCTTTAAGGAGCAATCTACCGTTTTCGCCAATTGGGATATTATGTTATTTAGGTTGTCCGTTTTATGCTCCGGTATTCCATTTATCTCCACATTAGCTGCCCTTAAGTTTTGTTCTGTTGAGTGAAGTCTGTTTGCGAGTTCATTTACAGATGATTTAAGTAACACATTTTCTTTTTGAAGCTCAGTTATTTTCGAGGACTTATCCACAAGCTCAGACTTTACATCATCATATTGTTTAGTTACGTATGCAACCGAGTCACTCAATTCCACCATCCGCTCGCTTATACTTTTTAACTGCACTGTAACTAATTGTCGAATTTTTTCTTCGATTGTGAAAGAAAATTCTTGTTTCAGTATCCTTCGAAGCGACTCTTCGGTAACATAATTATCATTAATAGAGCCACTTTGCGATAATTTAGTTTGCCTATTGCGAACTGTAACAAAACTTGCATCAGGTAAGGTTTCAGCAGGATTTTTAACTTCTTTCTGTTGTCCCAGTTGGCGAACAGGTGTGTTTGTATTGTCGCTTTTTGGCTGCCGGCTACGGCACTCAGGACATTTCCAATTAGTTTTGTGGTCTGGTTCCATGAGATTAAAACGCTTTATACGAACATTGGCACAAAGAAGGTCGTATTTTGATGAGCAACATGAGCACGACGGTAAATCCTTAGTGGTTATGATATTACCACATCCAGTACACTTCTGGACTAAGGGTGCCATTATGTGGTAGTCCTTTAAGTAATCAGGCAGTAAACCAGTTTTGCTATATCATTCCTTTTGGTAAAGTTAGCGCCACAAACACAAAAATAAGTAGTTACGGGATCTAGGTAGTGAGAAATAGTATGCCTCGGAGATGCAACCGGTTCCGCACTCAACAGTTGTCGCCTCTGCCGTAAAGCGTTCTATGGCAAGCGATCGCGGTGATGTCACAACTCACCGCCCGTAGACTTGTGTCCTACGACGCGCACGCCTATATGACCCGTCCGCGCTGCTGTGCGATTCTCTATGCTAAAGCCTTGATAGCTGCGGCTGCCGCAGCGCTGAGAAATGACTCTGTCTCTTTCATATTCATAGAATTGGAAAGGGACAGCAGATCACAGCCATGCGCGCAGCGTCTATGGGTCGCTTAGAGAATCGCATAGCTGAGCGCAACCGCGAGACTTGCTTGCGCTCAACCAGTGCAGTACGGCAGTCAATTAACTTGTGACGGTAGAAGAGAGTTTGCAATTTTTGTTAGATCTATTCTAATTCACTGTATTCAGATAGGATTAATTACACCAAATCATTTATTATGATTCACAGTAACTATACTTTAGACTTTCACTTGAAATGGACGGATGTTTACTTTTAAATCTTAATTTTTACTTAGGAGCTTCAATGTGTCAACTTAGATGGACGGCGCCCGTGGCAAAAATGAACATTCGCATAGAAGGGATATCTCGAGAGACAGCGATCATGACTCCGCCGCCGCTTGACTTGGAGCTAGTAGATATAGAACGGTCGCGACGGTAGACCACATAGCGTGAATCGATAAATTCGTTAGCTGATATTGCGGAGGTCAGCCAGGTTTCAGTGAAGACGATGACCTTATAATTACTCAGCAGAATGTTCGCGAGTACTTCATTCGTTTTGGTTTTAATCCCTCTAACATTCTGGTAATAAACATCGAGTGTCGTCTCCTCTTTTAAGCCGTAAGGTGCCGCAACTCCGTTTGGATGATGTACCGTATCTAGGATAAACTGAGTAGAGCTTCTTTATTGCAAATCATTATGGATACTGAATACTCGTCTTTCCGAACAAAAATGCGGCCATTGCTAACCTAAGTAAACTTGTAACATAGCTCTTTTGCTTTCTTACGTGTAGCAGCGTGGAGGGATTTGATAAGAGGTGTTAAGCGTTCACTGATATATATCGGTTTAATTGACCCACCAAGGCCCAGGTGTTGAGTACTAAGTTTCTCTTTGGGGTTCTTTTTATTAAAGCCTGCGACGGCCGCAAGAACTGCATCTCGATGCTTGGGACTGCGAAGTTTGACGACCACCGTGCGTGGCCGAGCGTTGTCTTTCATTAGTTTCGCAACTCGAGTTGCGTGAAGAACTTCGTCTGCAGCTATCGGCTTGCCTATAATCTTAACAAGTTGGTTAATAGTGGTATTTAAATTCTCGTTTTTGTGTTCTGGGATCCCATTTATTCGACGTTACAATCTCTCATACCTTGTTCTACCAAGTTTAGTCTGTTTGAAAGATCAGTAACCGTAGTTTGCAGCTCGTCTCTATCCTTTTGTAATTCTTTTATGACTGCTGACTTATGTTCTAGGTCTACCTTCACATCCTCGTACTGCTTATTTAAAAATGTCATAGAGTCGTGAAACTCAGAGACTTGTTCGGTAATAACTTTAGGTGCGCGGAAATCGTTCACTCGATTGTACTTTGAAGAATACCTATCTACCCACTCCTGCTTAGACATACCGTGGCATTGTTGAATATTTCCACCAGCATCCGTTAACAGCGAAGTAGGTGATAAAGACAAGCGATTAGATTCGTTATTTGGATTTGAGGTATGTCTCCTTCTCACAGTAACATTGCCACTGAAACGCATTCTTCCACCTTCTCCGATTCGAAACGCGCTGTCGTTTTAGCGGGTGTGTTAGTATATCTGACTTGGGCAACCGTTTTAGGCATTCGGGGCATTTCCAATTGAACCTACGATCTTGATTAAGGCCATAAAATGATCGAAACCGTTGTGAAGAGATACCGATACAGTGGATGTCGTATCTCAGTTCACAAGTTGCACATACTAGATATTATTTATTCTCTATGGTGTTGCGACACGCTGCACATGTTCCACTTGTTGGTGCCATTATATAGATACATAGACAAATGTGCAAGTCGCAAAATGTGCAGGCTGCGTAAAATTATCAAATCGCAAAATGTGCAGATCTCACATGGGGCAGATCGCAAAATGTGCAGATCTCACAATGAGCAGATCGCAAAATGTGCAGATCTCACAATGAGCAGATCGCAAAATGTGCAGATCTCATAATGAGCAAATCGCAAAATGTGCAAGTAGATCTTATATTGAGCAGATCGCAGAATGTGCAGATTTTGAAATAGAGCTAATACAGCCCACGGGGTTGCTTGCACTCGGAGGGGGTGAGGGAGTTGGGTGGTGGGAGGCAGGGGTTGGGGTGGGCCCCCTAAAGGGGAGGTATTTCGGGCGCTTCTCTCTCGCTCTCTCGACGGTACGACGGTAAGGGACGAGTATAACAGCGAAGCGGCACGAATAATCGCAATTTATATTTTTAAAAATTGATAGATGTAATAAATAAAAAACGATCGGCTATAATTTCTCAAGTTATCTATGAACTTCATTTTGGTAAATGACTCCTAATATTAAATCACTTATTTTAAGAATAAAACCTGGAAAAGAAGATAAAATGACACAAAAATATGTAACTTTGTGAATTTATTCTATCGAGCCAACTTTATCAAATCGTGTTTCCATCGGGTGTATTTCACAGATTAAAGCCTCAACAATATTTCGTAATTTTTGCAAATTTTAATTTTACTGTTTACTACTTCAAAAAGTAATTCTAAGAACGGGTTTTTTTAATTTTTCACTGGATACATAGACAAATGTGCAAGTCGCAAAATGTGCACTAATGCAATTCGCAGAAGGTGCAGGTCGCAATATGTGCAAATCGCAGAAGGTGCAGGTCGTAATATGTGTAAATCGCAGAAGGTGCAGGTCGCAATATGTGCAAATCCCAGAAGGTGCAGGTCGCAATATGTGCAAATCGTTAAATGTGCAGGTCGCAATATGAGCAAATCGTAAAATGTGCACTTATTTACACTTTACTCGTACACGCAGGTCCGATCCACGGCGAGTAGAGGTAATCCGATGGATTGAACTTAACCGTTTTCTGGAGAAAAAGTTTCTTGGCGGCCCCGTGTATTGCGGGTTGTTAGTACCACCGGTGTTAAGGACACGTGTACCTACACGTTCCCACATGTAATCCGGATACCGGGAACTCTAATTTCTTCTAGACCTCGCGGCCAAAAGACTGAATTCTTTTGATTCTTGCTCATAAAACCAAGAGTCACAATAATCTTTAAAAATAAAAATAAACCCAAACAATATTAAAGATTTATTATTAAACAAACAACAATTAGTGAAACTTAACATACTTGCTTGAAGACGGCTTAGTCGATAAATGCCTAATTGTTAAAACATCGAGTTGACCAAACAACAAAATGGCCAAACAAAAAACAAAACAACAAACAAAAAACAAAAAACGTGTCCGATTGCGTTTCTAAAATCGCACTATCTGTGCTACACTGATAACTGTGTCAGAATCAGAATAACCCCTTCGAGAAACCGGCGACTAAGCCAAGATAACAATCGTTTACAGAAAACGAAACGAAACGCTATTGATTTCTCTATCACTCTTCCGTATAGTGGGTTTATTCGATTTCAACAAACGATTTTCATCATGGTTATTGCCGCATAACTTCTACGCTTTTAAAACAAAATAAAGTAACACCTATTATTTTAAACACTGAAAGACGATAACCTCAGGCGGGAATCGAACCACGCACCTTCCGCATTCCGAGGTCCTCGGTAGCCTGCCTTAACCACTTGGCTACCGAGGTCCTCGGTAGCCTGCCTTAACCATTTGGCTACCGAGGTCCTCGGTGGCCAAGTGGTTAAGGCAGCCGCCCGGAATGCGGAAGGTGCGTGGTTCGATTCTGACCTGACCTGACGTGGCTTGAGGTTGTCGTCTTTTCTCAGTGTTTAAAATTTTACTTAAGTATATTTAAGCGTTAATAAAACGCTAAAATATAAAACATTAATCTAACACCTATTATTAAAAAACAACTTAAAGTTTCAAATCAATTTTGTATAATACCGACTACGGTGCAAACGGTGCTTTATTTATGTTTTTAATATTTATTTATAATAAGCACTTTTCAAAAATATAACTTTCTTCAAGAACTCTGAAGATGTGATTCGGTTGTTTTCTAATTTGTCCAATATCGTTTCATATTTTTTATCAAAAACCCTGTACCGCAGTCTCCTGTTTGTTCTTAAATATCGTTTTACAATCTGTTTCATCTTGGAACTTACGTAAATACTCTCTCTTCTTAGTTTATTTATAAAATTATATATAGTTGGTCTTCGCGTTATTTTAACGTTTAATCGATGATGCCATCCTTCAATTGCATTTGTAGTTCTGTGTTTTGAACGAGTACAACTTAAAATTGAAGGTTTATATTTTGGATACCAATTTGTTTGAAAATATCCTATAAAATGGTTGAATTCGTCCGGTAAAGTATTTACGATGTCGCACCAGGTATTGCCAATGAATTGATCTGGCAGCATTGGCAAATTACAAATTTGACGTACCAACTGTCTTTGTTCACTTGACTGTGTGAGACCAAAAGATTTCGCATTGTCCCAAACTGCTTTCTTAAAATGTTGGTAGCAAATGTGTATGGTTGCTGCAGGATATATTTTTGACACAGCATTAATTGGAGCCTTTTCTGCATCGCAAATGTATTCTTGCACATTCAAGTGTATTTTGTCTCTTAACAGTTCGAACAAACGAACATATGTGCTTTGCTTCTTGTTAGGCAAAAGGGCAAAGATTAAGGGCACAACATTTGTCGAGTTACCATCGGAATACAAATCTACATGGATTGTGTATAACTGACTAAATGGTCTGGGACAAGCTTTTAAAGTGCCGTCACCTAGGCAGGCGTCGAATGCAGAATGCTTGATGATCTTCTTGGCGTCAGATGAACAAAAAATTAAAATTTTATCATCCTGACCATTTTCACACACCAAAAATTTTTCCGCTATGCCATCGGGTATAACGACATCTTTTAGTTTTTTAAAAGTAGCGGCTTTTGAATTTAAAAACCGTTTTCTGGCTCCGTGCAAACTGTCTCGTACTCTTACAAAAGGTGGTAACTTTCCACTATATTTATCATCCTGAAACAATAAATCTTCCATGTTGCGTTCGTAAATTTGTTGAACAGGACCCATATCATTAGAAACATCCTCTTGTGTTTTTTTTATCATCATGTAAATATCATTCTCAATCTCATTAGATTTACAAGTGTGCACACTTTTACGCAATATTTCGTTCATCAGATTGTTGGTGGTTACAGAAGCACAACAATCACTTCTTTTAACGCATATCCACAAACAGCTACCACTTGGATTTTTATTTTTTAAATTGTATCGGTAACATTCTTGTAGCAAAGTCTTATTCCCTTTTTGATTTACACTTATTTGTAAATCCATCGTTTTTGTTAAATAATGGCAGAACCTCAGATGAAACCAATGTAATAATTATTATTCTATGTTAGGTAAAAACTTTTAATCAATAAGTTGTTGACACGATAAAGGTTTATTTTTCTATAATGTCATGCATGACAGAAAAGATGTATCATAACTAGCAAGAAGGAAGGATGCCAAAGTGTAATGAAAAGGTTTTACAATAAGTCATCGTTATCTTTTAAAGTGATTGGTTACCCCTCAGAACAATAAGGTTACCCCTTTTATTCGAACAAATTCGAAAAAATCACAAAACTATGGGTTTCCGCGTGTCCCCCCTTTAAGGCTAAGTGTTAGTGAAAAATTAAAAAAACCCGTTCTTAGAATTACTTTTTGAAGTAGTAAACAGTAAAATTAAAATCTGCAAAAATTATAAAATATTGTAGAGGCTTTAATCTGTAAAATACACCCGATGGAAACACGATTTGATAAATTTGGCTCGATAGAATAAATTCACAAAGTTACATATTTTTGTGTCATTTTATCTTCTTTTCCAGGTTTTTTTCTTAAAATAAGTGATTTAATATTAGGAGTCATTTACCAAAATGAAGTTCATAGATAACTTGAGGAATTATAGCCGATCGTTTTTTATTTATTACATCTATCAATTTTTTAAAATATAAAACGCGATTATTCGCGCCGCTTCGCTGTTATACTCGTCCCTTACCGTCGTACCGTCGAGAGAGCGAGAGAGAAGCGCCCGAAATACCGGATACATAGACAAATGTGCAAGTCGCAAAATTTAAGGGGGGCCCACCCCAACCCCTGCCTCCTACCACCCAACTCCCTCACCCCCTCCGAGTGCAAGCAACCCCGTGGGCTGAATTAGCTCTATTTCAAAATCTGCACATTCTGCGATCTGCTCAATATAAGATCTGCTTGCACATTTTGCGATTTGCTCATTATGAGATCTGCACATTTTGCGATCTGCTCATTGTGAGATCTGCACATTTTGCGATCTGCTCATTGTGAGATCTGCACATTTTGCGATCTGCCCCATGTGAGATCTGCACATTTTGCGATTTGATCATTTTACGCAGCCTGCACATTTTGCGACTTGCACATTTGTCTATGTATCCAGTAAAAGGGGTAACCTTATTGTTCTGAGGGCTAACCAATCACTTTAAAAGATAACGATGACTTATTGTAAAACCTTTTCATTACACTTTGGCATCCTTCCTTCTTGCTAGATAAACATCTTTTCTGTCATGCATGACATTATAAAAAAATAAACCTTTAACGTGTCAACAACTTATAAGTTTTTACATAACATAGAATAATAATTATTACATTGGTTTCATCTGAGGTTCTGCCATTATTTAACAAAAACGATTGATATACAAATAAGTGTAAATCAAAAAGGGAATAAGAGTTTGCTACACGAATGTTACCGATACAATTTAAAAAATAAAAATCCAACTGGTAGCTGTTTGTGGATATGCGTTAAAAGAAGTGATTGTTGTGCTTCTGTAACCACCAACAATCTGATGAACGAAATATTGCGTAAAAGTGTGCACACTTGTAAATCTAATGAGATTGAGAATGATATTTACATGATGATAAAAAAACACAAGAGGATGTTTTCATTGATATGGGTCCTGTTCAACAAAGGAGAATGTTTTTTTTGGTCCAAATAATCAAAGTTTGCCCCCAAGCTTGCCACATGTTTCGTTTGAAAGATGAGCTCATGTACAACATTTTCTTCTATGGAATCGAAAAAAATTGTCCCGCAGAAATCTAGATATTAGCCAATAAATAAAAATAAAAAAGCTCATGTTTTACTTCCTATGCACATACAGCAACCTTTTTTAGAACAGATATTTAGCTAGCACGCGAGTTTGCCGAATCAGGTACCTACCTAGAATCAACAGCAATCCTTTGTCATTACGACGGCAAGGCAACTTAGCACTTTATTTGCATAATATCAGCGCAGTCCTTCTTTAACGCTTCCCGCATATTGTTGTGTACTGTGCGATTATTTTCTGTGGATTGCTCTTTTAAATCTTTTAAAACCATTTCTTATTGTGTGTTGCGATGGTTATTTAATAGAAGTAACAGGACCTCATTAAGCCGTTACATCTGATGCTAGTATTTTAAAGATTTAGTAAATCATAACAACGACGTGTTTAACTGGTTCTTCCAAGAAGGAGACGTCCTTATTTTAGATAGAGGTTTTAGAGATGCTGTGCCTAATGTGGAAGCTTGCGGCTATGATATCCATATGCCCAAAACGGTTGAAAGAGGCGCAACTCAATTATCGACGGCTGACACAAATAATTCTTGTTTAGTAACGATTTGTCGATGGGTCGTGGAAGTAGTGAATGGCCGCATCAAGAGAGATTTCAAGATATTCAGACAGGAGTATTTCAATAGAGCTCTTCCTCATACGCAAGAATATTTTAGGAATGCTGCGGCCATTACAAATGCCTTCCACGACCCAATCACTGATAATGTAAACGCCCCTGCTTTTGTGGAAAGAATCAACAACAGAATCATTATTGAAAATCGTCTGGCGCAATATGTGTATGACCATAACCTCAACAGCCGACGAGTTCAGTTTGAAAATATGTCTGCCGAAATACCCGCACTAGGAGATTTTCCGCGATTGTCTGAGGAAGAACTATTATGTTTGCATTAGGGACTTACCAACTAAAACTGGCCAGGAGTTATTACAGCGAACACGCCTGTAATGGTGTTTATACCATACAAGTATACAGAGACAACGTCGATTTGAATATTTTTTTAAATAATTATGACATCGCTGGCAATAACTTCTGGTTATTAAGAGGGAAAATACAATCTAGACATACTCGTAGCCGGACTTATCATACATATATACTTGTAAACTCAGACAATCGCGGGTTGGAAGCTATAAATAATTATTACTGTTCTTCTAAAAGTGGAAGACGTACTGTAGGCACATGCGCTCACATAATATCTATTGTGTGGTTCTTAGCGTGGACACGTTATACCGATATTGACCATCCAGTACAGTTTCTAGATAGTATCACCATAGATGCAAATGATTTATAAAACCACTGTTTGATTGTTAGATGATAAATGTTTTCAAGAACATATGGTTTTTATTTATATAGCCTTTGTACCTTTCATTATGTACGTAAAATATATTTTTAAATAATGTAAATCTAACCCGACCGAGAACCAAACCCGGATCACTCTGTTTTTGTCTAAATCACTACTCTATCATGTCACTGTTATGTCGCCAATTAGCTATAGCCTGTAAAATAATAATATTTTTGATCAATAACAGCTAAAAATGCCATGCACTAAAATAATCCTAACTAAAATAGGTGTTTTGAATAACTCAATATAACTTTAAAACTATGGGTTCGATTTTGATGCGTCTTTTCACATATACTAAGTTCGAATGCGTAAGTCGATCCACAGTGGTCTCAAAACTGGGGGCTGCAAAAAAAATTTGGACCAGGGCCTATAGTAAAAAAAACATTCTCCTTTACGAACGCAAAATGGAAGTTTATTGTTTCAGGATGATAAATATAGTGGAAAGTTACCACCTTTTGTAGCAGTACGAGACAGTTTGCACGGAGCCAGAAAACGGTTTTTGAATTCAAAAGCCGCTACTTTTAAAAAACTAAAAGATGTCGTTATACCCGATGGCATAGCGGAAAAATTTTTGGTGTGTGAAAATGGGCAGGATGAAAAATTTTTAATTTTTTGTTCATCTGACGCCAAGAAGATCATTAAGCATTCTGCATTCGACGCCTGCCTAGGTGACGGCACTTTAAAAGCTTGTCCCAGACCATTTAGTCAGTTATACACAATCCATGTAGATTTGTATTCCGATGGTAACTCGACAAATGTTGTGTCCTTAATCTTTGCCCTTTTGCCTAACAAGAAGCAAAGCACATATGTTCGTTTGTTCGAACTGTTAAGAGACAAAATACACTTGAATGTGCAAGAATACATTTGCGATGCAGAAAAGGCTCCAATTAATGCTGTGTCAAAAATATATCCTGCAGCAACCATATACATTTGCTACCAACATTTTAAGAAAGCAGTTTGGGACAATGCGAAATCTTTTGGTCTCACACAGTCAAGTGAACAAAGACAGTTGGTACGTCAAATTTGTAATTTGCCAATGCTGCCAGATCAATTCATTGGCAATACCTGGTGCGACATCGTAAATACTTTACCGGACGAATTCAACCATTTTATATGATATTTTCAAACAAATTGGTATCCAAAATATAAACCTTCAATTTTAAGTTGTGCTCGTTCAAAACACAGAACTACAAGGATGGCATCATTGATTAAACGTTAAAATAACGCGAAGACCACCTATATATAATTTTATAAATAAACTAAGAAGAGAGAGTATTTACGTAAGTTCAAAGATGAAACAGATAATAAAATGATATTTAA
This sequence comes from Scoparia ambigualis, assembly GCA_963921215.1. Lineage (NCBI taxonomy): Eukaryota > Metazoa > Arthropoda > Insecta > Lepidoptera > Crambidae > Scoparia > Scoparia ambigualis. The sequence goes on along the minus strand of OY992509.1, from coordinate 38,380,228 downwards.
GAACAAACAGGAGACTGCGGTACAGGGTTTTCGATAAAAAATATGAAACGATATTGGACGAATTAGAAAACAACCGAATCACATCTTCAGAGTTCTTGAAGAAAGTTATATTTTTGAAAAGTGCTTATTATAAATAAATATTAAAAACATAAATAAAGCACCGTTTGCACCGTAGTCGGTATTACTTATACAAAATTGATTTGAAACTTTAAGTTGTTTTTTAATAATAGGTGTTAGATTAATGTTTTATATTTTAGCGTTTTATTAACGCTTAAATATACTTAAGTAAAATTTTAAACACTGAAAAAAGACGACAACCTCAGGCGGGAATCGAACCACGCACCTTCCGCATTCCGAGGTCCTCGGTAGCCTGCCTTAACCACTTGGCTACCGAGGTCCTCGGTGTCGTCTTTCAGTTTTTAAAATAATAGGTGTTACTTTATTTTGTTTTAAAAGCGTAGAAGTTATGCGGCAATAACCATGATGAAAATCGTTTGTTGAAATCGAATAAACCCACTATACGGAAGAGTTATAGAGAAATCAATAGCGTTTCGTTTCGTTTTCTGTAAACGATTGTTATCTTGGCTTAGTCGCCGGTTTCTCGAAGGGGTTATTCTGATTCTGACACAGTTATCAGTGTAGCACAGATAGTGCGATTTTAGAAAAGCAATCGGACACGTTTTTTGTTTTTTGTTTGTTGTTTTGTTTTTTGTTTGGCCATTTTGTTGTTTGGTCAACTCGATGTTTTAACAATTAGGCATTTATCGACTAAGCCGTCTCCAAGCAAGTATGTTAAGTTTCACTAATTGTTGTTTGTTTATGATAATAAATCTTTAATATTGTTTGGGTTTATTTTTATTTTAAAAGATTATTGTGACCTTTAGTTTTATGAGCAAGAATCAAAAGAATTCAGTCCTTTGGCCGCGAGGTCTAGGAGAAATTAGAGTTCCCGGTATCCGGATTACATGTGGAAACGTGTAGGTACACGTGTCCATAACACCGGTGGTACTAACAACCCGCAATACACGGGTCCGCCAAGAAACTTTTTCTCCAGAAAACGGTTAAGTTCAATCACAGACCACGTGAGTTCAATCCATCGGATTACCTCTACTCGCCGTGGATCGGACCTGCGTGTACGAGTAAAGTGTAAATAAGTGCACATTTTACGATTTGCTCATATTGCGACCTGCACATTTAACGATTTGCACATATTGCGACCTGCACCTTCTGCGATTTGCACATATTGCGACCTGCACCTTCTTCGATTTACACATATTACGACCTGCACCTTCTGCGATTTGCACATATTGCGACCTGCACCTTCTGCGAATTGCATTAGTGCACATTTTGCGACTTGCACATTTGTCTATGTATCCCATTATATTAATACTAACTAAAAAGACAAAAAACTATCCAGAAATAAGCAAAATAAAATAAAAAAAATTAAAAAAGAGCAATAATTACTTTAGCAAAATTGAATTATTACTTTATTCTACTTTATTATAACATAATAGTCCAGAAAAGCTATTAAAAAAAGAAGCGAAAAAAATATGTAATCTAAAACTAAAAACAACACAAAAAGGAATCGCGTGTGCCCAGGGGAGAACTCCTACTAGCGTTCGCCTCGCGCCACCGCACCGAATCATTCGAATTAGCGGTACACTGCAAGTACTTGTCAGAATGAGTCGTGTCAGCCCAGCAGTGGGACGTTTCGAAGCTTTTTTTTTTTTTTTTCTAATACGTGTGCTGGTAGACTATTCCATCTTTTGGAAGTGCGGCAAAGAAACGAGTCACCAAATTTCTTTGTGCGAGATGGAATGTTAGAGACTGTAAATTGGTGACTCCGCAGAGCAGCACGCGTACTCCTATGGAGGAAGGGAGAAGGAGGGATGAGGTCAAAGAGTTCTTCAGAGCACTCGCCATAGTATAAACGGTAAAAGACGCTGAGTGACGCAATATCTCTACGCAATTGCAAAGGCTCGAGAGTTTTAGTGACCTCTGCATTGCCGATAATGCGCACAGCGCGGCGCTGCAATCTGTCCAAGGCATCGAGAAGGTACTTTGCGGAGCCGTCCCAAAGGTGAGAGCAATACTCCACGCAAGACCGCACCTGTGTCTTGTATAATAGACACAACTGATCAGGCGTGAAGAATCGCCGCACCTTGTTCAGGACACCGAGTTTACGTGAGGCATTTTTAATCACGGTTTCGATGTAGTCCTTTTGGTTCAGATCGCAGCGGATATTCATACCAAGCATGTTAATACTGCTCTGCAGGCCTAGAGATGTACCCTGAAGAGAGGGAAGGGGAAGGAATGGCGACTTTTTCGCTGTGAACGCGCACACCTGTGTTTTCTTGGCATTGAACTCCACCAGATTATCGGAGCCCCATTTAGAAATGAGGTCCAACATCCGATCGAGCTCAATGACAAGATTTGCTCGCTTCATTTCAGTGTCTACCCGCCCAGCCGTTGGGTGCCCGTTATATCCCCCATGCACTGTGCTATCATCTGCATAGCAATGAATGTTTCCAAGAGGAAGCATGTCATTGATATGCAGAAGGAACAGCGTGGGGGATAGAACGGAGCCTTGAGAAACACCAGCGTTCACTGACATGAACCGCTAAGCGCATCCATCCGAAAGGACACGGATTCTACGCTCATGCAGGAAGCTGGCAATCCAGGTACAGAACTGAGCGGGCAAACCGTATGCCGGGAGCTTGGAGAGAAGAGCTTTGTGCCAGACCCGATCAAAAGCCTTGGCTATGTCAAGGCTAACTGCCAGTGACTCGCCACGCTTGTCAATAGCCTCACCCCAGAGATGTGTGACGTACGCTAGAAGATCACCCGTTGACCGTTTTGGCCGAAACCCATATTGACGATCGTGAATTAGGGAGTGATCTTCTAGGTATCGAATAAGCTGTTTGTTCAATATTCGTTCTAGGATCTTACACAAAACTGAAGTTACGGCTATAGGGCGGTAATTAGTCGGATCTGACCGATCTCCTTTTTTAGGGATCGGTTGCACATTAGCTTCTCTCCAAGATTCCGGCACACAACCCGAAGAGAGCGAGAGACGGTACAGACGCGTTAACACAGGGGACAACTCCGCTGCACACATTTTCAGGACTATTGCTGGGATGCCATCAGGACCGTTAGCTTTCCGGACATCGATTGACTGCATTTCCGCACGGACATCACACTGCCTGATTTTAATATCAGACATTGTGTGGCCACAGTGAGGAATTGAGGGTGGCTGTGCATCACAGTCATCGATCCGGGAGTTAGCCGCAAAGAGTTTGGCCAGGAGATCGACCTTTTCCTGCGGCTTGTGAGCTAAAGTTCCGTCAAGACATCTCAGTGGTGGCAGCGAGGGTTGGCAGAAGTTGGATTGCACGGCTTTGGCCAGACGCCAGTAGCTACGGCTGCCCGTAGGATGCGTCAGGAGTTCTTGGCCTACTCGTGCAACGCGCTGGGCATCCGCTCTAATGTAGGCCCTCTTACACGACTTGGTGGCATTATTATAGGCTGCTTTTAGCGAGCGAGTTTCGGGAGCCCCATGAGCTTTACCTCTGATCCAAGCGCGGTATGCCGTCTGTTTGCTCTCAACAGCGCTGGCACACTCGCGATTGAACCAGCGGTTGCGACTGCCTTTGCTGATGACATAGGAGTGTGGAATATAGTATTCCATTCCTAATACTATCTCATCAGCAACGGCAGTGGCGCTAGCGGTCGGGTCCTTCCTACTAAAGCAGCGCTGCCTCCAAGGGACGGGTGCAAAATACTCCCGCATCCCGTCCCAGTCTGCCGACGCGTAGTGCCAAATCTGGCGTTTCGAAACCGCTGTTGGCGGGCGCGATGCCAAGGGCACTGTGCTGGTTATCAAGCAGTGATCCGAGGAACCTAAAGAAGCTCGAATCTCCACCCGGTATCCAGCTGGGCGACTCGTCAGCAGAAGGTCGAGTAAGGAGGGCGCATGGCCAACTATGTCTGGGATCCTGGTGGGCTGGTTCACCAGTTGCGTCAGGTCATGCGTGAGAGCGAATGCGTGGGCAGTTCTACCAGCATGGTCTTTTTTGGAGAAACCTAACCACAACTCATGGTGGGCGTTGAAGTCCCCCAAAAACACCAGTTCCGCCGATGGAAACCGCTCCTGCGCATCATCTGCTACCCGACTAAGATGTTCAATTAGTCGAGTTGTCTCCATGTCGCCGTTATGGGATCGGTAGACGCAGACGTAGACACGGCAATGAGAGCCTAAGTCGACGTGTACCACTAGGAGGGAGAAGGAAGGGTCCTCCAGACAGCGCAGACGGCGACAGCAAACATCCGCCCGAACGAATAAGCAAACTCCGGCTTTGGCTTTGAAGGATTCTTCAAGAACAAAGCCGGGATAGTTCAGGTAGGTGGTGTCAGCTGGGCGGATTATTTGCGTCTCCGTCAGGAACAACATTGCTGGCCGTGCCGTCTCAAGATGGTGGTGGACGGCATTGAGGTTTGCATGGAGTCCGCGGATGTTAGCGAACTCCACCTCAAACGGTAAGGTTGTGGTGGGGGTGTGCACCGCTGTAGAACCAGTTTTGTTGTTAGGCGCTGTCATTTTAGGAGTGGAAAGAGAGAGGCGTGAATCGAGAAAATGATGCCGCGATGCGAATGGTCAAGGTGTGGTGGCCTGTTTCCCCAGGAATTTGCCCACAGACGAGTATTATTAACCTGCCGAACGGAAGGGCCCCCGAACCCCCCCGGGAATGGCCGCCGGGACCCCACCTTCCGGTCACCAACCGGCACGACGGACCACCCCGAGATTATGCGTGGCATGGTGAGGCAGCCTCACGAGCTGGTTAGGCTCGCTTGGGCCCCTGTACTGTGCCACGGGCGGCCAGCGGGACAACCGTTTCTACGGGTCTCCCTGGTCGGCAGGTTAACGAAGTCCTCCTGGCACTGGTTTGACGGAAGCCTCCACAGACCAAATACATCGCAGCATCATCCTCTCGAGCTCTGGTTATACGCTGGCTGATCCCGAAACGCGACCGACAAGCAGTCACTTGACGGGTTTTACACCATGCGTACGGTGGTCACCAACCAGACGGGTCAAGCCCTACCACCAGTGGAGCAGATCATCGCTCGAAAGAGTCCGTTAGTCGCTTCTTACGACACCCACCGGACGGAGAGAGGGGCGGCGATTGGTATTCTTTCTCCGTCACCGCACGGATAAAAGCTGAGCGTTTTGTAGATTTTCACTGTCACCAAGGTAATGAAATGTTTTCTCGCTCGACACAAGGACACCCCGTACCAGCTGGCATGCGCTGCTTACGATGTTATGAGATTTTTGATGGTGTTTAAATTATAAATAGCGGTGCACTGGAGCTCCTGTGTTTTCACCACTAAGACAGTAGACACACACTTCATCGAATTTCCACTCGTTTCAAGTGTAAAACAGATTATTTCTTGAGTTATAAATTTAAATATCGGGAGCTGCAATTTGTGTTTGTGTACTCGGCGAGGGCTACCCTCAAAAAAAAAAAAATCATTGAATCGGTGCGATTCATAATGACATTGCCCGAGTTATAATTATATTGGGTAGGATTACGCTGACGACTAAAGGACATAACCGAGCACTTACTGTGATTAAACTCTAAGCCATTGTCGTTACTTCATTTAAGTATGGCATCAATATCCTTTTGAACGAGCTCACAGTCCGCGTTTTTTAGTGATCTCTGCATATAATTTCAAATCATCAGCACAAAGAAGACAATTTGCAAATTTTAGAACTTGAACAGCGTCGTTGATCATCAGCAGGAAAAGCAAAGGGCACAGTATTGATCCCTGCGTCACACCCGATGATGTTGGATACGGCTGCGAAACATAGCAACCGTGGCGTACATATTGCTGCCGACCTTCAAAGTAGTTCGAAAGTAAGTTTATAAGCTTAGTGGAAAAACCAAGAACATCGAGCTGAGATAAAAGGATTTGACAATTAACCCTGTCGAAGGCCTTGCAACAATCGAAATACACCACATCCACTTGCTTGTCCTTATCCATCGTTTTCGAAATGTACTCTACCAATGTTAACAGATTTGAATTTACCGACCTTCGCAGCCTAAATCCGTGCTGCTCATTACATATGTTAGGATTGACTTGCTTGCGAATAACATTGTGTAGGAGAGTTTCTAGGATTTTCGCTGGTGAGCAAAGGATAGCAATCAGCCTGTGCTCTTCTACGAGCAACTTGTTAGTGCCTTTGGGGATTGGCGTTACACGGGACACCATGCTGATGGATAAATACCATAATTCAAAATGAGATTAAACGATGGCACAGAGGAATGGCAATGGTTTTCCTACACCGTCGGGTCCCGATGACAAACTAGGCTTTAAATTATTAATGGCACTCTCAACATCTGGGACAGAAAATCTCTTGAACAAGATCTTAACAACCTTTCATCTAATAATAAAAATAAGTTTAACGTAATCTCTTACATAAGAAGTGTAAACAAAATTATTCTCATAGGTGACATAAATATTGAAACCCTAAATAATATTAATAATGTTGTAAGAGACTACCTAGAAATTATAGGTTCCCATGGATTGCAAATCTCTATTGATAAACTTACACATAGAAAAACCTGCCTTGACTATGCCATGTGCAAACTAGTAGAATACTATCAAAGTTACGTATTAATGTCGGACATCACGCTGCGGTGTTCCTATCTGTTTCCTCCTCTTTTTCACACAATTCGGAAGCTGTTACCCTACTAACCAGAACAAAAGTTAACTACGAAGCACTAGAAAAAGCGATTGAAACCAAAGAGTTGGAATTCTTTTCTTTTAATTGACGATTCAGCATTAGCCGCCAAGACACTTATCGAAACACTTCAAGGTCTTATTGTTGGTAATACTGAAACTGTTACCTTCTCTAAAAAGAAAAGGACATTAAAACCGTGGATTTCCATAGGTCTGATTAAATGTTTTCAGAAGAGAAACCGTCTTCTCATATTTGTTAAAAAAAAACCTGATGATATTAGTTTAAAGAACTATTAATTCAAATACCGTAATACATGCAATAAGGCAGTTAAATCTTTAAAACTTCCATGAAAAAGTTTAATGAAAATGATAAAAAATAATAAAGAAAATTTCTTTTTGCCCGTGTTACTACTATCCTGTCTGGTAGTACCACGGGAGATTTTACGTTACCCGTGGTAATACTAATCAATTTAATATTTCCTACAAACGTTTTTCGAGGTATGCATAAGCTTGAAAAGTCAAGTGTTGTAGAACCTTTTTTAAATATGTAGGTACTGGTTAGCTGTGAAAGTATAAAACAAAACAAAATGAAAAACAAAAACAAAAAATAAAAGAAAAACAAAAACAACAAAAAAACAACAAAAAAACTAAACAAAACAAAAACAAAAAAAAAAAGTTTCTACAACACTCGATTTTGCAAGCTTATGCATACCTCGAAATACGTTTGTAGGGAATACTAAATTGATTAGTAGTACCACGGGCAAAAAAAAATTCCCGTGGTACTACCAGTAGTAGTAATGTATCCGAATGTTGTGTAAACTCAGGTTGATTTGTAATTTTGCAGAAACTTTATTGGCCTATGTAACATACTTGATGCTCTGATTATATGTTTTATTATGTGCTGTATGTTTCTCACATTGCAAAATAAACATAAAATTAAAATTAAATTATTCCGTGGAAATAGCCAGGCGGCTGGCACGGCGCCAGCGGCGGCGCGCGGCGGCCATGCGGATTTTAAACGAATGCTGCACTTGCACGCCGCCCGCCGCCACACTGGCGCACGCCCCCCACCCAGCTCTCGGGACCTCGCTGATATTTAAAAACCGACATTTATTTCGAATTATGTATAAATGTTCATTTAATTGGAATGAGACTTATTCTTTATTACAGACTGTTCAAAAAAGTATGTGGTATCTGTGGCAGCGTTCGTGGTGGTGGCCAGCAGCGGGTCCAGACAGAGCATGTGGTCGCGCAGGTCGGCCCAGCCGCCGTTGCCGCGCGGAGGCCGCCACTCGTAGCGCGCGCGCCCCGTCGGCCCGAACACCAGCACGGCGCGCACCGTCCGCGGGAACACGTCCCCGCCACCGCCGCCGCCTCCGCCCCCGCCACCGCCGCCGCCGCCGCCGCCGCCGCCGCCGCCGCCGCCGCCCGCCGCCCGCGCGGCAAGGACAGCGCCCCAGGCGGCGCCGGCCCGCCCGCTCGCCAGCGCACCGGTAGACAGCACGCGCGGCGCCGCCGCCGCTGCCATCTCCACGAACCCCCCGGGGAAACGCTCGAACAGGTGCACCAGCGAGTAGCTCCAACTGTAGTCGTCGTAAAAGCAGAAGTGCGAGGACAGCGCGGCGATCTTTAGCCACGTACTGCGGTTGAACGTCACGCCCCTGTCGTACGGCGGCCGCCAAGTGTCGATCACGAACAGGTCGTAGTCGAGGGTGTCCGCGGGCGGCCGGCCGAAGGAGATCACCTCGACCGACGGAAAGTAGGCCAGCGAGTATCGCGCGTAGGTCAGCATGTAAAGCAAATCTGGAAGCACGTAGTCGTTTTCCTCGATGAAGATGACCATGCCCTGGTGCGTGTCGGACCAGTCCAAGCCCTGGAACACGAGGTTGGCCTTCCACCACCAGTGCTGCTTGTGCTCAGCGAGGCGCGCGTCGCGCTCATGGCAGTCCCGCGGCGCGCCGGCGGTCGAACCATTGCAGTCGTCCGGGTCCGGGCCCGGGAACTTGTCGGGATTTAGCTGCAGTGAGTAAGGGTAAAAGATCTGCATCACTTTGGCAAACCGGATGCTGCGAATTAGTCCGTTGATGTCGTCGTCGTAGTAGCTGTGCGAGAATATCAGCAGAGCTTTATGGATGCGCTTTACTTGAGCGAGCGAAACGATCAGATACTGCAGTCGTTCGACATCCTTATGCACTTGAGTCAGGACGATGTCAGTGGTTTCGGTGAGCCGGCCGTGAAGGTCACAGTTAAAGATCTCAGCGTCGTGGTTAAGCTGCTCGAGGCTTGCGGCCAGCCGCTCGCGCTGCCGCTGGTCGCGCACGCGCGGCTGCAGCGTGAAGTCCTCGCGGAAGCGCAGCAGCGGGCGCAGCCGCCGCGGCACGTGTGCCGGCGCCCAGCGCGCCCCGCACCAGCGGCGAACCACGCACACTACCAGCAGAGTCAGCAAACCAATCAACAGGTGGCTTATCTTTAACCTAGGGCATTTAGCTATATTTATTAATTTTGTTGTCAGCTGCTTTAACGAAAATATCATCATCTTAGATTAAAACAAAAAGGGTCATCATAGAAATTTGTGATAGAAATGTCACAGTCAGTTCTCAAAGAGAATTCAATTCTACGTACCAAAGAGCTTTATTACCTAAAATGGAGGGAGCACGGGCAATTTGACATCATTTAAAAATGAATCTTATTATTATATGACATAAGTTCTATTACAGTAATCACTTGCTTACCGCTTGTGAAGAGCTTTTTTATAGCTCTACTCTTTGGAGCCGTGAGATCTCAGAATATTATAAAGAGCACGTGAGATATATAATAAATGTCACAGTGGCGTTTTCTGTCATGTTGATTTGTTTACATGTCATCAATGATATTAAATAATAACAAACAATACCTTGACTCAAAAAACCATTTTTTTTGAAAACTTTCTTAATTTTACGCATGAAACAATAATCTATACAAGATAATATTTTTGGGCACCCCCTTCTTTAAAAAGTTAATTTTAGTTTTTAACACAAGCGCGTGATGGTTTTGCACATTTCGCAGGACAATGACAATGACTTATGAGCATCCTGGTATGACAGGGTTTCAGTGTGCGGCACTCACACAGTGATAGGTGACATTACTTTTATTCATTCCATTCGTGCCAGCTTTAGTGAATCTATCTTATAAAGAAGCCCTTACATACCTACTTAACTAGAATAAAACAAACACAAATAAAGCTTTCGCTAAAAATGCTACCTACTCTGAAATTTACTGCAACTAAAAAAGGAGATCGCGAAATTCATGTAATAATAAATTATAACTTTTTCTAAAAAAAAAAAACTTTCGCTAAAAAATGTACATAAATAAAGCTTTCGCTAAAAAATGTTACTCTGAAATTTACTCAACTAAAAAAGGAGGTCGCAAAATTCATGTAATAATAAATTATAACTTTTTCTAAAAAAAAAAAACTTTCGCTAAAAAATGCGATTCTAAACTTCGCTGCAACTGAATTATTGCGTTTGCGAAATTCTAACAACAAACCTAACAAACCTAATAATTTTTTTTTGAATGCTTTCTATACGATTTATGTCTACCTCGTATAAAGGAGACCAGACAGGGCTACCGTAGTACCGTACCAAAGTGCTCCTGACATAGGCATAGAACAAAACTTTGAGAGTATGTGTATTTTTACATGTACGAATTAGTCGAATTATAAAACCAAAGTTGAAATGATCTGCTGATTATACTTTCGAAGTGATTTTTGAATAGCATTTTGGAATCGAGCAATATCCCCAAGTCCCGCACGATATCAACCCTACTTATTATGGAGTTATTCATTTGATACATGAATTTGATTGGTTGACTTTTGCGTGTGAAAGTGATACATTGACATTTTTCGGACCTGACCGTGATTCTAATAAGATTGTAATATGACATCAACTTGTTTAAATCCTTTTGTAATAGTTCACAGTCAGCAACACAGAATTGACACGTACATATAATTAAGCAGTTCAGGCATATTTTGATACCTCCCTTAACATATATCTTTCAATTAAGTCTGTCTACCGGCATTTTTCCAAAATGTTTAAAAAAAGCCATTGTTACACGGGCGTTTCTCTACTAAATGGAAAATCGTTGTCCCAAGCAAATTTTATACAATAAATTTTAATATTTCTCAGTTTTTTGTATAAATAATGACAAAGTATTAGGTATTCTTGACACGCCACAGCTTATTTAGTAATTTAATAATGTAATATTTATTTAAATCAACCTCAAACACCTCAAAACACAGTCCCCTGGTACCTATGTCCTTTTTACCGAATTACAAGTCTTGTGACCAATATTATTTTTTTTGCTGTTGATACTGAATAAAATGTGTTAAAATACTTAACAAAAAAACCGTGAGCATCTTTATAAATCACAATTATATATTTACTATAAAAAATTAACCAAAAAATCTTGACGTGAATGCTGTCCTCAAATTTTTTTAACAGTCCCCTGATAAAATTTGAAAACCGCGCTTAGGTCAAATTTTGTATTGGCGCGAAACGTCAACATCGTGAAACGGAAGGCAATCAATGTGAAGTTCGTTCGGGTGTATAGATGGGCGGGCAGTTGGCATTTTTTTAGTGCCACCATTGAGTCTGCTAGTGAACCACGTGTCTCGGCCGTTAGATAAAACAGTCCACTGGTTAGCCATTTTTTTCATATTTTAAGAGTTTTAATTACAATTAGTTGTTTAAAATAATTGAATATCAAGTATGTAGCCACATTTGTGTCGTTAATGTGATAACTTTAGATGATTTTGTTTTATTTAATTTATATGTAAAAATGACAGTCCCCTGACCGACAGTCCTCTGTCATTTCATAGCAATTAGTTAGCAGAGGTTCTATTTCTTTGTTATTATTTAATTTTTTAATCATTATAAAGACTGACTTTAGGTCATACAATTTGTATCTTAAAAATACTATTATTCTAAGAAGATGATTTTACCAAGTTGAACACAAATGTTAAGAACATTTGTTAATGGTAATAACATAAGTTAAAGTAATAAATTATAAGTGAAATTTCTTTTGATTTATTTCAAAAATAATTATTTAAATAATACGTAAGAACTAGAAACAAAATTTGATTACTTTCATACTGAAATACTCGTTTTTTTATTCATATAAATATTCCCCTGTGCGTTTAGAACAGTCCCCTGTCACGATTTTGAATAAAATCGTCTATAACTCAAAAACCAGGACGAAAATAAGTGGGCTTTTTAAAGAGATATATTTAATTTAATATTGTCCTTCATTTTATTAACAAAAACTCTCAACATTTAATAAAATTTGCTTAAGACAGTCTTGTATGGCTAATTCATAATTCATAATTCATAATTTATTTCTAATAAAATATGGTAACATAAATAAGATGGATCAGTAAAAATTTCGGTATCACATATTTTGCCGTAAAACAGCGTAGAAATGTTTAGAAATTAAAAGTTAATACAAGTAAAACATAGAATCATAACAAAATTAAATAGTTTAAATATATTTGTCATGCAAGTTTAAAATAATAAAATAAATTAATTATTATATAAAAAATTTCATTGGATATATTGCATTGAATTTAACATAATAAAAAAAGAAAAAATAGCTAAATTAAAATATTATAAATCATCATTTAAAAAGTCACTAACAGAATAATAACATCTGTCCAACAAGATGGACTTTAATCTCTTCTTAAAGAGTGACAATGGCAATGCCCTAATATTATTTGGTATCTTATTATAAATAACTGGTGCCATACCAAATATGCTCTTTTTCAACAGTGCTGTGCTATATCCACCAGTAACTATTAAGTTTTGATATTGAGCACGCAAATGTCTTTTTGTTGCATCTGTTCTTTTTACAAATTGATGTTGGTTTGTTTTTACAAATATACTAACTTCTAAAATATAAATAGATGGCAATGTTAATATCTTTAGAGATTTAAACACAGGCACACAACTTTCTCTGGGATTTATACCACAAATAGCTCGTATACATCTTTTTTGTGACTTGAAAATGCTCTCTCTTTCACAACAGTTACCCCAAAAGATAACTCCAAACCTCAAAAGTTCCAAATAGCAGAGAAACACCCATACCTATTTATAAAAATGGCGATAAAAGTTAAATATCAAATTACAGACCTTTATCGTTATTACCATCCTTGTCAAAAATATTTAAAAAAATTATTAATTCAAGATTAGTAATTTATGATGATAAAAGAGATTAGGAATTTTTTTGGAAAACAATTCTATTTTGTCTAATTTTCAGTTTGGTTTTAGGCCAAAAATGTCTACTGCTGATGCTGTACACCACCTGACTGAATATATTGTACAAAATCATCTTAATATAAGTAAGCATACTGTTGGTATCTTCCTCGATCTCGCGAAAGCATTCGATGCAGTTTCCATTCCTATCCTTTTACGCAAGCTTGAAGCTATATGTGTAAGAGGCACCCAGTTAGACCTTTTTACGAGTTATCTAAAAGAACGAACGCAATGTGTGAGAATTGACAGTGTCCTTAGTGATGAGCAGGATAACACATCCTTTGGAATTCCTCAAGGAAGTATTTTAGGACCCACCCTGTTCTCAATTTACATTAATGACCTGTGTAATATCCAGCTAGATCATGGAAAAATCATATCCTAAGCTGATGACAGCGCCCTTGTTTTTGCGGCTGACTCGGAAAGATGTTTATATGTATGCGCAAAGCGGTTTCAATGTTGTAAATAACTGGCTTCATAAAAATATACTAACACTAAATGCCGAAAAAACTAAATATATTAAGTTCTGTATAAGTAAAAAATCGGTGTCAATTGAAACCGACGTTTCAACACTTCGTGCTCATTATTGTAAAGGGCCAATACAAAACCCTTGTGAGTGCCCTGAAATTAAGCAAACGGAAACTATAAAATATCTAAGCATTTTAATAGATGAAAAACTTTCTTTCAAACTACATATTATTGCTTTAAATAACAGGTTGCGTAAGTTAATATTTGTATTCAAAAAGATACGACATATTGCAGATTCAGCTATAATAAAACAAGTTTATTTTGCTCTTTTTGAATCAATATTAACCTACTGCATTACTACTTAGGGTGGTGTAAATAAAACCTTATTACTAACAACAGAAAGAGCTCAGCGAGCGATCCTCAAGGTGTCGACTTGCCGTCCCTATCTCTTTCCTACTAACCTCTTATATAAGTCCTGCAACTTATTGACAATTTCACAATTATTTATAATGCACATAGTTTTAAATAACGTACGATCTATGAGTCAAATTCGTAATCCAATTATTCCTGTTCTTCCTCTGGATGCATGAATTACGTCTTAAAATTAGTCCTTTTAATTATCATGACGAATAAATGTTCATTTACGGCAAGTGGGGTTCTTTAATTTCTTTTATTATCCTTTCAATGGTGTTGCTAGTGATATTCTTTAACGACCGGTAGGGTACATCCGTAGAATAATAACTAAAGCATATTCTGAGGGTACATCAGACAATCAAACTGCACAGAATGATACGTTCCGTTATACGTAAATAATTTGGTAATGCGGGCAGCATAAGAATCCTAATAAAAGCGTCAATTAATTTATCGAAATGATGCCGCCGCCACCACGACTATTTAAGCCACCAAATGCCTCAGCCGGACTCTTAATATCCCAGCACACTTCACCATGTCGCGACCCCGGAATATCTTGTGTTATTACATATTAATTTAGTATACATTGCTCGTTATGGTATTGGTAGAGTAAAACAAAAAATATTAGAGTATCTGCTTCGCTTAGTTCTGTATATTCCGAGGTGCGAAAATTACACACATAAAGACTGAGGCATTGGCGACTCACCCGTGGCTGAAGCGACGCAGGATTGGGTGGCGGCAGCAGACCGTGGCGCGTTCCCTCGGGACCCCAGATTCCCGCCTATAACGTAAAAGGGGTTTATGACTCAACTGTCAATAAGTGGATCAATCTCTCCAATCATCAGGGGCATCTTTTCGACTACTTATAAAGCGTGGCAAATTGAATAAAGTGAATTATTAAAGCTCTTGAGATCTAGATATAATTACTGAAGTGTCTTCACTCTCAGAATTCCTACTATGCGTCTACCTTCTCACCACCCGCATCAGTGACCACTATAGCGTGGCTTTGTTCATGCTATGCGTCTTCCTTCTCACCACCCGCATCAGTGATCACTATAGCGTGGCTTTGCTCGTGCTATGCGTCTACCTTCTCACCACCCGCATCAGTGACTACTATAGCGTGGCTTTGCTCGTGCTATGCATCTACCTTCTCACCACCCGCATCAGTGACCACTATAGCGTGGCTTTGCTCGTGCTATGCGTCTACCTTCTCACCACCCGCATCAGTGACCACTATAGCGTGGCTTTGCTCATGCTCATCAGCTCCCTTTATACGAGGAACACTATGATAATAAATTAGAGCTTTCAGAATAGAAAGATTAACCACGGAACTTTCATATTCTTAGCTCAGTTTATACAAGTAACATTTAAAAGAATAATTAGAGTGCCGTCAGTTTGGAAAGATTAAAACCACATAACTTTCCTATTATTAGCTGTCAGGTTTTAGAAGTAACATCAAGAGAATAAAATAGAACGCCGTCAGAATGGAAAGACTAAAACCACTTAACTTTCCTGTAATTAACTCAGTTTACACAAAACACAACAAGAGAATAAAATAGATTCCATCAGAGTAAAGAGATCGACCACTTAACTTGATTCTGGTGACCGCTTTTCGGCTAAACAAGTAGAATCTGTTATTAAGAACATGACCAGAGGCAAATCTCCTGGCCATGATGGCCTCAGCATTGAGCACCTGCAAAATGCGGGCATACACTTGCCGCGAGTGTTGGCAATGTTTTTCACGTTGTGTCTGAATCATTCCTATCTGCCTGATGAGATGATGTATACTATTGTAACACCTATTGTTAAGAATAAGACAGGAGATGTATCGGATCTGTCCAATTATAGACCGATTTCACTAGCCACTATCATTGCGAAAGTGATGGACAGTCTGCTTGATAAGCGCTTAAATGAACATCTGCAATTGCATGACGCACAGTTTGGTTTTAAACCTGGACTATCCACAGAAAGTGCAATTTTGTGCCTCAAGCAGACTGTGCAATACTATACAGCTCGTAAAACGCCGGTCTATGCCTGTTACCTAGACCTCTCCAAGGCGTTTGACCTGGTATCATATAATATACTTTGGGAGAAACTGAAACGAGATACCAGTCTTTCTGATGGATATATATCGTTACTTAGGTACTGGTATGCCAATCAAAAAAATAGTGTTCGATGGGCAGGTGCATACTCTGACACGTACAGGCTTGAATGTGGGGTGAGGCAGGGGGGGATTACCTCGCCACGTTTGTTTAATCTTTACATTAATGCGCTCATTGAGGAGCTCAGTAGCACTGGTTTAGGTTGTCATATAGACGGAGTTTGTGTAAACAATATTAGCTATGCCGATGATATGGTGCTGCTGAGCCCCTCCATGGGAGCATTGAGAAAACTGTTGAGCATTTGTGAGCGTTACGCGGAGGCTCACGGGCTTAGGTATAACGCTCACAAAAGTGAATATATGGTATTTAAAGCTGGAACTAAATGTATTAATTTCGAATTAAATGTAAAACTTTGTAACGTTAATCTAAAGAGAGTGTCACAATATAAGTACCTGGGTCACTGGTTCACTGATAGTTTAAGTGATATTGTAGATATAGATAGGGAACGCAGGGCGCTGGCAGTCCGATGTAACATGCTGGCTCGTAGGTTCGCACGTTGCACTAAGGAAGTTAAAGTTACACTTTTCAAGGCATATTGCCAGTCTTTCTATACGTGTAGCCTATGGGTCAGTTACACGCAGAGGGCTTACAGCGCACTGCGAGTCCAATACAACAACGCTTTCAGGGTGCTGTTGGGATTGCCTAGGTTTTGCAGTGCCTCAAATATGTTCGCAGAGGCGCATGTCGATGGTTTTCATGCGATAATTAGGAAACGCTGTGAGGCGCTGTTAAGGAGAACACGTGGCAGCTCCAACAGCATCCTGATGGCGTTAATTGACCGATGGGACTCCTCATTGTTGGAGCACTGGTTACGCCTGCATGCAAAGCCTGTAGGGCATCAGTGAGCATATCTGGCGTGGCTTGCGTTTTGACAAGGGACTTATATTCATGTACGTACGATTTTATTTTAATGTTGATTGTATTTCATTTTTATAATATGGTTTTATTTGAGTTAATTTTGGTTTGATTTTATTTTATTATTTATTTTGATTTGATTTATTTTAATGTTGATTTTATTTAATTTTTATATGGTTTTATTTGATTTAATTTTAATTTGATTTTATTATTTATTTTGGTTCAATTTATCTTATTTTAATTTGTCTTGTATTTATTTTATTTTGATTTTATTTTTGATTATGATTTATTTTATGATTTTATTTTGAAAATGATGTTATTTTATTTCTGTATTGATTTCATTTTATTATTATTGAATTTATTTGATGTTGATGTAACAATAATCTAATGATCAGTAATGATATTATAATAATCTTACTAACTTAGTTTAAGGAACATTGTTACTAACACTCTATGGACCATTGTGTCTGAAATAAATTGTTTATTATTATTATTATTATTATTATTATTAACTTTCATGCCGACACGTGGGCAGCATCTCAGCACACGTGGGGTGGGGCAGCATCTCGGCACACCAGTCTCCAAAGCACTTCACTAAACCACTTCAGACAACGAAATAGGCCCGCTCATGGCTCGACCGCTATATTTATTGAGACTACCCTCACTACTAATGCTGCCCGCTCCGAATAATGTTGCCAGCTTAGAAAAACTGACCATAGACAAGTCGGTCGTCCGACTTGATACGGTACATCGTGACGGCTGTCACGACACGCGCAGCAGCGACAGGTGCGCCCACGGCCAACTATAGGGCGCTACTAAGGTTTAAAATATAAACGGCCGTGGCAATCCACCGCGACACGAAAAACTAAAGTTTACAGTAAAAGAAATTCAAAACTACAAGTTCTATAGTAAGTGTTTAACAGTACAATAGCTTCGGATGTTCATATTCCCTGTCACGTTCATAAAGAATGTATGAAAGAATATTAACGGCAGGTACCTCGGACCAAATAGTCCGAGGCAGGTACTGTGTCGGAACTGTGACTTCACTGTTAAGTGTGAAGCACCATCCCTCATTGGTTTTTTTGGTTACATAAAGTGATGTCAGTGATCAATCAATCCCGTATGAGCCGGCCGGACCGGAGCCATATTCGCGCTCTAGTATATCTTTCCGTGCTCTTAACCGTTAAGTGTTTGTGAAGGGGCATGAGTGTTGGCAAATGAAACAAAACAGTGCAACATCACTTTTCAAATTCTCTCAAGAAGTCCGAGTGAGACCTCAGTAAAGTCCCACATCTTTACTGAGGAGTCCTCAGTGAGGACTCAAGGGGTTTAGGGAACATCATTTATCATTCATCATCTTAATCACTACTCATTATCATCAAGGGAAAAACAAGAAATAAAAAACTAACTAGGCAGTATGGTCTCAGACTTTAGCCTGTTCCTACACGGTACAAATAAAATTTAAAAAAAAAGAAGACCTGTCAAATGGTGAATAGCAAAGCAGGAGCGGTAGTGTGAATATTTTTTAACAAATATGTCTTTTTACTTGATAATCCATAATCATAGGTAATCGCCACATTTAGCCGTAGGCCTTATTGTATTCGAAATCGGCAGTCAACAGCTTCGCCGACGCAAGATGAGTGCGAGAGACAAGGACACAAAATTGCTCCAAGACATGTTGAAAGTATTCTTCAAAAAGGGCTCATCAGGTGGGTAACGATGCGTTCGGAGTTTTCCCCGGGTCTCGAGCCCGACGCGCGAGGAGTATTGTTGCGCTAACGGCCGGCGTGGTTGCCCACAGCGCCGCTGCCGGCGCGCAACGAGCTGGTGGTGACGGCGGAGCTGGAGCGCGAGCTGGGTGCCGACGCGCCGCCGCACCGCCGCCGCAGCGCGCTCCGGGATCTCGCCGAGAAGGCGCTCCTCATCCGCATCCCCGAGGTGAGGGTTTAAGCTGGCTCCTAATTATTTTTGTACCCTCATTATGCATTTTTTCTGATGTAACAATTACCTACCTACTTTTTATTGACATCTACACGCTTTTCTTTGTGTTTCTTTGTTAAATTTATCAATATTAAATATTATTAGGATCCTGCTTTTACCATTGTTTTTTATTATTTGTATGTCAAATTTTTCATGAGTCTCCTAAGTTTTTTAGGTACTTAAGTACAAATAATATTATTCAATTTTACAAACACTGAATTGAGTATTAAAAAAAATAAAAATTGTGTTTGAAACAAAGGCAACACAGGGGTTTTCTTATTTGTAATAAAATATTATTGCTAATTTACTTATCATGACATGGCCTCTATCAATGCCCTTGAGTTATGTGCTTATGAAGAAGCTTTAAATTTGTCTTATTAGGGGGCAGTGAAGAAATTGTGGTCATGCACAAGAGACTTATTAGACGACCCCAATGTGGAGTCCCGGCATGCGGCGCTGGCCCTGCTGTGCAGCATAGCAGAGGGCCAGGGGGATGACCTGCTCATCATGCGCACCATCTACTTCCACTACTTGAAAGACACCCATGCAACACATTCCCCGGAGGACGCACAACTACGGTTCAAACTACTGCACACACTGACCAACTCGGGGAAAAACATTAAGTGTTTTGAGGAACAGGTGATTTTTTTGATATTTCACTATTATCATGATTTTGATGATGTGTCTCTGTAAAAACTCTGTAAAAAAATAGTGTCATTACCATTAATATAAACAATAGGAAGATGCGGCATACTCTTAGTAGTATGAATCAAAAAGTAGTCCCCTACATACTCTTTGTAGTGTGACGGCTAATGTCAATCAAGCGAGCGAGAGAGCCACGCTAAGCGAGGGGATCAGCAAGCACCCTGAAGTTCCACGACAATGACGCACGATAAATTAAACTCACTCATGACTATCAATGTCATAATAAATATTTTCTACAATGAAAATAATACTGTTTTGGTGTACTTTACACATGAAAGTTATTCCATGTAACTTGTTTTTGCTTATTTAGTGGTTTGTGCACCATATAAATGAACAGCAAGGCCTTTTTAATGCTTTTTCTTACTAAAATAGAACTAAACGTCACTGGTACGAACGAGTTGCTGCTGTATTGACGACTGTCACAGTATTCGATGCTGCTAGGATGTTTAGTAATAGTAACGTATCTTCCTCTATTGTTTATATATATGGTCATTACTTTTTTCTTACAAAAGTCATGACAGTTTTTATTTACATATTTATAGATATAAGTTAATAAAATACAAAACAACATTATATTATCCCAATTAAAGCCCTCTTACATGATCATTGTTTGACTGTTTGAATTAAATCAATTACAACCAACAAAATGTTTTAATATTTTTATTAGTTTTCTAAATATCTCTAATGAATAATAATAATTATCTTTCTACCACTGACAGTGTGCATAAAAATCAAGCTATTTGGTTGTGACTGACAGGCATGGCAAACCCTTAAACTAAATCTTAAAAGAGTTTCTCCCGTGTTCTTTTAGCAACAACACGTGTTGTGAGACTCCATTTTATTTCAATCTACCGTACAATACTATATATATTAAAAAATATAAGTGTAACTTGAAATTGGCTTAATGCTAAACGCGAAGCCATTAAATAAGATTAGATTAAATCTTAAAACTGATATCTATTTATTTACTACATTTTTAATCAACTGAAAATCAACAATGATTTTGCATACGTGTGATGAAGTAAAATGGTAATTGTTGATTTGAAACTTAATAAGTAGTGGTGGTTAATATTCCAAACAAGTTTCGAAAACAAAATTTAGTTAGTGACATGTTGTTCTTTTACAAACATAAATGTTCTTCTATACAGTTGTGGAGCTAAAAGCCGTCTTAAGAAAAAATGTTTGGACGATTTTTAAAGTGCGAGTCGGATTCTCTCTCAAAGGGTTTTGTACTATTATCTATAAAATGAGAGCCCCCCTTAAATATTTGTATTATTTAAATTTTATTTGTTGTATGGGAGCCCCCTTAAATATTTATTTTATTCTGTTTTCAAGTATTTGTTGTTATAGTGGGAACATAAATACATCATCTGTCAAAATTTCTATCACGGTTCATGAGATACAGCCTGGTGATAGACAGACGGACAGCGGAGTCTTAGTCATAGGGTCCCGTTTCACCCTATGGGTACGGCACCCTAAACAGATTATTTGATTAAAAGACTTTTGACTTTGGCTTGTTTAGATTGGAGCCTTCCTTCTGGAGTGGTTGCCGCAGGTCCACGCCCCAGCACAAGTGCTAGACTTTCTGCAGCTGATCATAAATGTCGTGAAATTCAATGCCACATATCTGGATGAAGAGATTGTTCATGGAATTGTTAAGTGAGTAAAAACACCAACATTTTAATGTATATGTAAAAAAACAAACAAATTCTATTCCGAAACACAGAGTAAAGCAAGCTCATTGAACACACCCTTGTCTCATAGTGCTACATAATGTCATCTTTTGTTAAACTATAAGATTAGGACTGTTTTAACGGGACTAAACACGATTAATTTTGTAAGTAAGTACATATCTACTTACTGCTTGACGTTTCGGCCGCGATGCTGCGGCCGTGGTGACAAGCGAAGGTCAGTGCGGCCGTGGTCATAAGCGAAGGTCAGTGCGGCCGAAACGTCAAGCAGTAAGTAGATATGTACTTACTTACAAAATTAATCGTGTTTAGTCCCGTTAAAACAGTTTTAATGCAATGCAACGCGATAGTTTAAAGTCTTATAAGATTAGACTTTCTATTTGAATTAGAAGTCAAGTAAAAGAAATGGTTTTAATAACAAAAACATAATTGTGTGTAAATTAATGTTATTTTTTTTTACTTGGACCTTTTTATTTGGCAAATGAGCCGTTTCGCATAGTGTAACGGACTAAACCCTGCAAATACATGGAACTGCATTGAGCGGCGCTGGGCTCGCCAGCTGTCTCGCCGATACATGTGACCCTTCGGGGTAAGAGCCGTGAATCTATCTATGTATGTGTATTGGCCAAATATTTTGAGTTGAGCTGATGCATTTTATCATCTATCAATACTTTAACATTTGTTTTTATTTATAAAACAATGAAGTAAGGAAATTTTAAAAAAATCCTTTATTGACCAATGTCTTAAGAGCGTTTTAACATTTTTCGTACATAAATCGAGAACTTGGAAGTTTTTCAAGTGATTTTAGTCATGTAATTTATTGCTTAAACTTCTTTTAACTTCGATAATTGGAATAATCATGTATTTTTATTGTAACTCTATTAACCAAAATTTTATTTAATTGGATAATTTACTACGAAAACAGCGGATTTAGAAGGCGCGATTTCCAGATTACGCACGAAGGCTCAACTTTGAAGTCATTTTACACCAATTATTATTACTAAATTAGAACGTAAAAAATATACATTAGAAGGAACATATCCTTAAAATGAAAATGTATTAAGAAAATTTCTATTTTTGTTTCATTAACTTGTAATTTTATCACGTTTAAGAAAGTGAATAACCGAGAAATTTACCACAAGAAAACAAGTTATATCTCATAATCTAGAAGTCATAAGGCAACATAAATAATTTTATACGTAAGAAGAAAGACTGTACTAAACGTGTAAAAAATAAAAATTATCCCTCATCAATCTTTTATAAGATAATTGTTCAAAGTTAGTAAATATTTTATTTGTGAATCTGATTAGGTTGTTCATTTAGGCAACATTTTGATGAATAGTGGATCTTATAACTATTTTCTCTACAAACTTGTTATTATTAAAAGCTTTTATTTTACTTGCAATGTTTGTATGTACAGTCAGCAACAAAAGTAGATACACACTTTCGACAGCTATTAACTCTTATGTCTTTAGGAATCATCATCATCATCATCATCAGCCTATATACGTCCCACTGCTGGGCACAGGCCTCTCACGTGAACAGCACGTGGGGATATTGGGCCATAACCCACCACGCTGGCCCAATGCGGGTTGGTGGGTTATAACGACTGTCATCTTACGACAACAACCGGGACCAACGACTTAACGTGCCTTCCGAAGCACGGAGGAGCTCGAGATGTTTTTAATTTGGTCACCCATCCAGCGACCCGGCATTGCGAAAGTTGCTTAGCGAGCAAGATCGCAAGCCGCGCGCTAGCCGCTGCGCTATCGAACTCCTCCAGTCTTTAGGAATAGGAACTACGAACTGTCATAATATGTGTATCTACCACAGAAATATATCAAGATATATTTCTGTGGTATCTACTTATGTGCGTTCGGGTCAAATATTGCAAAGAAGATTTGGACCCCTTCTCGGGAACTGATCGAGCTGAAATTTATATGGCACCATGAAGCTGATATGATGATGCAGTCATAGGGACTCTGCAATGAAACAATATAACTCTGCCGTGTTTGGTCTTGTTTGATTTGTCTTGACTAAAACCATACATAACCTTGTGTGGCGCGGCACCACCCAGGGTCTGATTATGAAGGTGGTCATAGGAACTTCTGAACTACCTATATAGTTTTATAAATCTTTATTTAAGTCGGTACTTATACAAATAAACAAATAGAAATAGGCTTAGGTAAATACTAAAATTTGACGACGGAAAAAAGTCACTGAAAAGTATGAAATAAAAAAATACCATAATGATGTCAGAATATAGCCGTGATCGCATGCTACCTTCAATAAGGATTGCTTAAAGTGGCATGCGACCACGACTATAGTACCTGAACATCACTATGCTACTCCCTTGTTTCGTACTTTTCATATGCATTATTTCCGTAGTCAGGTTTAAGTTTTTAACCTTTTTTTTCATTTAAATTATTTTAGGATTTTTAACGATAGCTCTTTTGCCAATGTATAATAAGTAGTTACTGTCTGTCTGTGCCAGATAACCGAGCAATATAAGTATAATACCCCAGATTGTACCATAAAGTCACCAAACTACGCGATATAGATCGCTTCTCATACAAAACCGTTGCTAATCTGACGTCGAACCGGAGACTAACTGACTAATTTCAACACCTATCGCAATACCTTTCAAGTAGAAGTACATTGTTTCGCTAGTTTGATTATTTTAAAAATTATTTAGTAATAAGCAAACTAGCAAAGCAATGTACTTGTACTTGAAAGGTATTGCGATGGGTGTTGAAGTTAGACAATTACCCCCCGGTTTCATATTACCGTGCGTGAAAGCTAAAAAAGAACAAGTTAATAAAAAAAAACGATGTTGAATCTTGACAACTCTTCATTTTTTTTAGTAATCTTTTATAGAAATGAAACACTTTTTAGAATAGAATAGAAACAAATTTATTCAGCATCAAAAAACACAACGTAAACATTTTACGGATTAACTCGCGTTTAATTTTACTATGTAACATAGTTTTTCAGTTTCCTAACAACCGTCAATCATTTTTATATTTAACCGATTATGATTATGATTAACGGTAGGCAAATAACTTCTAACTTATAACTAATGTTACAAAAAAGAACTGTAATGTAGTAAAACTAAACGTGAGTTATTCCGTAAAAAATGTGTCTTTTCATT
Source organism: Scoparia ambigualis (assembly GCA_963921215.1). Taxonomy (NCBI): domain Eukaryota; kingdom Metazoa; phylum Arthropoda; class Insecta; order Lepidoptera; family Crambidae; genus Scoparia; species Scoparia ambigualis. Next base: position 38,355,786 of record OY992509.1, on the reverse strand, counting down.
GTGTGGTGCTCGCATAAGCCTTAGAAAACAGTAAGTAATCTTTTAGACAAACTAAATATGTTTATGTACTTGAAATATATTTTTGGCATAATTTTTTTTCTTTCCTGAATGATTGAATTTATAGTTCCATACATGTTTTAGTTTGTTTTGTTACCATAGGTTTATAATTTACATAGCAGGCCATTATATAAACGAACTTAATTAACAATTAAAAACTTATGAAAAATAGTGTCTTAACAAACAATTTTAAATTTCGTACTCAAAAATTTAATATTTTAACTGCCTTACATAGTATCTACTTAGGTGAGAGAGTCACGTCAGAGCGAGCCAGAGGCGCGTCATCATTTTGTAGATGCGGACGCGTTGCTGTCTGTTGTTATTCCGAATTAGCCAAATAGGTACAGCCGTTCTGAAGTGATGCACAAGGATACATACGTGTCCAATTGTGGCCAATCGTGGCCAATAAAGCCGTAAGCAACCGCTACTTATGTTAGTTTTGGAATGTTCTCATGAAGCCCCGTCATTTGATATCAAACACGGCAACATTTTTTTTAGTTTCTACTTCATGTCTCTCAGAGGGCGCCATATTTGATTTAATGTAACGTCATAGCCTTTAACCAGTGATTTTGGTACTTCCAACGATACCTACCTCATTTTGTCAAATTATGATTAATAGTTTAGAAGTTGTGAGGAAACAGATGCACGAACATACATACGTACATACATATCTATTATCGGTCAAGATCATAATCTCCCTTTTGCTTCACCGTTGTCGGGAAAAACTAGTTTATTTTTATAAGTACCTAGGTACCTACCTACTCTGTTAATTATAATAAAATTTCATTATCCAAATTTGTATAAATTTAATTTAAATACCTACATAAATAATATATTGTGGACAGTATTTTTATTTTATTCGTAAACTTTTGTTTTTACTTATTAAAATATAGGTACGCCAGAGCTACAGGATCACAGAGCACGGAATGGCCGCGCGCCCGGGCAATAGCGGGCGCGTAGTGGGCGCGCGGCGATTCCGCTCTGTGTAGATCGAGATCGTTCAGTCGTCCCGGGTCGCAACTGTGTGCCGTACGCGTGAGGCAAAACTCACACACACACACACTCCGTCGCGTTGTCGAGCGGCAAAAACCTAAACACCGAGCGCGGAAAAATGTTACAACGCTCTTAATATAATGTTACACGTTTGTTATGAAAGCCATGTATGTATTGTTACGCATTAGTGTGATTGGAGTTTGAGTGCGTTGTCCCCGTGCCGCAGCAACGCGTGCTACCTGTGCTCGTACGCGCCGAGCGGCGGCGTGGTGGTGGCGGCGCTGTCGCTGCTGGAGGCGGTGGTGTCGTACTCGCTGCTGCCGCGCGCGGCGCTGCCGGCCTTCGCGCGCGCGCTGTGCCGCACCGTCAACCTGGAGCACTACTGCCAGCCCAGCTGGAAGGTCTGCTCACCGACACACACGACTATCTAAATATTCTATGTTTTAAATTATTTAGGTAACGAATAGTCATATACTATAATTAATAAGGGTATGTTTACATCGAGACCTATAGTACCATAAAATTAACACAAACATTAAAATAGAGTTGTGCGATAAGCGATGCCGTAACTTTTTTTTTTATTTTTTTATGTTTATTTTTAAAATGCATTCTTTACAAAAAAAGAGAACACTCAGAACATACATTAGCGTTGAAATAATAGTTCACCCACACAACTCTTGAAAACATAAAGCGAATTTGAGAAAATATTCACCTCATTAAGCATTTAATACAGAGGTTACATCCTCGCCTAAAAGAGGTATTTCTTGCACAATTTGTATGACAGTTCGGTATATAAAAAGTATCTTTAGAACGTGAGGAGAATGGAGGAACTTTAAGCGTAATTTTCTGTAAGAGTTCAGCGGAGTCAATATGATTATTGATAATTTTGTACAGAAATATGATATTTGCATATCATATTATCCAAATAGACGCCAGCGTCTACAAACCAAAGATTTTCCGAAGCTATTTTTCTTTTCGCGTGATTTTCGAGTTTTGATTTTAATTTTGTTTGATTTTTTTTAGATAAGTAAAGGTTTATTGTCTTATCAGCAGCTTGTCTTTCATTGGATCTCAGTAGCATCATCGTTTAGTCCCAAAATCCCGATATTACATAGTTCTATTTTGTGGTTATAAGACAGTAAAAATGTTACCTACTTTTTTTTAAAATAGCATACAAATTATAATGGAAAAATTGCTTATAGTATATTTCCTAGTGATCATGTAAGCGAATGTGTAAATTACGTGACTAGGAATATTTGAGAATGGATATATTACTTTTAGTAAAAAAAAAAATCAGAAATTTACCCTCCGTGAAAAAAGCACAGAAAATTAAAAATTGGGAAATTATGCGAATGGAAAAATCGCTTGCAGTAAAATTTGATTAGATATGGGCGCCGCGCCGGCGCGCCGCCGTCGCCGCGAATTTAAACGGCGCGCCGCCGCCGGGCCGAAAGCTCGACGCGCCGCCGCGAGTAAAGCATGTGCCAGACGGATGTAACCCAGCGTCCCAACAGGGGCGACCTTGTTTGGTGCCATCCATGTAGACTGCAGATGTAATCCAAATTATAATATGACCTTTATGGTCCTTGGTAGACGGGCACGTGTTTCCATCCGCAGTTGGAGAACGTGGATTACATCCGTGTAGCCGGCGGATTACATCTAACCTAGGACATCCTCTCTCCTTACTTCACTAAGTTTTATTTGTACTGGCACCTCGAGACCAACCGTTAGGTTATGCAAGAAGTGCTAGACGTCCCTGCGCCACTAAACTACTCGCGCAGGAGACCATCTGCGTTAGGTCTTGACACCAAATCAGTGCCCGCCGAAGCGCGCTCTTCATTCGGTACAAGACTAGTGTCTCGGGAGAGTCTCCCCGTGAACACGTGTAGTTCACTGCCTATTGTCCAGATAGGTAACCGGAGCTGTCAAGCTCGCTCACTTCTCGTTGCACGAAGGGCACAGGGCAAAATCAACTTCCAAGTGTCCACCTTGGTCGCGGAGTAGTAAGCACACTCCCTTCTCTGAACCCATCCGGGACCCTAGCCAGTTCCCAGGTCCGACGCGGCTGGCTGGATCAGAGGATACGGCTTCTAATGGGCCGCCTCTACTAGTTCTCCAGACTAGTACCGGAGATGCCGACAGCAATGTCCAATGAGAACCACCGGACAAAGCTGCCGACTTAAAGGGAAACTCACGTTCCCCGCAGGACTTTTCGCTTCTGATCCCACAGAGACCGCCACTAAGCGCCGCTCGCTGTGCACAAGTTTGGAAGCCCCGGCACACAATACCAGGACAAACGAACATTCCCAAGCTCTACAGCTAACCACAAGCCACTACGAGTCCAACCCACGTCCGGAATCCCGCCGGAGGCGCCGCTTAAGGCACAACCAGCGGGGGGTATGGAAACGAAACCCCCTAGTACTTCTGTGCGTCATACAGCCGGACCCTTAGTTCCAGCTGCGAAACCCTATCTATAGAGATCGTATTTACTGAAATTTTGCATACACAATGCTATATAAATATAGGATAAAATGTTTACTAGTAAAAAAACCAGTCTCAGGAAAGCTCGAACGGGATTCGAACCGGTGACCTTTGGATTGCCGATCCACTGCTCTACTGGTTATGGCTCTTTTATCCTATCTATAGGGGTCACTAGATAGGGACATCTAACCTAGAACAGTTGCGTTGAGACAGGCAGCGGGTGCGCACGTTTGCGAGTGCAAAATGACGTCCGAAGAGTAGAGCCGCGAACGCAAAATTGTAATTGAATTAATCGATCTCTATAGAGGTTTGCCATGCCTGTGAGATATTACGTCCGAAACTTATAAAAACGCTCGTCAGAAGAAAACGGCTTGGGAGATATTACTTGAAAAGTAAAAGTAGTTGGACTAAACGCTAACGAAGCAAATGTTAAAAAAGAAAATTCACACTTTAAAACTCACTTTGGTGACTCACGACTGATTCGCGAGCGTGTTGGCGGGTGGATGAGATCCGTGTAGCCGAAACAATCCGCAGATGCAACAGACCAAGTTCCCACCAAGTCAAGTTTAGAACTTCACTAAATGAGTGTGTTGTGTGCGTAATAGCGTATTCCTTTCGTTTACAATGGCGGCGGCGGATACTTCGACTACTGTTGATATTTACAAAACAAAATTAAAAGACATTTAACAGACGTAAGATAGTGATGATTCCGCATTTTTGGCGGAAGTGTTTACGAACCGCATATTCGTGTTTGCAAGTGAGAGGTTACAGAGCTCGTTAACGTAGATAAGGAACAGGGTAGGTCCAAGAACACTACCCTGTGGGACACCAAATTTAACAGATTTTTCCTCACTAGCAAACCCGTCAATTAGACACTTGAGTTCAGCCCGTTAAATAACTAATACTGAATTAATATTTAGATATAAGGATTGAAGGATATATTTAGGATTGAAGTTTAGATATATGTATAGGAATGGACACGGTATCAAAAGCCTTTGATAAGTCGAGATAGACGCCAAGGATTTTAGGATTACACGCTGTACGTCACAAACGCAATTCGTCACATAGGCAGTTCGACATCAACGTTCTGATTTACTCAGTTTGTCACATACTCAATTCGTCATAAACGTGATTTGTCATCAACGCAGTACGTCTTATACGCCTTTTGTCACAAACGCAATTCGTCACATACGCAGTTCGACATCAACGTTCTGATTTATTTAGTTTGTCTCTCATGACCAAACTTAGACTTTATAAAAGACCAAAAATATCGAGGAGATGATTGATGAAGAACAGAGTTATCTACCGATCGTGGTACATAGTTCCTAACAGTTCCATACATATTCTGTTGCAAACTGTATGCTACTCGGTTACAAATCAGAGGAATACAAAAATGGTATGACATTTTGATTCGCGGTGAAATCTCGGCCATAGCTGGACAGAGTGGAAAGTTAATTTAAAAATATACAAAAGCTAATACGTACCTATCTGCTTTACTACGAGCTGTGGTACATAGAATGCGATGGTAATGATAGTGCCGTGTGGTGCAGCTGATGCGCAGCGTGCTGGGCGCCGACATCGGCCACGCCACGCTGCAGGAGTTGGTGCGCGCGCTCAGCGCGGACGCGGACGCGGAGGCGGGCGTGGAGGCGGAGGCGGGCGCGGGGGCGGCGGCGGACGCGGGCGTGGTGCGCGGCGCGGTGTTCTACATCAGCATGGCGCTGTGGGGCCCGCGCCGCGTGCACGCGCTGCAGGTGTCGCACCTCGCCGTGCTGCCCGCGCTGCTCAAGGTACGCACCACATTAAACTCCATTATTTACCAATATTGCTAATTACACTATTTGGTGGTGTTCTTTTTGTAACAGACGATTTCTTTCTTTCTTGCTCTAGTCCTAAGTACGAGTAGATACATAGTAGGTACTATATCACAGATCATTGTCAGGACCGAAGAGATAAGTCATGTTACGTTAGATGTGTCGTGTGGTACCGTAGGCGCTGGACGTGAACCAGCCGGTGGTGACGTACGAGGTGGCGCTGGCGCTGCAGAGCCTGGTGTCGCGCGCCGCCGCCGAGCTGCAGGAGCCGGCGTGGGACGCGCTGCTGCGGCTGCTGCGGCGGCTGCTGGTGCTGGACAAGGCGCTGGAGCCGCCCAACGAGCTCATCCACTCGTGCGTGCACGCGCTGCTCACGGCGCTGGAGCAGCTGCAGGACGCCGGCCAGTTCCGCGGCGACCCCGACGCGCTGCTCGACCTCGTCGACCTCGTGGGGCACGACCGACCGGTGAGCTACCCGCCTCACTTCTATGTCACAAACGTTCGATATTCTCTTATCGTTCATATATATAAGTTTTATGAAAGTCCTGCCGCAAACACGCGATTGATACTGAATAGGATAGCAGTGTTAACCGTTAGCGTATAACCGCTGCGTTCGTGCGTAGGAGGCGTCGGCGATGCGGCTGGTGTCGGCGCGCGCGGGGGCGCTGGGCCTGGGCGGGGGCGGGGGCGCGGCGGGGGCGCTGCAGCTGGCGGAGCGCTACCTGCGCCGCGAGCCGCGCCGCGCGCTGCGGCTGCACACGCTGCACGCGCTGCTGGCGGGCGTGAAGCGCGAGCGGCTGGTGTGCGGCGAGGAGCTGGTGGAGCGCGTGGGCGTGCCGCTGCTGGCGTGGTGCGCGGCCGACGCCGAGTGCGCCGTGCGGGCGGCGGCGGCGCGCGGCGCCATGGAGCTGGCGCTGGCCGCCGCCGACGCCACCACGGACCTCATCGACCTGCTCGAGAAGGTACACGGCTCAGACGATCGCACGTCGCTCGAAATGTGTCAACGTCCCGCCTGTCGCGTCGGCCCGACCCGCTGACGTGTCCGCTCGCGTCCCCAGATCCTGAACCGGCCGTTCGAGATGTTCGTGGGCTCGGTGCCGGTGCCCCTGGGCGCGGACGTGTCCGACGCGGCGGCGGCGGCGGGGGCGCTGCTGCGGCTGCTGCACCGCAAGCTGCCGGCCGCGCCGCCGCACGCCGCGCGGGCGCTGTTCGTGCTGCTGGACCACCTCGACACGCACTACAAGCGCCCCGCCATCTTCATGCACCACCCTGAAATTCGTCTCGAGGTACGCATGCACATCTACGAAGCTGTGCTTCTGCAGTACGCACGGATCTATTGATTGTCTAACAAAGTATTACACACACACACACACACACCAGTAGCAGCTTCTTTTGACGTAATCTTAATAATTATAATGTTAAGTTTGGACATATCGATATATTTAGTGATAGTTTGAGATAATTTGAACACAGCTAGTGTGCAAATTCAAAACTTGGACTTAATGTATGTTTCTTTTATTGTTGTTCACATTACATATTTTGTAACTCATTAACGTAGACTATTTTTATATTTATATTTGTCAGGTAGTTGTAAGTCCTTTGATAAATGTTAAGAGGGTACTTTGATAACTAAAGTGGTATGCGCAATGCATGATTAAACCAGTCATTGTTTGAACTTCTTGTTTGATTGTCGCACCCTCACCAACAACTTTACATGGCGCAGTCGGTAGGATTTTTACTTAAAATATAATAGAAAAGTAAATTATTAAAAATGGAAGCAGTTTTATCTACACCGTCACCATTCCGATATGAAGAGGATGTGTCAGATATGGACACGAGCAGAAGAAGTGAAAGTTGGCAAAAGTGGAAAAGAGGATTTTTTATATATTTCAACGCATGCGAACTGGAAAAGAAGAAGCCAGAAATACAAGTAAACATATTTTTACATATCGTTGGTGAACAATGCCGGGAAATCATTGATAATGCGGAGCAGCCACAAACATTTTCATCCATTCAGGAGGTAGTAAAAAAATTAGATGGATACTTTAAAGCGAAGAAGAATTTAACGGTTGAACGTCACAAGTTTTTTACACACGAACAAAAGGAAAGTGAATCAATCGACCAATATATATTTGAATTAAAGAAGCTAGCACAAACATGCGAATTCGGCAGTTTAACTGAAGATTTGGTCAAAGATAAACTAGTCTGTGGAATAAACAACGCATCGATCCGGGAGCGACTACTACGAGAAGAGAATTTAACCCTGAATAAGGCACAAGAAATATGTCGAGTGGCGATTGTTTCAAAGGTTTACTCAGATAATATAAAAAAAGATAGCTACGTGGTGCATGAGCTAAGGAACCGACGACAAACCGGCCACAACAAATATATTGCAAGCGGGGAGCAACAATGGCACGGCGAAGGTACGAGCAATACGGTGGATTACGTAAGGGCGCGGCGCCCGGGGTCAGCTACAACACATACGGGGCGCACGAAACAATTTGGCAATGCGAGGCAACGGGCAGCGAGTCGTGCAAGAGAGAAGAAACTGCGGGCGGGGCGGAACCGTTCACCAAACATACGACTGTCCGGCGTTTGGGAAAAAATGCTTACGGTGTTTGACGATGAACCATTACGCGCGTATGTGTGAAAACAAGTCGTCTTCAAGTGCATACTATGTACATTGTGAATCCGGAGAGGAGGAAAAGGTAATTTATTCAATTAATAAAGATGTAGATGATTGGAGTATTAGTTTGAAAATCAACTCGAAGTTTATACGTTTTAAATTAGATTCAGGGGCGGACGTTAATATTCTGCCGTTAAAGTATTTGTCCCAATTAGGTATTTCTGAAATAAATTTACTTGAGACTAAAACTAGAATTAGTGCTTATGCTGGTGAGAATATTAAAGTAGTTGGAAAGCTGCACTTACGAGTATATTATAAAAATAAATGTTATGTATTAGATTTTAAAATTGCAGATGTAGATTCTTGCCCAATTTTAGGCCGTCACAGTTGCATCGAGTTGGACTTGATCAGGCGTGTCATGGCATTAGATGCAAGCAACAGTAGTTTACCGGATTTTATAAGTGAGTATAAGGATGTGTTTGATGGTATTGGGTGCTTACCGGGCAAATATACGATACAATTAAAAAATAATGTAGTGCCCGTAGTTCACGCCCCACGAAAACTTCCTTTTGCTGTAAAGGAAAGTGTAAAACAAAAATTGCTTGAAATGGAATCGCAGGGCATTATTCAAAAGGTTGAAGGCCCTTCCGATTGGGTTAACAGTATTACAGTTGTTAAAAAATCTAATGGTGACTTACGCATTTGTCTGGACCCTAAAGAATTAAATGTTGCAATCAAAAGAGAATATTTCAGGTTACCCTCACTTAACGAAATAGTATCAAATTTATCAGGTGCACAGTATTTTACTACACTAGACGCTTATTCTGGATTTTGGCAGGTGGCCTTAGATGATTCTAGCTCTTATTGTACCTTTAATACACCTTTTGGCAGGTACAAGTTTCTAAGAATGCCATACGGTATATGTTCTGCTTCAGAAGTTTTTCACAAAAAAATATATGAGAACTTTGATGACCTTGAGGGGGTAGGGATGTATATAGATGATCTTCTAATTTGGGGGGCAAGCAAAAGTCAACATGATGCTAGGTTAAAGAAAGTTTTAGATAGATGTAGAAAAATAAATCTGAAGTTAAATATAAAAAAGTGTAAATTTAGGTTAGAGGAAATTAAATATCTAGGGCACATAATTTCTAAAAAGGGTCTATATCCAGATGATTCACACCTTACGGCAATAACAAACATGCCTACTCCTAAAAATAAAAAGGATGTCGAACGATTATTAGGTTTAATTACATACGTAGGAGCATTTATTCCTAATCTATCTGATAAGACTTTGCCGTTGAGGGAATTACTAAAAAAAGAAATTGAATGGCATTGGAACGAAAGGCATGATAGGTGTACAAAAGAATTAAAAACATGTTTATCTAATCGACCCGTGCTACAGTTTTATTGTATGAAAACACCGATTATTATCTCAGTCGATGCTAGTAAAAGTGGACTAGGCGCGTGTCTATTGCAAAACGGTAAACCGGTTTGTTATGCTTCGAAGTCGCTAACGAAAACGGAACAAAGATACGCGCAAATTGAGAAGGAACTATACGCGTGTCTTTTTGCTTGTGAGCGTTTTCACGCATACATATATGGTCGCTCAGATATCACTGTAGAAACAGATCATAAGCCGTTAATTAGCATATTTAAAAAGCCCATAGTTGATTCGCCATTAAGATTACAAAGAATGTTATTAAGGTTGCAACGCTATTCATTCGAATTGATAAACAAACCAGGTAAATATTTATACATTGCGGACGCACTGTCTCGCGCTTACGAACCAAGCGAGGCGGTGACTCATTCGTGTTGCGCGGACGCAGACGGGGGTGCGAGCGTTCACTACGATGTATGCGCCGCCGTGATGCGGGATTCGATGCCCGCTACTTCTAAGTATATATCAGATGCACATTTTGTAATGCTTCAAAAACACACTGAAATGGATGAGGAGTTTAAACATTTAAAAAAATATATTTTAGGTGGTTGGCCGTTAGATAAAAATAAAGTTGTGGCTGCAGTAATGCCGTATTGGACTTTTAAGGAAAATTTAACTTTTATGCATGGATTAGTTTGGAATAATAATAGGGTGGTTATTCCTAAGGTACTGAGAAAGGAAATGTTAAATAAAGTACATATCGGGCATATGGGGTTGGAGAAGTGTAAACTGAGAGCTAGGGAAGCAATATTTTGGCCCAACATTAATCAAGAACTAACTAACATGATAGCAAATTGTGAGATTTGTTTAACACATAGGAAAATGAATGTAAAGGAAGAGTTGCAGCCTCACAGTATTCCAGAACGGCCCTAGGCTAAAGTGGGCGTAGATTTATTTCAATTAAAGGGGTTCGATTACTTGCTTCTTGTGGATTATTATAGTAAGTTTTTTGAGATAGTCGAGTTACGTAGTACTACATCTGACTATGTAATATCATGTTTAAAAAACATTTTTAGTCGTCAAGGCATACCCTCTGTTGTAATGTCGGACTGTGGACCACAGATTTCATCCAGGTTATTTAAAAATTTTGCCAACGAATGGCAATTTACGCACGTAACATCGTCACCTTATTATCCACAGTCCAACGGACAGGTGGAAAGAACGATACAAACGGTAAAAAACATAATATTAAAGTCTAAAGAAGACGGCGCTGATTATAGGCTCGCACTGTTAGAATGTCTTAATACACCGTTGAGTAATCAGTTAGCTTCTCCCGCGGAACTATTACAGAGTCGAAAATTAAGAACTTTGATTCCAATATGTCCGAAGTTGTTAAAGCCTAGGGTACAGACAAATGTTAAGAGTAACTTAATTAATAGGCAAAATAAGCAAAAGTTTTACTATAATAGAAATACACATAACTTAGGTTATTTATCGGTAGGCCAAAAGGTTAAAATTTTACACAGAGATAAGAAAAAGTGGATATCAGGAACTATTTCTAGAATACTACAAAATAGGTCATATGAAATTGTGTTACTAAATGGAATGAGAACTGTTAGGAACCGTAGGCATATTATCATAGACTCGCGGCTTAAGCACGACACGCCCGCGCCTGATCACTACAGCTTGGAGTACGATGACATTATTGCCTGTTCCTCTGATTCCCAACACGTAAACAATAACATTGTACAAATGCCTAATTATGTAACTCGTTCCGGCAGGACAGTGAGGCCGCCGAATAGATGGGGTTATTCGTGATGAAGAAAGCCTAATAGCATGTTTATATTTAAAATTGTATACATAACGATAGAAAGGTAATAATAATTATGTTAATGTTGTTGATTGAACTAGTATAGTAATATTTTATTGGTTGTTTATAAATGTAATAAATAATGCAATCAAGGAATTTATTGATGAATTACGAGTAATGACAATAAATTATAGAAATTTTTAATTTTATTTGAGTAGTCAATTATTGTATTATTGGTTGGATAGAAATGTAATAATGTAAACAAGGAACAACTAAATGTCATATGAAATGTAATTATACATATGATAATTCATTTTACAATTACAATTTGAAAATACAAATTGTAATTGTAAAATGAATAACTGTAACAGTAAAAGAAACCTAATACAATAATATAATGTAAATACATGACAATTTTAAATTTAATTTTTTATTAGGGTAATAGGGATGATGTTTTAAATAAAGTTATGTGTAGCATAATATTTATTGAATTCTATTGATAGCTTTATGTTTATAATTTAATTTTTTTTTTTTTTTTTGCATCGTTATAGCACTTATTGAATGTGATAGGATTTTTTTTTTGTTTGTTGAAAGGAAGATGTCAGGTAGTTGTAAGTCCTTTGATAAATGTTAAGAGGGTACTTTGATAACTAAAGTGGTATGCGCAATGCATGATTAAACCAGTCATTGTTTGAACTTCTTGTTTGATTGTCGCACCCTCACCAACAACTTTACAATATTTACTTAATATCATAGTTTGTAAGAATTGAGGTAACAAACAATATTGTATATGCAGTAAATGGAACTCTTAAGTCTTTAAGAATTATATTGTGGTACTTTATAGTACACAGCCAGTCTTGTGTAGGACGGAAAGCACGTTGTCCTAACCTCAGCCAGCACGCCGGGGCGTACTTATGTCCGCGGTTCACAGCGTCTAGGATGGCAGCATAGATATGCCTAGCCTAATCTTAAATCTAGAACTTACTGCAAATGTCCCATCAGCACCCTCAGGACAGCGGAGAAGGGAGGAGCTCCCTCTAGATCGACCACGCCGCGCCATAACCACGAGCTGTTGCTCTTCATGTTTGGAAACACTTGCACACGAAACCCGACACAATAACTGACCAGGGGACCCTACTTGGACCGCCAAAACCACCTGGATTACACCTTCAAAAGACTATTTATATCAAACGGGAGTGCGACCTTTTTGCGCACTGTCATACGACCGTTTTCCTTGATAGCACGCGACAGACTGGAGCGGCGCCACTTTGCACATTTTCTTTATAACAGTACTACTTTTCTGTATATGACTGTTTGTTTCCTGAAAAAAGTAAATTAAATTTAAAAAGTTAAATAATAAGGGTTCTATACCGCCCCCAGATCCTGGAGATGGTGTTCGGGCTGCGCGCCAACGCGTTCAACAGCGTGGGCTTCTGCTACGACGCGTCGGGCGCCATGGTGCACGGCGCGGCGGCGGCGCGGCTGCGGCCGCTGTGCTCCCCGCTGCTGCTGTGCGAGCCGCTGCAGGCGCGCCAGCAGCCGCCCCCGCCCCCACGGGACCTGCCCCCGGTACACACACACACACACACACACACACACACACACACACACACACGCCGCTGCTGCTGTGCGAGCCGCTGCAGGCGCGCCAGCAGCCGCCCCCGCCCCCACGGGACCTGCCCCCGGTACACACACACACACACACACACACACACACACACACACACACACACACACGCCGCTGCTGCTGTGCGAGCCGCTGCAGGCGCGCCAGCAGCCGCCCCCGCCCCCACGGGACCTGCCCCCGGTACACACACACACACACACCCCTGTTTGTACAGACGGCCTTTCGAGGACTATGGTTTTATATGACCCATCCGAGGACTCTCTCAAAAACCATGTTAATGACCTTGTATTGTTACTTTAAAACGATAGAAAGAAACAGAAAACACTTTGTTAATGATCAGGTCTATTTGTCTAACGTTATTGCAGCATTTTATTTATTGACTTTTCTTGACCAATGCGTGGACTTATTATACACTGCCAACGCTTGTGGAGACATCTTTCCGAGGACGTCTGTGTGTACCTTTCGAGGACCCAATCGCCTGACTACAGATGGCAATCCGGGGACTCATTTTCACACACTTTCTCTTGAATCCAATACAATTCGAGGACCGTGTGTTTGACTGTACAGAAACAATATGAGGACGTTTTTCCGAGTCCCGCATGTACAAAGCGAGGACCACTAATGTGTAAACATAACATGTTTTAAGTACCATTCGAGAACATTTATTTTGTAATTAACATTCGATGTGGCCCTGATGTACATAAGCTCTTTACTTGACCGGACCTGATTTATGTTAAGTGATGATAAGGCATGTGAAATCGCGTTATTCCCGGTATCCTTAACCACTAAGGAACTGGCTATCTTACCTCGAACTGCTGATAACATTGTTGTTACGGCGACGCGACATACTAAAATAAGTTGGTGGTAGCTATAGCCAGGCGGACTTAGAACAAGGCCTACTGTTCCGTCTGGCGAGTTATAGGAGGTTGTAATGATGGAAGGTCCCTTGGTGATGGTTAATAACGACTGCGTCTCTTCATGTGCTGTTGTATATTTATAGTGACTACATTGTAACTTACTTATTGTCTCTAAAACATACAAGACGATTTATACTACGTAGATGTTGGAGGGAGGATGCCGTCTTATCTTTATCGGATCTACACGCGTTTAGGAATGCGCTTACAAACTCTTTAACCATACGTGAGGATAATAAATTATGTGGCGACGCAGGCCGCCACACCTACCACTAACCAAACCGAGCACAGTTAGTACCCCCGCTGGGAATCGAACCTGGGACCTCATGGTTTAAGGTCTTACCGCTAGACCACAGAGGCGGTTAAAATTACTAAAAATGTTGAAATTTTTTATGACAGGCTATGACATTCTACGACCAGTTTTACCGCTACCATCTTATCTAAGTATGTCGCCATGACGACTATGTTATTAGCATTGTTGTTTTCTACATTGCGAACTTATGAATATGCTTTCGTCGTAGTGATTGTTAGTTGACTACGGCTAGGTAGTCCACTACTACTACTAACCACCGACGTTGTTATATATTTTGTACAATAGCTAATTATTTGGTTCCATAAGTTACCATTGAAGTCTATTATATACTTATTGTATTTTGTATCTATATAAATATTATATGACCTGGTATATGATGAGTATGTAATGTATTTAATGACCTGGTAACGACATTTTTTTTGTAAATGTCGTTACTTCTGTGCGCTATGGTTTTTTGCGCCCGTTCTTTGAAACAGTTAAAAAATGATGTCCTGAATTGGTGGTAGGTTAAAAAGATTTATACGATTTAAAGTAATTATTAATTGAATTTATTAAATAAACATATTTTGACTAAGACTTTATAATCTTTTGTCCAATGATAGGTACGAAAACTAGCTACTTTTCTTCGTACTCAACATAATAATCATCACAATATGGGTACAGTCGGTCATTGAGGAGTTCCATATGCTATCTCTGATGTCAGGGATTCTTTGCTCGTTGAATGTTACCTAACCAGCTACTTTTCTTTGTATTCAATATAATAACCAATTATAATATGTGTACTGTTGGTCTTTGAGGAGTTCTATAGGGTATCTCTGAAGTCTGTGATCCTTTGCGCATCGATAGTTACATAAGCAGCTACTTTTCTTCGTACTCAACATAATAATCAATCACAATATATGTACTGTTGGTGATTGAGGAGTTCCATATGGTATCTGTGAAGTCTGGGATCTTTTCCTCATTGATAGTTACTTAATTAGCTACTTCTCTTCGAACTTAACATGATAACTAATCACAATAAATGTACTGTTGGTGATTGAGGAGTTCCATATGGTATCTGTGAAGTCTGGGATCCTTTGCTCATTGATAGTTACCTAACCAGCTACTTTTTTTCGTACTTAACATAATAATAAATCCAAATATGTCTACTGTCGGTCATTGAGGAGTTCCATATGCTATCTCTGATGTCTGGGATCCTTTGCTCGTTGATAGTTACCTAACCAGCTACTTTTCTTTGTATTCAACATAATAACCAATTAAAATATGTGTACTGTTGGTTTTTGTGGAGTTCTATAGGGTATCTCTGAAGTCTGTGATCCTTTGCGCATCGATAGTTACATAAGCAGCTACTTTTCTTCGTACTCAACATAATAATCAATCACAATATGTGTACTATTGGTCTTTGAGGAGTTCTATAGGGTATCTCTGAAGTCTGTGATCCTTTGCGAATTGATAGTTATATAAGCAGCTACTTTTCTTCGTACTCAACATAATAATCAATCACAATATATCTACTGTTGGTGATTGAGGAGTTCCATATGGTATCTGTGAAGTCTGAGATCTTTTGCTCATTGATAGTTACTTAATTAGCTACTTCTCTTCGAACTTAACATGATAACTAATCACAATATGTGTACTGTTGGTGATTGAGGAGTTCCATATGGTATCTGTGAAGTCTGAGATCCTTTGCTCATTGATAGTTACCTAACCAGCTACTTCTCCTCGTAGTCAATATGATAACCAATCATAATATGTGTACTGTCGGTCATTGAGGAGTTCCATATGGTATCTATGAAGTCTGGGATACTTAGCTCGTTGATAGTTACCTAATCAGCTACTTTTCTTGGTACTCAACATAATAATCACAATATATGTACGTCGGTTATTAAGGAGTTCCATAAGGTATCTACGAAGTCTGTGATCCCTTGTCTTCTCATAGGTACCAGCTACTTTCTTTGTATTTAATACAATAACCAATCACAACTTGATCATTCGTCATTGAGGAGTTTTGTCGCCTGTCGCCAAGGGTCTTCATCATATCTTAACCATATTTTAAATGTAACGATTAAAACCTATCGATACAAAGAAAATCATCCAAATCAGTGTAACCTGAAAATACATTAAAGAAACATAGTATATACAACAGAATTGATAACCTACTCCTTTCAGAAGTCCATTAAAAATATTAGACAACATCACATACATTGCTCTGATTCTGCATTGACCCAGCCGGGAATCGAACCTGGGACCTCAGAGATGGCGACATAAGAGTCCGCCGGCGTGCGAGCCACTCGACTAGAGCGTTCGTCAATAATGAAGATTGAACTAAAAGTTATGATCGTCTATTTAAAAAAAAATAGTAAAGAAATTTTTGAAATTATTATTAAAAATAAAGATTAAAATGATGTTGACAAGGTACGAAAAGCTAAAAAAGTATTCGGTAGGTCCTCCTAGGTACCAGTCATCACACCACTCTCCTCATCAATCTAGGGCATTCTAGGGCATTGATCAGACAAAAAAAAATCGTTCACTTGATAGAAATTTCACACGCCCAACGATTTTATTTTTTTGTCTGATCAATGTTCGAGAATGATGAGGAGAGTAGTTTGATGACTGGTACCTAAGACCTACAGAATTATGTTTTAGCTTTTAGTACAATGTCTACATCATTATAATCTTAATTTTTTATTTATTTTTGTTATTACGATTTAAAAAGAATGAAAAGTATATCATACTTCTCATTCTTTTTAATTCATTCAACTTGCCCTTTCATTTGATATCCATCACCCATATTGAAACAAATATGAAATCTGGCATTTCCGGCGGCCATCTTAGATTTAAAAATATATCAAAACTTTTAAACAGTATTCTATTACTTAAGCCCTTTCATTTCATACCCATATTGAAGGAGTAGTGAAGAAAAAATTTGCCTGCAATTTTGTTGGCGGCCAAATTGGATTTTAATTTTTTTCATAGTGTAATCTATTCTACTAGGCAAGACTTTTTATTTAATACCAATATTGAAGGGGTTGTCATAAGAAAAATGAACCTGCTATTGTTTTGGCGGCCGTATTGGATTCTCATTTTATTTCATAGAGAACTCTGTTCTACTAATCAAGCCCTTTCATTTGATACCCCTATTGAGGATGTAGTGATAAAATATGTAATCCGCCATTTTGTAGCGGCGGCCATCTTGGATTTACAATAATACCAAATGAATTAAATTATATTCTTATTAGAACTAAAGGTGCGTACCAAATTTCAGATCAATCCGTCAACAGGAAGTGGGTCTAATTTTAATTACTGGATTTGACCCAAAGAAATAAACAGTGCAAGCTAAATAAAACGGTTTAAAATTAAAGAAAAAATTATTTTTATAAAATAATACTTTAAACCTGATAAGAAAAATATCATTGTATAAGTACCTACATTGCAATCTTTAACGATAATTAACAATATTCGTCTACGTCACAATAATCCCATATCGTGAGATAGGTACATTACCTATTATTAGTTAGTATTAAACTTATACTAGCACAAAAGTACTCGTCAAGACAATTCAAACGAGCCCATACTCGATGGGGTTATGTTGTTTATTTACTGAGTTGCTATGGCCATCTTCCAGCTCTATCATCAGACCCTGGTTACCATCTAGTACAAAAGTACTCGTCAAGACGAATCAAACGAGCCGAGACTCGATGAGGTTGCGTCGTTTCTTTACTGAGTTCCTATGACCATCTTCCAGCTCCATCATCAGATCAGGCCCTGGTAACAATCTAAAAAGCAAGTACTCATCAAGACGAATGAAACGAGCCGAAACTCGATGGGGTTGCGTCGTTTCATTACAGAGTTCCTATGACCACCTTCCAGGTCCATCATCAGACCGTGGTTACCATTGAAAGACAAACTACTCGTCAAGACGATTCAAACGAGCCCAAACTCGATGAGATTGTGTCGTTTCTTTGCAAAGTTCCTATGACCACTTTCCAGTTCCATCATCAGATCAGCACCATGTCATCATAATATTGCATTGTCACGCAATTTACACATGTATGCAAAATTTCAGCTCTATCGGTAACCGGGAAGTGGATGAAATTTAATTTGCAAACGGACAGGTGAAACTAAATAAAAGCTTGTAAAAATACTTACTTTGCTTACGTTCTTACAAAACAAAGACGGAAAAACAACACTCTTTGATCACGACGTGAAAATGTATCCATATGAGGACCTAAATACACACTGTCAGGTACTGACACCAATACGAGGTCTTGAGTGTAAAATTTACACATAAGTCCTCACACAGTACAACAAACATGAGTCGAGTGTATAGCGAGTGTGTACAAATCGATAGTGGCGCCGCCTAGTGTTCACACTCTGTCGGTGTGTGAACCGAAATTTTCAAGACCAATCCGAGGATTCCTTGACTTTTTCTTATTAAGTATACAGGAAGGTTCACAATCGCACGTAGAGTACGATGGCGTAGTCAAGTCAAACCGAGGACCCACGAAAAAGTCCTCGGATTGAAAACGTCCTCGGATGTGCCTTGTGTATTCAGGCCCACGTCCTCGTATAGTACTTAAAACAAACACACACACACACACACACACACACACACACACACACACACACGCCGCTGCTGCTGTGCGAGCCGCTGCAGGCGCGCCAGCAGCCGCCCCCGCCCCCACGGGACCTGCCCCCGGTACACACACACACACACACACACGCACGCACACACACCCACACACACACACACACACACACACACACACGCCGCTGCTGCTGTGCGAGCCGCTGCAGGCGCGCCAGCAGCCGCCCCCGCCCCCACGGGACCTGCCCCCGGTACACACACACACACACACACACACACGCACGCACACACACCCACACACACACACACACACACACACACACACACGCCGCTGCTGCTGTGCGAGCCGCTGCAGGTGCGCCAGAAGCCCGCCCCCGCCCCCACTGGACCTGCCCCCACGGGACCTGCCCCCGGTACATACACACACTGGCAACAAAATCACTTGTATTATACGGGGATGATAAATAGCACTCGGGCTGGTTTGATTAATATAATACCTATTTTGTCAACTTTTATTTTGTATGTAAGATATTAGTAAATTTTACAAGCTTCTTGATAAAGCTCAGTGGTTGAGGATTCCGGGTGAAGCGCGCTTCCACCTTCTTTTATCTTTCTCTTATCGTCACATTACCATCAGGTGAGATGAAGGCCAAGCGCTTACCCGTTGCCAATAAAAAAAAAAAAAAAAAAAGCTTGCACTTTTTTGCGTCCATTCTTTTACATAACTAAAAGATGTTCTAAATAGGTGAAAGGCTAAAAAATATTTTAGACTATTCAAAAATGCTTATTATTATGTTTATGAACAAAAATGATTTGTTTTTGCATATTACGTCATAACCGTGTCGCGTAGCGGTGAAAGATTGCCCCCATCGAACCACCCCCTCTTTTCCCTTGGGTGTCGTAAAAGGCGACTAACGGTCTAAAAGCTGCACATACTTCCAACAGCATAGAGCTGCGATGGGCTCACCACCCGAGCACATGTGCAGTCGCTTTTTGCGGACTATGGTGGAGGAGTGCTTTTGCGGTCCTCATTGCCTAGTCTCTGGCTAACCCTTGGGGGATAATACTCGTGATTATATGTATTGTCTTCTGCGAAAATATCGAATTTTGTTTACGTATTTTTCAACTGTTTGTGAAAACTTATGGTTATCCATTCAAAATCATACTACGAGAACGTTTTCTAATATATGGACAGTAAATTATCCTTAAAATAATAAAATCAACTTAACTTTTAAAGTGAACCATCAATTTGGATACGTTATCCGCACGAGTTGAAGCGCAGTAGTATTAGTATGTGCATGAGTAGTAGTATACGGTGTGTGTGGGGCAGGGCGCGATGTGCGTGGGCGCGGGGCGCGCGGCGCGGGTGCTGGCGGCGGCGCTGACGCGCGAGCCGGCGTGGGCCGTGCTGGCGGCGGTGCTGCGCGCGCTGCCGGCGCTGCTGCACGCGCGCGCGCTGGCGCTGGGCCGCCGCGCGCAGGACCTGGACCTGCTGGCCGCCACGCTCTGCTCCATGGTGAGTGCCGCCGCCGCAGCGCTGGACTTCTTAACAGAAAAGTGTAGCATGTCAGTGCCGCAGTTTTGCGGCAATGTCGAGTTTGCAATTTGTATTGTATTCTAAAACTAATGTTTTATTTTACATTAAAGTTAATTCGTATGTTAATGTTGAATGCTCGTTAACGTGCATAGCTGTACGAGTTGCAGCCCTCATTCACATAACTTTAAAACCCAGCGTATTAGTCACAATCGTACAGTTGCAATAGTGATATCATAGAACACATTGCCGGCCGGAAACAAACCACGAGCAAATCTGAACCTTAACATTTTTTTTTATTTATGGTTCATACAACCGTTTGCTTCACAATTTACAACAGTTGATTTACAAAAAACATTGTTATTCTGACATGAGCGGCCTTCTTGGTATAAACACAACATGCAAACAGAATTAGGCGCACTCAACACTATGTATCCTCACGTCGTATCCCTTTCGGGATAAAAGGAGACGTAATAACTAGATACATGTAAGTATATGTTATTTAATATCTATAGAAATTTAAGCATGAACTAAATATTATTGAAATTATTACAATTTTGAAGATAAATAGAAAATATAATAGTATGATGCATTAAAGATGTCCAAGTCATGGTCTATTGAGTTATAGTATTTGCACCTTCAGTATAGTAAAGAATTTTGACCATAAGTAGTACGACATGAATGAAGGTAGGTAGAATGTCTTACGGGTGTGGAGACGGCTACATTATCGAGGAATAACAAGCAAAAGTTTTTTTAAGAAGCTCGGGATTGTCGAGTTTACACCACTGATGATTTTGTGAAGAAACACAACATCAGCAATCTTACATCTGTATTCAAGCGTAGATATTTTGTAGTGTTCTAACCTTGATTCATAAGATGTAAGATTGTGACATTGGTTGTTTGTGTACACGCTAAATGGTAGTTTCATTTGCAGTCTTTCTAGTCGGTCAATGTGGATCGCGTATGACGGACTCCAAACCGGACTGCAATATTCCAACAGGCTACGAACATAACAGTTAAATAAAATTATTGGTATTGTACGATGTATGTGTAGGACAAAACCAGACAACTGGGCTTCCCTCTTAGCAATGTGGTCAATGTGAGCACGGAAACCTAATGTTTGGTCCACAATAACACCCAACTCCCGCGTACTTGATACTTCGGAAACCGGATTATTATTAATATAGTATGTAGCATCGATGACTTTCCTTTTACGGGTACACTTTATATGAAGACATTTTGTTGGTTTATGGATAATTTTATTATCAGTGCACCACTTGCTAATTTGATCTAAATCAATTTGTAATGCTATATGTCATTAGCCGAGCTAATTTCTTTATAGATCTTGAGATCATCCGCGAACATTTTGAACTTAGATGTTATTGTGAAGCAGAGATCGTTAATAAAAAATGAGAAAGAAGAGGGGTCCCAAATGTGACCCCTGGAGTACACCAGATGATATAGTCCTCGCCGGAGATTTAAATCCACGCACTGACACTACATGCGAGCGATTGCGGAGGTGTGACTCACACTACCTAAGTAAGGAGCCGCATAATCCCAATTTCTGGATCAATATGGCATGATCCATGACATCGAATGCCTCAGAAAAATCTGTGTGATTGCGTGTACTTCATGCTTGTTTTCGAATGATTCAACAACGTCACTGACGTAATTAAGCAGGTTCGATGTCGTTGATTTACCGGGCAGAAAACCGTGTTTTTGACAAGCAAATATAGATCTGAGAATAATAATCTCCTTTGCACCATCGACTCAAATAATTTTCCAATGGAGGACAGTAAAAGAATAGGCCTATAGCTAGCTATCTAAATATGTAGCCTTGATCCCCTTTTTTGTGGATAGGCGTGAAGTGTGCCAATTTCCATTTAGATGGAAAGTATCCGCATTTTTGTGACAGTTTAAAAATAATGGACAATGGTTGGACTCGCTCGGAAGCACAATTTTTGGAAAATGGGCCGAATGCAATCGGGCCCAGCGGGTCTATCGGCTAAAAAATATGAAAATGGACATGGGCTTCATTTGACATTTGAAGTCCATAATATGCCCATATAAGGACAAAATATGGGCTTCAAATGTTAATGAATCCCATGTCCATATCCATATTTTTTTGCCGATAGGGTAGCAGGTCCTTTGTTGGCGTGGATAAGTAGAAGTGATTTCTGTATATCAGTTTCAGAGAAAGTACAAGTAGAGAGTGCTGGGTGGCAGTCGGTAGGTTCAGTTATTGACGTGCCTGTTAATGTGTTACTTTTGTAAGTTGAGTGAAAGTATTCAGAAAAAAGGATCTTAACAATCTTATACCATCGATATCTCCGTAACTTCATATCGACTAAATGTACAAACCCCTCCAAGCCACTTAAAATAAATACTAAAATAGTATCGGCACTCGCCAGGTGTCCGATCGCAGCCTGTCGTTCCCCGAGTGCGTGCGCGGGGCGGGGGCGGGGGCGGGGGCGGGCGCGGGGGGCGGCGGGCGGCTGCCGCTGTCGGAGTTCCACAGCGCGCTGCTGCCGGCGCTGGCGGCGCTGGCGCCGCACCACGCGTGCCTGGAGCCGCAGACGCAGCAGCGCATCGTGCGCTGCCTGCTCAAGTACGGCATGGGTGAGTACGCCGCGCCAGACCGAAGGACACCCTCGCATCGCCTTTTAGCATTCAGTTTTTGCTATAAATAAATTTAACAAACTTTTTGATATTGAATGATGCCTTCGCTGCAATATTACCGGAACCGCCCAATGATTAACACTTGAAACACGGCGCCACACCAAGACACCACTAGACTTAAAAGAAATTCTTTTCATTGAGCACTAATCAGTGCGTGATCAGTTTTACTTTAAATTGTCAAAAGTAGATTAACCTCTGACATCTGACGGTACGTTTTTCTTTTGTATGAGTTAATTTAAGAGGTTCAATCCTGAATGGCCGCTTCCAGTACTCCGCACTCCCCAACCGTATATCAACGCGCTAACGATCTTCACGCTGGAGATGCGCGAGACGATGGTGAAGATGCTGCCGGAGGTGCTGCTGGACCTGTCCAAGATCTCCGACACGAAGGCCATCGCCAGCCCCATGCTGGAGTTCCTGTCCAGTGAGTTTCCATCACTGATGTTTTAATAGAAATCGGTTGTAACTTTAATCAAAACGAAAAACCACGTCAATTACATTCGAATAGACTGTGCAATTTAGGCAGTTTAGTTGTTTGTGCTGGCTCGCTCTACCGCCGCCCCTTGTGTCGCAGCGCTGACGCGGCTGCCGCGCGTGTTCGCGTCGTTCGTGGAGGACCAGTACATGTCGGTGTTCGCGATCCTGCTGCCGTACACCAACCCGTCGCGCTACAACCACTACGTGGTGTCGCTGGCGCACCACGTCATCGCCGCCTGGTTCCTCAAGTGCCGCCTCTCCTACCGCCGCAACTTCGTGCGCTTCATCATACACGTGAGTGTGACACACACTCTTATAGGTGGAGCCACTAGCACGCTCCACGAACATTTTAGAGGTTATCACGTCTTAAAACGTCGTCGTCGACGTCCACTGTAGGATAAAGGCTCATCTCAGCCACGACCGGTCTTATGCTACTCGCATACTCGCGACCTTCACCAAATCGCCGGTCCACTTTTTTGGCGGCCTGCCTACACTGCTTCTTCTGATGCGTGGTCACTACTCAAAAACCGTTCTACACCAAAAAACATGTCATTATGTGATTTTGTTAGTAGCGCCACTAGTGGTCAAAATTGAGTGTGGCGATGACTTTCCAAAAATCGCATTTTACTGCAAGCTATTTTTCCATTCGCATAATTTCCCAATTTTTAATTTCCTGTGCGTTTTTTTCCCCGGAGGGTAAATTTCTGAATTTATTGACGTGACAACGTCTTATAAATTGGTTTGCCGGGTGACACTTCAAGAAACTGCGTTACGCTCCGCTCACGTTATGCGCTCACAATGAGAGCGAGTGAGAGGCACGCGTCCCTTCCACTCGGGCATGGTTAGCCCGCCTAAGAGCGAGAGAGACAGACATAAAAAGTGAAAGGCACGCGTCCCTTCCATATTATTTTATCCTTCTTCCTACTATACGAATGAATATTCACATTAAAATTATTTTACCACTCAAAGTCGTTGTCACGTAAAACTTTCGCCCGTATACCGACTTTACAGGCAACCAATTTTTTTTTTACTTTAAGTAATATATTATCCATTCTCAAATATTCCTAGTCACGTAATGTACACATTCGCTTACATGATCACTAGGAATTATTGCTATAAGCAATTTTTCTCACTCTAATTACTATGCTATTTTAAAAAAAAGTTGGTAACATTTTTACTGTCTTATAACCACAAAATAGAACTATGTATTATCAGGATTTTGGGACTATTAGATGATGCTACTGAAATCCAATGAAAGGCAAGCTGCTGATAAGACAATAAATTGTTGAGGCTTCATTCTGTAAAATATACCCGATGGAAACATGATTTGATAATGTTGGCTCGATAGAATAAATTCACAAAGTTACAAATTTTTGTGTCATTTTATGTTATTTTCTATGTTTTATTCTTAAAATAAGTGATTTGATATTATGAGACTTTTACCAAAATGAAGTTCATAGATAACTTGAGTTTTTATAACCGATCGATTTTTTTTATTACATCTATTAATTTCTTTATCGAATATTCAAGTGATTTTAGATGCACGGGGCGCTCGCCAGTGTCTCGCGAGACGTTACCGAGGTAGGACCTGTGTCGAATTTATGCGCACGCGCGTCTTAAACGGGAATTTATCGAATGTTTTTAAAATAATTTTATTACATTAAACCAATAAGTAGCTAGTTAGGTCCCATTTTTAAACATTTTGTGTAAATATTGGTATCAAAGACAATATACTTAAGTGATTTTGTGAAGATGGGAAATAAAAATAACAAAATACACAAACATCCATCGCGGCGGCTGAAGAGGAAAAACACAGGGAAGAAAGTATGGTAAGTTTTATTTCTTTCGCATTTATATTATAAGTATGATTTCAGTATCCGCATCCGTACCTTCTCACCACAGTCTAACTAATATCAGTAGGTTCAAAGAGAAGAATAACAAATAAGTTATAATCAGTTCCCACGTTTATCGATAAAGTTACCTATAAGTAGTATAATTATAAAATTAGTAAAGATACAATGCGTTCACAATAAGAATATATGCTACCCGTAAGCGAGAGTGAGGGCTTAGGTGTGCAAAAGTCAGCGAGAGCATTGACGCGAGTTTGCCGGCCGGTCGCTGGCCAGTTGTCAGTATTGTAACTTCATAGTAACGGTCGAAGTGCGCGCCATACCTACGCGCTCCGATCTCGTCATGCGGCTATTGCGAATGTGCCGCAGTGACGAACGGACGGTGTGTTGTTTTTTAAACAGTAAGTCTGCGATTTTTTCGTTGTTGCTATCGAACACGTTGGCGGAGAACTGCTTTTAATTAAACGTAGGGATATAGGGCCATAATAACCCACCACGCTGGCCCAATGCGGGTTAGTGAGTTTAACTAAACTTAATCAATTATTTTGAATTTTGTGTTTAGCATTATTAATTTAATTTTTAAAATCAGTACATTACACACACCTAGTAACTGATACGTTATTAAGCATTATTCATTTAATTTTTAAAATCAGTACATTATACACACCTAGTAACTGATACGTTATTATGAATATTAAGTAAATTTAGAAAATTTCAAGCCATGATCCTACTGCATAAACATTGACTATGGCTCAACACGCTTGGCCGGAAGGGGTCACGACCTCACGACCGACGTGCGACTCGCGCGCGTCGTGTTTGCTTACGTAACGCTAGTATTTAGCGGGGGGGTGAGGAAGCTTTAATGCCTACAGCGCTCGGAATACCTGCCCTTAAAGTAAAATTCAATTTTCGGAAAGTCATCGCCACACTCAAAAAATTTAAGGATAAACCTAAACCTAAAACATATTAGCTATACTTGTGTACTATCAACAAAACCGACGCAGTACCATTTTACTGAACGAACCGTTTAATTAAAAGAAAGAAATTGTTGGCATGTGGTGGTGGCCATGCCCCGTTCCGCCTTTTGTTTTCATTGATTAGCGACAAACAAAACGTCCCTTTTTAACATCTTGACTGTCTTCACAATTTTATGATTTTTGTTTTTAATGTTGCAAACGCTTAAAAAGGATGTTGGGACAGGACAAAATATGCAAATGAAAATAGACCTTAAGGCGGAGAGATACGGCAGATTTTGTTGATAGTACACTAATTTGTGCTTTTTCATCATCATCATCATCATCATCCTATCAACGAGCCACTGCTGGGCACAGGCCACCCGCGTGGGCAATGGGGATTTTCATCAACCACTTGAATGATTTTAGTTGAAGTGTATCTGTGTGCAATACCTCACTCGCCGCTTGCGCAGGGCCTGCACAACTACATCATCATGCCGTTCGAGGAGCAGCTGCAGCACAAGAGCAACAGCTTCCAGCAGCCCAGCGCCAACGAGGACTCCTCCAACCGCCAGCGCAGCTCCAGTCTGGTCAGTCACGTTAACACAATTGCCGAATACCTCGCACTCTACTCCTTCTGAAACATTATCATAAGGACCATTCAAACGTTTCAAGCCTTTTCGTAAACATACACCTGATTCAATGTTTTTATGAGATAAACACTTAAAGCTGTTTTCAAGTTTACATCGTATTGAATCGTTCGTTTTAGTGCAATCGCTCAGTAGTTCTGTTGTGTGCAGGGTTCCAAGGCCGTGTCGCGCGCGCCGATGGGGCGCCAGGCGAGCGGCGGCGGCGGCGGCGCGGGGAGCGCCTCGGCCTCCGCGGCCTTCCACGTCGAGCTCACGGAGACCTGCGTGGATCTGCTAGCGCGCTACACCTCCACGCCCTGCAGCGTCAAGCCGCAGAGGTGAGTCCGGCGCCCGCGCAAACACCCCAATCGCATGTTCTGAACAGGAACGTGGCCCTAGCCCATGTCACCTGCTCCTAATAGACAGACTACAACTTGGAGCTTTCGAGATGCCGTAGCGCTGTTATTTCATTTGCATGGAAAGCTAATATGCTACGGTAACGATCCCAATTTTTTTAACTTCCAGTCCGAGGTATTTGTCGTTTCTTGTTTATTACCACAAATAATGGCAATATACAAAATATTGAAATTTTAGCGTCGAGATGGCGCGGCACAGCTTATCTTACAGCGTGTATGTTACTAATGAACAATATACAGGGTGTAATCGTTAAGTGTGACCTGGCGATTATTCCGTAACTATTACAGATATCAAAAACTTTTAACTGATATCGAAAGTACGTTACCTAATGAGTAAAATTACATCAATAACTTTTTAAAAATTAAACACAGTATAAATATAAGCTAAAGCAGTACGGAAACTAGGCCTTTATGTTGTTTTATATACCTACGCGCCAATTGAGCGTTAGGGTGGTCCTCTTATTTTTCAATTCAATTTTTTCAATTCAAACATTTATTTCAGACATAATTAAGTCCATATAGCAGCGAGAAATACAAAATTACAAATAAAATTACAAATACAATTACCAAAATAATATCACAAAACATAATAAAAAATAAAATAAAATAAATTAAATAAAGAAATAAAATGATTAAGTAAGAAAAAAAATAAAATAAACTACACGTGCAGCCAAACCCAATGCATCATAAAAGGGCAGTTTATTTGATCAGCTACAACACGTAGAATGTCATTGGGACTTCCACGAACACGCCTTAGCATCGAGGCGGCTCTTTTCCGAAGAATAGCATGAAACCCATCGGTATGAGCTTTCGCAAACATGCCTGAAAAATTTAAAAAGTTTTTGTTTAGTTAACGCTGTATCTCAGCTAGTTAGCGCTTTTTTTTTGAGATAACTAGCAAAGCTTTAGGGTTATCACTTTTAATTTTTATATTAGGTAGGTATTTTTTTATTATTTATCAAAACGTTTATTTGGGTTCTATCAAATAATCGAATGAATTGACCAGTTTACAAACAAAATTCTGTAATTTAAAAATCTTCAACATTTTAAGAAGTCTTTATTCTTCGTTAATTTTTATAGACTAGCGGCCGCTCGCGGTTTCACCCGCGTGGTTCCCTTTCCCGTGGTAATATCAGGATAAAAAGTATCCTATGTGTTAATATAGGTTATAAACTATATGTATGCCTAATTTCATCCAAATACATTCAGTAGTTTTTACGTGAAAGAGTAACAAACATCCATCCATACTTACAAACTTTCGCGTTTATAATATTAGTAGGATTACTCACTGAAAAATACTTTCGCCTTCTACGACACGTTCGAAAAGCTTTATTATTAAATTTTATATACTAAGTGCCTTACAAATAAACAAAGAATAAGCTACGAATAGTTATTCCGTATTTTGTTCCTGTCATCAGTGGCGTGCCTAGGGCTTCAGATTGGAGCAAGCCACGAAACCTGAAGTTCCTAATCTTGCTACTTACCTAGGTACAATGTTGGTACCCATTTGTGTCATAGGCCGTGGCATTCCAAACGTTCTTGTCGTTTGTAAAAAACAGCCTATTACCTTCTATTACATCTTGAATGTGATTTTTGTGAGAAATATCTGCGGCCAATTTTGGCGTTCTTTATCTCAGAAACAAAAATACATTAACCGAATTTACTTATTAAATAGTGTAGAATAGCTATTGGCATAGTAAGTAGCGGCCTCGCTTTTTGTAAATTTAGCTTAACTTTTTATTTAAACCCAAAATTGCAGAGAAAGATTTTCATAAATTGCGCGAGGGCACTTTTTGAGCTCCTGGATTGAACTGTTCTAAACAAATGAAATAAAAAAATGAGAATGTTATCTCGTCGTATAATGCGTAGCGGCCACGGAATTTTTAAATATTATTGATTTTATATAGAAAAAAATAGTTATTCAAAACCAAAAAAACTTCGAAAATCGCGTTAAGTTAACCGTGAATTTCTCTTATCTACGATAATATTATTGAGTAAAATTTATACCAGAATAATTGTTACTTCATGAGGAATAAAAATGTTATACTTAATGAATTTATTATCCTATTTCGATGAAAACTATAAATACAACTAAGTACAAAATGCGATGCGCCGGCCGGGCCGTCCGAACTCAGCTTATTCTCGCAGAGTGGAGATTCTTAATATTAAGCATGCATTTATTATCCTATTTCGATAAAAACGATAAATACAACTGGAAAATAACTACAAAATTCGAAAATGGGCATTTTGCGCGGGAATCACAGTCGATATGTAGGCAGGCCTCTACACTTAATTTATTAATTATTAAGTACTTAATTATTTTGAATGGAAGCAACCAACAATCAAAAGAGTTTTTTACATAGACCTATTATATAAAATTAATATAATTAATGCCCTAGATGACTTTTAATAGTTTGCGAAATACATAAATCATGTATGATGTTCAAAGAATTTATTTACTTACCTGCCTCTGCCTTTCGTATGCCAATCATCAACACGTTTAAGTACACATTTGTTAGCAACACATCACATGCCCAACACATCTAAGTTCGTCACAGAGACCAATAAAGCGACGAAATGAACTCAGAACACATTTTTTATCACAAATTACGAAAACACTTGTTACTTAAAAACAATTGCTCAAACAAAGTGAAGTGTGACAATAACAAAGAATAAAAAATGGCTGGCTGCAGCCTGTGGCTGCTGCACAGCACAATCGCGTATTAACGCTCGCATCTGATTGGTTCGCCCGTTATCGAGCTGTCGTCGGTCGCCTCTGATTGGTTCGCCCGCGTTGAAGTTGCACGTGATTCGGTAGAAATAAAGCCTGATTTGGAGAAGGCCTTACTTGCGAACTTCATAACGCAAGCTGGCTTTGACGAACAGTATGAATTTCTCATAGAATCTATACATACTTACGCAGTATTATGTTTATAGAGTAGCAATTTTGTTAAAGTTAGAAGAGAGCGGATATACTTTAAATCCGAAGCCCGGTTGCAAGCCAACTTGTGCGAGAGAGATGTAAAGCATCGCACGATTTATAAGCAGCTTTATGCGATTTATTTGGTGATTCCTAATATGAGAAACTTATAAAATTGATAATTTGAATGCTGTTGAAAGAAAATTGACAATGGTAAAAAATATTAAGTTATTTTAATAATTGCGTTTTACCAGTAGTGATATTGAGTTTTTGTTAGGGTAAGCCGGGCTTTTCGGCTTGTATGAAGGTACCGCCACTGCCTGTCATGTAAACATATTATCAAATTAGAGTAAAGAAGACAAAACACGGAGTAACTATTCCGACCTTATTATCTGTTTATTTGTAAGGCACTTAGGGCGGATTCGACCAAACTGGAATAAGGTCTTACACCTAGATTAAACGCCGAATTTGTATAGACTAATCTCGGAATAAGTCTTATTCCAGTTTGGTCGAATCCACCCTTAGTGTAAAATATTCTTATTCTAATGAATAGCTTTTTAAATAAATTATCGGAAAACGTGGACACTTCACTATAAAATTTGATTGTGTCTACTTCTTTGTAAATAAATACAGCTACTTATTTAATTAATTATACAGCCGAGTTCAAGCAGCCGTAAACAACGCAATACACTCGCGGCATTTTTAAAAATCGCGCAGAAAGCGCACGCAATACAATAATACACCACAGTGACCACTCGCCTCGACGCGGCACGCGCTAGTCGCTACTGCGAGCACTGCGATGTCCGCTTAGGGGCCCTGTAAAGACGTGCGTCTGTGGGCGTGCGTCGTTTCGAGCGTTTGTACGTAGCTTCCTTACTGCTTTAGCTTATATTTATACTGTGATTAAACACTCCCATACATTTAGTATGAGATTAGTAGAAAGATTTCAGTTTTTAAGTGGTCTAGTATTCATTTTACCTTAATTATTTTTTAAGATTACGTATGCTTTAATAATAATGATTTTCAAGTAGATACACGTGCAGTTTAATTATCTTACCATTTCAAATTAGTAATAAACTTTGATTCAATATTGCATTTATTTAAACTGGCTAAAAAGCAACACACTACAAAAAAAACAACACAATAAAATGGTGGGAACGACAATTCACGATAAAGGTTTTGAATTTAGAACGAACACCAAAAAGTAAATTTTTGTAGTGAGTTGCTTTTCAGCCAGTTTAAATTAATGCGATATTGAATCATGGTTTATTACTAATTTGAAGCGGTAAGATAATTATTATGCACGTGTACGTGACTTACAAATCATTGTTATCATATCATACGTAATTATAAAATATGGTTAAGGTAAAATGAGTAATAGACCACTTAAAATAAGGAAACTAAAACCTTTCTACTAATCTCATACTAAATGTATGGGAGTGTTTACTGTCAAAACTTTGGATACTTCTCGTTTAATTTTTTGAAAGTTAATGATGTCTTTTTACTCATTAGGTAACGTACAATGGCGGACTCCGTCGCTTTACCAGCCTAAAGGTCAAAATCCCTTGCACACCGCGTCGTCTATTTGGTACGGGCACGTACCCGGTGCGCTTCATACGAAAATCGCTGCAAAGTGGTAAAGCGACGGTGACCCCGACCGTACTTTCGATATCAGTTTTTTTTTTATATCTGTAATAGTCACAAAATAATCGCTCGGTGACACTTAACGATTACACCCTGTATAAAAGGATGTTAATTATTTATAATAACTGGTCTGTGGTGTATATAATATACACAATACAACATCATACTGTAGCCTACTTTGGGTATAAACACATACACAAATAGCACACACACATATTTACACTAAATATTTATTAAAACCTACATAACAAAATAACCATTAATAATAACGTAATTCTAACTTATATCTAAAACATACAGCTGTTTTACTATATTAATATTTACACCTATATATGTACACTTATATCTATAGGTAATTACTATTTGTTTAGCTATTTATATCTACAATAATATTCACACCATAATATCGAGTGAGTATTAGTTAGTCGATATCGATAAACACCTATCGATACGCATGACCATAGGCACTAGCCGTTACCTACGTTCTATTGTTCTTGCCATCTGCGCGCGGGCAGCCGCCGTGGACACATCCAGTCGAGACCTATGTACGACGCGGAGCGCACGCTGCTTTGTCTCCCGCCTTATAAATACCGATTGCGTAGTACGCTTATTTCTTTCCGCGCTGTGCTTAAATCTATTCTGTGAACTATCCTACTTCTCCTTCATGCTTACGCTTACGCTTATATTTATTGTGCTGTGCTATTTACGTGCTAAAACTGTTCCTTCTGTGCCTTCTGTTTGTTATAAATGTGTATTGGTATTTGGACAACATAAACCACTTAAACCGTAAGTTGGACTATTTATTTTTACCACCACAGTGGTGACCCCTTATTTGGACAATGGAAAAGGAATTTCGAGATGCACGTGAAACAGCCATGCGGTCAGTCGATAGTGATGGGAACGATGATTCGACAAAAAGTATCGATGTTTTCAAAGTCGGTACTCGACTGCCGCCGTTCTGGCCGGAGGAGCCTGAGATCTGGTTCGCGCAAGTGGAGGGGCAGTTCGCCATATCGGGAATCACCAACGACTCCACCAAGTTCCACTACGTCATCAGCCAGCTGGAAAATCAGTATTCCAGAGAGGTAAAAGACCTTATCATCAGCCCACCAACTACTGATAAATATCAGAAATTGAAGACCGAGCTGATCAAACGGCTTACGGCGTCGAAAGAGAAAAAGCTGCAGCAACTCTTGATGCACGAGGAGCTTGGAGACCGAAAGCCCTCGCAATTTCTCCGCCATCTTAAGAGTCTCGCAGGCGACAACGTACCCGACGATTTCCTGAAGACTATTTGGGTTAGTCGTCTGTCGCACGGGATACAGACCGTACTTGCAGGTCAGCCCACATCATCTGCCATCGATGACCTGGCAGACTTGGCTGATCGTATCCACGAGCTGGCTACACCATCACCATCGGTGGCTTCAACGAGTCAAATTCGTCCCGAGTCAGCATTGGACGCGTTGACCAAACAAGTGGCTGAACTCCAGATGCAGTTCCGGAAGTTTGCGTCGGAGAGAAACAGCAGATCCCACTCACGGTCTACCAGATCACCTCACCGTAGATCAGTATCCAGGTCGAAGCGCTCTCAATCGAACTATAGAAAGTTTCCGTTATGCTGGTACCACAGCAAGTTCGGGGAGAAGGCCAGCACATGCGTAACCCCCTGCGACTACAAAGCGGGAAACGCCAGGGGCGGTCGATAGTGGCGACTGCTGACTGCCCTACATCATCTACTGGTCGCCTGTTTGCCACGGACCGAGCTTCGAAGGTGCAGTTTCTGGTCGACACTGGAAGCGACCTCTGCGTCTACCCCCGGTCCCTTCTTCGCGATCGTCGTGCTAAGACGGACTACAACTTGTGTGCTGCGAACGGTTCCAGTATATCTACTTACGGTTATGTACACCTTAATTTAGACTTTGGTTTGCGTAGATTGTTTAGTTGGCGTTTTATAGTAGCCGATGTTACTAAGCCGATCATAGGCGTAGATTTTTTAAATTACTACTACCTTATTGTAGATTGCCGTAACAAACGCTTGTTAGATAGTACAACCTCTGTATCCGCTGTAGCCAAAGTAGTTAGTTGTAGTAATATAGCATCTGTAAAGATCTTGACTGGTGAGTCTCGGTATCACAAAATTCTTGACGAATTTCCCGAGATTACCCGACCAACTGGTACACACCGCAACATTACACACAACACCGTCCACCATATTCGCACGACTCCAGGCCCTCCAGTATTTTGTACCCCTCGTCGTTTAGCACCAGACAAATTAAAGATTGCTCAACAGGAGTTCCAGGCCATGCTCGCCAATGGTACAGCTCGACCTTCACAGAGTCCCTGGGCCTCACCTCTTCATCTAGCGCCGAAAAAAGACAACGGCTGGCGTCCCTGCGACGATTACCGCATGCTCAACGCCCGAACTGTACCTGACAGATATCCGATTAAACACATCCACGACTTCTCGCACAATCTTGTTGGCTGCAAAGTCTTCAGCACCCTAGATTTATTGAAGGCGTATAATCAGATACCTGTCAGTCCTGCAGACATTCCGAAGACCGCAATCACATCACCTTTGGGTCTATTTGAATTCCCATATATGACCTTCGGACTTCGAAATGCGAGCCAAACCTTTCAAAGGTTTATGGATGTGGTCACCAGAGGGCTAGATTTTGCCTATTGCTACATCGACGACATCTTGATTTTCTCAAGAGATGAGCAGCAGCACGAGCAGCACCTTCGCCAAATCTTCAGCAAGCTGAAGGACTACGGCATGCTGGTAAACACTGCTAAGTGCGTCTTCGGTGTGCCCGAGGTAACATTTTTAGGTTACGCCATCTCTGAAAGCGGCTCTAGACCATTGGACTCCAAGGTGCAGGCAATTAAAGACTTCCCGACTCCAACTACTGTGCGCCAGCTCAAGGCATTCCTAGGCATGCTCAATTTTTATAGGAGACTTCTTCCCCGAGCTGCCGAAATCCAGGCTCCCCTACATGCATTGTTGACAGGTTCTGTAAAAGGGTCACAGCCAATCGTTCTGACAGGTGATACCCTCACAGCCTTTAACGCGTGTAAGAACAGCCTTGCAAATGCTGCCTTACTAGCTCACCCTGACTGTGCCGCCAAACTTGCCTTGGTGACAGATGCCTCCGATAAGGCAATCGGTGCAGTCCTCCAACAACACAAGGACGGAGCGTGGCAACCATTAGCCTTCTTTTCGCGAAAGCTCAGCCCGTCCCAGGTAAAGTATTCACCTTACGATAGGGAGCTGCTCGCCATTTACGAAGGCATTAAATATTTCCGGCATATGCTCGAAGCCCGGCACTTTTTCGTCTACACTGACCATAAGCCGATCAGTTTCGCATTCCATGAAAGGAAGAGAAACTGTTCGCCTAGGCAGTTCAGACATTTAGACTTCATTGCCCAGTTCACGACCGATATCCGACACATATCTGGCAAGGATAATGTAGTCGCCGATACCTTGTCGCGGATCGCAGAACTGGGCGCACCAGTCAACTTCGACGCCTTAGCCCAAGGTCAATCATCTGACCCAGAACTACAGAAACTGCTCTCTGGTGAAACATCCCTGCGTATTGACAAATTGACAGTTCCTGGAAGTCGTGTTCCCCTGTACTGCGACGTCAGTACAACGACTCCTAGGCCTTTTGTCCCAAAATACTATCGCAGACAGGTTTTTGAGAGCCTGCATTCATTAAGTCACCCTGGTGCCAATGCATCTGCAAGACTCGTTGCAGAGCGATTCGTCTGGCCCGGAGTAAGAAAGGATTGTAGGGAGTGGTCCCACACTTGCTTGGCTTGTCAAAAGGCTAAGGTGAGTCGTCACGTCAGCGCACCTCTAGGCACTTTCAACTTGCCTCGCATTCGTTTTCGGAAAATCCATATAGATCTGATTGGCCCATTACCAATCTCGCAGGGCTATCGGTACTGTCTGACGGCCGTAGATCGGTTTACCCGGTGGCCGGAAGCAGTGCCGATAAAAGACATAACTGCGGAAACCGTGGCTAAAGCACTTCTGTCAATATGGATCGCTCGATTCGGTTGTCCGACAGACATTACCACTGACCGTGGCCGTCAATTTGAATCGGCATTATTTCAGTATCTGTCGAAAATAGCCGGATTTGAGCACAAGCGGACTACTGCATACCATCCGGCGTGCAACGGCATGGTGGAACGTTTTCACCGACAACTGAAAGCCGCAATAGTCTGCCACGCGAACGACAGATGGACAGAGTCTTTGCCATGGGTTCTTTTAGGTATACGAAGCGCCTATAAAGAGGACCTCCAAAGCTCTTCTGCGGAACTCGTATACGGAGAGCCGTTAAGGTTACCAGGCGAATTCTTCGAACCTACTGACGGTGGTACGACCGATTTATCCGAATTTTCTGCACGCCTGAAACAAATTGCCACAAAACTACGCCCTACACCAGCTTCACGTCATTCTAAGCCTAAAGTATTTATATATAGAGAATTAGCCACCAGTGATCACGTGTTCCTTCGCGAAGGCGCATCACGTGGTTCTCTCCAACCAGCATACTCAGGACCACACAAAGTCTTAGCAAGGGATGACAAAACTTTTAAAATCCTTCAGAAGGGTAAAGAGGTCACGGTATCGATAGACCGCGTTAAGCCGGCCTTCATATTGTCTGACCAAACCGAACCTGAACCCCTACCAGATGTTCAGAAAGAATACACAACACGCTCTGGACGCCGGGTGAAGTTTACAAATTTTTATCGCCCTTGACGGTCTCTGGAGGGGGGTGGTGTAGCCTACTTTGGGTATAAACACATACACAAATAGCACACACACATATTTACACTAAATATTTATTAAAACCTAAATAACAAAATAACCATTAATAATAACGTAATTCTAACTTATATCTAAAACATACAGCTGATTTACTATAATAATATTTACACCTATATATGTACACTTATATCTATAGGTAATTACTATTTGTTTAGCTATTTATGTCTACAATAATATTCACACCATAATATCGAGTGAGTATTAGTTAGTCGATATCGATAAACACCTATCGATACGCATGACCATAGGCACTAGCCGTTACCTACGTTCTATTGTTCTTGCCATCTGCGCGCGGGCAGCCGCCGTGGACACATCCAGTCGAGACCTATGTACGACGCGGAGCGCACGCTGCTTTGTCTCCCGCCTTATAAATACCGATTGCGTAGTACGCTTATTTCTTTCCGCGCTGTGCTTAAATCTATTCTGTGAACTATCCTACTTCTCCTTCATGCTTACGCTTACGCTTATATTTATTGTGCTGTGCTATTTACGTGCTAAAACTGTTCCTTCTGTGCCTTCTGTTTGTTATAAATGTGTATTGGTATTTGGACAACATAAACCACTTAAACCGTAAGTTGGACTATTTATTTTTACCACCACCAATACCACAATACCAAACAATTTCTGAGTAACTCTCAGCATGGTTACGTTAAACACAGATCTACTAATACAAACTTAGTTGACTTCTCCGAAACTTTATTCGAGGCCCTAGACTGTAATAAACAAGTATATCTTGTATACACGGACTTCAGCAAGGCATTTGATCGTGTTTCTCATCAAATCCTTTGGCAAAAACTATCAGCGTAATTTCACAGTGGTGGTTTTGTGAGGTGGATATATTCATACTTAGTTGATTGTACATTTTATGTAGTTGTTGTCCCAGGGATACCACCTCGGGCGTCCCGCAGGGATCTCACCTGGGCCCTGATTTATTTAAGTTGTAAATCATATACCTAGCTGCTAGAGACTTTATGTGGACGCGAATGACTTAAAGATATTTTAAAAAATATTCTTTTAAATAATAATAAAAAGTCGTATAATGCATATATATTTAGGTACTATTTTTGTTCGGACGTTTTGAAAGTGTTAATTGTGCATCTTGTTTTTATATGTG
This sequence comes from Scoparia ambigualis, assembly GCA_963921215.1. Taxonomy (NCBI): domain Eukaryota; kingdom Metazoa; phylum Arthropoda; class Insecta; order Lepidoptera; family Crambidae; genus Scoparia; species Scoparia ambigualis. Next base: position 38,318,138 of record OY992509.1, on the reverse strand, counting down.
ATCAAAGGGAGTCGCACAACACGTTACTGATTGTAAAGATGACCGAATGACTGTTGCTAATGATTTAATTTCTTAACAAATGTAATTGTGTCAAATTCGGTAGAAGAATAACATTAATTCCGTATTCCTATGCAATAGTGAGATTAAGAAGATAGATGAAGTTGTGGCCATTAATCCGATCAGTATAATGAACAATGACACGTGCAGTGTGCAAGTGTCCCGTGTGATATGAGCGGTTGCGCAGGAGTGACCTGGCGGAGTTCCTGTTCACGGGCGGGCAGTCCATGACGTGGCTGGTGGGCCACAAGCTCATCACCATCACCACCTCCGGCTGCCTGCAGAACTCCATCAAGCAGGGGCTCTGCGACAGGTCAGTCACACATTTACATTTTAGCAAACTAATGCAATGTATTTACCAATTATTATTTAGTATTTTAAAAGCTGATCGACAGTAAAGTTCGTTAAAATATTTACTTTCATAACTGTAACGTTTGATTAAGTCGATCATCTTAAAAATTAACATTAAATCGTAATATAATCAACAGGAGCATTAATGATGAAATATTGTTTGGTTGCACTTGCGCAGGTGCGCAGTACTATGCCGCCAACACGCGGACAGCGTGGCCGCGGACCCCGCCCCCGCCCCCGCCCCCGCATCCGCCCCCGCCCCCGCATCCGCCCCCGCCCCCGCATCCGCCCCCGCCCCCGCATCCGCAGCGCAGGTCAGTGTTACGTTACAATTACATTCATACACACGGAGATCTTCGAAAACAACATAAAGAGCAGATATTTAATTTGCAGAAATTGACAACTTCCAATTAATAAGTAAAGGAAATAAGGTAGTCTTTTTATAGTAGTAAACTATGCAATAGAGAGATTGAATTTAAATAGGATGTAATTGATGGTTTGTGTCTGCGTCCGCCAGGCGAGCGCCGCCAGCGACGCGTGCGGCGCCAACGGGCACGCCCGCGGCGAGGTGCAGCGGTACGTGCAACACGTCACATTACACCCAAATGTATTTTACTTGTTCCAAACGAAGACTAAGTACCATTAGAAGTAACGTCAGTTAACTCATCGATAGACATCCCGATACACCACATTTATGTCGGTTTGTTTTTGTTCCGAGCCATAGAAAACTTCGTCCCGTTCGCAATCGGTCACGCAGAATGATTCTATTCGCAATCAGTTCCGTTCGCAGAGCGTCCTATCTGCATTCGGTTCCATTCCCAGTTGGTACGATTAACAAATGGTCACACTCGGCTCAAATAGAACCTTGCTGGTGAACATGTCGGGCCGCTGGCCGGTGCGGCGGCGCGTGACGTGTGTGTGTGTGCGCAGCTACAGCAAGCACTCGCTGCAGCACAGCCGCTCCACCGACACGTCGGGCGAGTCGCTGCCGGCGCCGGCTGCGGCCGAGGCGCCGCCCAGCCCGCCGCCGCCGGGGCCGCACGCCTCCAGGTGCGTCCCGGCACTCCTCACCCTAGCCTTGTAGTGCACTTATATACAGGGAGTCCCAGATATCGACGTCAAGCCGAAACCGGGTGATAGGCCAACTTATAATAGTTATCAGTAAAATAAATAAAAAAATCTAAGTCTATGTTGATATTTATAGCATACCACCCGATGTTGTATTGTGTTATATTAAACTATTACCTACTTTCTGATGAGAAAATAAAAAACATTTATTATTATTTATTTATTTATTATTTGGACAGTCAACAAAAACATATACTAACAAAAACAATGATACTGTTACAAACATAGCCTTATCTAAGCACAGTTTTTACTTACAGACAACCACGGCATGCGTTGTGGACTTTTTAATATTAATAAAACTAATCAAATTTATCTAAAATCTAGTAAAATATAAGTTATAGTGAAACTATATACTAAATACTAAAGGGGGTTCACGTGACGACCAATAACTTTGACACTTTCCTTGTATTTACGTGCATTTAGGTGAAAAATGTCCAAATCTTCCAAACCATTAGGGCGAGAAAGGGCGTTGTATTGCCTTTGGATCCGGTTTAACGTGGAATGGTACCCCAGATTACTCTTCACTGATTTAGGAACGAACATGTTAAATCTGCTAACTCGTGGTAGTTTTTTTTTATTTATTTTATTAGCCACACAAAACGGAATTACAGCGTTTACAAAGTAATTTTCGGCTTGTACAAACATAGGTAGACTGCACTTCCAAGGTCAAGATCAATAATAATTGAGTATAAAACATTATTTCCAAAGTAATTACAAAAAAATTACATTAATAAATGCCAATTCAAAATTCAAAATTAAATTCAAAATTAAAACTAAAACATAAAAATTGCTAATTAAATATTAATAATCGCTAATTCAAAATTAAATAGGGATATACAAAACATAACATTCAATAAACAATAAATTCAAATAATAAATTAATCATTCAATAATTTTGCGAAGACTAGACTTCCAAGCGTCTAGAGATGAACCATGGATGTCAGGCACACCATCCATTCTATTCAGTAGTGTGTTATATTCGCGACATAATTTGGGTGCATTGATGTCAATTTATTCAAGTAGATTAGAGCTATCAAGGCCACCACCCAAAAGCTTGTATAAAAACATGATATCGTGATGTAGTCTTCTTTCTCTGAGACTTTCGATTTTAAAGTATTCAAGACGGCTTTCATAAGATCCCAGAGTCTTAGCGAGGAAATTTCTGAAAGACAGGTGCCAAAGAAATAATGTTTGCACGCTTTCTAGGCGTTTAACATGAAAGTCATATTGAGGAGACCAAACGACACTGCAGTATTCAAGTACTGACCTGACAAGGCTATTGTAAATGGTAATCACAGTAGATGGATTTTAAATATGTTTTGTATTCCTAAGGACGAAGCCTAAGAGCCTAAACGATTTTGTGACTATTTTGTCAATATGGACGTTAAATTGTAGCTTAACATCCAAATAGACACCAAGATCCTTAATTACTGTAACGTCTTTTAGTGTGGTGTTGTTAATTTTGTATAAAGTATTAGTCTGACTTTTTTCCTGTAAAACTAATTTGACAACACTTACTGATGTTGACAGTCATGCGATTCCTTACGCACCAATCTTAGAATCTGTTCAAATCTTCCTGAAGCAAAAAAGTGTCCCTGCAGTTTTTATAGGTTTCATTATTTTTAAATTGTCGGCGTATAGAAATATTTTTGAGTACTTAAAGGAGTTCGCGATGTCATTATTAAAAATATTGAAAAATATTGGGCCTAAATGGGATCCTTGAGGCACCCCTGATTTTGCCAAAAAAAGGTTTCGAACTGAATTCATTAAGCACAACCCTTGAAGTACGACCTTTGAGGTAAGATTCGCACCATGACAAAAGACTTGTGACAACACCATAACGGGATAGCTAATGTAACAGGATTTGATGGTTAACTTTGTCGAATGCCTTGCTGAAATCTGTGTATATTACGTCGACACAGGTGCGTGAGTCAACAGCATTCATAGCTTCAGTCAAATACGACACCAAATTGTAGCTGTAGAATGATTATTATTCAGGATTACAAAATAAAAGAAAACATTTTAAAAAGTAAAGATTTGTAGCAACAGGAGGTAAAAAACCGTCACGGGATGTAGATTTTTTGGATTTTTTTAAAAAGGTCCATAATTTTGAAAATACGTGACTTAGATTTTTTATATTTTTCTGATAACTATTATAAATTGGCTTATCACCCGGTTTCGGCTTGACGTCGATATCTAGGACACCCGATATACGCTCAATTCACAAGTGGAACAGTTTTCAATTTATATTGTCTCCTTTCGCTTAAACGCGTTTACTATAATCCCTTCGACTCCTTATGTTTCCGTGTAAAACGAATTCTCGTTTCTAAATACTGACGACGGCAAAGAAATTAGTTACTAACTCAAGGTCATTTATGTGAACACCGTCGTGTAAAACGTGCTAGTGTCGCGAGTCACTCAGTTGTGGCATCATTACCACAATTGAGTCTCTAGACACTGGGCTGCGGGCTCGGTGCTAACCGCTCCATGCGCGTAAACCTATCACGGGAAACGCTTGTTCTTTCTTGGTTTTTTGTATTAAGTCAGCCCGTGACAACGTGTACCTATGCCTGACTTCCTCACCATAGAAATCTGGTATTTCAAGAATGCCAAAAAACTATGCTAAAATAGTGCCCAAAGGAAATAAATAGTGCCTTTAATGTTAAAAAGTTATAGACATAGTTCGGTGATAGGTTACGCCTAGCGTACTCACCTCTGTTTGGGAAATCTGAGTAAGCTACAACTATAATTGGTATTTCAAAAAACTGTGCCCAAATAGGGCCAAATAATGTGTAAAGGAAATAAATAGTGCTCTTGTAGTTACATAGTTTGGTGAGTAAGCCAGGCGTAGGTTCTACGCCTAGCGTGCTCACCTCGTTGCGCGAAAGCAGAACCAGCTATGGCTCTCATTTCTATCTCAATAAATTGTACCGGAAATAGTACTCTTTATGAGTGTAATTGTTAATTGGCTTTTGCACTAGAAAATCATTAAATTTGATCTATCAAGTATGTAGAAGCTTCTAAGCTTCTACATACAAAAGTTACGTGTGGTACACATTCATACACATTTTTAAGTGAATGGTAAAGTATTATTTTTTTTTACCAAGGGAATTGTATGAGATTGAAATAACTATGAAATTGACTAATAGAATACGACCTAAAATAAAATACATATTTTAATAACAGTAAACCAAGGGTGGCCAAAAAAAGAGGGGGGTCCTGAGGTTGACCGCTATGTATGTAAGTGTGTCTGTCTTTGGCACCGTAGCTCATAAACGGGTGAACCGATTTGGATGCGGATTTTTTTTATATGAAGGCTGGTTTTTAGCGGTGGTTCCATCTAGTGAAAACTGTTACAAAGTTAACATTTGTAGTCGAGGGGCGAATGAGACCCACTCCAAATGATATCTAGGTATCAAGCATTGTTTCATTTATGATTTGATGATCGCAGATAGATCTATCCGATATATTTATGAAAGGTTCAATAATCAAAACTGTTTGTGACGGGTATAGTCGCCAAACAATCAAGCCGTTGTGCTTGGACGTGGACTGTATGTTCTTCAATAAAACTCGGTTCTTGATTAGTGCTTCTTTATTCTTCAAGGTGGGGTCCAGAGAGCTTACAAATTCTGCTCTGACCGGCCGTGACTTAAACACACTAAAGGTTGCCAACAAGCAGCCTTGTGGGACAGCTGCCGGCTCATGTGGTCAGTTTTACATTTTACCTTAACTAACTACCCACATGAACCGTCGCAATTTGTGCAGATGTCCCTTTCGTTCGGACCTCTCTTTTTATCCTAAATTCGTTACCTACCCTACGGTATCCTCGTAATCCGGGTAGCCTACATATTTATTTTCCTAATTACATTGGCATTCCTTGTCTGTCGAGAAGACTCCTAGAGGTTGCTAACAATAGAAACCCTACTATTACGACAGCTAATCTCTTACCTTCCTAACTTTAATTACCTTAGAGAGGCGTAAGGCCCCTGGGCACGTTTACCTGGCCCTTTTATCTTTATCAAAACCTTTACCTTTTTACCAATAAAACCACAACAAAATAATTATTTATTATCAAAAAACCTTTACACACATGATACTTAATTTACTTATGCAAATACATATAGGTACCTATATTTAGGCGTATTATATTTAACTAAATTACATATTATAATCAAGACCTCTGTCCGTAACAAAAACTATTGTTTATAACATTAAAGGCAAAAGCAACTAAAAAAATATTTTCCTGAAAACTATGCGTTCCCACCGCCCGCGTCAAGCAAATTGTTGTGTATTGCAATATTGATCTTTAGCTCATTCATAATACAGGTCAGTTTGCCAGTAATTAAAGTAAGGAGTGAGTTAAACGCCATCTATTGTAAATTGTTCATACTAAGATGCGTCGCTGTCGCGCCAATAAGTTGCAATGTGATAAACAAAAGTAACAGATGGTTGTCGCACAATATTGAATTTTCATTATCAGAGAACATAAATAGTTCCTCACCAAACTATGTCCATAAGTTTTTAACTATAAAGGCACTATTTATTTCCTTTGGGCACTATTTGGCACGATATCAGCACAGTTTTTTGGCATTCTTGAAATAACAGAATTCCATGGTGAGGAAGCCAGCCGTAGGTACACGTGACCACGGCCGGTGCGACTCGGCCGAGTCGTGTCGGGTATCACATGGGTACACGTGACCACGGCCGGTGCGACTCGGCCGAGTCGTGTCGGGTATCACATGGGTACACGTGACCACGGCCGGTGCGACTCGGCCGAGTCGTGTCGGGTATCACATGGGTACACGTGACCACGGCCGGTGCGACTCGGCCGAGTCGTGTCGGGTATCACATGGGTACACGTGACCACGGCCGGTGCGACTCGGCCGAGTCGTGTCGGGTATCACATGGGTACACGTGACCACGGCCGGTGCGACTCGGCCGAGTCGTGTCGGGTATCACATGGGTACACGTGACCACGGCCGGTGCGACTCGGCCGAGGCGTGTCGGGTATCGCAGGGATGAGGGGGATGCCTTTAGTTTTGCGTTAAATCCCGTTTATATTATGTGCATAATGGAACGCGAAAGTTTATAAGTGTTTATTTTTATCTTTATAGTTGAAATTTTGCATTCACAATGCTATATAGGTATAGGATAAAATGTTTACTAGAAAAAACAATCAGTCTCAGGAAAGCTCGAATGGGAATCGAGGCCATGATCTTTGGATTGCGGTCCACTGCTCTAACCGCCAAGCTACCGAAACCCCAGAAGACTCGTTTAATTTTTCTAATAGTTTGTTATATGTTGCAAGCCAGCGGTATTACATCTAATACTAATACCGTGGTAAAGCAGCTAGTAAACATTTTATCGTGTATATTTTTGTTTACATTTTCTATGTAAACCAAGTGAAACTACGAGCGAGAAACGTACATTTGAGTTGAGCGATTTGACATGCGCTCGCCATTAGCTATATACTCAACCGCACATACTTATCATTTAGTAGCATTTCTTTTTCCTTACATTACTGCAAAATAAAATTTTATTATAATCCTTTCTCTATGGGCAATACTTATATCATTTTTTTGATTCATGTGCTTTTTATTTACAATTTTTGCTAACAACGATTTGAGTGGCACACAGCTTTTACTGGCTTACATACATACACTCGCGACTATTTAGGTTAGGGCTAGTCGGGACGGAGGGCTATAGGCAGAGGCCCAGACACGGCACACCAAACACCTGCACGTTTGCTTAGCTTGATGGCTGGTGAACCCATCGCCGCCGCTTTCATTCAAGCTGTTATTAGCACTAATCAGTCCGTTAGTCGCCTTCTAGAGGAAAGAAAAGATGGTATTGTTTTCATACTGAGTTGCCTCCACAGCTCACTTGACTAATTGAATAATAATTAAGAATACACTTAACAATGTATACTATACCTACATTTTAAACAGGTAATGGTGATATTTGTTTAGCTCATATGTAGGAATAGAAATCTTTTATTATAGCCTACCTTTTATTCCTGTCAAATACATTAACGTTTTACTTTGCCTCGAGTATGCTTGTAGTTTTTTTGATTATTTTATTGATTATGTAATTCTGTATTAAAAATTGCGTCCGTCTTTAAGTATTTTAATATTAATTTAGTGCGACAGCCGCGCCGTCCCGGTCGGTTTTAGAAGTATTATACCTAGTAACTTATTACCTTCGAATCGCACGCCTGTTCACCGTGGCACTGGAACGAAACGAAAGCTACGATCCTAAGTAAACAGTATCACGTTTCGTTCCGCAGGCAAAACTCATCGGAGAACAGCAAGTCGAGCGACCCCATCGCCGACATCGTCAACCAGTTCACGCAGCGCTGCGAGAGGATCTCCAAGGAAGTGGTGAGTGCGGGCCGGGCTCGTGCTATACTAGAGCCGGATTCGATCAAAACAGTTTACTAGCAATCGTTTACACTTCACAGTGCATACATTTAGTGGCATTCAAATTTTAATCATTTCTTCAGAAAAAGACACCATCGTCGGTGGTTTCTTCGTTAATGTCTTTCGAGAACAGGAACGATCCGAGTGACACCAGATAATATTAGGTCCTTATCCTTACATATGAAATTGGTGTTTTGTAAAGGAGGACATAAAGTCGATATTTTTAAATATAATATATTTATTTAATCAAAGTATGTACCACTGCCGCACTGGAGGACGTGTTTAAGCTTCTGGACTGGAGAGGACTCGGCATCAATATCAACGGCGTGTACATCAGTCACCTTCGATTTGCCGACGATATAGTAGTTATGGAGACCCTGGAGGACCTCGGCACAATGCTCGGTGATCTCAACAGAGTCTCAACAAGTGGGCCTTAAAATGAACATGGAGAAGACGAAAATCATGTCTAACTCACGTGTCGTACCCACTCCTCTGAAGGTTGGTGACTCTTCTCTTGAAGTTGTTGACGAATATGTATACCTGGGACAAACAGTCCAGTTAGGTAGGTCCAACTTTAAGAAAGAGGCCAATCATCGAATCCAACTCGGCTGGGCAGCGTTCGGTAAGCTATGAAATATCTTCTCGTCCAAAATACCGCAGTGTCTCAAGACGAAAGTCTTCGACTAGTGTGTGTTGCCAGTGATGACATACGTACCGAAACGTGGTCGCTCACTATGGGCCTAATAGGCAGGCTCAAAGTCACGCAAAGAGCAATGGAGAGGGCTATGCTCGGGGTTTCTCTACGTGATCGAATCAGAAATGAGGAGATTCGTAGACGAACTAAAGCAATCGACATAGCCCATAGAGTCGCCAAGCTCGAGTGCCAATGGGCACTGCACATCGCCCTAGGAACCGATGGCCGCTGGGGCAGGACGGTGCTCGAGTGGCGCCCGCGCACCGGAACGCGCAGTGTGCACGATTCAACAAGGTGGTCCGACAATCTGGTGCGCGGTCGCGGGCAGCCGCTGGATGCGAGCAGCACAACACCGCGAGTGGTGGAGATCCTTGGGGGAGGCCTTTGTCCAGCAGTGGACGTCTTCTGGCAGATAATGATGTACCATTGCCATCTATGCACTTTTGCCATCTCATAGGTAGTTCATTAATCCCTTTACTGAAAAAACCATTCAGACGGGAAATAAAATCTTTGAAGGCACTTTGGACTGCCCCATCGGAGTTGAATTTTTCCCTTGCAACAAGTTATCCAAATTTCGAAAAAAATGATATGGTAATCTGTTAGAGCAAGGTCCGGGGAGTACGGTGGATGTCTTAAACATTCCAATTGAAGCTCCTCTAATTTGGTAGCCGTCTGTTGCGCAGTGTGAGGTCTAGCGTTGTCCTGGAGCAGCAGTGGCCTAGAGCAATTGATCAGCCTCGGTTGTTTAGCAGCTAGCTTTTCCATCATGGTTTGCAGTTGCTTACAATAGACATCTGCCGTACTCGTCTGGCCAGATTTAAGAAAGCTGTAGTGAACGACACCGGCACTAGTCCACCAAACGCTCACAAGTATTTTTTTGAGTCAATTTTTGCTTGGGGCATGATTTGGCTGGTTCGCCAGGGTTCAGCCATTGCGATGAGCGTTTCCGATTATCATACAGGATCCACTTTTAATCACAGGTAATGATTCGATTTAAAATCCCTTAAGAGGCCTATTACATCTCGACTGTGATTTTTGCGTAAAATGGCCAATTTTGGCGTTATGGATCTCAGAAACAAAAATACATTAACAATTATGACTTCTTGAATAGTCTAAAATAGCTATTGGAATAGTGCGTAGCGACCTCGCTTTTTGTAAATTTTGCTTAACTTTTTAATTAAACCCAAAATTGGCCATACTTATATCATTTTTTTGATTCATTCAATCAAGATTTTCATAAAGTGCGCGAAGGCACTTTTTTGAGCTCATCGATTGAACTACTGTTTTAGACAAGTGAAATAAAAAAATTATAATGTTATCTCTTATATAATCGAATAGTGCGTAGCGGCCTCGGAATTTTTAGATATCATTGATTTTATATAGGAAAAAAATCTAATTCTGAACCAAAAAACTTCATAAATCGCTATAAGTTAACTATGAATATCTCCTATCTACGATAATATTATTGAGCAAAATTTATACCAGGGTAATTGTTACTTCATGAAGAATAAAGTTTTTATAATTAATTTATTATCCTATTATATTACTATTATATTACGATAAAAACGATAAATACAACTGCAAAATTACTACAAAATGCGATGCGCCGGCCGTCCAAATTCAAATTATGCTCACAGAATGGAGATTTGTAATATTATGCACAAATTTATTATCGTATTTCGATAAAAACGATAAATACAACTGCAAAATTACTACAAAATGCGAAAATGGGCATTTTGCGCAAAAATCACATTCGAGATGTAATAGGCTTCTTAATTATTGTGCCGGTTGAGTAAAGTAACGCAGCAGTCGACGCGCGTTTGTCGGTTTGCTGCACTCAATAGCTTTTTTATCTTCCCAATTTGCTTCAAGTGGATTAGAACAGTTTTATCACTAACACCGCAGCCTGCAGCTAACTCGGACGTAATTTGCGATGGATCCGCTTCCACAATAGCCTTAAATTCTTCATTATCAACTTTGGTCTCCGGCCGTCCACGGGGCTTGTTCTGCAGGTCGAAATTTCCAGAACGAAAACGTTGAAACCAAAAACGCACTGTGTTTTCTTTTGCGACACCGCCGCTATACACATCATTAATCCTTCGAGCCGTTTCTGCATCACTGGTGCCGCGATGGAACTCGTACTCGTAAATAACGCGATATTTCAAGTTTTCCATTTTGTAAACTGAGTGACGCAAAGAAAAAACCAAAAGAGAAAAAAACAAATGAATTACGGTTTTCAAAACACAAAAGCATGAGTAGATAGCTGTATAAATTTGAAATTGGAATTCCTAACCAAAGAGGATATATTTGAGATCAAAGTGGCCAGTACGACAAAACGCCAATTGGCTATTTGACAGTTGTAACAATAAAATATGTCGGAAATAGTAGGTTATGATTTAACGAAAATTATCCAATAATTTTTTTATTAAGATAATTTGTATATATTTAATTTTTACAAAATAAATTTGCGTTTTTTTATCTGTGGATTACAAGACCCGAAATACGGCGGCCATGATTAAGCGTCACATTTCACAAAATATACAAAAACTATCTGTCAGGTTTTAAGATAAGTTTCTATATTTATTGAAATGTTACGTCACACAGCAAAATGTCACGTGACCAACCGTTTTCGCACGAAATTTGAAATCAATAAAGAAAAATATGTGTTTTCTGTTAAATAAAGCTATTTCGAGAAAGAAAATATTGTACGGGGTATATATAAAATAAGCGTTTGTAATCTTTTGAATACTTTTTCGAAAACTGTCAAGTAGCCGATTACATAATATGTAAGGACCTAAAGTGCACCGAGATTGTGACCGTGTGGTGGGCGCAGGACACGGAGGACGCGGGCTGGTCGCGCGTGGGCGCGCTGGCGGCGGCGGGCGCGTGCCCGTGCTGGTGCGCGCGCTGGGCCGAGGTGTTCGTGCGCGCGCCCACCGGCGACGCCGCCTTCGTGCTGCGCGCGCAGAACCGCCTCAGCTGGGACCATCTGCAGCCGCAGGCGCTGCACGAGCTGGCCGCGCTGCTCGGCGCCGCGCCCGAGCCCCCGCCCCCGCCCCCGCCCGCCGGGACGCACCGCGCGCGCCCGCCCGTACGTAATCATATATTTCATTGAAAAAAAATATTAATCTTTGGAATTTGACTTGTGTCACCACTCGTCTCTTAGCGACGCTAAATTGGTAATTTCAAAACTAAAAAATAATTTACATAACATGATTTGATATTTATTTATTCTTTATTGAGTTATATAATATCTGTTGTACAGTCACGCGTACCAATATGTATACACTTTAACTCTTATTCCGATGCCTTAAGAGTTACAATTGTTTACATATTTTTGTTCGTGACTGTACCGATCGACTAAAGTACCTAAGCATTCGCCGAATATCTGTAAACTTGTCTACCTATTGACTGCGGACAAGCTCTATGGCATAGACAGAGAGCGTTTGCCACTTGTATAGAGGGCCGCTGTGCCTTACTGGAACTCGCTGTGCTCGCGAATCGGTGGGCTGCAGTACTCATGCTCAGTGTGCCGCAGGACTGCGAGGCCGAGGCGCGCTCCCGCAGCGGCTCGGGCTCCTCGCCGGCGCCGCGCCCCGACCTGCACAAATCTAGGTAACGCACCTGTTCTATACTGTTTTTAAATTATGTACAAACTATAGGTCGAATTCAAAGTGAACTAACGGCATCCCCTCTCTTTATTCACTAAGTTTTATTTGTACTGGCACTTCGAGACCAACCGTTAGGTTATTACAAGAAGTGCCAGACGGCCCTGCGCCAGTAGAACACTCGCGCAGGAGACCATCTGCGTTAGGTCTTGACGCCAAACCAGTGCCCGCTGAAGCGCGGTCTTCGTTCGGTACTCATAATACTAGTGTCTCGGGAGAGTATCCCCGTGAACACGTGTAGTTCACTGCCTATTGGCCAGATAAATAACCGGAGCTGTCGAGCTCGCTCACTTCTCGTTGCACGAAGGGCACAACTCGCAGTTGCCACTGCTCGGGTCGTCGACTCTAAAGTCGACTCCCAAGTGTCCACCTTGGTAACGGAGTAGTAAGCACACTCACTTCTCGGAACCCATCCAGGCGCCAGTTCCCACGTCCAACGCGGCTGGCTGGACCGGAGGCTACGGCATCTAGGGGGCCGCCTCTACTAGTTATCCAGACTAGTACCGGAGATGTCAACACCAATGTCCGATAAGAACCACCGGACAAAGCTGCCAACTATAAGGGAAACTCACGTTCCCCGCAGGACTTTTCGCTTTTGGCCCCTCAGAGACTGCTACTAGGCCCCGCTCGCTGTGCGCGAGTTTGGAAGTCCTGGCACACAATACCAGGACAAACGAACATTCCCAAGCTCTACAACTAACCGCGAGCCACTACGAGTCCAACCCACGTCCGGATCCCGCCGGAGGCGCCGGTCAAGGCACAACCAGCGGGGGGCTTGAACCGGAACCCCGTAGTACCCCTGAAAACACAGCCGGACCCGTAGTTCCAGCTGCGATACCCTATCTATTGGGGTCAGTAGGTAGGGAGTGAACTAACGGCAGTAACGTTTGCAGCTCCGACTCCGTAGTGGCGGGTGAGAAGAAGCCCCCGCACGCCGCCACGCACTGCATCGTGCCGCCGCAGCCGCCGCAGCCACCGCAGCCACACAGGTAGAGATCGTCTAATCTAAAACTGAACGCCCCTCCAAAGGTTTACACTCGCATGCAAAGTAAATCAAATCAAATCAAATCAATATCTCTTTATTCAGTTAACTTAGAATAAGCATTTTGAATCGTCAAAAGTTAAAGGATGGACGGGCACCCGCCCACCAACCCCGCCCATTCAGGAAGTCTTTTAACTGTGGAAAAGAACGGGCGCAAGAAACTCCACAGGTTTATAATAATATAGAAGCAACGACATTTACAAAACAATATGTCGTTACCAAATCATACAACATACAATTAAACAAATTATGAGCGTCAATACAAGTTGGAACATGCCCTCCCTGTCATAGTGTCCTTCTATTACAACAAAAAAAAAACATTTGATACGATTACAAGACAACAGAATATATCACTTATAAATAAATGAAGTATTCCACTTCGTCGTAAGTAGTACACTTCCAACCACTGCTTTGGTATTGAATAGAAAAATAAATCAGAGTTTTCGGGAAATACTCGTATATACAAAATTAACAGCTCCATGTTATGTCTCGCCAAGAATTTTAGGTAAATGCAGTTAATTCCTATCACTGATCATATTGCATGAAAAATAAAATGCTTGTATCGCGACAACTGATTGACACAGCCTGTGTCGCAGGACGAGCACGGCGCCCATCAACATCCCCGGCTCCCCGCAGCGCCAGGCCGCCGCCGCCGCCATCGACGACCTGCTCGCCATGCCGGAGGTAAGCCCTGCCATGCCCCAGCCACTGCCTGCCCTCTCCCGACATCTGCAGTTTAGGTCAAACACAAAATTCACTTCAATTATCGCATCTGTCTCGTCATGCGTCATGCGTCATCTAGGATCAAGTATAACATGGATTTGACACCCGCGTAACATACCCGAAAGGGACAAACTCATAGTACCTACATATGACATTTTTTTATAATTTATTTCGTGACCACGGATACTAGTCCTTCAGTCGTAATATTAGAGTTCATTTTATGCTTAAACTGATGATAATGAATGATGAACGTTTAATGCTAAATGATATTCCCCTCAAACCCCATAAGTTCCAGTAACGATGTGTGACTTACCTGAGATCTCGCAGGGACTTCTTGAGAGAATTTGAAAAGTGATGTTGTACTGTTTTATTTTATTTACCAACACTCATGCACGTTCACGAACACTTAACAGTAAATAATCCACTATTATTTCACATTAATATTCGACTTAACGCAAATTATAGATAATAAAACAAAACTGCAGACATGACGCTTCACTTTCCCGCCAAGAAGTCCCCACACGACATTTAAATATACCAGTGCTCCTATGCCAACCCCTACCAAAATTTACCCAAAAATGTTTAAATCCGATATTAAATGTTACGGTAAACATGATTAGTTAAAAATTATTCATAACTAGCTGTAGCCCGAGACTTCGTGTATATTATCTGGCACAATAAGCAGTTGGAAAAATAAAACAAGTTGCTCAAAATACAAGTATTTATTTGACTTTGAATAGGATAGGTTGGGATATTTTTCAAATCTATCACTTGCATAGATGTGGATGGGATTTCGTTTTGGTGATTTGTTAGATGTGGACGAGATTTCCATTGGTACCTGTGGGTGTACAACATAATTTAAGTAAATGAGTATTACAATTAATAAACATCAGTGGATCGTATTTTTAGGCTAATAGTGGAATGTAGATGAACAAGAGACACATATAGATACTCAAATACAAGAAGCTCAACTTCTATACATATTTCTGTATTTTCTGACTAACCCTAAAACTTAGTATTATGACACCTTAAAATATCCCCACAATTAAGGCAATTTACTAGTGCCACAGCTGGTATCCCTAACTAAATCATGAAAAGTGAAGTTTCTGTTTTCCGCTCAGGACGGCTTTTGCAGCCTAATCACCATGTTTTTAAGATTAATGAATACTATATACACTCCACTACACCGTTAACTAAAATGGAGTCTCACAACACGTGTTGTTGTTAAAAGAACACGGGAGAAACTTATACAAATAAAGATGACACCTGAGTTTAACTGAAAATTGGTCGAAGTCGCCAGTGATTGGTCCGCAAGGTTGTGCCTATTTTGGGCACATCACAAAAAGTGATATTCTGATAAGGACAAAAAATATTGTTTTCACTCCTCATGCTCAAAAAGACTGTCATTGTAGCGCTCCAGAGCGAGAAAAAATAGCTTTTCTTGCCCTAGGGGAAAATAGTACATTGTTACCCTAGGGGTGAAAGCAGTGGCGTGCCCAGGCATTAAGATTAAGGCAAGCCCAGAAGCCCGAAGCTCCAAGTCTAGTATCTACTTATTCCAAACGTACGAAAAAAATATGAAACTCTATTAACATTGTAAGTAGGTAATTTATATGAATGGGACAAACAAAGATGCAACTAGCATTCTATTCAGATCTATAAAATACCCTTAAAACATTTACTAGTTTGCGAAATACACAAATCTGAAGTAGGTTTGTTGTTTGCGTGATGTTATGAGTTGCTTTATTTATTACCGAAAAGTACAAAGATTTTACCTTTCCATCGCCAATAATAACATTTAAGTCCTTCACAGGAATCACAGGGCACAATGTCAAGCTTTGAACTGAATTAAAAATGCATTTTGTATCTCTAAATAAACACATAATAAATAAATAAAAATCAATAACGTGTGTGCTAGTTCACTGTACTCCACGACTCTTTCATTTAGTTGTTTTGTTATCGTTAAGTTTGTTGTTTTTTCTAAAGGGTGGCGACTTTGACAGACGAGTGTATTTTTGTCAGTTTTTGTTACACACGGATGTGGATGATCCTGATTTTTTTAAAAGTATTCTGTGGACGGACGAATCCAAATTTACCAAAGAAGGGATTCTTACTTTCACAATTTGCACCACTGGGCGCCAAAACTGGAAAACCTACGTGTCAAAAGACAGAAATCCTTTCAAAGACGGTTTAGTGTGAACGTTTGGGCAGGAGTAATTGGGAATCAGGTAATTGGACCGCATTACCTGCCCGATAACCTCAATGGCGATAATTACAGCTGCGCATTGGCGTTTGACTGTGAGGGGATATCTTGATAATGTGTTCCCCAATGCGTCGATTGGGCGCGAAGGGCCTATTGCATGGCCGCCACGTTCTCCAGACCTAACTCCGTTAGGCTTTTATGTCTGAGGACGTGCCAAAGAGCTGGTATACGCCACAGAGGTTCCAACGAGGGAGGTACTAGTCCAACGCATAGAAACGGCCTTCAGTACTATTAAGGACGAAATACAGCTTCGCACAACAACTGTGAAAATACTAAAAAGATGTCGGGCCTGCATTCGCAATAGAGTTCAACAATTTGAGCAGGATTTATAAAACTAAACTGTAAAAATGGTGAAATAAATTAAAAAAAATCTTTTTTATATTTCAAGTAAAACCTACGAAATTTTTAATTTTTCACCTGCCATGTGAGTGTTATTAACGCAAATACTTGTTTTTATTACACCTGTTAAATATTAGAAAAATGCAACTCAGTACAGAAAATTTGCAAGTTCGTGATGTTACTAATTACTTTTCATGGCATATTGCACACCATTAGAAAGGGGACAGTCCAGAAATGTTAAAAACAAATTGGAAGAACTAGATTACTTTTAGTTTTTTTTTTAATTGAGATCGAAGGTTGACGTTCAAGTTTATTTTTTTTACTTAAAACAACTTTGTTGTGCTGTAAAAAAAACAAGATGTTGCTGGCCGTTTCAGCTCATAATGTCGACTTCTCAAAATGTTAACCGGATGAAAAATGTACATTTCTTAAAACGTCAACTTCTTACAATGTCAACTTCGCAAAAAAACATTTTCTCGAAATGTCCATTTCTCACAATGACAATTTCGCATTTAGCCAACTTCTCATAATGTCAACTCTTAAATCGTTTCAGCTCATAATGTCGTGATGTGATGAATGAGTTGACATTATGAGTAGTTGACTAAATGCGAAGTTGTCATTGTGAGAAATTGACATTTCGAGAAGTTGTCTTTTTGTTAGGTTGACATTGTAAAAAGTTGACGTTTAAGAAATGTACATGGTTTCGTCCGGTTGACATTTTGAGAAGTCGACATTATGAGCTGAAACGTTGCTGGCGAGTAATTTTAGTATCTATAGAAGCGTACAACGTTACAAAATAAAGATTTAAAAGAAATTAAACTAGACTTAACAATGTTTTTTGTATTAAAATTTAAATGTAGAATTTTATAAATTTTCACCCAAAAAAATTTAAAATCAGCATCAAAAATTCAGTTGGACCAAGATTTTTTTATGGGGGCTGATAAGGTAGCCAAAGACCCCTCCAATCACCCAATTCGATTTGGCACACGATGCACCAAACACCCTGTATAATAAATTAAACAAGAATGTTACGAATAAAGGTTAACTTATTGACAAAATAAATAATATGGTGAAATTACTCCGTGTTCCGGAGTTCCGTGTTTGTTGTAAAACAGTTTATTTATTCATATTTCATTTCAAAATAGTTAATAAATTCACAAAAATTTTGCCTTTTAAAAAAAAATCTTGTTATAAAAACTCTATGTTGAGATTCTATTTTTTTTTGCACGCGCCAGTAATGCCATACTTATAGTCATACAGCCTACTTCAAAATTATAATTTTAATGATAAAATGCAAATATTTTATAACAGATTATTTTGAATGATAAATAATTTGATACTTAATAATAAATGTTTTTTCGTCTTAATTAGGGACACATTTATTTATTTCAAAAATGTAAATGGAATTCAGCGGCATAAAACCTTTTTGTTGTTTTAAAAAAAACTGTATTACCCGATTAAATTGAAAATGATCTGTTTACTCGCATATAATTTGCAGTTAGGTACTAACTTAACTTAGTAGGGATAATTCTATTATGCAATAGCGTGTAATATTATTATGCACGTGTGTGTTATAGTTCGGTTTATGGCCCTAAGAACGATGTAATAACACTTTACGAGCAAGTGTGTTGAAAATAGTATTACTAAACCGGGGAAAATGACGCATGATGATGTGCATAGGGCGGTTAATGATTGAGTGTCCCGTGCGGTGTGCGCAGGGCAAGTCGCGGCACCCCGTGCGGCGCTCCAACTCCTCGCCCGAGATGTCCTCGTCGTGGAAGTCCGAGCCCGACCACCTCATCCTGCTGCCGCCCTCCGAACCCGCGTGAGTACCCGCCACACCCACCACACTCACTGCAGCCGCCACAGCCGCCACAGCCGCAGGCAACAGGCAAACGGCAAACGACCTGTCGGGTCACGACTCTCTAAACACAACAGTGTACACCCTGCGTGACGAGCGTGCGTCTTGGAACGCGGGGTGCGCTTAGGATATGACTCATGACGGCGATAATTGTCGTTGGTATTTTCTGAAATTGAATATTGTAACTGTTTGTTTTAATTTTCATTAGTTAAGGTTGATCTACGGGAAAAGTACATGCAGCCAACCAACCGTCTACACGTGCAAACGTGCCTATCGATCGTATCGATCGATTTCAATTTTCCTTGTGTCCTGTTTTTCCGTTTGTCTTGTTATTTTTTATGCATACGAGGCTGGTCTCATGAAAAGCGGCCCTGAAGCAATGGCAATTTCTTTTAATCAGAACGCAACACACTATTGTTCGGCAGTAGATTTATAATGTTATAATATTAGAAGAACTTGTGAGTAATGTGCGGTGCGGCGTTGCAGTTGCGGCGGCGCTGCGGGCGGCGCGGCGTCGGCGTCGGCGAGCCTGCACGCCAGCAAGAAGGCCAGCAAGCGCGGCGACATGCGCGTCTCGTGCGAGGCCATCCCCGAGGAGATGTGCGCCACCTCCCCGCTGCAGCCCCCCGGCGCCCCCCGCGCCCCCCACCCCCACGCCCCTCCGCTCGCCACGCACAACTCGGACCCGGGTAAGCCACGCGCCACCGCCGCCGCCGCAGCCCCGCGGACGGACTGCTCCCATTCTGGTTCAAGGTGCTCCAAGCGTGCAATCGTCTCGTCCACAGGGAAACAATCGATCTCCCGACCTGTACGTCTGATAGTTAGGCATTGTTCACACCAAACGGATTGTCCGCAACTGTGAGTATGCTCACTTTTAGCCCCAGTGTGAACGTGGACTCGGTCTGCAGAGTGCGTTCTCACCGAACCGCCAATACGCTATAGCGTACAATCCGTTACTCTCGGTGTCGAACGTTGCGAGATACACATCTGTACTCATTGATTTTCTCGCATGAATTGTGCCCGCGGCGCAGCAATGTAATACGCTGTTACGTTTGGCTACGTAGCCAATCCGCGTCCGCCGTGCGACGTGCGCCGTGTGTAGACGCGTAAATCGGCCACCGAGAGTCGGCGACAACCATGAGCGACAACGCACTACGTAATAGCGTATAGTCTGTTCGGTATGATCAAAAATATATATGGAAAAAACGATAAATGAATGATGCGTAACACGCTCACAATCCGCGGCGGACAATCCTTTTGGTGTGAACAATGCCTCATAGCCACAGTTGCATCGCATTTGCGCATACGACTCGATCTGCGTTCTGTAAACTCTGAAACCTGACCTTTAAGTTTGTATTGTGTATTCCAGAATAATAAGGGTTTTTTCGTAGTTGGTAAATTGGTAGGGACACTTCGTTATAATAAGTTATAATAAACATATAAGATCGAAAGAAAGATACACTGAATAGTCTTGTACTATAATAGCAGAGTCTGTGAGTTCCTCGGTTTCCTAATAAAAAATTGAAAAGGAAAAAGATCATGTAAAAAAAACAAATAGTGTAGGACGGTGTATTCCTTTGTTTTATCCTCAACGTATGGGTTATTATCTGAACATATTGCGGGATTGTAAATGATAATAATATTATGTTTTTTAGGAACTGTAGACACGGATGAAGCGACGGCAAACCAGTCCTCCGCGCATCATCAGCTACAGAAGGTTCGTCGTGTTCATTTTATATCTTAAATATTCTCAATATGATATGATGAAAGTTAAAAATAAGTGTTCCGTGGTGGCTCACTTGGTAAATCATTCATTGCCCCGCAGACTGCCAGCGACAGCACAGTGGTGTGCGGCGCGCACAAGCCGCCTCGCGCTCCCGCCCCCATGGGTGCCCCCGCCCCCACGGCCGCCCCCGCCCCCACGGCCGCCCCCGCCCCCGCCGCCGCCCCCGCCCCCGAGCCCGACGACCTGCCGCCGCTGTCGCGCTCCAAGCGCAGCCACACCATCTCCGTGATGAGCCCCACGCGCCGGCACAGGTCAGTACGCCGCGCCGCACCCACGGGCCCGCACACCCGCACGCCGCAACAACGGACAGCTTTACTTGTACACTTGCGTCACTACAATTATATAATTTGCCTGTTTATGAATTCGTTGGTTACAGATTTATTCATTTTGCACTAGCACTAAAATTAAAATAAATACATATGTTCTTTGTATTAAGGTCGATTTTCGGTTGCGTGGTCTTAGTGCAAGTAAACAACATCTGTCTTCAATGATTTTTATTTTGCTACTACTTATCTACGGGCATACAGACCTTTGATATAGTTAAACATTACGACGGGCGTGCGGAGGGCGCTCAGTGACTATAGATACATAGATATGAACATCTGTATGTGGTTCCTATGAAGTTGCGTCTATATTTAATCTAAATATTGCTTTTAATCATGAACATACCGCCCACCATAGGACTAGTAGGAGTCCTTTCAAATCAAAAAGTTACAGAATATCATTCGATTAATAGTCTAGAAAATACTACGTTATTAAATTCAAATCTACCACAACATACTTAAATTTCGCTGTAAGAAACTAAATAATTAATAAAATAATTCAAACTTTTCTATAGAATGCATGAACTAAATTTATAAATTTAATATTTATCTTTATAACCAAGATGGTTCTTTAGAAATAATCAATACTGATAATTATAATAGATAAGCAACATTAATCAGTTTCAATGGGCAAAGCACATAGCTTAGTGACACATCTCTTGGTTACAGTATCACCGCTCTTGACACTATAAACTCTTGTAAAGTCCCAGTGCCCACTTGCCAGGAGGAAGATTTTCTTGCTTAATGAGAACAATATCTCCTTTTTTAAATTCTTCTTCTCTTTTAAGCCATTTAGGCCTTTGTTGGAGCCGAGATAAATATTCTGTTTGCCAACGACACCAAAAATCATTAAGCAACTTTTGACCATGTTGCCATCGTGTCAAGTGTCCAATTTTGACATCCTTCAGATTTGGACTTGGTATGGAGATAGGTGCTTCGCCAATTAAAAATGCCCAGGTGTAAGTTGTTCAGTTGTCTCATCAGAGAGATCAATGGGGCACAATGGACGTGAATTTAGACTGGCTTCGATGCTGCAGAGCACTGTCGTCATCTCCTCAAATGTCAGGTGAGTGGTAAAGATTATTTTTAGGTGGTGCTTTACTGATTTTACTCCGGTCTCCCATAATCCGCCAAAGTTTAGTGAGTATGCCGGAATGAAGTGCCACTGTGTGCCATCGTTTTCCAACATGGCAGCGATCTCTGCATCAAATTGTAAGCATGCTGCTTTCCAGGCGTCTGTGAGCTCTTTGTTGGCACCAATAAAGTTTCTGCCCTGGTCGCTATACAGATGAGCACATCTACCTCTTCGAGTGCAAAATCTTTTAAAAGCACCAATAAATGCTTCCGAGGTCATATCTCCGACCAACTCGAGGTGGATTGCCTTGGTTGACATACAAATGAAAATCGCAATGTATGCTTTATGTGTTTTAGCCCCTCTGCCCTTACTCATTAAGATCTGAAATGGGCCGGCAAAATCTACTCCTGCGTTTATGAATGGACGTGCTGGTGTTACGCGTACCGTTGGCAAGTCACCCATTACTTGTGTTTTTACCTTTGTGTTATGTTTAGCGCATATCAGGCATCGATGAATATGTCTCTTGACCAAACCTTTTGCCTTAAGAATCCACCATTTGGATCGTAAATGGCATAACATCAACTGCATCCCTCCGTGTAAAGTTCTTATATGTGCTTCAGCTACAATAAGTGGTGTCAGTTGATTGTTTTTGCCAAGAATTAATGGGTGTTTGCTATCATCTTCTAACTTAGCGTGTCTTAGTCTTCCGCCCACCCTGAGAATTCCCTTTTCATCCAAATATGGATCTAATGATTTCAATTTGCTTGTTCTTTTCACTTGTTTATATCGTTTTAAAGAAATTATCTCTTCTTCAAATTCTTCTTTTTGTACAATTGTTATGCTAGTATTCAAGGCTTCTTCCAACTCTTCTGTCTGAATGTTTTGATCTATGCTTTCTTTCTTATTCTTTATCTTGTAATTAAAAAATCTTTTACAATACGTGATTGCTCTCAATAATTCTGTTAGTGTTTTAAATTCTTCAAACCTTTTAGATAAACCTCCCTTTTTTGTATTTGTTAACGTCAAACATTGTAGTGTTGTATTCTTACTTTCTAAATCTGTAAGTGTGACATTCGGTCTTGTAAATTGTATTTCATCTTCAGTTAACCATTCTGGTCCTTTCCACCAAAGATCACACTTGTTTAAATCTTTTACAAGCATTCCTCTAGACGCTAATCTGCAGGGTTGTCAGGCGATTGAACATGATACCACTGATTACTGTTTACATTGGATGTGATTTCGACGACGCGATTGGCGACAAACGTCTTCCGGGTTCTCCAAATAACCATGCGTGACTATGCATGAATCAGTCCAGGCGAAAACTTGTGAAGGTGGTATTTTCATCGCTTGTGCAACTTCTTTTAGTAATCTTGAGACTAGCAAAGCTCCACAAAGCTCTAAACGCGGTAAGGAGACAGTCTTGAGAGGAGCTACTCTTGTTCTTGCGGCAATCGGAGATGTCTTGTATGAGCCATCTTGGTTTTCTACACTACAGTAAACTACTGCAGCGTAGGCTATTATAGAGGCGTCGCTGAAGCCATGGATTTGTATCGTACTTTTGTTTGCCTTAAATGCTCCTATCCAGATGGATATAATGCGGATCTCATTTACGCCTTCGAGGTCAGAGCGTATTTTCACCCATTCATCTTTTAGGTAACGGTTGAGGGTTTCATCCCAACAATTTTTTTCACTCCATAGTTTTTGGATCAGAATCTGCGCCAATACAAAACAAGGTGCAATCCATCCCAGCGGGTCAAATAACTTCTGTATATCTGAGAGGATGCTCTGCTTTGTGATCAATAGTCAATAGTCAATAGTCAAAATATATTTATTCAATAAACTCAATTAATAAGTACTTTGAAACGTCCAAATATTTTTTAACCTACCACCCATTCAGGACATCATTTTTTAACTGTGGCAAAGAACGGGCGCAAGAAACCACAGCGCACAGAAGCAACGACATTTACAAAATATATATATATTATATGTCGTTACCAGGTCACAAAATACAAAATATGAATTTGAATGTAAATAGTTTAATTAAATATGGTGCTCTATATAAATTAATTATAGGCAATTAGAAATAGCTGTTGGAGTAGGTACTTGGAGCATTTCAAACCCAAGCTGTTTTGTCTTCTGTATAATCCGACACTTTATAATAAGCTTTTTTATAAAGCTTTTCTTTGATTTTGATTTTAAATTTATCAAGATCTAATTTCTGAATATCATTTGGTACTTTGTTGTATAATCGTACACACAGACCCTTAAAAGAATTATTTATTTTATGGAGCCTAGTATAAGGCACTGCTAATTTGTTCTTACTTCTAGTATTTAATTTGTGAATATCACTGTTTTTTGAAAACATTTCAATATTTTTATGAACATACACAAGATTTTCATAAATATATTGTGATGCAACTGTCATTATACTTATATCCTTAAATCTCTCTCTGAGAGAGTCACCAGCCTGTAGGTTATATATTGCTCGAATAGCCCTCTTCTGCAGCACAAAGATAGTTTGAATGTCGGCAGCATTTCCCCACAGTAAAATGACGTACGACATTACACTATGAAAGTAACTGAAATAAACTAATCTAGCTGTATCAACGTCAGTTAACTGACGGATCTTCATTACTGCATAAGCCGCAGAGCTAAGTCTATTCGACAATTTAGCTATATGTGGGCCCCACTGAAGCTTGGCATCCAACGTGATGCCTAGAAACACAGTGGTGTCCACAGGATTCACATTCTTATCTTTAATTTGTACACTAGTTATTACCTGCTTAACATTAGGCAATACAAATCTTACACATTTGGTTTTTCCCTCGTTTAATAGCAAGTTATTAACACTAAACCAGTGAACAATCTTTGAGACCGCATTATTCACATCGTCATAATTTGGGTGTCGTCGTTTCACTTTGAATAAAAGTGAAGTATCATCAGCAAACAATACTATCTCATGACTGTCTTTTACAAAATAAGGTAAGTCATTAATATAAACCAAAAACAAGAATGGACCAAGTATTGAACCATGCGGAACTCCCATTTTAACCACTGATCCCGGAGATCTTTTACCGTTAATGTCGACCTTTTGAATCCTGTTACTCAAGTATGAGATCAGAAGGCTCAAAGAAGCATCCCTAATTCCATAGTGGTTAAGCTTCCTGACCAAAGTTTCATGTACAACACAATCAAAAGCCTTGGATAAATCACAAAATACCCCTAGGGCATCCTGTGATTCCTCCCAGGTATCAAATATTTGGATTAAAAGCTCAACACCGGCGTCAGTTGTAGAGCGACCCCTAGTAAAACCATATTGTTTACAATGTAAAAGTTTATTTTTATAAAAATGAATTTGCATTTGATCTAGCATTAACTTTTCAAAAATTTTACTAAATGTGGGTAGCACAGAAATAGGTCTAAAGTTAGAGGGGTCAGAAGTGCTACCTGATTTAAATAATGGAATTATTTTACTATATTTCATGAGGTCAGGAAAAACACCACAGTCAATGCATTCATTAAATATGCAAGCTAAAACTGGAGCTATTGTCATAATTACAGATTTAGCGACGTCCACGGAATTACCCCACAGATCAGCAGTTTTCTTTTTATTGAGAGTGTTAAATGTTTTTATTATATCTATAACACAAATTTTTTGAAAACTGAAATTATTTTCACAATCTTTAACATTCTTCTTCAAAACAGATTCAGCTACAGTGGGGGAGGAAATCAAGGCTTTTGTAGTTAAAACTGGAATGTCAGTAAAAAACCTCTCAAATGCTGCAGCAACATCAGCATCAGAAGTCAAGGTTTTATTATCACAATTTAAATTGTACTCATTATTACGACTTTTGACCTTTCCTGTTTCACTATTTATAATATTCCATGTCATTTTTATTTTGTCATTACTATTCTTAATCTTAGAACTCAGATAGTTTGCCTTGGCTAATCGACATACTCTTTTGAATAACTTTGAATAATTTTTAACATATAATTTGAAGTCATCGCTGGTGTTATAGTTGCGTTCACCATAAAGTTCATAAAGGCGTTTCCTACTTCTGTGAATACCAATTGTAGCCCATTCATTAAAAGTTACAGTACCACTAACTGAGATCTTTTTTGGAATAAAAGTTTTATTAAATTCTGAACAATAAATGTTAAAAAAATTATTATAAAAGACATTAGGGTTGTCATTGTATTCTAAATAATTTAATTTTGTATCTAGATTGCTTTTAAAGCGTTCCAGCCGACCTGCAGTTTTTGGTACAACAGTGATATTCTTTTTCGTCACTTGTTTACGCTGGTGTGGAAAGCTGACCATTTGGCCACAATGATCAGAGTCCAGGTTATTAATAATTTGCTTAGCCAGTGGTTTTACATTTGTATATATGTTATCAATACAGGTGGCCGAAGTGGCAGTTATTCTTGTCGGCTCCAAAAATAAATTATTCAAGTTGTATGATAGAAATAGATTTTTAATTTTAGTTGACATCGTGGAATTTTCTAACAAATTAATATTAAAATCCCCGCAAACAATTATTGTTTTACCTACATTACGGACTTTATGTAATGCCTCATCCATAACTTTTTCGAAATAATCATATGATGCTGAAGGAGGTCTGTACACACTTAATACAACAAACTGCTCCAACTCCACACAAGCTATTTCTATTGTTCGCTCAACCGAGAGGCTCACTATGTCTTTGCGTTCCTTTAATTTAAACTTCTTACTAACAATAATTAAGGAGCCACCATGTATTGCATTTCCTCGACTGAACGAACTTCCTACCAAATGATTCTTAAAATTGAACATGAACTGATGGTCTTTAAGCCAGTGTTCTGTTATGCAAAGAATATCAATTTTATTACAGTTCATGAACAATTCAATCTCCAAATCTTTGCCCATCATTCCTTGGATGTTCTGGTGGACAATGTTTAAAGATTGTACATTTTTTAAATTTAATATTTGACATGGGCTTTTGCTAAAGCTATTTTTACATTCATTTAATTTCATTTTATTAACAAACATTTCGCAAGAGTTTTCCTCTTTTGTCATATAATTTAATTTAAATAATTAATTGGAATGTCAGTAGAAACACTACTGACGTCTATGTCAAATATACATTGCTCAATAGAAGCAACTTGTTTAGCCAAGTTTTTGGCTGACGTTTGAATACAATAGGATAGCGATAAAGCTATTTGTCGCTTAAAATAATTTGCCAGATAATAACTATCTCTTGTCAAATAAAAATTACTAACATAATTGTTAGTGTCAATTAAATGCATTATGTCATTTTTGCAAAATAAATGTAATGTCAGGTTAAGCTTATGTCTAATAGAATTTTCCTCCTGTGGCAAACTACTACAATAAGGTAATGTAAACAATATAATTTTCTTTACAATTAACTTATTCAATCAATTCGATCATGTCATTGATCGGTGGTAAATTTAGGTTGTATTCAAATTGGTCTTTGCCTAAATTCCACTATATGCCTAGGGCTTTGATGATTCCATTCATATTTAATTCTAAGTGTGCATGCATTGATCTCAAGCTTGGCTCTATAGATTGCATAAATTCAGCGTTATTCGAAGCCCATTTTTTTTAGTTCGAAGCCACCACAACGTAATAATTCTTTTAGCTCTTGGCTGACTCGAATCGCGTCTGAAACACTGTCAAAACTTGACATGCAGTCGTCAACGTAGATGTCTTCGTTTAATATTCTAGAAGCTTCAGGATAACGCTCACCTTCGTCAACAGCCAGTTCCTTGAGTGTCTTAACCGCAGGATACGGTGCTGAAGCTGTCCCGAAGGTAATAGTCAGAAGTCTGTAGTCCTTTAGGTCGTGCGATGGATCACTTCTTCATACTATTCTTTGATAGTCAGTGTCTTCTGGGTGTACCAGTACCATCAGGTACATCTTAAATATGTCCGACATGAAACAAAAGCGTGACTACGCCACCTCATAATCAGGTTCCTAAGGTCATCTTGTAATACCGGTCCTGGAAAAAGTTCGTCGTTAAGCGAGACTCCGTTAGAACCCTTGCTCGAAGCGTCAAATACAACACGTGTTTTCGTTGTCTCCTTGTCCTGACGGGTCACGGCGTGATGAGGTAAGTACACTGATCTTTTTTCTATTTCTTTTACAGGTACTTCTTCTAAATAGCCTAGCTTTTTGTACTCTTCTATCACCTTTGTGTAATCATCTTTTAGCTCTAGGTTTCTGGCGAATCTTCTTTCCAGTTGCATGAATCTCTTTATCGCAATCTCTCTGGTATTTCCATCAGGTGATATTGGTTTGTCTACCTTAAATGGTAGTTTTACTACATATCTTCCCTTCTCGTTTCTACTATGTGTCTTTTTATAGATTTCTTCGCACAGCTGCTCGTCTCTTGTTAGGTTTCTCTTATTATCAACTTCTATCTCCCACAATGTTTTCAGTAAATCTTCTAATTCTGTATCTTGTGTCATGACAACAAAGGACTTTGCACGTGTGTTTAGCTTCAGATTAATTCCGCCCATTACGATCCATCCCAAGTTGGTTCTCTGAGCACAAGGTGTACCTGGGGGACCCTTGATTAGTCCTTGTTGAATTATTTTTGACTATTCATCTACTCCCAATAGCAAATCCATGGTTCCAGATACATAAAAATATGGATCTGCTAGGTTGAGACTTTAGATGTGGCCATTTATTCACTAGCTTCGTATTTGAAGGTAAGTTTGTGGTTAAATGCTTTGACATCACGTAGGCTTGTATTAAAATCAGGTTCCCATCGTGACAAGACTTGAATTTTAACCTCTTGCTTGACTTGTACCTTCATGGATCCCATTCCGGTGACGATTAGATTTACTTGGTTGCGTTCTAACTTGAGTGCTTGAGCAGCCTTTTCACTAATGAAGCATGCTTGTGACCCTGAGTCGATGAGCGCCTTAAGTACAGTAGTGTGTCCATGTTCTCCTCGTATTATAACTACTGCAGTTGCTAATAAACAGATTTTACGCCCATCTTCATTTAAAGACGCCATTGTAGTATGTACTGATTTCTTTTCTACTGTCGGCAGTGTTGATGACGTCGGTTGCATTGGTTCTAAAGGTGAGGCCGACGCATCTGCGTTGTTCTGTTGATGAAGAAGTGAATGGTGGCGTCTTTTACATATACGGCAGGACATTGGCACACGACATCTAAACGCCGAATGCCCTGGGGTCAGGCAATTGAAGCAGAGTTTGTTACTTTGAACATATTGACTTCGTTCAGAAGGTTGCATCTTCGAAAAAACTTTACAACGGCACAGGATGTGATTATCTTTACACATTAAGCAGCATTTCTCCAACGGAGATACATTTGACACATGGAAAACTCGTTTTCTTGCAGATCTGTCTTTAGCAGCTACTGGTGGTGTAACAAGCTCTAAGGTTTGGAACTTAGATTCTAGAAACTTTAAGTCTTCCCACTTAGATAACTCTTCTTTATTTTCAGTGTAGGCGTGTTGCTCCCACTCTTTGTGAGTCCAGCTTCTGTACAACCAGAAATATTATTATTGGATCCCAAGAGTTTATAGACACGTCAAGATTCTGCAGGCTGTTCATAATTTCATTGGTAGTATCCAATAAACACTTCAACTGTGATGCTGTTTGTGCAGTACATTTCCTTTGTGCGAACAGCCTTTTTAGTAACGAGTTTACAATTAAACGTTTATTGCTAAACCGATTTTTTAATGTTCCCCATGCTTGTTTATAATTTGTGTCTGCTATTTGTATGTGCTTTAACAGTGCTGCTGCTTTATCCATGATACTTGTTTTCAGATAGTGGAGCTTCTGAACGTTGGTAAGTGACGCATTGTCGTGAACTAAGGATACATACAGATCTTTATACGTAGGCCACTCTTCATAGTTTCCGGAGAATGCAGGATATTGAATACGTGGAAGTTTCACTTGTGTAAGCCCCTGTACTCCATTGTAGTCGGCGATTTTGATGCCGAAGACGATTGAGGTTCTAAGTCTTTGAGGTCTGAGAGCATGGACAAGTATATATCTTCGTGAGCGTAGTACTCTTCGTTCAAGAAATACGGTAGAACGCCTCGTTGTTCCCGCGGTGTAATTTTCACTAATTCGTGATGCGCTTTCTTAAAAGTTGCCCAGTATTCTTCAATGCACTGAATCCTAGTCTGCACGTAACCTTTGGTTAATCTTTGTTTTGGACACTTCTTTAAATTTATTTGAGTTTTTTTAATAATTCAGCTGTATCTTCCAAAACATAGGCTATTTATTCCGCAGAAGCCATTGTTCGTCATTTTACACTACACTTGCAGTAAAATGTAATCACGCAACGTTTATTTTTCCAAAGTCAATTAGTTTTTAAATATAATAAAACGATGTTTTAACGTAATTCATTCATGGTTCCTATGAAGTTGCGTCTATATTTAATCTAAATATTGCTTTTAACCATCAACAACATATATATT
Organism: Scoparia ambigualis; assembly: GCA_963921215.1. NCBI lineage: Eukaryota > Metazoa > Arthropoda > Insecta > Lepidoptera > Crambidae > Scoparia > Scoparia ambigualis. Next base: position 38,287,949 of record OY992509.1, on the reverse strand, counting down.
TTTACAAAACTTTAATTAGTAAATTCAGCATTGTAATTTATACGAATCGAAGTTCCGAGAGTGTTCATTTAGAAAATCATGGTTGTATTGTAAAGCACAAGCCGCAACAACGGCGCGAGCTCGTCGGGCGGCGGCGGCGGCGGCGGCGGCAACCCCGCCAGCGGCACCGTGGGCGGCGGCGGCGGCGGCCTCACGCCGGCCTTCGTGTTCCTGCAGCTGTACCACAACATGAGCACGTACCCCGTGACGCCGCCGGTGCCCGGTAACGCCTCGCGTTATTGCCATACGCTACATGACAAATGCTGCTGACGTTATTACGTTTCAAATAAGCAGAATGTAGTCCCACGCATGCGAGGGCCTACTCTTTCCGAGACGAAATTTCGGCCGATTTTCGTTTGCTATTTACAGCGGTATCCGTTCCTTCCGAAATTTCATTCATATAAAATAGGTTGGGCATGGCATATATTATTAATTTGTAGAAAATAGTTTTAAATTAAAAAAATATGGAAAGCGCTATAACTAGCAAAGGAAAATCAGCCGAAATTTCGATCCGTGTAAGCCGACACGCACACATCTTCCGCCACTATATATACGCTATGTACTCATAACAAAGAGCATAAACATCGCAGCCAGTGTTATTATATTCGTTGCGCCGAACCTAACACTGCAGCAGGCCCTCAGAGACGAGACAAGAGAAAATGTGGCGCTTACTGCGGCACTATGAAATATTGATACAGTATGACTTTTATTGATTAATTTCATTGACGACCTCCTTGGTCGAGTGGTTTGTACACCGGTTGTCATGGTTTCGCCATCTCTGAGGTCCCGGGTTCGATCCCCGGTCGGGTCAATTTAGAAATTATTGTTTTCTAATTTGTCTCGGGTCTGGGTGTTTTCTATATATAATAAGTATGTATTTAAGTATTTTAAGTATGTTCATCCGTTGTCTAGTAACCATTTAACGAGTTTCTTCTAAGCTTCTTTTGGGCTAGATAATTGGTGTGAGTGTATGAAAGATTTTTTATATTATGTTCACACGGACAAAGTACAGATGCCATCACTTAGCCTACTGAATACATATTGAAAGTGTTGGGCTAGGCGCACGTGGGCATGTGTATGTGTATGTGTATGTGTATGCGCAGGCGAGGCGCCGCCGCCGCTGAGCCCGCTGCTGGAGCGGCCGCTGCGCGTGGCGGGCGTGCAGCACGAGCGCACCATCAAGAACCTGGACCTGGTGCCGCCCATCGACACCTACAAGGTGCGCCATGCACCTACAATGCGGATAACTATTGTTTTACTATTTTTTAACATAATATTAAATTGTTGTCGTAACATAACAGTCATTAAAAACCACAAACCCGCATTGGGCCAGCGCGGTGGGTTATAACCCAATATCCCCGCGCGCTATGGGCCACGTGGGAGGCCTGTGCCCAGCAGTGGGACGTTTATAGGCTGATGATGATATAAAATTATCCCTTCTGATTCACGTTGAATAATTATGTCAAATAAATTCGAGTTACATGTTCTCCTAAACATACTGCGTGTTAGTTAACACGAGGGACATATTTAATCCAACGGTAGTTTATGCCCGGGTAAACATAAACAAGTAAAAAATTCTACTCGAAGCATATAAAAGAATTCAGAAAATCGATGTTAAAATTTCATAAAGTTTTCCGTAATGTCTGGGCACCCTAGTGCTTTCGACTCATCTACGCGTATGGTATTGAATGAGTAGCTGTCGTGGTTGACCCGTTTTTCCTTCATACTTGATCTTTTTCCGCGCTTAATGTGTATACGCTAACATTATTTAATAGAATAATTGTGCAAAAAAAAATTTAGATTTTTTTAAATGAAACTGATCGGGCATCGACTACCTAATCGGTTAGCTAACGCGCCGTATATCATCAATCACCATCATGTCGTGATGTCGTAAATGTGTTCTGACAAGATTGTCTGTACGCGTCTAGAAGATCATTACTTGAATCGTAGTGCAGTGCAGAGCGTGTGATTTTTTTTTATATTGGTGTTTCGCAGTTTGTCTGATTCGCAATTTGTCTGGCAGGCCAACTGCTACACTGCCTATTCTACTTCTTTTATTTTCAGTATAATTCTTTTAAGTAGTCGGAAAAATAAGGTTTTTCAGCTACTTCATTTTTAATTCTAAGGTTTTATACATAATTTTTTTTCTTATTTCTAAAATATGCTTGGGTCACAATTTTGTGTTACATTTGTTTTGTTATACTACTTCTTTGTTTTTATTTCAATGTTTTATATAATTTATACTTCTCTTAGTCTTAAAGTTGGTAACATTATTATATGCTTAGAATTACCTAGATATACAAAATTGTATATTTAGTAATTCCTAGTAACAATAGTAATTGTTTTACATAGTAATATAATGGTTTTATTACTTATTTCTGTTTATAACTATTTTAACAATTTTTGTACTATATTCTAAAAACACTTTATAGTTTTTTGCAATTAACAGAGAAAAGTTTGACGGCTTGACCTCAACACCTGTCTGTATTTCTATGTTGATCCGAATACAGCGCACTCGGAGAGGATGCGTGGAAGGGTTTCGTGTGTGTTAGGGGTCGCATGCACGCACGGGCTAGCCTTGCATTTGACTGTATCGAAACACGCGGAAACCCGCCGCCCGACGCCGGGAGTGCCCGTGGCGAGTCGTGTGCCGCGGCCGCTCTGGTGGCCTGTTTGGGAACAACTGTCTGACTTCCTTTCGGAGTTAATAGCGGCCTCCTTGGCGAGTCGGTCGGCTCTCTCGTTTCCGTCCAACCCCGCGTGCGCTTCAATCCAATATAAATGTACACGTTTATATTGTTTTGATGCCAATCTTAGATTGCTGCGCGTGTCTACTGCGAGGGGCGGAGGGCCGTCACGTTTGGGACGGGCTGGACAGCTCTGCGGCCAGTTCCTACTCAGCAACACCTCCAAGGCCTTGTGAAATACGAGGAGCTCGGCCTGACACTGTGCAGTGTGATGGCAGGGCATGCTTGATGGCCCTGGTTCCACCGGCGCCATTCCACAGGAATCCACCCTTACCGCCAGTCGTGTGCGTGTGTCGCGCGATGGGCGTGAGCTCCAGTGATGTGTGTTCCAGGAAGTGGAGTTTCTGTGTCTCTGCCACATACATCTGGCCGGGGCACTCCCTGGCCTCGTAAAGGGCGGCTGCCTCTTTGACCCGGGAGGTCCAATGGGAGTGTCTCGGTCAGTACCAGGGCAGAGTTTAGTAAACGGTCCGGTTCGCTTTGCACATTTGTTGTGCAAAAACTCGCTGCAGCGCATTCAGCTGCTTTTGCGCAGTAAGTTTACCTGCGGCGGCGACCATGCCGCAGCACTGGCTCTACTGCTGCTTGATATATCGATCTGGCCACTTCCAGGTCTAACCCCAGCTCGCCTTGGCAGCGCGTGATAGTTGCCTGTAAATGGCCGCTGCACACACGCTCGCCACGTGTTCGTTAGCGTTAGCTTTCGACGATAGTCGAACCCAAGAGTTTTATGCTTTCTGTCTGTTGATCGCTATTCCGCCCATATTGAGGCGGGTGTGTCATATTTTAGCTTTTTCGTAATAACCAAACTATTGGTTATATGGTGCGAATTTTAGTTTGTTCTTGACATCCCACTCCTCAACATGCGCGAGAGTAGCTTTGGACTGGATCTCTTGGGCCGTATCACTCACGAACACTAGGATTACGTCATCCGCAAAAGCTTGGGCTGTTACCTCTCGTTCCTCCAAGCTTTTTAAGAGGGGATCTAATAGTAGGTTCCATAGAATGGGTCCCGGTATGGATCTTTGGACGCATCCTTTCGCCGTGCTTCGTTCGACTTCCTCCCCCGCGTATCGTACAAAGATTTTTCTCTTGCACATATAGTTTTCAAAAACCTTTCTAATGTTGATCAGGCACTTTTCCTGGGCGAGACGGACTTTGATTGCAGGCCACCTCGTGTCTCGGCCAGAGCGTGTGATTGTCTCTAGAGCACTGCACACGGCCCAGACACAATTCAACATTTTAAATAGACTATACTCTTACATCAGTTCTCAAAACGGGGAATATTGTAATGTCCCGCATCGAGGAAAAGCGAGTTTTGCGCGGAGTTTGTATGACGGGTGGTGTTTTTTTTTTTTTTTTTTATGCTACTGCTCCCCGCTTTTTTGCAGGACTTTAATTGCTGTTTTTTTTTCTTATCTACTTTTCTAAGGGGGTTAATAATCGTGAGCTTTATGAGCTCTACACTGTTATGTTTTCTTCCTTTTATATCTCTTTATCATTTATGTCTAAATAATATAGTTACAATATTTACTTATTTCTAATACATTTCTTGCTTATTCTTAAAATTCCTATTCTTACTGTCTAATATATATACTAAGTTTTGTTTTCTTACTTTATTTTTTTTCCTTTTTTGGGCTTAATGCTTTGGAGCCTAAGTGCTCTATTTTTTTTTTTTTTATTAGTCATTTATTATTCTTATGCCTCTTTTCTTTTGTGTTTTCTATTTGTTTATGATGTTATTTCTTTTCCTTTTTACATACTTCTAAATACTTTTTTTTGTTGGTATTTTTTTCTTATAAACTATTACATTTGTTTTCTTATTACTATACATTTCTACTTCATTTGGCATTCTTTTCTTATTACTAATACATTTTCATTTCCTTATGATCACATATTTTCTTTCTGTTTTATTGACACTCCTTCTTATATGCTAGTTACTTTTCTTATTTACCAATAGCAATCCTCTCTTTCTCTTACCTTTTATCTATTTTGCTCTTTTTATTTAATCTATCTTAGTAAAAGTACATAGTTTTATTTAATATTATTATTACATTTAAATTTTATTTATTTACTATTGACTCATTTTGATTAATACATTTAAATATTTCCTATTTTACATTTCCTCCTTCTTTTGTTTCTAATATATTGTATTCCCTTTTACTTATTTTTATACGTAGAAATTTAAAATCCTGCCCTAATATGGCCTTTGCTTTCATAATTTTCTGTCCTATTTAACTTTTGTTTTCTATAATATATATTTCCATGTTTATTTACCCTTTTGGTTGCCTCTGCTCATTGTGTGCTTTGTGATTTGTGTACCTATCATTTGTGTTGAATTTTCTACTTTTATTACCAGGAACAAGGGGGTTGGTGAACACTACGGCCACGCGTTTTAGCCGTAGAATCATTTCTGCTTGGGGTCTTACTGGAGTTGAACGAGCCAATTCTGTTTGGGAGTGCAGCCTCCATGAATGGAGGGTCGTAAAAATCATTTTTATTTCCCTTCTTCTTTTGGCTGCCTTTCCTTTCATTATTCTGTGGTTCTCGTTCTCCCCCAAATCCAAGACCCCTGGATTAAAACCGCTGGTCACAGCGTGCGCCAACTCCCCTAGGCTGGCGGTAATGCCGTTCCTGGTTGTTGGTACCTTTGCACATTTGTATTTCTGTTTTAGAGTTGCCGCGGGGCCCTTAGCAAATGTAAGCAACCTTAGATCGAGTCAGCCGGTCCCATTTCGATCTTATTGGGCATTCTGTACTAAAAGTGTTATGGCACTTATCTTCATGGCCAGCTCTTTTGCAGTTAAGGCAGCTGGGGGACTATCCTTCTTCTCACACGTCGCATACAAATGGTTGCCCCCACAATGGCTGCAGCTGTCCAGCTGCTCCTCACAGACCCGCTTGATGTGGCCGTAGCCCAAGCAGCGGGAGCACTGGATTAACGGGGAATGATCTTCCACTCTGGAGATACCCCATTGCAGTTGAAGAGTCCCCGACTCCGTCAGCTGCTGCCATATTTTGGGGGTCACCTTACCACTATGTGCTCGACGTGCGGATTTCTTGTTTTTCTTTCATACATTATTTCTATTTCCTTTTCACCATTCTTGGTTTCTTTCTCTTTACTCTTGCCTGTTTTCCTTCTGATAGCTTCTTCTACTTGATCTCCTTTCTTGTCCCCCCTTACATATTTAACTACTATTAGCGGCATTTTATTCTGACGGGTGGTGTTGCAGGTGGGCGTGCTGTACGTGGGCCCCGGCCAGCAGGACAACGAGGTGCTCATCCTCAAGAACGAGTACGGCAGCGTCAGGTCAGCCCGAGCCGCCGCTCTAAGGAACTCTACACGCTTCCAGACATTCGATTAACAACTAAATTAAATCAGGATAAAATGTTTACTACAAAAAAACAACCAGTCTCAGGAAAGCTCGAACGGGATTCGAACCCGTGACCTTCGGATTGCCGGTTCACTGCTCTAACCGCTAAGCTACCGAGACCCCAGAAACTCGTTGATTTTTTTCTAGTATATTGTATTATATATAGTTGATACGCTGCAAGCTGCAAGCCAGCGGTATTACGTCGCCGCGAAGTCTACCCTCACATTCGAAAGAAATACTATTGCAAGTATTTGACAATCGATAAAGTCGTAATTGTTTATAAATATTTTTATTATTGAGATGTTCTAGTAAACATTTTATCCTTTATCTATATAGCATTATGAATGCGAAATTTCAATACATAATGAAGATAAATTAAATCAATTTGCCTGCTCAAATCAAAAAACCTTTATTGCGGCATTCGCTTACGCTGTTTATACTCATTGGGCGTACGCGTGTTGCCACCATGAAACATTTGGATTGCCATGGCCACAAATAGCTGTTGTACGGTATGGTTTCGGTGAAGTGTGTGGTTGTGCGGGCGCAGGTACTCGGAGTTCCTGTCGGCGCTGGGCACGCTGGTGCCGCTGGACGCGGAGCAGCCGCAGCTGTTCCTGAACCTGGAGACGGGCGGCAAGGACGGCGCCTACACCTACGTGTGGCACGATGACGTCATGCAGGTACCGCCGCCCATGCATAGCACGCATCCACGCATTTCTGTGTAACGCGTACCTACAATTGGCTCACAGGGTCTAAGTATAGGCAATAACGAATACGACATTCGATTACTTACACAATTTAGACCAGGTTCGATTCCTGGTTATTTAATAAAGAGTTCTAAAACAAATGTGCCATTTTTATTAAATCTAAAATCGCCGCCATGGTTCCTAACAACATATTTCCCTATCACTTATAGTTTTTGATTTCTCCCTACTGACCCATTTGTATTAATCCTGTTTAACAGCGAACCGTTCAAAATATAGATTGTAGTGATAACCCTCGGATAACTGAAGTAGTCCGTCAGGGCAACGGCGGCCAATGCTAATGCGACGTATTTGTGACGCTGCGCCAATTGTCTTCGCAGCTGGAATCCTTGGCCACTCAACATCAGGTGGAGTGGATTAATTTACCAGGCTGATTATTAGAAAAATAATTATTAAATTGTACGAATTAAAAGTATCTTATGACACTGTTCATTTTGTTTAAAACGAACGACATTATTCCGAATGAAAGTCGATAGCGCGGCCGCTGGCGCGCTTGGGTTACAATTTCGGAACGCGGCGGCCACCGGGCGGATCTCGGTCTCCTCCGCGCTTCGAAAGGACTTTGAATAGTCGTCGTGGTACGATCCAGCTCAGAAACAGGTCACTCAGGTTCCTTGTACTGTCGTTCATTCGGGTTTTTATTGACTTCTGTGTCGAATCACGAGTGACTCAATGTGCACGTGTTTATGGCGACCGGGCCGTGGGCAGGTGCTGTTCCACGTGGCGACGGCGATGCCGCTGGCCGCCACGGACCCCACCTGCAACGAGAAGCGCAAGTACATCGGCAACGACTACGTGTCCATCGTGTACAACGACTCCGGCGCGGACTTCAACATCCACACCATCAAGGTCGGCCGCCGCGTGCGCGAGCGTTGCACATTTTCATCATTCACATAATCCTTCCATTCGTAAAATTGAGCTTTCGGCATTTATAATGGCCGGGCTACACGAGGCTAGCTTTTTAAGCTCGGATAGCAAGCTAGTTCTCTACTAAACTGTCCTGGCTCGCTGACCTGGCTTGGAATATGTTAGTTCTGTTTACAAGAGGCTAGATTATTTTAAGCTAGTACTCTTGCAGTGACTGAGGTGACTACACGTCCAAAATGGACTGCATGCGAATAAAAACTGTATACCGTTGTTTTTCTCTTCATGGGTACATTTTTAATGAAACTGCATTTCATGGAACCAATTTAGCTTCGACTTATATTCTTCTTGAGAACCGGCTCCAGACCGGGCTGATTTATCAATTTTTGTTAGTTCTTGAGTATATAATACGTTGCTCTTAAATTTGTAATTTTTTTTTAATGTCTTTGGTAGTCATATCAAAATCTTTAATTCGTCACAAATTTTTTGTAGTGCTGAATCACGTTGAGGCTTGTTTTATAACTTGAAAGGGTGGCGTTCTACAGACATTCATGGTCACAGTACAGTTGTACAAATTTTAAATTAATCTCCGTACTTAGTTTGGGCATGTTTAAACCTTAAAAACACGTCGCAGTTACAAAAATAAACGAAACGCGTGGTTCCTGCTTACTAGCCAACTGAAAATTTGCTTCGCCGGCCACATGAAGATAGCACACAGGTCAGGATAGTAAAATCAGTGGTAGGGGGCGCTACTAGCCTGAAAAATAGAACTCCATCCTATTAAAAACTGTCCTGGTTTGTAAACTACCTTACTAGCTTAGAAATGAGGCTAGTTCCGTCTACACGAAGCCAGAACTAGCTCACTGACACTAGCTTGCTCTCCTAGCTCGAAAAACTAGCCTCGCGTAACCCGGGCGAGCGAATTAATTAGTTGCAATTTCAATTGCAATAATTTAGTTTTAACATATAATGATAGAATACGATCGCGTGCGCAGGGCCAGTTCAACTTCTGCATCGTGGTGGTGGAGCCCTACGAGCACGGGCTCAACCGCGTGTTCGTGAAGAGCAAGGACGAGCGGCTGCGCGGCAAGTTCCTGGCGCACCTGGCGCTGCAGGTGGTGTCGGACCAGCACGTGGCGCTGCTGGCGCGCCAGCTGGCGCTGCACGCGGCGCTGGCGGCGCAGATCTCGCAGTCGCTGCGCGTGGGCGGCGCGCCCTACGCCGGCAACTCGCTGGAGCGCCTCCGCCTCATCAAGCGCCTGCGCCGCCGCCTGGAGGCCGAGGCCGCCGCGCCGCGCCCCGCGCCCTACAGCCGCCGCCCGCCCGCCGCGGACCTGGCGCTGCGCGTCGCCATCGACGACTTCAACTCCTACACCTAGCTACCTGTTCGGCGCGTGCACACTTTACTTACGGATATGGGTTCGATGTAGGCGACTATGTATCTCGCGTTCACGGCTAAATGTTTTACGAGAGCGCGATATCGCGAAGCAGCGCGTGACCGGAAAGTGCAGCCTGCCCGAGGCGGCTCACCCGCTGCTGACGTTTCCTCCTAGGTACTTTATTTCTAAGGAAAATGATTATATAATGTGGTCGTTCCCGACACCGCAAAGAGAGCGGACGTGGCGAGCTGTATATAAATGTAAATGGATCGTCGTAAAGGCGATTTGTAGAAATCCAATATAGCGCGTCGGCCGCGGGTGCCGGGTGTGCATTCCGTAAAAGGAAGAAGCTGTAGCGCGCGCGCCGGCGACGCGACACCATTCTACAATTCGTTATAATAAACACAAGCTTTAAACAATAGTGAGAATAGTCTGTCGCGCGTCGCCGGCGCCCCGCGGCTGCCGCGGCTGCTGCGGCTGCTGCGGCTGCTGCGGCTGCTGCGGGACCGAAGCACGCTTATGTTCGAGTCATGCTCTAAACTCGCCGTACTTTAATAACCTACTTCGTTTTTTATTATTCTCGAACGAGATGTGATAATAGCATAACATGATGCGAAATACTAAAACTACCTTTTGCTGTCGAATTACACTCAAACACGCTATGTACGCATTTAAAAAAAATGTAATCTACCGAATGTCCTTTGTCTATAGTAACACGCTTTACTTAGGCGCGTCCTAAAGGACGATTGGCACTGTGCGCCGCCTCGACTATTATAGCAGAGAGCGTTCGGTTAGGTTCCGTGAGCCCGACGCGTGTCCTCGCCGCCGACGCTACAACTCGCAGCATGTACTCATTATGAATATTAATGTATTATAAAGTTAAAATCTACAAAATAAACTTTAAATCAATTTAATGTTATGTAATTTTTTAAACTTTTCCTAGACTGTTTGTGGCTTATTGTAACCTGAAAGACGTAGATTTGGAACTGTACAGTACAGTGTAAGTTGAGAGGGCCGCCTCACCCGACTCCGACCGCTCCACGCCGCGGTGTACTCGTTAAGCAGTCAAGCATTTCTTGTTGAAATATTTTATGTAGCAATTTATTTCCTGACGAAAGATTTTGTAATCAAATAAATGATGGCTATTTTTTCATTTATTTTATTTCACATTACCCCTTCCACATTCTTTTACACAAAATTTCGTGTAAGAAAATTAGCAAAGCAATGTATCTACTTGTACTTGAAAGGTATTGCGATAGGTGTTGAAGCAGGCAATTAGCCCCCCGATTGCTAGTGTTTGAGTTTAAGGCGATACACCAAAAAGAAATGGAACCGCAGGAGGCGGAGCGTACGCTCGTGCGCGGCCGCCGGGAGCTGCGCCGGCCGACCGAATTTTTGTTTTAGGAACAAGGGACGCATGGACTTGCGATAGCAGTTTTTGTCAGTAATTATTTGTTATGATTAAGTTATATTGTTAATAATTGGTAAGTATAACCAATTCATTGTAATGTTTTTTTAATGTTATTATATATGGGACGCACAGTTTGTGCACATAATTATATTAATGATACATACAAAATACACCACCGCATTCAAAATTAATTAACAGATTTAGTACAGTGTTTAGCGTTCGTGTGTTATCCCACAATAATGCGGTTCTTAGTATTATGAATGCAGTCTTATTCTTTATGCCACAAGAAATAATACTGCATTCATACATAACTCAGAACCGTGTTCATTTCGGTCTTCAAAAATGATATTGAGGTTTTTAATGTAATTTTTTTTTAAACTGAATAGTGTGCGCGGAAGACACTTCCAAAGCGGTAAAATGAGTGTAAACTACCTACGAAAACATCTCAAGGCAACGGTACCTACGGCGGCGTCGGCGGCATAAATAAAGACGGCCTCAAAGTCAACATGTATAGGTAGTCTGATGTGGCGTTGGCTTACATACCTAGCCCCAATGATACCCAGGTTTTATTGAAACTTCATTTGTTCACATTTAAGTACACATTATAAACACAATAACTTGTAATAAATTAAGCATTCAGATTAATTATTATTTAAAAGAAGACAACCCTAAAGTCGTTAGAAGAGATATAAGAGCTACGCAATAGAAAGAGAGGCAACTTCTAGGTAAATATAACTGTAGGTAAGGGAGCGGTGTGCGACTTGAATTGCACTTTAAGGCCTTCACAGACGGCAGCTATAAGTACATTTACATCTCGGGATTTAACAAGAAAGCTATAACATTCATTATCGCTGTCATGTTTGGTCACCTGACGATTTTTACGGAAAGATGTATTGTGCTATAATATACATCTTTACATTACAGCTGCCGTCTGTGAAGGCCTTTATTGTGGCTTAGCAAGAGACGCTATTTATTTAGAAGACTTTGCGGAATGCATCTTCTGTACTTGTACTTTTATGTATTATGTGGTAATGGGACGAACAGATCGTGCACATGATAGTAAGGCATCGTCGTCAATGACAGGCAGGAGGCTATTCTGTAGCTCAGGCAGCGCTGAGAATTGACTCTCTTTCATGTTCATAGAATTGGAAAGAGACAGACTGAGATACAAAATTGGCCCTCTGTAGTGTCAACTAGTAACTGAATACTCACAAAGATAACAAAACGTGAAAAAAATGTCTACCTCAGGCGGGAATCGAACCCGCGTCCTCTGCAATCCGTTGGGCAGCTGCGTTGACCACTTCGCCACCGAGGTATTAGTTAGACCGACAAAATTTTTCGACGAAAATATTTTTCGTAAAAACAAATTTAGTCTGCACTGGAAACAAGGCCTCGTATGAACTGACATCGCGCACGGGTCTGTCGTCTAAGAAAGCAGCACTGAGGTGGTAGAGCGCGACTCGCCAATTATACTTAATTCTTACAGCTATAAGGTCGTGAATACGCCCAGAAGATATCAGGTTGCTCAAAAATTCTGACGTAAGTGACAAAACAAATAATTAGTTAAAAAAATAACTAGAGGGATTACAGCAAAATGCTTCTGTACAATCTTGAATATTGATAATGTCTACTAATTAAACCAATTTCCTATACAATTGCTAATCTTGTTTAAGAATAAACTTCAATATTCGTATTTTTAGGTCATTTCAATAATAAAATGTATCGAGGCAAAATGACTAAATTGTGTTTCTGGTTCTTCTCAAATCTAGACAAAGGTATGAACAAACGTACACTCGGCGTCAAAAAATCGCACCTTTTAAAAATCATCTTTAAAAATTCTTAAACCTTATGTAGAGGATAGTGTTGGGTATCATTAGAAAGGTAACAAAAAGGAGTATCAAAAAACAATTAAATTTAACTTTCTGTTTAATTATAATTATACAAACAACATTAAAATTAATAAAATAATAAAAATCCTTAATTAAGTCCTAATTAACAACAGATAATTTACAAAGAATAATGTACAAAAAGTGTCTTAAAATTAACTTAAAATCTAGTGTTACCCCCCCTTGCCCTGATCACGGCTTCCATACGGTCCCTCATGGACCTCACCAACTTCAGGAGCTCTTCTTGAGGGATAAGCCCCCATTCTTCAATCACCGCGTCTTGGAGCTCCTGTAGAGTCGAAGGAGCTGGATCCCGAGATCGAACCTTACGTTTAAGATGGTCCCAGAGGTGCTCTATAGGATTCAGATCCGGACTTCGCGCTGGCCACTGCATCACAGAGATTTGGGACCTCTGCAAGAAGTCGCTCACGATGCCTGCAGTGTGAGCGCGAGCGTTGTCGTGCATTAATGTGAACCCCTCGCCAAAAGATTCGGCAAAGGGGACCACATGCACTTCCAGGACCTCAGTGACATAGCGGCGAGCAGTCAGCGACCCTTGTCCGCGAGCACCTCCAGTCCGGGAGACGCAGACAAGGTCGGTTTTGCCGGCAGCAGACATACCGCCCCAGAACATGCAGGATCCGCCACCATATTCCACCGTCTCCTGGATGCAGGCTTGGGCGAAACGTTCACCCTGCCTCCGGTATACTCTTCTCCGTCGGTCGTTGCAGAAAAGACACACTCGCGTCTCGTCTGAGAAGAGAACAGCTCTCCACTGCTCAAGGGTCCAATCGACGTCGATTGGACCCTTGAGCAGTGGAGAGCTGTGACCACGTGGTCACGAGCAAACTGCAAGCGGGCTCGCCGATGCGCTGCAGTCAATTTTGGACCCGTAGCAGCTCTGTGGGCCGCTATCTTCTTCTCCTTCAATCTTCTTCTAACCGTAGATACGCTTACGGTGCGTCTGCGAACTGCCTGGAGCTGCTGTTGCAACTCAACAGCGTTGGAGAAACGATTTCTCAAAGAGTTCGACACAACGAACCGGTCGTCTCTTTCCGAAGTGCAGCGACGTCTACCCGAACCGTGTCTGCGGATATAGCCACCGGTCTCTATGAAGCGCTGGTACACTCTTCGAACGGAATAACGGCTCAGGTTCAGTTGCCGGGCGACATCACACTGCCGCACCCCTGATTGCAGTAGTGCAACCACTTGAGCGGCTTTATCAGCTGTGGTATCCATCAAAATCTGTGCGTGTGTCCTCTTCAACGGTTGAATAGCGAATGACCCACATTGAACCCGTGTTGACCGTTTTATACCCACAAAGGAAACTAGCAACTCTCACGGGTAGCAAAATTTGCATCGAATTTTTGTGACACTTTATTTGTTGCATTAGGTTTTATTTGATAATGAAAAGTAATGTTTTTTATTAAGTTAATTAAGTAACCTTGTAAATAAAATCATAATTAATGCGACTGCATGTGCATATCAAGAGTAAATGACATTTGAAAGTGATTTTCTAAGAGGTGCGATTTTTTTGACGCCGAGTGTATATCTTATTTCTAGATTCGTAATAATTTTAATAGTGCTATAAAGTTATATCAAAAATCAAACTTTTTCAAAGTAGCGCCTTAAAGTACTGAGTCAAGTAGCATATTTTTGCCTGGGCATTGTAATTAAGATATCGCACTTATTTGCTATCTACTGTAACAATGGTTTTCTATAAAAAATATTGATAAAATTGTTGTAATAATTTATTTATTTACATTATTATACTAACATACAAATATGTAAGAGCACTAATTACTCTTTCTTTTCCTCTAATTTCCGTCTCCAAACTTTAACTTTACCGCGAAGTTCACGAAGCCTTTTCATTTCTTCCTTGAAGTCTTGGTGTTCGTCCCGGAACAGGCCGTATTCTCGCAGCTTCAGCATAAGGGAGTGGGACTCTACGTGACGTGGGTAGTAGTGAATGATCTCCTCGTTAGTATGCAGAGGCCGTTCCGAAAACATTTTTACAACCTTCATAGATTTAGAATTGGTAGGAATAGCCACTTCACCGAAAATTCTGTTGGATAGCCGTTTCATGCGGCGGGCGTAGTTAGTGGATGCGTTTATCAATTGCGCATATTTAGCATAGTTAGTCGCCATAACTTTGCTGTGATAAAAGCTGAAACAGTGTTTAAAATACCACTAAAAATGCATAAAAGTCAATATTTATATTACGAAAAAGACTAATTAAAATATTTCCGATAAATTAACTTTTACACATAGTATCGACTTAAAATTTCCCTGTACTGTAATCCAATTTATTAATTACATTCGTTAAAAGACGTACAACAAATAATAAAGGAACAAACTTTTAGGTTAAGCGTTAATTTTCAGCTGTATACAAGTTACTCTATGCTGTATACAAGCTCAGAACCACTCAGAACAATAACTTGTTCTGAGATTTTCAGCACGGACGGAGTAATGTCAGTCAGATCAGTCAGTGTCAGTCAGAATGTCACATATTTACTCTGAGTAGGTACTGAAACATATGGAGCCGCCGCCGCCCAATTGATCTAGGTATACAAAAATTGCTTAGCTATTACAACAAATATCGATTGTACATATTTTATTACAGATGACCCCCCCCCCACCCAAAATCACGTGTATTTTTTAGTACCTACAAAAAATCTTATAATTTTTTTACAAGCTTTTATTTAACTTGCAATGTAATAAGTATGTCTTCTTCGGGTGGAATTTTGCAACTTATAAATCGTGTGACAATCTTAGATTAAAACAAAAAGGGAAGATACGGCATTAGCGTCTCGTGAGTAAGCCGCTAAAATTAGGCCTAAAGGCACAATTTCACTTCAGTCGCAATTGCCGAGCATACAGGCTACATCGTACTATTGCGGACATTCTGCTGTGATAAAAAGAGAAAGACGTTACTCCGCAGTGGCGTCGGAATCGGTCGTACGTACTCGGCTGTTGCGAAGCGACCGAGACATCAACAACTTACTGCTCTGTCTCGCTCGCTCGATTTACACTTTTATAGGTGTGCTTGTGTGAGTGTTTGCATATGTAGTTGAGTAGGACTATATTTTGATAGACTACAAGTAGGAGCATGCCGTATCTTCCCTTTTTGTTTTAATCTAAGGTGACAATGCAATATTATGATGACAAGGTGCTGATCTGATGATGGAACCGGAAGTTGGCCATAGGAACTTCACAATGAAACGACACAACCTCATCGAGTTTAGGCTCGTTTGAATCGCCTTTACGAGTAGTTTGTCTTTCAATGGTAACCAGGGTCTGATGATGGAGCTGGAAGTTGGTCATAGGAACTCTGTAATGAAACGACGCAACCCCATCGTGTTTCACCTCGTTTCATTCATCTTGGTGGACGTGAATAAATTCTGTATACCTACACGTTCAGTGAGAAGAACAGTAAAAAACGTGTCCAGGGATAACTAAAAAGAAAAAAATAAATTAAAAGTTAAAAAACTTTTTCTAAAAACAAGCTTATATTTAAATTATATTTAAATGCGCTAAAAAGAAAAAAATAAAGTTTTACTAACAACTTCTAACGTCATTACTCAATTTATATTATATAAAAGGTTGTCGCGAAATTAACTATATAATTAGGTGCTCTATGTTATGTTTAAATAAACAAGAAAATTAAATACCTTGATGTGATAATTTTCAATCTAAGAAAATACGAGTATTTAAATCTCGCGACAACCTTTTAAGTATATCATATAAATTGTGTAATGGCGTTTTATGTTATTAGTAAAAGATTATTTTTTTCTTTTTAGCGCACTTAAATAAAAGCTTGTTTTTTAAAAAGGTGTTTTACTTTTAATTTTAAGAATATTATCTATATATACAGGTATAAAGTTTAATCTAATTTTATTCAAGAAAATTAAGGACCATGATAAAAATGTCTAGACAGGAAAGGTTGCAGGTTGTTTTTTTACGGCGACTCAAGATCACACTACACGCCGCTTTCTGTTTAGAAATCGCGCATTTGACTAAAAATAAATACACGTGATATTTTTCTACATCCCTCCTCCCCTTTCAAGCCTCACGTGATTAATGGACGGCCCCTAACCGATCCGAACCGATCATTTAACCGAGTGCACAGTGGTTTGTCGGGTGATTAAAAAGGGCTAGCGCGGGACGGATCGACCGAAACAATTTTTTTAGACGAATCTACGAGCTGTGGGACTTTATTATGGACACTTATGGACAATTATGGACTACTTCAATATGTTGAAGTATAATTAAACAAAAGTTTCAATACTCATTCTAGTCTACTCATAAAATCGGCAGTCCGTGAGATACAAACCGAAAACGGTCGCGGTGCGGTCGCGCACCAGCGGAACGGCAACGTCGCACACGCGCTCCGGCATGATGACGCTGTATTCCACAGGATTTCATAGTCTAGGACACACCGCGGTGACGTATACTTCTGTGTGCAGCTGCGACACTGACTGCTGCTTTTCAGTTGGAAATATTAACAAAAACAGTGACTAGTGATCATGGAGTTTGAAATACTCGAAAAGTTAATCAATATGTACGCAGATACAAATGTTTATATGATCCACATGTCAAAAATTATAATTTGTCTTAACTTGTCTTCAAACGACTCAAGCTCTATTCACAGATGATGATATTCACCGAGGTCGTCTCCTTTTTTGTTTATATTGATTGTGCACCTACAGTCTTTTTTTAGTTTCTGGTGGTTCTAACGCAGCCAAAAGTAACAAATCTTCATCGGATGAACTGTTATCTAACCATCCTTCAATTGAAATGCTCGATAAATCGTCCTCGACGTTCGTCATCCTGAAAGAAAATATCAACCGCGATCCGAAACGAACAAACGGCACGGCGTCGCAGACGCACAGTGTCGCAGATGCAACGCGCTGCAATGCGTGTGCGACGCCGTGGTGCCACCGCCGCCGCCGGCTGGTGTGAATTGCTTTATGTCGCAGCGTGCTGCAGATGCAACGCATCGTGCTGCAGACGCATCAGGTGTGTGGCAGCCTTTATCTTCTCAATATTGTCAGACGTGGTATCAGGATCTTATAAGCTTTTGCCACTCTGCCTACCCCGTAAGGGAAAAGAGCGTGAAGATACATCTACATTTTTTTTAAACCAACTGGTTTTCGCAGCTTTTGATTTTGAATGCTATGGAGCTCTCTGCCAAGGTCCCAAGAGACCCATGAGTCTAGAGCTAGACTTAAGATCTTTTTATTCATATTTAAGTAGGTAAGTAGGTATTATATAAGGTGACTGCTAGAAACCGCAAGAAACTTCAAGGGCTGGTCGGATCAAGTGTTTTAAACATGACAAAAACGACAAAAAAGGAATTCGTGTTTTTTTTTCATTTTTAATGAAATAATTCATTTTGTGAATTTTAATTGGACAGTCTTTGACTTTCTATTTAATTTAAAGCATACGGCCGTCTGTTGACCCGTCCGCGACAGCTGGGCGATAAGTACCTACAAAAAAACACGAATTCCATTTTTGTCATTTTATTCATGTTTAAAACACTTGACCTGACCAGCCCTTGAAGTTTCTTGCGGTTTCTATCAGCCTTAGATCACCTTATATATCGCAACTAACAGAATTACAAACAGAAACAACAGCGCGCCAAGCTATCACCCCTGGTGGTAGTATGGTAAGGATGGATATGAGAAATGCGGTGGTGTCGTATGAAACAGGTCGTTACGTTTCATAAAATATGGTCGAGCGAAGCGTAAGTATAAGTAAATCTACTCTGGACTGCTTATCCCTAAAGTACTTATTTATCATTATATTTAAATGTTATTAAAATCTACTAAATGAGTTTGTTCTTAGTTCCAGTAAATATTATATTTCATAAAATATATCATTAATAGATGATGATGAATAAAGTTTTTATTTTTCTTCATTAAAACTATTATATTAAATAGCTTATTTCCGTTGATGCTTTTATAAAATATCGTCACATTAAAATTGTCTTGATAAATATATTGTTACACAATAGGGCAGCACTATGGACAGGCGACATTTTTAGTTCCAATCAAATTACCATACTTTTTTTCGTAGGTATGCCATCTCCATAGGCTTTAGTACCAGTGCATTATTTATTTGTTCCGTGAAGGAACAGGCTAAGGTCAGAGACCATACTGCCTAGTCATTAGTTTTTTTATTTCTTTTTTTTTATGTCTGTGTTTTTTCCATAGATGATAATGAGTGGTGATTAAGATGATGAATGATAAATAATGTTCCCCAATCCTCTTGAGTCCTCAGTAAAGATGTGGGACTTTACTAAGATCTCACGTGGACTTCTTGAGAGAATTTGAAATGTGATGTTGCACTGGGCCCTTATTCTGTAACGATTCCTTGTTTCAAAACCACGTTTATTCCTTAAAAAGTTACGATATCTTCCCAAAAACGTATGCGTTTGACGTTTGTGCGCGGTAAAGTTTAGGTGTGGAATCTATACAGCGTGTATCAAGCGGGGCCAGCCTTAATCCAGTGTTTCAAATTATCCCAAGTGTAGACTCTTTCTATAAATACCCTAGTAAGATAAGCTCAATTTAATTTGTTTTTGCATTTACAAACAAAGTTAATCTAGTTAATTTAAAATCAGAACAAACTAAACCCATCACTAGCAGGGTCATGAACTCTGTATGATAACTGCCTATAGTGCACCTCCTGACTATAAAACTGCGCTGCGTGCCCTAGTATGGCCGCGCCACGCCCCCGCCTCCTACCAGGTGCACAGTTTTACAAACAAGAGGTTTTACTGTGACGGTGGCGGGCGGCGAAAATTAAAAACCTTTGACCATGGCGGCACCTTTGACACAAACCGCCTGGGTTGTTTGTCGGCAGTCGCTTGGCGGCATTTTTTGTTGGATTTGTTAAGACAGATAAGTAGGCAGCTATTTTACTTTCGTGATTTAATAATTTGTATTAAGTAGGTACCTACCTACCTAAGTACCTAATTATTATCAAAGTAATAAAAATATTATCATTTTACAGTCACAATGTTTCGACTCTAAAGTAGATAGGTACGTTTACCTACGAGTAGCTAGGTACCTAAATAGGTCTTAAATTAAAATTACTTATTTTTGAAATAACTCAATACAACTAAAGCGAAGCACTTTGAGGTGTAGTCACAGAATAGATAATCGTACTACTCTTAAGCTGGCCACTGACGATCAGTTTTGCGCGTCAGTCCTGGCGTAAAACTGTGGCATCACTCCAAATGGTTTTACGCCAAAAAGATTTCCCACTCACTGGCGACACTCCGGCTCGTCAGTTCTCGACCGGCCGGTACAATCAATTTTGAACTTTAGTATTCGGCATTAAGGATCAATATTCATTAGAGAAGTTCGAATCGAACTGAGGTGATACAATCAATTTTTTTTAACGACATTCATGATCAAATTTTGGACTGACGTCAGTTCAACTGATGGGAAAAAGTGATCGTCAGTGGCCACCTTTAGCCAGAGTCCTAAGTCACGGCACATCGCGCAGGCGGAATCCGCCGCGCACGAAACAAATACCTACTCGACATGTAAGAACCTGTCCGAACTGCAAGCGGGCGCTTACATACCTACTTTATTTCTATGCTCCGCAATCCACCTCCGCGATGCGCCCGTGACTCAGGACTCGGCCTAAAGGTAGCTACGCCTACTTAGAACTAGGTACCCTAGGTCCTTGATTACAATGACTTATTTTTGAAATAACTAAAATCACAACCTCTCAGTCTTGGAATCGAAATGTCAAAAAATGTTTAAAACATTAAAAAAAACAAAGTTATCATGTAACAGTAAACAAAACAAATATTGTTACAATTCACTCGGAAATGGGCGATTTTCCGAGATCAAAAAAAAAAGAAATTGGTTCGTAAATGACTTCATAGATGGCGCTTAGCATAGATTAGTATGGCGCTTAGTAAAAGGCGGGTTCATGAAGAGCACGTGTATGGCTGCGTAATATTTATTCTATTCCAAAATAGAAATAGGTTCTGGATGTCCTGAATATAAATAGGTAAGTAAATACTATTTTTTATTCTTTTGGTAGACAAGTAAAAGTGTAGAATTTATTACAGCTTATAAGTAGCCCAGCTTTCATAAAACGACATCTATCGAGTGTTTTTGAACTAATTTTTACTTTTTAATTTGGGCTGTCAGAAAATCGCCCATTGAAAAAATGCTAACGAATTACACCACGTATTATTTTACTCGTATTTCGATGTATTTCTTCCAACTTATTACCTACTGATCATTAATCAGAATAATAATTTACTAATAAACAACAGTACCTACTTACATTAGATAAATCTGATAAAAACAGCACACAAAGATTCACTTCTTGCCGCTTGTGGCTTGAGAGGTAAAGCGAAGCACGTGTAGTCCACTGCACTTCACAATAAACAGTTTACAAAAGTGGCTCCAACACAGTCTCCTCAAAACCCGGGTCCCGCATATTTGGCTTGACCTCCGGACTCGTCGCACGAAAGAATCCAGTCTGCTGGAGACGCAAAACCATTCGTCGAAAGCAATCCGCCGATGGCAAGCGTCGCTGCTCAGCTTCTGGTCTGCCGTCGATGAATCTCTCGCGGTACAGGTCACGATCACCACGGAGACTGCCATTAGCTGCTCCGACACAAAGAATAATTTCGTAATACTCCTGATTACTTAGAAATGCCATATTAATTTAATATGTAGTCGAATCGAAACCAAACAGCAAAAAAATAACTAAAAGTAGGTATGCACTCTGCAAGCTTTCACAAACAACTACGAAAAAATTGTAGACAAACATGCAAACTAACCTACCGTACCGTTGGGCGTTGCTATTGTGGGGTGTGCCGCCTACTCCTGGTACTTAGAATTCGGAAAATGTAGTTTGCCCGCTCCCACAAAGGCACAGTAATGCCCCCACTATCAACTGCGGTCTCATGCGACCGCTTGGGGTTCTAGAAGTTAACACCGCCCCTAACCCTAGTAGTTTTAAGGGTTCAAAATTTAGACTTAAGTTACGAAAACCAGCAATATTTTTAAATTAGTTAAGTTATTCATCAATTCGTCACAAAATACTACCAAAGTGTAAACTGACTTAAGCGCTGCGTATTATTTTTAGGTTTGTTGCTATTAATTTAGTCAATTAGTGATAAAATATTCCATCACACGTAAGTTTTATTTAGTACGTATGTCACAGATGTTTAAAAATGTTATTCTTATGAACATTATTATTGTAAACAACAACGAATGTGTTATGTATTGAAACTATGTGTGATACAACATAGTTAAACTTAGTTAGTTAGTAAAGTTTAACTATGTTGTATCACACTAGTTAGGATTTCAGGAATGCTTACATTTATACCGGGTCAACCAAAGCGGTTAGAAAAATAAAATGAGCTACAGAACCCATTAAGAAGAAAGACGCACGCGCACGCTTTCTTGTGACTCCGCCCATACCAGGAGTGACTCCTAGTATCAATACCGCCATTATGTTAATACCGCCCATACTTTTTAGGGCTCGTAAATTAGACTTTGAGTTAAGAAAACTAGCAATATATTTAAATTAGTAAGTCTTTTTTTATCACTGTTCAAATTATTAACATTATTATTTTCTGTTTTTTTAGAGCCGACATAAAAGTTACAATGAAAACTCACATGGTGACAGATTTTTCTGTTTTGTTATTTTTACTGCGTGTAAACGGGTGAGTTTAGTTCAGTGCTGAATGAAACCCGTATTCACAAACATTTACTTGTCTAAGCCTCAGAACAATACTGCTTTAGTTATTGTTCAGCAGTGCGATTCTCTAAGTTAAAGCCTTGGCAGTAGCGGCTGCCGCAGCGCTGAGAATTGACTCTGTCTCTTTCATATTTTGAATTGCACCGCCTACAACTCCCTCTGCCTAGCCCTAAGGTTGACTGGTAGAGAATGCCACTTGGCATTAAGTCCGCCTTTTGTACATTTTGTTTTCTTTGTGCAATAAAGATTAAAATAAAAAATAAATAAATATTCATAGAATCGGAAAGAGACAGCAATCACAGCGTCTATGTGTCGCTTAGAAAATCGCGGTCGAAGCAAAGTAGAAATGCTATGAGAAGTAAGACATTTCTCAGTGCGTTTCGTATGACAAGCCTTTCAATTCATGAACAATACTCAGACGACTCTTTACATTTAAGTACATTTAATTTTCTCAAAATCATAAATGTTTTGGATTCGTACCTCCATACTAATTAACCGTCAAAAGTACTTACCTGATAGATAACACATTCTTGACCTGACCTGGTGATAGGAACAGAGAATAATTGACTAAATAAAAGTAGGTAGTCGTAACTTATTTTCTTAGTGAAAAAAATAACAACACGGAACCCTTTTAACTTTATCAAAAATAAATAGTTGAAAGCGGGTGGAGTCAGCACAATAGGCACAAAAATACTAGGGTCACAGCAGAGGCAAAGGAGGAAGTAACACTAGACAGAGTTCATTACTCCAATCAGCTGTTTGATCAGGTGTTTGTTAGTGTTGTCATAATGTCGATAAACTCGTATTATTTTCAAAAGTATGTACTTCCACAATGCCCGAGATATCAAGAAATGTTTTTATGTGTGCCAGCTCACTAAAAGTAACTGATTAGGTACGTGAAATATGGCTGGCCCCGCTTGATACAAGCTGTAGATTGCGATACAGGGCCCTGATTCTGTATCGCAATCTATAGATTCCACACCTAAACCTTACCGCGCACAAACGTCAAACGCATACGATTTTGGGAAGATATCGTAACTTTTTAAGGAATTAACGTGGTTTTGAAACAAGGAATCGTTACAGAATAAGGGCCCAGAATCAGGGCCCTGTTTTGTTTCATTTTCCAACACTCACGCACGTTCACAAACACTTAACGGTAACAAAAACAAAAAAAAATAGAAAATAAAACAAAACTGCAGACATGATGGCGCTTCATTTTCCCGCCAAGAAACCCAGTACTTAGTGCTTAATTAGCATTATGTCAATAAAATGATGTACTAGTGGATTTAGGCCCATGCAGACAGGTCTTTAGAATGTTTGAATAATGTTAAAAAATAAAACGTGAGCGTACTTTATTAGACGATTGCTTAGAGCATTAGGACGATTGTGTCATGTGTCTCTAACACAAAAAAACATAATTATCAAGGACGTATTTTTCTAGGGCTTGTGTTGTGTTTGTGCAATGACCTAGGTCATTGTGTTTGTGTGTCATGTGGCAAATACAAAAAGACGATGACATAACAAAATTCGTATCGTATCTCTTACTCATTGCATTGCACCAACATTGCACAAATAAAATTCATCCTAAGACAAGGTTGTATGGTCAAATTTCTTTTGCCTTCTTTATTATGACGAGAAAAAACAAAAAAGTAATTTTTAATAATGCCGGCACTTCATGGCGGCACTTCACTTGGCGTATCGTGTTCGTGTCGCGATATCGTTGTGTTTGCCCAAATAATCTGGCACATCGCTTGGCGTCAAACAAGCCATCCACACATGGCCTATACGGGCAAACAACGCAAATATTCACCATATTTGCTTGTTCACAAACAAATTGAATGCAACAGTGATGGACGTGTCAGTGGCAGCAGCTTATTATATTTATCTGAATGCGGCTAGCCAACACCTGTTTTTTTATTGTGCAGGGTTCTCCTTTAATGCAACGTGTTCGGTTTTTGTTTTTATGAGAGGCATTTTTGGGGTCTCAAACACTAGGATGCATTTGGTATAATTCCAAAAATCGCAATACGGTTCTGGACAGAACCAAGTGTGGACGGCCGACGCAAATATTTGCCGTATTTGATTCCTTTGATGTGTGATCAAAAACCGACAAGTGGACGGAAACGCATATTCGCTATTTGCGTTGTGTGAAGTGCCGGCATCACATAGCTTATCGTGTTCGCGTATTTGCATTATTTGTCCGAACACGGCAATGTGTAGACGGCCTATTTGAATATATTTGCTTTATTTGCACGAATAAGGCAAACAACGCAAATAGCGAAGTGCCGTCCACTTGTCGGTTTTTGATCACACATCAAAGGAATCAAATACGGCAAATATTTGCGTCGGCCGTCCACACTTGGTTCTGTTCAGAAGCGCGCGTGCGGCTGTTCTGTTCAGACGTGTTCAGTTTTTTATACGTAAACATAGTAAAATGGATTGGACAAACGAAACAGTATTGCGTTTTTTGGAATTATACCAAATGCATACTAGTGTTTGGGACCCCAAAAATGCCTCTCATAAAAACAAAAACCGAACACGTTGCATTAATCGATATTCAAAATAACTTAGGAGAACCCTGCACAATAAAAAAACAGGTGTTGGCTAGCCGCATTTAGATAAATATAATAAGCTGCTGCCACTGACACGTCCATCACTGTTGCATTCAATTTGTTTGTGAACAAGCAAATTTGGTGAATATTTGCGTTGTTTGCCCGTATAGGCCATGTGTGGATGGCTTGTTTGACACCAAGCGATGTGCCAGATTATTTGGGCAAACACAACGATATCGCCACACGAACACGATACGCCAAGTGAAGTGACGCCATTACATTTTCAGAACTTCTTGGCGGGAAAGTGAAGCGTCATGTCTGCAGTTTTGTTTTATTTTCTAAAATTTGAGTTTTTCGAATATTAATGTGAAATAATAGTGGATTATTAACCGTTAAGTGTTTGTGAACGTGCATGAGTGTTGGCAAATGAAACAAAACAGTGCAACATCACTTTTCCCACAGTCCCACATCTTTGCTGAGGACTCAAGGGGTTTGGGGGAACATCATTTAACATTCATTTGACGGCCTCCTTCAGGACCCGGGTTTGATCCCCGGTCGGGTCAATTTAGAAATTATTGTTTTCTAAATTGTCTCGGGTCTGGGTGTTTTCTATATATAATAAGTATGTATTTAAGTAGGTATTTTATGTATGTTTATCTGTTGTCTAGTAACCATTTAACGAGTTTCATAACGAAGCTTCTCTTGGGCTAGATAATTGGTGTGAGTGTAGGAAATTTTATTTATTTATTTATTTATTCATCATCTTAATCACAACTCATTATCATCAAGGGAAAATAAAAAATAAAAAACGAATGACTAGGCAGTATGGTCTCTGACCTTAGCCTGTTCCATCATGGAACAAATATATAAAAAAGCAAAGTGACAGACAGTGAATCTCTCGAAATTCTGATAATAAAATAAAATTATTTTAAGGAAGTATCGCTAATCATAAATACTATCCAGAAGACTAAGAAAATTAATCTCATTTCAACACAGTTCAGCATAAACAAGGGCTTATCGGTTTAGAACTTTGCTTTTTAACAAAACTGCATAAAATATTTTCTGAATGTCTCACTTTACAGAACTTCCGGAGGTCGTGGTTAAGCCTGTGAGTCAGCTATCACCCTAAACAAATAATGTACTTGTCATAATATGCCTTCCAGTGATGTTAATTTGATGCAGTTTCTTCTAATTCCAGGGCAACATGATCAGCCATTGGTCTTCCAAACTAAAAGTAGGGGTTTTACTTCTTGCGATAGCTCTTTACATCTATTGTCTATTGCTAGTGAAAACCATTTATATAAAGAGCAAGAGACTAGACCATGTGATGGCTATGGTATGTTTGTATTCAATTATCTATCCATTTACCATTTACTAACCCAGGAATATGATATAACACTTACTTATCTCTTCAGGCTATGGATACAGAGAAGCTCATCAGAAATGTACACAATATGGACCAGAATCTTGCATTGAAAATAGAACGAGTTGATGATTTCAATAATGACTATTAACTTTAATTCATCATTAAACTAAATAAAGATCTGGCTACTCAAAAATATTTAATAGTAAATCTCAAATATAAAATCTCAAAAAAGAAAATTCACAGTATTTCAAGCAATACATAATACTTAGAACATTATTTGTTGCTAAACCATATAATTTGTAAGTAAATAAGTAGGTGTTTTAAATTATTGTTATGTGAATGCAATCCTTTGAATAAAAATAAGAAAATAACAGTCTTATCGATGCTCATATCTTTAAGAAATTAATCTTTGTAGGTATTTAGTATTTTATCTCCGAATCTGGAGCATGTAGGTACCCATGAATAATCTTTGGTGAGAGTGTAGGAAATGAAATATTACTTATCATTATTTTTAGATAATCCCATTATGAAAACTTATTATTTATCTTGCTTGCACTGATCAGTGACGTTGTGTTAGTGTTGCTCCATTCTAAGTGTTACCTAATAGGTTTCACAAAATTTTTCCTACCTTAATCCCTCCAAGCCTTTAAGCAATCACCAGAAGAGTTTACCCTAGCAGTTGCTGGCAGCCCTATACCTTCTAATAATGATATCATGTCATATTATTATGACTTTTGGGCTTTGACCACTTAAAACACTAGTTTTCACATGACTTTACAAAATCGTAGCAAAATACTGGCAGCTTTGACATACATTAGACGTTTAAGTGTTTTGGCAAAATAGCAATATTTTAAGGAGCATTTTGTCATGTTGCACACCACTACACAAAATGAATACCTAAATATGTTGCTAGGTACATCTAGTTATTTTATGTGGCCCGCTTTTGGGAATAAAATTCAGGACATTAGAGAGTTGCAATTCATTAAACTTTTACTTTAACTTCTACAACAACTACATCTGAGAGAATTATTACGATTGATATAGGTAGATACTATTAATTTAATTGTAAGCGAAAATATAAGATGCATGTGCATTCATGTATTCTGTCACTACGTGTTAATGTTTAAGTTTTATATTAAAATAAAATACAAAAATATTTGAAAAGCATTTTTATTGATGGTAAACTTATGGATGCCTTAACAAAATTGCGTAAGCAGAGCATTAAAGTTCATGCTGTCTTACCAAATAATGCCTAGACATCAAAAACTACATGATAGCTGACTAACATCTTCAGATGAGTATTACAATATTTTAATGATAAATTTATGTACTTACTTACAATTAACCCTCCGGCGCCAGGGGTCTACTTCTCAAACAGTCTATTTCGCATCATTACCCACTTCTCTGTTTGACTACTTCGCTAACTGCCTACTTAGCAAACAGCCTGTTTCGCATTCCGCCTACTTTTCAATTGAACTACTTCGCAAACTGACTACTTTTTTCTTTAATGTCATCTTCGGACAGTTAATAACATAATAGCAATAGAATGCACATTCGTTACCTCCTTGCTAGAGGAAATTACTGGCCACTTTATTTTTGATATATCCTTCATTTATTTTCCTTTAATGACAAATAAGATGAAATAATGTCATATCAATGTCATTGTGTATTCAGTGCGTTAGTTTAATAAAAGGGAATAGTATTTTTACTGTTTACGTAATGGATTTGCAATTTACTAAGAACCAAGTCGGTCGTCTTTCCTTGTTACAAGAAGGCTACAGGTACAATTTTGAAAAAACAAACAAGTCTGGCAGTACACTGTGGCGCTGTGCCAATCGTAGTTGCTGCAGTAGTACCATTACATTAGACCAATCCAAAACTAAAGTCCTCAGATCAAGCGACAAGAACCCTCATACGTGTTTTCCCGATCTAAACAGAAACAGAATTCTATTGGCTATAGAAAAAACAAAAAGTGATGTCTGTGTTAATTTTGATCCAATCCAAAAAATTTATGAAGGTAACATTGAACATTTAAAACTTGATTGCTGTGTTCCATCATTTTTGTCAGTAAAAGATACGTTATATAGAGCCAGAAAAAAATTTCTAAATACCGATCGTTTAATATTTTCAAACATCCAGGAAGTTTACGTTCCTAGCGGTTTGGCGAAGAAATTTTTAATTTGTGAAGACGGTGATATAGAAAAAATTTTAGTTTTCTCTACACCCTTGGCGAAAAAACATATAAAGGGAAAACCTGGCAGGTTTTATGGTGATGGCACGTTCCGTTGTGTACCGTCACCGTTCTATCAATTATACACTATCCATTTTGATTTGGGTTCCACGATTGAAAGTGTTAACGTGAAACCAATTATTTATGCGATGTTACCTAACAAAAGTGAAATAACATATACACGCTTTTTTGAGATCCTAAAAGAAAAATTAAAGGTTGAGATGACAGATTTTAAATGTGATTATGAAAGTGCGGTTATAAACGCTGTGCAGACTGTTTATCCACAATGTAAGGTAACAGGATGCTACTATCATTTTCAAAAAGCCATTTGGAGAAAGTATAAGCAATTAAAAATACAAGGCCATGGTGGACGAAAAATGGTAAGATGGACCACACACTTGCCTTTATTGCCGTCACATTTAATCAAAGAAGGGTGGAGGGTTATTTTGAATAATGTCCCAGAGCTTACTAATCCGATTATGGAGTTCAAAATTTACTTTGAATCCCAGTGGCTGAGAAAAGTTTCTGCGGAGATCCTGAGTTGTGCACACCAATTGCATCGTACAACAAATGTTCTAGAAGGTTGGCATAGGCGTCTCAATGCCAGGATACCTAAAAAGCCAACTTTCTTCTCATTTGTTCATAAACTGCGCAAAGAGGGAAAACATTTCAATTTTCAAATTCAAAGATGTTCACGTGTACACGTGTGCCAATTAGAAGCTAACGAAATAACAATTATAGAATATTTACAAAAAACTGTTTATATGCGATTAAAATTTAATTAGTGTTTTTAAGTTTTTCTTTGTTATTACATTACAATTTAAGTTTAATTTCATTTTAAGTTTGTTTGGTTAATAAAAATAATATAATACAAAACGTAATGAATAATTTTCTATTTATCAGTACTTTGTTCGTTCTTTGACAAGTAGGTAGTTTGCGAAGTGGTCTCTTTGAGAGTAGGCGGAATGCGAAATAGACTGTTTGATAAGTAGGCGATTTGCGAAGTTGTCTCCACGAAAAGTAGTCAAAATGAGAAATAGACTGTTTGAGAAGTAGACCCCTGGCGCCGGAGGGACAATTAAGTGTTAAGAGATGATCTTTAGAACATAAAAAGTAAATAATTGTATATTTAATCTTGCCGGAAGGCAAAAGAGATTCAAATCAATAGGCCGGGCCATACAGAAAAAAAGTAAAGCAACTCGACCATAGACATTATAAAATGTTATTTAACTATGTTACATTTTATTTGTTCACTAAAACAAGTAGCTCTGAGTCCCGTGCCGCAGCTGCTACTTGCCGTAGTCGAGGCTGCAGCAGTCCTCGCCCTGCAGCAGCCCGTCGGGGGCGCAGCGCCAGGGGTCGGCGCTGCGCCGCAGCCACGCCGCCAGCCGCGCTCGCAGCTGCGCCTCCACGCCCGCCAGCGACGGCTTGCCTGCCACACGGATTACATCATATTAGGTCCTTACATTGAAATTGGCCACTTTGATCAGCAGGTCGACTGACAGGTAAAATTATGAACACCTAAGGAAATGCGTCGTACATTGCGCGCGCGCTCTGTTGTTATCACTAGCAATGAGCACAGTACACAGCAGTGTACGACGAATTTCTTTGGATGTTCATCATTTTAACTGTCAGTCGAGTTAGAGAATAGGCCTACTGAATTACTTTCTAACACTCAGCTGAAGTTACGACAATCCGTGCCATTATAAGATAAGTAAGTGACATAATTTCAGCTCTTCGCTCGCCGGCGTGAATGCAAGCTTCCGCTCTGCTTTGCATTGTAAATGATTGTAACATTGAAATGAAACACTTTTTACGGATTAACTCGCGTTTAATTTGTTATTTACATAGTTTTTATATTATCCTGACGTTTCGAAACCACAGGGTCCGTGGTCACAGGGAGTCTCCCTATGTAAATAGTAAATTAAACGCGAGTTAATCCGAAAAAGTGTTTCATTTCAATGTGTAGTGCTCGCTTAAACCTCAGAAAACAATAAATGATTGTAACGATATGCGGATCGATATCGAAACAGGATATGTGCGATAGACAAAGCGCCGCGGTCAGACGGCGGCGGCGCGAGGCCGCGCCGATGCCGAGGCGGCGCGGGGCCGCTGCTGCTGTAAGCTGTAATATGGCCTCCGAAAGTTCATTAAGGGTTTTCTTCTCATTGTGATATCCTATACAAATATACAAAGTTTAAAATTAAAAAGAAAATCAGTTTTTAAATTAAGCATAACATGCTAAAGGACATCTTGGCGGGAAAGTGAAGCGTCATGTCTGCAGTTTTGTTTTATTTTCTATAAGTAATTTGTGTTTTGCCGAATATTTTGGGGGTTAAAGTTGCTCGCGTCCGTAGGTTTACCCTTGAGACCCTACACGTGACCCCTGGGTGGTGCTAAATGAGTGACACTGACTGAGTGGTAGAGCCACGCTGCGTTGCAGCACGCATTGGGCCGGCTCGCCCGGCGTAAAACCACTCTCTTACGAATATTCGGCGTGAAATAACGGCACTTGGTGCTGTTGTGTTTCGTCCGACCAGTGAGGGTTCCGGAGGCTCCTTCCCCCCCCCCCCCCTCCCAATTCATATTTCTTTCCTTAAACCTATTCCCCCCTTAAGGCCGGCAACGCGTCTGCGATTCCTCTGGTTTAGCGGGTGTCCATGGGCGACGGTGATTACTCTCCATCAGGTGACCCGCCTGCTCGTTTGCCTCCCTCTTTTATATAAAAAAAGTTATATTAATGTTAAATAATGGTGGATTATTTACTGTTAAGTGTTCGTGAACGTGCATGAGTGTTAGCAAATAAAACAAAACAGTGCATTAACACTTTTCAAATTCTCTCAAGAAGTCCGTGTGAGACCTCAATAAAGTCCCACAGCTATATTGAGTCTCGAGGGGTTTATGGGAAAATCATTTAACATTAAACGTTCATTATTACTCATTATCATCCACTTATTGTAAAAAAATAGTACTTAATTATTATTAAAAACTTGACACTGGCTACATGTGCTGATCGTTCGAAGCCATTATTTTAGTAGGTACCTAGGTACCAATGTACCTAAGTTATCAGAAAACCGTTTATTCAATTGAATTTATGGGATTTTCAAAATTTTATAGTAATCTTTATCGCATAAATTCAGTGAAAAGTTTATAACTATGGTACAAGCGCCGAATAAGGCCCACCTCCTATCATAGCCCACTTTAAAATACCTACATAAGTTTCAGTGGCAAGAACAATTTTAAACTTCGAGGGAACCTTGTAAATGCGTTTTTAAACAGAAGGCAAACGTCATCACTCCAATCGCGCGCGGCTATTTTGAACACAGTTGTCATGTTGTCAGTGACGGGTCAACGCAGTGCACGCGTTATAACCTTATTCACGTAAGTATATTTTTTTCTGGCAAAAACTGTAATATTGCGAACTACTTTGATGAATCTTATTACTAACAGTGCTATTAAATCAAGGTTAGATTTTTTTTTTTTTTTTATAAAAGAGGGAGGCAAACGAGCACGCGGGTCACCTGATGGAGAGTAATCACCGCCGCCCATGGACACCCGCAAAACCAGAGGAATCGCAGACGCGTTGCCGGCCTTTAAGAGAGGAATAGGTTTAAGGAAGGAATAGGAATTGGGAGGAGGGGTGGGGGGAGGAAGGGGCCTCCGGAACCCTCACTGGTCGGACGAAACACAACAGCACCAAGTGCCATTATTTCACGCCGAATATTAGAGAGAGGGTGGTATTACGCCGGGCGAGCCGGCCCAACGTGTGCTGCAACGCAGCGTGGCTCTACCACTCAGTTGGTGTCACTCATTTAGCACCACCCAGGGATCACGTGTAGGGTCTCAAGGGTAAACCTACGGACGCGAGCAACTTTGACCCCCAAAAGATTTAATGTTTGTTGGTGTCATTTAATTTTTACGTGTTTTTTACTGTTATATGGCAAAGTACCATAATATGGCCCACACTATGTGATCCCCAAAGAAGCCCCGGGCTTTATTTGGACTACATTTAAGTGGGTTTTTGCATTTTTTTAAATTTTATTTTTTAATTTGCATAAGACAACCTTCGTCAAATTTCTTTTAAAGCTACCTATTACAAGTTCTTTCCTTTGAGTTAAATTAACACCACAGTTTACAGATTCAAGTCAAAAATGTAATATTTTAGGTAAGTACATTCATTGTTAAGTTTTTCTTCCATAGAAAAATGGAAATGGCGCTGGCAACTGGAAAAACAAAACAAAAAAGAAACTTTTTTATAAAAATAGTACTAACCTAAAAAACATTTTTTTTAATAAAACTGCAAATTTAACTTAATTTGTTAAAAAAAATTATAGCATTTATTACATAGATATTCATAACGGGCTTTTTTGGGCTACTAGGTTCCTAAGATGGCCCATTGACTATGTTTTAAAATTTAGATTTTATTTCTGTTGCAATGATACATAAAAATTAAGTGTTTTATAAAAGTGCTTATTAATAAACACTTAATTAATTTATAGTGATTTCAAATTAAGTGGGACTTATTCGGCGCTTGTACCTTACGATCATAAATGTACACAAGTATGCAACTCGGATTTCTATAATTTTCTGGACCTTTAATCATGTTTTTTTTTACAACTGAAAATCTCTTTATTCAGTGGGTCGTTCATGACCCCTTGGGCACATCTGGTCCAAAAAATTGCATCTGTTGGTAGGTCGTTTTTGACCCGATCAGGGTGTCGTCTATCGCTGTGGGAGCTGACCGTGCAGGTTGCGCAGCTCGGTGGGGTCTTGGCGCAGGTCGTAGAGCTCCCACTGCGGCCGCCAGTAGTACTGCTGCAGCGACTTGTACCACGGCAGCGGCTGCGCGCGGCGCGTGCGGTTAAGGATGTCCTGCACACAGGCGAAACATTATTATTTTCAGGACGTTAAGTTGGCGGCGGATAGCCCGGATCAAAAGCGTCGCCAGCTGATGACCGGGGGGGGGCAAGCCGATTTAAATGACGGGGACGATTGTAATAAGTACGGTACAAAGTCCCAATGTGTAAACTCCACGACCTCTTCAGTGTACATTATAGAGGAGTGCTGAGGCTAGGGGGGAGGGTGGCACCTGCCCCTACTGCCACCCCACCCCCCTGGCGACGCCCTTGCTTACAATACAACAATAGGTACTCGAGTCTCAAGGAAGTTAACGTAACCATGAAGTGTGGGTACTATGGTACCTGGAATGTGGGCGAGGCGTAGAGGTCTTGGTCGATGGGGAAGGGCATGCGGTGGCTGAGGTTGTGGATAAGCTTGTAGCGGCGCGTGCGCACGGCGCGCATGGGGTAGTACATCGTCACCTCGTGGTGCGTCTGCGACGCGAACACCGCGTCCGTCTCGGAGTACGGCGGCTCTGCAGGGGCGATAGCATGCTTTAAATGTAGATCATTCATACGATCATTATTCCTGCCGGTAGTTTGGAGTTAAATCGTCGAAGTGAAATAAAAAAAAACATCTAGGTATTACCTACCTATTGTTTTAATGTATCAAAATTAACTTATTAGTATAACCAACCTGTTGTATGACGAAAACAAATACCGAGTAGGCACTTATTCGTGTACAGAAAAATTAAAGCATTTCAAAATGTCACCTTTTTCCAAAATGGGCAGCAAACTCTTGGGCTCGTCGGTGTGGTTCCCTCCGGTGGCCGTGCCCAGCCCGTACCAGTCCAGCACGGTGGGCAGCAGGTCCAGCTGGCTGGCCATGGCGGCGGAGGCCTGCCCGCGGCGGCCGGCGGCGGCGGCGGCGGCCAGCAGCAGCGGCGCGCGCAGCCCCGGCTCGTACAGGTTGGTGCGCCCCGCGGGGAACGGGATGCCGTTGTCCGACGTGTAGATCACCAGCGTGTCGTTGAGGTGCCCCGCCGCCTCTAGCTCTTGCAGCATCAGTCCTACGCCTGCGGGTATGAGCCTTATGAACTACTCTCATCATAATACTGAATCAGATTTCTGTGAGTGATATCTACCATAAAAAAATCTATCAAATGAGAAAATGATGCCACATAGATAAAACAAAATAGTTACCCGACCTGCCAAAAATTCGTGTGTACAATCATAGATTTAGGATGTACAAGATACACAATGACGGCTCGGAGACGTGACAAAAAAGGTAAATACCTACATTGTGTTGGTAAATTGAAAGTGTATTGATTAGGGTTATTTCGTCCTGTAACGTCACATTCACGTACAGAATATGTCACCATAATTGCACATTTAATAATCGAAAGATTAATATAAAAATGCACGAATTTAAGCGCGATTTAAAACAGACTGGGACGCTATGGCCTCTTACTCGCGAGAAAAATTTACGTATCGGTACTTCACTTACTGTCTCTTTTGCTCTCGGGCGATTTAATCTTGATAATGATTTCTCGCTCCCACACTTCATGTATCTTGTACATTCTAAATCTATGGTTACAATAACATTATTAAATAGACATAACTATATATATGGAAGTACCTACCCGACATTAAGTATAAATTACTAAGAAAGGTGCGAAAGTACGCATAAACCTTTTAAAGTGGTGTTGAAGTTAGACAATTATATAGCCCCCTGGTCAAAAATATTATTAACAACTAAATCGATTTGGGCGAGACCAGTTAAAAATACCTTGGTCGAGTCTCGACATGGTCGTGTATTGCGCTGCGACGTCTCTCCTAGCAGCTTCGGTGTCCTACAACATAACGATCAAAGGTGATCTACAGAAGTATTGGTCACACCACACCACATTTTATAACATAATCTCTATCTCTTCCTCCGAGTCCAAGAGTCAGACTATGAATACCCAGTTTGGACTACCAGTGAAATCAAAGTTGTGTTAACTTGTAGTGTAGAGTAGGTGCCTGTAATAAACTTTATTATGTTTAATAATCACCAAATTGCTTCGCCACTCTAATATGAAACTACTAGCGGCCGCTCGCGGTTTTACCCGCGGGGTTTCCGTTCTCGTGAGAATATCAGGATAAAAAGTATCCTATGTGTTAATCCAAGTCATAAACTATCTGTATGCCGAATTTCATCCAAATCCATTCAGTAGTTTTTACGTGAAAGAGTAACAAACATCCATTCATACTCACAAACTTTCGCGTTTATAATATTAGTAGGATAGGATATTCACTTGCATAAAATAGGTACAGCAAGATGAGATGCTTGACCTCACTCTTTTTCATAATGTTTTGATCAATTAGTCGTCATAGTACCAGTCACCTGTATGTGGTAGGGCAGTTCCACCTCCTCCCACTGGTAGTACCAGGGCTGCCAGTCGGGGATGCGCCCCATGCCCTCCTCGCCGGAGCCGAAGCGCTCGCAGAAGGCGCCGAACTGCGACTCGTGCAGGCCGCAGCGGTGCGGGTCGTGGAACCCCACGTACAGGAAGAAGGGCCTGCGGGACAAGGCCGCACTCACTGCTACACGAACACGACTCAAAGATGGAATAATACTGAGGCATACAATCTTAGGCAACGGTATCGCCTTTGATTCTCTGTAAATACTTATATGCAGAAAAGTCATGCACGAAGTGACTGAGAGAATAGTCTCAGGACTGACGTTGAAAAGGATTCAATTCAATTGCGTATGGTGTTTTAGAAATTACTTGTTCTGCTGGTTGGCGCTGGCCAGGAATTGGCGCGCGAGCAGCTTCATGTGCGTGATGTTGCGGCCGACCTGGTTGATGGGGTTGTTCTCCTCCGTCTGCTCGTAGTCGAAGCGGAATACGTCTGCCGGGCCCACGTGCTTTTTGCCGATTATCCCTGAAGACAACAACCAATAAATGCATCTACAATAACTTTTTGTATACCTAAGGTACAAGCGCCGAATAAAGCCCACCTTCTATCATAGCCCACTTTAAAAATACATAAGTTTCAGTGGCAAGAACAATTTTAAATTTCGCGGCAACCTAGTAAATGCGTTTTTACAAAAGGTAAACGTCATCACTCCAATCGCGCGCTGCCATTTTGAACACAGTTGTCAGTGACTGTGAGTGTGAGGGTCAAATCAGTGTGCACCATTGACCTAAAGAGATAGACAAGAACGTCCATACAAACCATTTGTTCCAATTCGTAAGGCGTGTCAAGATGGCGTCCCAAATAGATTGTCAGCTACCAGAGGGGACACAACTAGAGATAGGCATTTACCCGGTAAATACCCGACTTGTAGGTAAATACCCATTTTTACCTATTTTTACCCACCCATTTTTAATTTATACCGGGTAAAAATTAAACTCAGTTTAATTTAAACCAATTATTAAATTTGGTTATAGATACTATTACATACCGACTAAAGCATATTTTTAAGTCATTCTAAGTCTAATACTTAGTGGAATTCTATTCATTTTCGAGCTGAGGCACGACTTTTGTTTATTAAGATATTCAAAATGTCATCATTTCTAGTTCAATTTCTGTTGTAATTATATTATCATGTCTGGAACGTGCACCCTGGTATTCCTTGTTCTTTTAGGTATTTGACATACGAATTACGAAGTTAACCTATTCCCGGTTCCTTAAAAACTACTTTTTTATAATAGATGGGCTTGCTCTTGGTCACATTCTTATCCGTAGGATTAAGAAGAAGCCGATGATGGAGCGAGCTTGCCCAGAAGCAGCCTATTCACTCGGGCTTTAAAGATGTTGGGCTATATGCACTCGGGAACACAGACGCCGACAGGGAATTCCATACCTTGGCTGTACGCATTATGAATGAAAACGAATAGCGCTTGGTGCGTATGAGTGGAATATCAAAAGGGTGGTAAGTAACCCGCCGTACGTCTGGACTCCCGATACTAGAAGAGGACGGTGGAATGAGCTCGTGTAGCTCAAAAGCACTCTCTTCGAAGTACAACCTGTAAAATACCGACAAGCATGCAACTGAGCGACGGACGGTGAGCGAGACTGTGAAGCTTGGTTTTCACAAGCTTATCGTCACCTATAAGTTTCCTGGCTCTACGTTCTACTGAATCGAGCGCGGCAAGTTGATATTTTGCTTAGCCGTCCCAAAGGTGGCAGCAGTACTCCACGAACGACTTGTGCTTTATATAGAGTTAGAAGCTGTCCCGGCGTGAAATATCGCTTAACCTTATTTGGAACACCCAGCGTTTTCGCCTCAGTTTGAGCCTTGATTTCGATGTTGCCGCCCAAGTTGAGATTGGAGGTCAACTTCATGCCGAGGAGATCGAAGTTGTCGGTAATTGGTACATCTACACCCCGGAAAGTAGGAGCCAGGTTAAAAGGACTCCTTCCGTTAAACGAACTTCCTCTCCGCCGACCCTTGCGCTAGACAGATACCTCTTTGTGACCGTGCTGCATACCCAACAATTCCCGGCTTGAGCAGATCGTTATTATACACCAAGAAAAGGGTAGCAGAGAGAACGGAATCCTGAGGGACCCCGGCATCGATAGCCATGAGGTCGGAGGAACAGCCATCAATGACTACTCTGATTGACCGTTCACTTAGGAAGTCCAAAATCCAGACACGAAAATCAGCAAAGATACCGTACGTTGGAAGCGTGCCAGACCCGGTCAAAGGCTTTCGATATGTCAAGCGACACGGCAAGCGCTTCGCCCTGCTTCTCGGTTGCCTCGCCCCAGCAATGAGTAACGTACACCAGAAGGTCCCCCATGGAACGGCCCCGCCGAAAGCCATATTGGCATTTGCAAGCTTCCAGGACTGAGGCCGCTCTAATAAGAAGAGAAAGGCGGTACAAACGCGTTAGAATCGGAGACAATTCAGGCGCACA
Source organism: Scoparia ambigualis (assembly GCA_963921215.1). Taxonomy (NCBI): domain Eukaryota; kingdom Metazoa; phylum Arthropoda; class Insecta; order Lepidoptera; family Crambidae; genus Scoparia; species Scoparia ambigualis. The sequence goes on along the minus strand of OY992509.1, from coordinate 38,249,848 downwards.
GACCCTAAGTAGTCTAGCTGGAATCCCGTCCGGGCCGCTGGCCTTATTTATTTTATTTCATAAAAATCATATAATTCAAATGACGCTGTATAAAGTGGGTAATGTAATTATTATTCTCGCTGTTACTGCAAGCTGGCAACGTCGCACGCGCAAAATATAAGGTGACTGCTAGTGCTAGAAACCACTAGAAACTTCAAGGGCTGGTCAGGTCAAGTGCTTTAAAAATGACAAAAAAGGAATTCGTGTTTTTTTCATTTTAAATCTAACACTTAAAACATAATAATAATTACAGTTAAAAAAGGGCCCGATCGGGGGGCCATTTCTTATCTTGTATCTCATGCTCCTGTCCCTTCGGAGAGGAGGTCTAGGAGAGGTAGGGCCTTTGGAGGCGACAATTGGCCTGCAGCGGGTGCCATTGGGCACCGATAACCTACGCTAGGGTGGTTCGGTCACCATCCTGTATGCGCCCATGCTAGTGGCAGGGATCGGGTGAACTCCTCACCTTCGACGTCACCCCCTCTCCCATCGGCTCGGCTATCCACTCCACTTATGGTGGTGCTTGGGATCCGTTGGCGCAAGGCCGTCTCCCGCCTCGTGCTAGTAGGAGGGGACTCGGACTGGGGTCCTCAATAGAAAATTGTTGCCCGCCTGCGCGTTGCTCCCCCTGAACCAGAGACTGTTTTGCTTTCTACACCCTCTATTTGCGTTTGGGGCCTTGATGGCAGCGCTCGCCAGGCTCACGCCCGGTTGGACTCAGGGCTGTATTGTGTTGAGTTGGCTTGCGAGTTGGTTGGGCAACAGCATTAATAATTAATATATTAATAATAATATTTTCATTTTATGCGCGTTATTGGAACCATAACATAACTTGATGCTATCGATAGTCGTTGGACTTAACTGCACCTTAAACACGCACATTTTATTTCAGTTGTAAAAGGAAAATAAATGGGATCTTATTGCACTTTGCAGACTGACGTAGGTACTTATCGCCCAGCTGACGCGAACGGGTCAACAGACGATGGTCGGCAGGCCGGCCGTCGTTGCCCGCGCGTTGTAAATAATCGTTATTTTTAATTGTTTTTGATTTCATTTTTCTTATGTTATTGCTTTAAAATAAATTTGGTACTCAAAGACTATCCAATTAAAAATCACAAAATGAATTATTTAATTAAAAATGGCAAAAACACCAATTCCTTTTTTGTCATGTTTAAAACACATAAACACAACACATAACAACACTGACCAGCCTTTGAAGTTTCTTGCGGTTTCTAGCAGTCCCCATAATACCGCACGCAGCCTCTCGCCCCCCACCCCACGTGGTATTTTTCGTACGCGAGCATGTTCATTCGAAGTGCATTTCAACTAGCTAGATCTGCGCCATTGTTGTGTTTTAGTTAAAAATAGATGTTGATTAAAGATTTAAAATATAATCAACTGTGTTTTATTTGAAATCAATATTTTATCTTCAATGGTCAAGAACGAAACTAACATCGTAGATCGTTTTAAGGATAGTATTACAGACAGTATTCAATTTTTACCCGGTGTTTAATAAAAATACCCGGTATACATGGGTAAATACCCTTTTTTACCCTTCCTCCTAATTTTACCTACCCCAATTTATACCCACCCGCCCATCTGTAGACACAACTTTTGTGCCTACAATAGTTTGTCATCTCAGCGGTCTGTAATTGACTTTTAGTACTAACAGCACTGGAATATGACAGATCGCCCATACATCTACTATGAAATCACCGTGACGTAGATAACATATTGACACTCGTCATGACGTAGATAACATATTGACACAAAAAAACCTCAAAATATCAATCTGGTTGAAAAACAGTTAAAACAACTTAAAATATTTTATTAAAACAACACAATAAGTCAGTGCTCCTCAGTCACATATTTTACCTACAACCGGATTTGTATGGGAATTAGGAACATCTGTAGGTTTTTAGTCTATGATTGTAGAAGCCGTGGCACAACTAAATGAAAAAATATCTTTTCTATTCTATTATTACGATATAACTACCTATTATTGACTTGAATAACTACTGTTTTCAATTACTTGACAGCTGAGTTGTTTTAATCTGTGTTGATTGATGTTTTCGCCGCTCCGCACGCGCGCAAGCCGTGTGAATGTCAAAGTCACACTAAAGCAAGGTGCCGAGTCGACTCCGATGATGAGTGGAACATAGTGCGTGTTCGGAAGGGCCTATCTAGTGTAACGTATATACCGTTGGTGTGCACGCGTTAATATCCTCACCTCACGTAAGTATATTTCTTTTTTCTAGCAAAATACTGTAATATTGCGTTCTACTTTGATGAACCATATTACTAACAGTGCTATCATTTAATTCAAGGTTAGTTTTAATGTTTTATTGGTGTTATTTCATTTTTACGTGATTTTTACTGTTGTATGGCAAAGTACCATAATAATATGGCCGACTGTGATCCCAATATATAGGCCCGAGCTTTATTTGGACTACATTTGAGTGGGTTTTCTTTTATTTATTTTTAATTTTGTTTTTTAATTTGCATAAAAGACAACCTTTCCTAGCAAAATTTCTTTAAAAGCTACCTATTACAATTCAAGTTGTCTTTTTTTTGAGTTAAATTACAACCACAGATTTCAGAATCATATAAAAAAAAATATTTTAGGCAAGTAAGTACATTAATTGTTAACGTGGTTTTTCTGCCATAGGGTGGTGTTCAACAAAATGACACTGGCAACTGGAAAAACAAAACGAAAAGAAAAACTTTATAATAAAAATAGTTTTCAATATTCCTAACATAGCCCAAATTTCAAAAATTAGTGGCTTATTCGAGAATATTATTTGTATTATTTAGTTACAAACAAAGAAGATGGATCTCAATATTATAAGCCATTATTAGTTTAAGCTTTAATTTTTTGTTTTAGAGCCATTCCAAGTTTCTATAGACATAGGAAGGCCCAAGGCAAATTTTTGACTGATTTATTAACCTAAAAAACTAAATTTTACTTAAATTGTCAAAAAAATCTAGTCTTGGTATTACATACATAGATTAATTAATTCATAACGGGGTTTTTGGGCTACTAGGTTCCTAAGAAGACCCATTGACTATGTTTTAAAAAATTGTTTTTTTTTAAGTTGCAATGATACATAAAAATTAAGTGTTTTATAAAAAGTGCTTATTAATAAACACTTAATATATTTAAACCAGTTGTTTATCTTAATTCCCTTATTTATTTAATTTATAGTGATTTTAAATTAAGTGGGCCTTATTCAGTGCTTGTACCTTATAATTTTATTTTGTTCTCAAGTGCGTTTAACTGCGTCTGTCAGTCAGGTAAGTGGCCACCTAACCTTAACTGTCTGTTAAGTGGCATGCTATAGTGTGAGGTGTGGGGCGTGTGTTACCGGTGAGCACGCCGTGCCGCCGCAGCATCGCGGGCAGGCTGGCGGCGCGCTCGAAGGCGCTGAAGTGGTGCACGCCGTGGTGCAGCCCGTACATGCCGCTCTGGTGGCTGGGCGTGCCTGTCAGCAGCGCGGCGCGACTGCGGGACACCCCAACTTTCTGTTCATGTGCCTCTCTCATCATCATTATTCACTACAATCTCATCCGCTGACCGAGTAATATACTTAGCATTATCAATAATTATGTAACCCGAGAGCGGCAGTCCTACTGCGCTTTGACGTAGGATGAGCGGCCGTGGGTAATTATTTCAACGTCACGTCGAGATTAAATTACCTACTTATACTGTGGCAAAACTAACGAAGTTTTTTTCCTTATTTGCTTATACCGCTCCGTGCTTTTGAAGACAAAAGTAAAGCCGTTGGTCCGGTTGTCGTCGAAAGACGGCCAGTCGTTACATTACAATCCGCCAACCCGCATTGGGCCAGCGTGGTGGGTCACGGTCCAACCTCCTCATGTGATGTCCGTGGCAAGGCCTGTGCCCGAACCACATGAGTAACTACTACATGAGTATTTATCCATGTGCCCGAACTGCCTGGCGGTGGGGCGGTTATAGTCTGATGAAAGGCTGGTGTACGCAGTGACAAAAACCCACGGGCGTGCATGAATATATTGATGGGTTTGAATGAAGAGAAAGAAGTGTGTAAGGAAGGATCGTAGCAGATATATAAGTATTATGTGTCAGCATGCCTACCTCTATGGGAAACAGGCGTGAGTTATGTATGTATGTATGTAGGTATGAATTTTTTTATATACTTTTACCGTCAATAAATTTTTAAATTGGTACCTACCTACCTACCCATAGTTACGTAGGTGCAGTGTGTAAGTGAGTGAGTAAGTAAATAAATGCCGTCAGTTATTACTATACCTACCTACCTACTAAGATACCAGATAATTATTAATTGGCTTCAGAAAACCTGCTCACATTTTAAAATACTTAAATGCTTTTTTAAAGAAATAACAAATGATCAAGCTTTCCACTCCGATCAACTAAACCGATAAACTGAAACGGATCAACTATTTTATATTTCCAACAAATCAACCATTTAGTTGATCCAAATACTGCGATCAACAATACCAACTAATTTAAGTACCTAATATATAATAATACTAGCGGCCGCTCGCGGTTTTACCCGCGTGGTTCCCGTTCCCGTGGGAATATCAGGATAAAAAGTATCCTATGTGTTAATCCAGGTAAACCAAAACCGGGTAAACCAGATTATGAAGAACCCAAAGCTTTTAGGCCAATAAGTCTACAATATTTTCTTCTTAAGACCTTGGAAAAGATGGTAGACAAAGTTATCTGAGCGGGACCGTTAAAAAAAATTCCCACTTCACGGACTTCAATGCGCTTACCAGCCAGGGAAGTCAACAGAAACCGCTCTCCACCATGTGGTAATAAGCCGAGCGGAATCAGCCCTGGAGAACAAAGAGATCTGCGTCTGCACATTCGTAGACATTGAAGGTGCATTTGATCGCACAACCTTAGACTCCATCAATGTGGCAGCCAGAGATCATGGCGTGCCACAACCAATCTGCAAATGGATTGAATGCATGTTAAAGGGTAGAATAATCTACTCAGAACTGCTTGGGGACAGTTTACTCGCTCAAACACTAGAGGGTGCCCGCAAGGGGGGGTCCTCTCTCCTCTGCTATGGAGCCTTGTAGTTGATTAAATCATAGCAAAACTGAACCAAGGACCACTATATACGGTTGGTTATGCGGATGACCTGGTCAACACAGTCAGTGGAAAGTTTCCCTCCACGGTATCGGAGCTAATGCAACGTGCCCTATGTTTGCTGGAGGATTGGTGTAATACCAATCATCTATCCGTAAACCCGGGGAAAACAACCGCTATCTCCTTCACGAGGATGAAAAACCTCACGAAACTGGGAAGCCTAAAACTTTACGGCACCCATGCAGCTTCCCTGGTCCAGAGAGAATAATAATATTAATAAATGCTTTATTTATTTCTCTTCACAATAATTTGTTAAACAATAAGTTTGGTTTGTACAATACAATTAGGTTATATTAATATTATTGTGGAGACTGGTGCCCGTACGAAGGTACAAAGACCCGTTTTACAGGTCGCCAGGCTTCCACATCGCGGATTATAGTGTTGTACAAATATTTGATGTAAAACCAAGAAAAAAGTATCGCTATAACCATACTTAGAGAGTAACCATCAATCAGTCTAATATGTACCTACCTATAAACATATTTGTTTAATATTTGATTTTATGTAATTACAATGCTATACGTATATAATTATGTAAATATACTTATAAGTTTTTTATTTATTTTTTGTTTTTATTAAACTAAATTTAAATTTTGTTTTTAGTAAAATTTTATAAGTGTTAATTTTCAAGTACTAGTGTTAGTAGATAATAGTTAACAAAGCCTCTGTATCATCATAGTTTATTTCCTGTAGCCATTTTCTTATTTTTGCTTTAGATTCTTTGCGCGTCATTGGGTATACTGATAATATTTTATTTATTTTGTTGTGTAAATGACCACCTAGGAAACAAAAGAATTTGTGGGCAAAACTAGTGTTAAAACGGATAGTGGGGCATACACTATGACTTCTCCTGAGATTCGAAGACAGGTCAGGATTATAGTCCAATTCCAAATGCTTACGAATTGTAGTGTTTAATATGAATAGCTGTCGGACAGTCAGCACTTCACATTTCTGATACAGTTCCTTTGTTGGGAATAGGAATGGTAATCGAAGACTTACTTTTAGGACTGCTCTTTGTGCTCTTTCCAGTTCAAGCATTGAGGTTTTAGAGCTGCCACCCCAAGTGGTGATACAACAGGTAAGCAGAGATTGCACTAATGCAAGAGACGGTTTTCAAAATTTTTGGGTCAGCAACGTCACGGAGGTTTTTGAAAATATAAATCATTTTGCGTATTCTTGCTGTAGTTGCTTCGATATGGGTTTTAAAATTAAGATTTTTGTCTACGATGACACCAAGATATCTGATGCTATCAGTTTTTTCTAATTTAAGACATGTACAAGAGATATTTTGAGAACAAACGTTGGAATGTGAGATTATAGAAAGATTAGTGTAGGGCACATATTTATGGTTCCTAAGAGAGAATGGTATGTCTTTTGTTTTCGTGTCATTGAGAGTGAGTTTATTAGCCATCAGCCATCTTTTAACGGTGTTAAAACCAATTTGTGCATAAGTAAAAACTTGTTCCCATGTATCTCCACCGAACAATAGGGCTGTGTCGTCAGCGAATGTGATTATTTTACCCTTATTTAAGTGTAGATTACATAGGTCGTTAATATAGGCTAAAAGAAGGGTCGGCCCTAAGGAACTTCCCTGCGGTACACCGATGTCGATAGATAAGTCAGTACTGCACATATCAGCAATCCGAATTCTCTGAAATCGATTTGACAGGTAGTCTCTAAAGAGATCGAGTTGGATACCCCTTACACCGATCCTTTCAAGCTTATTTAGAAGGAGTGGGACAGAAACTGTGTCAAATGCTTTAGCTAGGTCGATAAATATGACTAAAACTTTATGTTTGGAATCAAGATTGGTGACAATAAAGTTTACGAGTTCATGAACTGCATCATCACAGGATAAACCCGCCCTAAAGCCGTATTGGGACGACGAGAGGATATTATTTATATAACTAACCAGTCGTTTATTAATCAGCTTCTCTAATATTTTTGCAAGTGTTGGTAAAATTGTTATCGGCCTGTAGTTGCTGACACAGCCTCTGTCGCCCCCCTAGTGTATTGGATGTATTTCTGCAAGCTTCAATTTATCAGGAAAGATACCCGTACTGAAAGCTAAGTTAAATATGTGGACTAGCAAAGGAGTAAAGATTTCACTATAACGTTTAAGCAGAAAGTTTGGAATATTATCACGCCCCGTTGCACAGTCATTTTTTAATGCTCGAATTATAGTTAGGATTTCTGCTGTATCAGTATCCAAGAGCACAAATGAACTTTGATGTGATTCAAAGGGAGTGCTAGCAATGTCATCTGTGAAAGGAATCTTTTCAGCTAGTCTGTTCCCCACTTGTGTAAAGTGTTTGTTAATGTTATTGATATCCTGCTGCGCGTTGTCATTCGAAAGTAATTGGAAAGGTGAGTGTTTTTTATTATTATTATAATATGTAATGGACTTAATAGTATCCTATAGTTTTTTATTACTTGTCTCGTATGCCTTTTGAATTTCGTTCCTATCGTACTCTTTTTTTAATTTTTTAGCGTAGTTCTTACAGAAGTTCCTATATCTTTTGAATGTAGTTTTAAAAATGTCATTGTCAGGTTCCTTCTTATGTTTTTTATGCAGTTTATCACAAACTCTCATGCATTTTAATAAACCAGTAGTTATCCAATGTTTTTTTGTTCTACGTCTGAATGGAGTACAGTACTGTGTGGTGTTCTTGTTTTTTATCTCGTTAAAAGAATCGACTAAAAATTGGTTGCCTGTAAAGTCGGTATACGGGCGAAAGTTTTACGTGACAACGACTTTGAGTGGTAAAATAATTTTAATGTGAATATTCATTCGTATAGTAGGAAGAAGGATGAAATAATAGTAACAATTTAAAACATTTATTTATAAAAAGAATTATATTTAAAACAAATATGCAGACCGATCATAGTTGAGTGGGAGAGAGACGCAAGGCATTCGGCGGGCCTCTCTCTCGTTCGGTGACTCATCGTAACGTTACCGAGCGTTACACTTTTTCATAAGTGACTCCCAGCCGCAACCTAATTTAAGACGTTGTCACGTCAAAAAGTTCAAGGCGTAATTTACGTCTGACATTGAGAATATTGGGAAAAAATCGAATTTCTTAATATCATTATCAAATTGTGTATAATTGACTTTGTATACTGTGGTAGGTTTAGACTTAAAAAGAGTTGTTTTTGTATCAAGAGTGAAAATGACTGTGGAGTGGTCTGTGATAGTGGTCTCAGCAACGTAGCAATGAGCAGGTGATTTAGACTTTAGAAACACATGATCTAGACATGTTTTGATATGCGTAGGCAACGTATGGCACGGCAACAAACCATGTGACGCTAGAAGGTTGAGGTACAGGGATGAGTTTGGATCTTTATTATTAGTGACAATATCAATATTTATGTCTCCTGTCAAAACAATGTTTTTTAAAGTTGAATGTTTATGCAATAACAGATTTAATGATTCAATAAATCTGTTAAGGTTATTATAGCTAGGGGGGCGATATATTGCTATTATTATTGTATCCCGATTTAATTAACAGTTAAACAGTTCGAGTCAATTAAATCGGGTTCTTCTGTTGCAAGTTGTAGTTTGTCGTTAAAATAAATTATAACACCTTCATTTTGCGTTACATGCCTCGTCGTAGCCGCGTAGTAGTATCCCTCGATTGTTGGAATTTGATAGGAACGTGTAAGCCAACATTCGGTTAATATGATCAGATCCCAGTCCATCTGCGCCCGTTGTAGTAGTGTATGCAGGCCCAAATATCTAGGCATAACACTGGATAAGGAACTCACCCAGAAACAGCACATGGACACGACCGTTACCAAGGCCTATAGGGTCTTTGGTATGTGTCGTTCCACCTATGGCAAAACGTGGGGACTTAACCCCATATCATAAGGTGGATCTACATGATGATGGTGCGGCCGATCCTTACATATGGCAGCATCGTCTGGTGGCCCAGAACCAGGCTGAAAACCTGTAAGAACGCTTTAAGCAAACTTCAGAGGACAGCATGCATGGCGATTACTGAGGCATTCAGAAACACACCGATGGCAGCTCTGGAGGCCCTTACGGACCTTCCACCCCTGCACAGTGTCATAGAAACAGAGGCAAAGAAAGCGTTACATAGACATAAGGTGGCCGGGCTGTGGGACGCATCTAAGCCTCTGACCAGACATACAAAATGGGAACCTAATGATTCCCTTGATAGGATCATGGAAATGGGGTGTGACAAAATCTCCCCCCAGTACATGTTCGAAAAGAAATTCAGTATATATGTCCCAACTAGGGATGAATGGAAACAAGGACCATCGTCTCCAGAGAAGAACGGCCTAATCTGGTACACCGATGGATCCAAAATGGAATCGGGTACTGGAGCAGGTATCTTTAGCAATGACTTCGAACATGGTCAAAGCATGGGAAAATTTGCAACTGTATACCAGGCCGAAATTTTTGCAATTCTCCTATGCGCAAAAAATAATTTAGAACTCGCCCCCAGAAAGCGAAACTTATTCATCCTGAGTGACAGCCAAGCAGCACTCAAGTCACTTATATCGCCCCGGATCGACTCCAACCCTGTACTTGAAACCACAAAAGCTTTAAACAAGCTAGGTGGACACAACAGGGTGAGATTGATCTGGGTACCAGGCCACATCAGACATCTCATTGCCATGGGAATCAATGGCAATGAGATGTCTGATGCACTTGCCAGGGAGGGCTCCATTTATTGGTCCTGAGCCGTTTGTTGCACTGGCACCGAGCACCATCAACAAGGCCTTTAAGGACCATATCCAAAACAGGCATAAAACCGAATGGGAAAAGCTACCCGGCATGAAACACTCAAAATCCTTCATGGGTGGAGACGCCCTAAGACGGAAAACGTAAAATCAGCATATTACATCGCACAGCCAGCGACCTCCGCTCCATCTCTATGTCCATGTTATCCTTTAAATCGTCAGTGACCCAGTGACCCAGGTACTTGAATTTCGTCACACAACTTAAAGGATTACCACAGAGCGTGACTCCAGGGACATCAGAGTAGTTGATGGATCTCGACTTAAACATCATGAGCTCGCTTTTTTGACGTTATACTTGAGTCCATGGGTCACCGCATAGGACTCACAGATAGCCACGAGTCTCCTGAGACCTCCAATCGATGGGCTCAGCAGAACCATATCGTCTGCATAGCTCATATTGTTCATGCACACTCCGTCAATATGACAACCTATAATATAGGTTACACATATTACCTATGTGTTCCGCTGAGCTCACCGATCAGGCTATTCATGTGCAAGTTGAAAAGGCGGGGCGAACTTAACCCTCCCTGTCTCACCCCGCATTGCATCCTGTACACGTCGGATTGAGCCCCTGCCCATCTTACACTATTTCTTTGATTGCTATACCAGTACTGGAACAAGGATGTGACCTCGGGCGGCAGTGTTGTCTCCTTATATAGCTTGTTCCAAAGGACCCCATAGAATACCGAGTCAAACGCCTTTGACAGGTCCAGGAAACAGGCAAACACTGGCGTTTTCCTCTTGGTGTGTATTGAACAGTCTGCTTGAGGCACAGAATGGCACTCTCTGTGGACGGCTCGGGTCTGAAACTAATCTGGGCGTCACATAATGCTGTGTGCTTTACCAACTGTTCATCAAGCAGACTGTCCAGTACCTTGGCGACTATTGTGGCCAGCGAGAAAGGCCTGTAGTTTGACACATCCGAGACATCTCCCGTCCTATCTTTGAGAATTGGCACTACAATGGTTTCCATGAGGTCCCTTGGCAAATAACTGTGACTAAGACAAAGATTAAAAAACACAGCTAGAACTCTAGGTAAATGCGGTCCTGCATGCTTCAGGTGTTCGATGCTGAGGTCATCGCGGCCAGGTGATCTGCCTTCTAGACATCTTTATAACAGAATAGACTTTACTGTAAATACAACAGAAAGCTCATTAGATCCCACAGTACCCCCCTCATCAAAAATCTGCTGCATATCGCTCTTTATAGGAGACTCAACCGTAAAATGCCTTTGAAAAAGCTTGGCAATATCATTTGGCCCCGTCATACCGGCCACACTCACAGGGAGGCTCGACCTATTGTTCATTTTATTCGTAGCTTTCCAGAATCTACCAAAGTCTTTTTTTGTGTGACATTTGGTCAAGATATCTAATTTAATTTGTTCTTGATTTTTCTGAACATATTTTAACTTTGCCTTAAATACCTTACGTGTTCCCCTCATTTCTTCATACAATTCACCTACTGTGGGTGCGCCGTAATATAACCACGTTTGGTAACTTAATCGAGCCTCCCTGTGAACATTGCTAACATGCCTGTTCCAGCCCGTCACATACTTTCGACGCTTGACATGATCACTACCAACATTATGTACTTAGGGCACCCTCCTTTAGTTGGACAAAAGACTAATGCACATACATCCAACAGCATAGAGCGGCGATGAGCTCATCAAAATAATACTACCAACCCCTCTCTTCCCTTCGGTGTCGTAAAAGGCGACTAACGGACTAAAGACTGCACATACATCCAACAGCATAGAGCGGCGATGGGATCATCAAAATAATACTACCAACCCCTCTCTTCTCTTCGGTGTCGTAAAAGGCGACTAACGGACTTAATAAATACTGCACATACATCCAACAGCATAGAGCGGTGACGGGCTCATTAAAATAATACTACCATCCCCTCCCTTCCCTTGGGTGTCGTAAAAGGCGATTAATAGACTAAATACTGCACATACATTCAACAATATAGAGCGGCGATAGGTTCATCAAAATAATACTACCAACCCCTCTCTTCCCTTCGGTGTCGTAAAAGGCGACTAACAGAATAAAGACTGCACATACATTCAACTGCATAGAGAGGCGATGGGCTCATCAATATAATACTACCAACCCCTATCTTCTCTTTAGTTTCATAAAAGGCAACTAACGGACTAAATAAATACTGCACATACATTCAACAACATAGAGCGGCGATGGGTTCATCAAAACAATACTACCAACCCCTCTCTTCCCTTCGGTGTCGTAAAAGGCGACTAACAGAATAAAGACTGCACATACATTCAACTGCATAGAGAGGCGATGGGCTCATCAATATAATACTACCAACCCCTATCTTCTCTTTAGTTTCATAAAAGGCAACTAACGGACTAAATAAATACTGCACATACATTCAACAACATAGAGCGGCGATGGGTTCATCAAAATAATACTACCAACCCCTCTCTTCCCTTCGGTGTCGTAAAAGGCGACTAACAGAATAAAGACTGCACATACATTCAACTGCATAGAGAGGCGATGGACTCATCAATATAATACTACCAACCCCTATCTTCTCTTTAGTTTCATAAAAGGCAACTAACGGACTAAATAAATACTGCACATACATCCAACAGCATAGAGCGGCAATGTGCTCATCAAAAAAATACTACCAATACCTCCCTTCCCTTGGGTGTCGTAAAAGGCGTTTAACGGACTAAAGACTGCACATACATCCAACAACATAGAGCGGCGATTGGCTCATCAAAAAAATACTACCAACCCCTCTCTTCTCTTGGGTGTCGTAAAAGCGACTAACGGGCTAAAGACTGCACGTACTTCCAACAGCATAGAGCGGCTATAGGCACATCAAAATATTACTACCAACCCCTCTTTTCCATTGGGTGTCGTAAAAGCGACTAACGGGCTAAAGACTGACATACATCCAACAGCATAGAGCAACGATGGGCTCATCAAAATAATACTACCAACCCCTTTTCGTCCCTTGGGTGTCGTAAAAGGCGTTTATAACACATTTGCTCGTAAAGAAGCTCTTATTACACCGATTTCAGTATCGTAATGTAATAAGTTTCGCACTAGTGCGGTAATGTAATTTAAAAATTAGTAATCATTTGAATCTATGGACAACATAGGCCTTTAGCCCGTTAGTAGCTTTTACGACACCCAAGGGAAGAGAGGGGTTGGTAGTGTTATTTTGATGAGCCCATCGCACCTCTATGCTGTTGGATGTATGTGCAGTCTTTAGTCGGTTAGTCGCCTTTTACGACACCGAAGAGAAGAGAGAAGTTTGTAGTATTATTTTGATGAGCTTATCGCCGATCTATGCTGTTGGATGTATATGCAGTCTTTAGTCCGTTAGTCGCCTTTTACGACAACCAAGGGAAGAAAGGGGTTGGTAGTATTATTTTGATGAGCCCATCGCCGCTCTATGCTGTTGGATGTATGTGCAGTCTTTAGTCCGTTAGTCGCCTTTTACGACACCCAAGGGAAGAGAGGGGTTGGTGGTATTATTTTGATGAGCCCATCTATGCTCTATGCTGTTGGACAAAGAAAAATATATGTTGGCTTACCAAAGATTCATGCACTAGTAAAACAACAAAAAACGCAGTCATTTTCGGAAAAAGTGTTTTCCTCGCAAATATGTTATAAAACGTCGTATGACATACGTGCGCTTTGATAATTACAGCCTCTGCTTTCTTGTCGCCCTCGCCTACGGCTCGGGCTAGCAATATCGCCTCGGCTGTAATTTTCATCTTACCGCACTAATATCATAATGTACTATTACGGACTAAAGACTGCACACCTACCTACTTACTACCTTTATAGTAAACTAGCGGCCGCTCGCGGTTTTATCCGCGTGGTTCCCGTTCCCGTGGAAACATCGGGATAAAATGTATCCTATATTGTGTTAATCCAGGTTATAAACTATCGGTATGCCGAATTTCATCAAAATCCATTAAGTAGTTTTTACGTAAAAGAGTAACAAACATCCATCCATACTTACAAACTTTCGCGTTTAAATATTAGTAGGATGTTCGTATGCGATTCCAAATTCAAATCACTACTGACCAGCGGGCAAAGACATTAAACTATTAAATCTCTTTGCCAGCGAAATTCAGTACAATATTAATGCCCTGCTTTAATGGCCTAATTTAGGTTAGGTTTGCATGACATATAATTTGACATTGTCGAGCAGGTGGTGTGAAAATGCTTTTTCTTTACTAACGAACTGAGTTATAAAACAGTTTTGAGTTCAACTTAATTACAACCATGGCACCCAGTTATAAAGTCACAAATCTTTTAAGCATTATCCTATACCTAACTACCTACTTACGATCATTCGTCACATCACAAACAACGATCAAAGCAATGATTACTCTTGTCACTTTAAAATGAAAAGACGTCAATAACATTTAGTGGTGAAATCAACCTTATGGAGCAACAAATAAAGTAGGTACTTTTTCCCCTTGCGAGAAAATAAGAGCTCACTTCTCAAGTGCGCTGTTATTATTTACCGAGACATATTTTTAGCGCCGACCTGACATCTAGTTCTTATTGTTGATCGAAGATCCGATAGGAACATTTAATATCCTTCTTGTTTGTTCCTATAGCTACACATTAATCTATATGTACTAATATTATAAAGCTGAAGAGTTTGTTTGCTTGAACGCGCTAATCTCAGGAACTACTGGTCCGATTTAAAAAAATCTTTTAGCGTTATATAGCCCATTTATCGAGGAAGGTTATAATTTGTTTAGGTACGGGTGCGGGTAATAACCCGTGCGAAGCCGGGGCGGGTCGGTAGTCGAAATATAAAAACTTAATATAAAAAAAGAAGTTAATAACCTTTTTTTCCGAAATTTGACAGTTAAAAATAAAATGGATAAGATGAATTCAAGCAAAAATTTTATCAAAAAGGAAAGAAACTTTAGTGAAAAATGTATCTAATCAACTACTTAGTTGATTCCATAGGAACATTTATGCCTGAATCGACTTCCACTCTGATCAACTGGTTGTTTCGTTCAGTTGATCGGAGTGGAACGACTGAAATGATCAGGCTTTCCACTCTGATCAACTAAACCGATAAACTGAAACGGATCAACTATTTGTGGGTAGGTGTCAGTGCGCGTCCCACTGTGTAAGGGTTGGGTAGGTTGGGCTGTACCTCGGGGAGCAGCTGCTGACGGAAGTGAAGGCGTTGTTGAAGAGCATGCCGCGGCGCGCCAGCGCGTCGATATGCGGCGTCTGGCAGACCTTGTTCCGGTACGCGCCCAGCTCGAACCCGCCATCGTCCGCTGGCACACACAGAAAACACAATGCCTTGGTACCGGTAGAAAGGGGCTATTTAGTAGTAACCGTGGGGCTTATTGGAAAAAAATAATATTTTTGAACGAACACAAACAAATAAAAAATATTAAACGTGAATGCAACCTTTTTTTCTCTAACGCTGGGGCCACACCTATCGCGCTAGCGCGCTAATTCGACACGTCTGGCCGAACACTTCGTCCTAACGCGATGCATCATCGCGTTAACGCACTACTGTGTCGCGTAGTAAAGTGACAATGGAACACGAAGTTTTTTAGCTTGATAATTTTAGCGTGCTAATGTAGCCCCAGGCACAGTATAAATATAAGCTAAAGCATTATGGAAGCTACGTATAAACGCTCGAAACGACGCACGCCCACAGACGCACGCACGTCTTACTTATCAAGACCCCCAGGCGGACATCGCAGTCGAGACGAGTGGTCGTCACTGTTGTGTATTATTGTAGTATTGCGTGCGCTATCCGCACGATTTTTTAAAATGCCGCGAGTGTATTGCGTAGTTTACGGGGGCTTGAACTCGGCTGTATTAATAATTAAATATTTGTAGCTGTATTAATTTACAAAAAAGTAGACAAAATCAATTTTATTGTGCCGTGTCCATGTTTTCCGATAATTTATTTAAAAAGCTATTCATTAGAATGAGAATTTTCTACACTAAGTATATAAAACTTAATAATAATAAAGCTTTTCGAACGTGTCGTAGAAGGCGAAAGTATTTTTCAGTGAGTAATTTATAATAACTAACGAAGAATAAAGACTTGTTAAAATGTTGAAGATTTTTTAATTACACAATTTTGTTTGTAAACTAGTCAATTCGTTCGATTATTTGGAACCCAAATAAACGTTTTGATAAATAATAAAAAAATACCTTTCAATTTTATAAAAATTAAAAGTGACAACCCTAATGCTTTGCTAGTTATCTCAAAAAAAGCGCTAAGTAGCTGAGATACAGCGCCAACTAAACAAAAACTTTGTCAATTTAACAAAAATAAGAGGACAATCCCAACGCTCAATCGGCGCGTAGGTATTTATAACAACAAAAAGGCCTAGTTTCCATACTGCTTTAGCATATATTTATACTGTGCCCCAAGGCAACAGTTGATAACTCCGTTATCTGTCAATCTCGACCAATCAGAGCTCGGACCAATTTGGTCCGAGAATCAGAGAGAAGAATACCGCGCGTGTGAGTGACGTTAAAAGCACAGTATAAATATGAGCTAAAGCAGTAAGGAAGCTACGTACAAACGCTCGAAATGACGCACGCCCACAAACGCATGTCTTTACTTACATGGCCCCTAAGCGGACATCGCAGTGCTCTCAGTAGCGCGTATCGCGTCGAGAACGAGTGTTCACTATTGTGTTTAGCGTGCGCTGTGCGCGCGATTTTTAAAAATGCCACGAGTGTGTGTATTGCGTAGTATTCGGCTACTTGAACTCGGCTTCCTCAAAACCGGAGCTTTCGTTTTTTAAACTTTCTGCTGATGTTGAAAGGTAAGAATGATTTATTATTACTAAATAAAAAGCTTTTTCTTTTAAATAAATCGTTGGGTTGTTTAGGATTTTGTGAGCGCGCGTTATTTTAATGGTGAAAAGTAATAAGAATTAATACTACGAAACTTAATCGTTAATAAACTTTGCTTTAAAAATCGATATCTGAGGATCTGTGTAGTTTCTGACAATGAACCCAAAATTAGAATGAGAAAAAGTAGCCGCCAAATTGAACTTTTTAGTTATTTAACCGATTGCTTTGAAAATCGATATCTGGGGATCTGTGTGGTTTCTGACAACGACTCCGTTATTAGTATGAGACAAAATAGCCGCCATCTTGAACTTTTTAGTTATTCGACCGATTGCTTTAGAAATCGATATCAGGGGATCTGTGGGGTTTCCGACAATAAATCCGATAATAGAATGAGGAAATTAGCCGCCATATTTAACTTATTGGTTTTTAATTAAAAAAAATTAAAAGTGACAACCCTTATGCTTTGCTAGTTATATCAAAAAAGCGCTAACTAGCTGAGATACAGCGCTAACTAAACTAAAACTTTTTCAGTTTTACAAAAATAAGAGGACAACCCTAACGCTCAATTGGCGCGTAGGTATATAAAACAAGAAAAAGGCCGAGCTTCCGTACTGCTTTAGCTTATATTTATACTGTGTTAAAAGCGTGGGTCAAACCAGATGCGTTGCGTTGCAGCACAGCAGAGCGCAGCGCAGCTTATGACGTTGTAATATATGCATTATTATGAGACATGACACCAAACGCACGATGCTGTACAGCTACGCGCGTCCCCGCGCATCAAGCCACGCACGCAGGGACAAAACAAGAGCGCGAACGCGCGTGAACGCAGGTTTTTTTATTATTTATCAAAACGTTTATTTGGGTTCCATAATGATAAAATAATCGAATGAATTGTCTAGTTTACAAACAAAATTCTGTAATTAAAAAATCTTCAAAATTTAAGAAGTCTTTATTTTTCGTTCATTATTATAAATTACTCACTGAAAAATACTTTCGCCTTCTACGACACGTTCGAAAAGCTTTATTATTAAATTTTATATACCTACTAAGGGTGGATTCGACCAAACTGGAATAAGGCTTACTCCGAGATTAGTCTATACAAATTCGGCGCTTAATCTAGGTATAAGACCTTATTCCAGTTTGGTCGAATCCACCCTAAGTGCCTTACAAATAACCAAAGAATAAGCTACGAATAGTTATTCCGTATTTTGTTCCTGTCATGTAAACATTTTTTTTTCACTTCGACATATTTTCAAATTAGAGTAAAGGAGACAAAACACGGAATAACTATTCTGACCTTATTATCTGTTTATTTGTAAGGCACTTAGGGTGGATTCGACCAAACTGGAATAAGGTCTTATACCTAGATTAAACGCCGAATTTGTATGGACTAATCTCGGAGTAAGTGTTATTCCAGTTTGGTCGAATCCACCCTTATTAGTGTAAAAATTCTTATTCTAATGAATAGCTTATTAAATAAATGTTCAACGTTATAAAGTTATATTCACATCATATTACATACTTCTTTGCAAGAAGTTCTAACTTTGAGCAAGAGATGGCACTGTACCTTTTATGACAATTTCTCAATCGCGGTGACGAGATTTTTGGCTGGCATCATAAGTACTCAGTGATATTATTGTTTTTTATACCATTCCTATCAAACCATATTGTAAATATTCATGTGTTTCTTTTGTTAATTACACCATTTTACACGCTAGTGAATGTGTACCATTTTTGGGGACCGCTTTTTCAAGGTCCTTCGAGCCGGATAGCCGAGAACTGACGTCAGCCCCACCCAGCCTATCCATCCTAGTCGGACTGAACGTCGAGATTGGAGCAGCAGCGTGACGACATCGGATCGGAGTTGTATCAAAAGGACTTCGGAACGGAGAGTAAGAGAATAAGGACATAGTATTTATGGACAAGTAAACAAAATTGTGAGTACAATTTGAATAAATTAGATAGCAAGATAGTTTAAAGTACTTCAAAGTAAAAGTGAAGATTAGGACTTAGAATAGTTTGACAAAAAGTGGTCAGACGGGGAATCCATACCCAATTTACTATAGAAGGCAATAAAAGCTTACAAACTCTTAGAAAAATCAAGTGTGTTTGTACTTGCATTTGGAACTTCAACTTGAACAAGTTTTATCATGGAGGCGTATATTAAGGTGCAACTTGACTTATGTGAAAGAATTAGTAGAGCTAAATTGAATTTTAAAAAGTCACCTTTAGAGTGATTGCGTTTTTCTTCCTATTTGAACACCAGATTGGAAGCTTTAGAGGAATTATGGCGTGAGTTCACCGTTACACATACAAAGATGATTCAAAGTTTTGAGACCAAGGAGTTGAATGCTAGCTCTTATTACACTAATAATGTCTACGAGGCCACTGAAAAATTGTTTATAGATTACAAGTTTAAAATTAAGGAGGCATTAAGTAAATTAGAGAAAACAAAAGCAGAAAGTCTCAGTTGTTCAAATTTTACTAATAGTGGTATCGATCGCAGTTTTAAGTTGCCGAAAATATAAATCCCATTCTTTTCCGGCAAGTACTCAGAGTGGGTTAGCTTTCGTGATCTTTTCACATCACTGGTGCATAACGACAAGGTTATAGATGATGTACAGCGATTACACTACCTGAAAGGTTTGCTAACTGGTGAGGCTGAACAACTTTTACGACACATTCCTATAACACATGATAATTATAAGATCTGCTGGGAACAACTAGAGCGACGGTATAACAATAAAAAGTATTTGTCAAATTGTATTCTGAAACGATGCATGAAGCAAAAGGTAATTGGTATAGAGTCAGCTGGAGCACTGAAAGAGTTGTTAGATACAACTAACGAATGCCTTTATGCATTTAAGAACTTGGGAATAGATATCAGTTCATGGGACGTGCTAGTAATCTATATCGTATGCCAAAAGTTAGATACTGTTGCCCGAAAACAGTGGGAGCTGAAAGTAAGTGAGCACTCTGAAGAAATACCTACTCTAAAGCAGTTAGATACTAGATTTCAAGCTTTGGAGTTTATTGATCCAAAATTGTCTAAGTATAATAATGTAGTAAATAATAGTAGCACTGTTCATAATCCTAAAGTACGTTACGCATCAAACTCAAACTCAAAATATATTTATTCAATAATCTCAATTAATAAGTACTTTGAATCGTCCAAATTTTTAACCTACCACCCATTCAGGACGTCATTTTTTAACTGTGGCAAAGAACGGGCAAGAAACCACAGCGCACAGAAGCAACGACATTTACAAAAAAAATGTCGTTACCAGGTCATAGAATAAAAAAAAATTATAATTTAAATGTAAAATATACGGTACTATAAATTAAATACATACAATTAGAAATAGCTTTTGGAGTACTTGGAGCATTTCAGTTCAAAGCCAAGCTGTTTTGTCTTCTGTGTAATCTGACACTTTATAATAAGCTTTTTATAAAGCTTTTCTTTGATATGGATTTTAAATTTATCAAGATCTAATTTCTGAGTATCAATTGGTACTTTGTTGTAAAATCGTACACACAGACCCTTAAAAGAATTATTTATTTTATGAAGCCTAGTATAAGGTACCGCTAATTTGTTCTTAATTCTAGTATTTAAATTGCTAATATCACTGTTTTTTGAAAACATATCAATATTTTTATGAACATACATGAGATGTTCATAAATGTATTGTGATGCAACTGTCATTATACTTATATCCTTAAATCTCTCTCTGAGAGAGTCACCAGCCTTTAGGTTATATATTGCTCGAATAGCCTTCTTCTGCAGCACAAAGATAGTTTAAATGACGGCAGCATTTCCCCACAGTAAAATTCCGTACGACATTACACTATGAAAATAACTGAAATAAACTAATCTAGCTGTATCAACGTCAGTTAATTGACGGATCTTCATTACTGCTTAAGCTGCAGAGCTAAGTCTATTCGACAATTTAGCTATATGTGGGCCCCACTGAAGCTTGGCATCAAACGTGATTAATGTTTTATATTTTAGCGTTTTATTAACGCTTAAATATACTTAAGTAAAATTTTAAACACTGAAAAAAGTCGACAACCTCAGGCGGGAATCGAACCACGCACCTTCCGCATTCCGGGCGGCTGCCTTAACCACTTGGCTACCGAGGTCTGGCTTTCAACCGTCGAAATTTGTCAGTGCTTGATGGATTATAATAGGATGTGTTGTTTTTGAACACACGTATTGCAAAAGTGCTCGGAAAACGCGTTCTATAAATGGTATTAATATTCAGTGATGACAGCAGATTTGGAGCATCGATGGAAGAGTGCAGTATTTTATGGAGACATAATAGGTCGTATCTCTCCCGACGAGCAGTCAAAGAAAGTACACCAAACTTAGACAACCTTGCATTGTAACTGCCGAGTGTACGACCAAGGCCACATCTGCGGGTAACATACCTTAGGCATCGCTTCTGAACCCTCTCTATATTTTCCATGTGGACCTTATAGTAAGGTGACCATATTGGACAGCAGTACTCCAAACCGCTTCTGAACACACTATAAAATAGCGCAAGAACACTTTGTGGCTTTTTAAAATCCTTTGTAGACCTTATTACAAAACCCATAAGCTTCTGACTCTTCTTTATGAGATGTTCATAGTGAGGACAGAAAGACAACTGCTCATCAAACAAAACGCCTAGATCTTTAACAGTTTGCTTCCTTCATAAGACTTGATCGTTGACACAATATGATCGCTTATGAATATTTCTCTTTCGAGTAAAAGATATTACGCAGCACTTATCGACGTTAAGTTTCATGTTGTTAGATGAGCACCAGTCCGAGATAATATTAAGGTCATTTTGCAACGCGATGTATTGACTATCATTCCACACATCCGAGAAGATCTTTAAGTCATCAGCGTATAGAAATGCAGGGCATGAGAGACGATCAAATAGGTCATTAATAAAGATGACAAATAATAGAGGTCCAAGGTGAGATCCCTGCGGCACCCCTGAAGAAACCGGGATCGGAGAGGAAGAGTAACCCTTAACTGTCACAAGTTGACTACGCTTGCTTAGGTAAGAAGAAATCCATCTCAGTAGGTTTCCATGAATGCCGTAATAAGAAATCTTGTAAATTAATAATGAGTGGTCGACTTTATCAAAAGCTTTACTAAAATCGAGATAAATAGCATCAGCTTCATTTCATTTATTTATTGCATCACATATTGTATGTACATTAGGGTCTTATAAAATATGGTAGTAATCATATGGGCCCAGGAAGGGCGTTGCAATTTTCTAATAGCACTTTTTTTTTAATTACTTAAGTATATAACATTATTTTATGAATCATTAAATTAATTGATTAAATAGTAACATATGATTAGTAAGTAATAATAAAACAATGATTGTATTTTTAAATATAAAATAAATTAATCATAGAAATTGGACCGACACCTTCAACATATTATTCATTCTAGGATAGAAAATAGTATTAGTTGTTTTAACAGCAGGTATAGTTGAAAATTTTATTAGTTGAAATTTTTTTTTTAAGTTATAGCATTGCATTGGTATTATCGTTAAAGAACTCGTTTAATTCATAATAACACTTGTCTTGCAGGAATTTTTTTAGAAAATTTATAAATATATTCGTGTCAGGTTTAGCCTTTATGTAATTAGGTAGTTTATTATATGCTTTTATCGCCATTGCGTATGGTCCTGAACCAGCTATAGCAAGCTTGTACATAGGCATTATCAAATTATTCGGATACCGAGACCTAGCGTTTACGTCGCTCTTTTTAGTGTATAGATTGGGATACTTGCGCACAAACTTACACAACTCCAGTACGTATATACATTTTAATGGTAGTAATTTGTATTTAGAGAAGTATGGTTTGCAGCTTTCAGTACTCTTTATTTGTGCAAGGATACGTATGCACTTTTTTTGTAGAATAAATATATCCTCCGAGTCCGTGCTGTTGCCCCACAAAATTATCCCATATGTGATCCAAGCATAGCTGTAGGCGTAGTACGCGGCTAGTGAAGTTTTGAAGTCGGAATTTCTTTTGAGTTGTCCTAGGGCGTAAATGAATTTTGACATTTTTTGTTTTATTTTCATAATATGCTGTTTCCAGTTTAAATTACAATCCAAATCCAGTCCGAGTAATGTCGAAGAGTTTAAGCTTTCTATATTATTACCATTAAAAGAATAATGTATATTAAATGGGATTTTTTGATAGGGTCTCAATTGTATAAGTTTCGTTTTTTGAGAAGTTTATTTCTAAGTTGTGATCGTCCATCCATGTTAGTATGTTTTAAGGTTTTCCGTTATTTTTTGGTTAAGATCGATATTAGAACGGCACGAGGCCACGATTGATAAGTCATACGCCAACATGACACAAGGAATGTTAACATATTTTGGGAGGTCGTTAATGTATATCAAAAACAGGATACATCCCAGGACACTACCTTGAGGGATTGAGTTAGTTATAGTAATTTCATCCGATCTAATCGACTCGATCATTCTCGTTTGAGGATTTGAGAATTGTATGTCAACTACCTGTTTACGATTTGACAGGTATGATTCAAACCAATTATGGGCCACGCCCCTAATTCCACACTCATATAGTTTGTTCAATAAAAGTCTGAATTGGACCTTATCGTACGCCTTAGTCATGTCGAGCATTATACCTATTGCGTATTCTTTAGTTTCCAAAATTTTCAACACCTCATGTACATAGTTAAAGAGTGCTAGGACCGTGGATCGGTTACGCCTAAATCCGTTTTGACTATCGTCGAAAATATTGAATTTTTCGCAGAATGAGTATAGTCTATTACTCATCGCTTTCTCGTATACTTTAGCTGATGTAGATAAAAGGGCTATCGGTCGGTAATTACTAGGGTCACGCTTAGAACTTTTTTATGGATGGGTTTGACAATTGTTTTTTTGAGGTCATCGGGAAATACTCCTTCGGAAAAGGATTGATTAATCAATAGATAAAAAGGTATTGTTGATTCATCTGCGCATTGTTTAAAAATCATGGGGGGTAATTCATCTATTCCGTGACTATATTTATTGTTGAGGTTTCGTATAATGCGGTTAACCTCTCGCGGGCTTACGGGGCTTAAAAACATTGTATCGCTGTGCGAGTGGAGCAAAGGGCGGCCGGCCGGCGCGGCCGCTCCTAACGCACTGCTTCCCACCGACGCAAAATATTCATTGAATGTATTAGAAACTTGTTTAGGGTCGCACGAAAGAATATCATTGATAAGAAGTTCTAAGTTTTGTTGTGTGCTTTTTTTATTGACTCTGTTAGTATTTTCGTTTATTATTTTCCACATGCATTTTATCTTATTCGAAGATTTTTTCATACGATCAATATTTACCAATCTTTTTGACTTTTTTATTGTGTGTTTTAGAACTTTTGCGTATTTTTTATAGTAATTTCTTATAATTTTATTTTTTGAGTATGTCACTAGTATTTTAATTGACCTTTTATTATTGCAAGAATTTTTGATTCCTTTAGTTAAGCATCTCTTTCTATCCCACAGTGAACCAAAGTCTTTTAAAATTTTGTCTTATGTATACAAGCTTTTTAGGTATAGTTTTGTTAAATATTACTAGAAGCTTCTCTATAAAGGTTTTATAATTATTATTGACACTTTTATCGTTCTGTAGAATATCTTGCCAGTTAATGTTGCCAAGTTCCGTCTTAAATTTTAGTATGCTTTGATCGTTAAATAATCTTTTTACAGTTTTCATTGTATATTTTTTGGTTTGGGTGTATCAATTATGAGAGTAGTACCTTTATGGTCTGAAAAACCGAATTCGTTGACGCAAGTTGTTGTACGGACACTTTGAATGTTTGTAAAAATTAGGTCTAAACAAGTAGAACTAGTACTAGTGACTCGTGTAGGGTCTTTTATATGTTGAGTCAGACTAAATTCCAACATTGTGCTTAATAATGTTTGAGATTGTTTGTTAATTTCTAAGACATCCGTATTAAAATCTCCACCCAATACAATACTATACCTATTATATTTGGCAGTTAACAAATTCAAAAGTTTATAGAGTTGTATATAGAAAATGTCGGGCTGCTTTGTACATATGGCTTGATATTCGCTTTGATTGTCGTCTAGAAAGTCTTCCAAGATATGTGTTTTGTTGTTTAGGCTCTGCATATTCTGGAAAAGGACTTTAAATTTGTTTTTTGTTTCGAAAGGAGCTGGTGTCGTGCGTCTCGAGTGACTTTGTAGTTATATTAAGTGAATCGTTGTTCTATTGTGAAGTGCAGTGAGTAGTGTCGACCTTATTCGTGCTTATTTGGGCTTCAACCGGTTTACCGTTCACTGTCAGTGTGTTATTACAAATGATTGCGTGGTGGCCGCTTTGTCTTGCTGTTCTAAGACCGTCGCGTAGGTGTTTTTTTATCTGCAGTGATCTTTTATCTAGGTATTCCGAAATTCCCAGCCCTGTACCTCTGAAGTATTTTGCATTCTGAATCATATAGTTAGTCATCTTCTTGCTAATCAATTCTATTACGAGTAGTCTTTGTTGCCGAGGACGATAATATCCAATTTTTTTAACGTCTTCTATGTATCCAAATAAATTAATATTTAATATTTCTTGGAATACGTGTGTGACGCGGTTATATAAGTCGTGTTCCGGCTCTCTATGGTAGTCGGCTAGGCCATATAACACTATTTTCTTATTATTGTTGTTGTCTGTTTCTGAATGTCTTTCCTGATTTTTAATTTCCTGTAATTGTTGTTTTATTTTTTCATTTTCCGATTCCAAATTATCTATTATTCCGTTGATTTTATTTATATCTTTTTTATATTTTCCTGACCTTTTTTTAATTCGTTGTTGTTGATATAAATTTCCTGTTTTAATTTGTATATAGCTTTATTTATTTCAGTTTCTATTGTATTTTTTAAGTCAGTTATTATAGACTTTTTATTATTTTCCAGTTTGATCTCTAGAAGTTTGCTAAATTCGTCTAAAGTTGGGTAGTTATCTTGTTTCGCTGTGGTGCTGGTAGTTTCAATTGGACTTAAACTGTTTGGTTGGGGATTGTCGTCTATAGACATAGTAGTATCGTCAAGGTTGGGCTAGAACTGTTTTCTAGTGGGGGTGTTGTCGTTTTTAGTGCGCCTGGTTATGTTTTCGCAAGCGTGGCATCGCCAGGCCCTAGTTAATTCAGCTTTGTGACTTAAGTAGTAAGCTGAGGTCATGTTTAGGCATGCGTAGTGAAATTTACCCTTACAGCTTACGCATCGTAACAGCTCTCCTTCGTATAATATATGTTTGTTACATGCATGGCAGTCCATCTTTGTATTGGTGTTTGTGCACGGTTACTAGAATCTAGGCAGTAGTAGGCAAGCACGCGAGCTTAGCAAGCAACAAAGACGGGTAGATGCGCAGGCGTAATAACGGTGATGAAGCGTCAGAGTTGTGAGTGACAAGGGCAGGCAGGTGCGTAGGCGCGATAAGAGTGAGTGAAATAGCAAGCAATCACACGGGAGCAATGACCGGGCGGTTTGCGACCTTGAGTTTTGCGTACCTGTAACTTGAACAGCTGAGCGTTTGTTGATATCGGTGCGATGAAGTGAGACACTTTTTCTTCTAATATCTCGTTACACAATTAATATATCGAAAATATAGCACTTAGAGCTTGCAAACGCAGCTACACACAGATGTAAATTTTGTATTTATAAAGTCACTTTTGACAGGTTTAATTATGTTTTTTTCAAGAGCGCGTTTAGAAACGGTGTTTACTTGACGACGGCGCGAGGTAGTCCTCTTGAGCCCCCGAAGCAAATACATGGCATAAATAGTTTTTAAACTCTAATAAATTACTAAGAGTAGACCTCCCTCTAACGAAACCGTGCTGTTTGAACGATATGTACTTGCTGAGGTGGTTGTAAAAGTGGGTATAGACTAGAGATACGAACAGTTTCGCAACACACGATAAGATGCTTATTGGTCGATAGTTTTCACATGATTTTTTGTCGCCTGATTTAAATATGGGTATAATGTTAGCTATCTTCCAGACAGACGGAAATGTACCCATTGTTATGGATTTATTAAATAAAATAGTAAGAGGATATGATAGTTCATCCGCACACTCCCTGATGAACTTAGGTGGTATTCCTTTCGTGCATCTAAATGCTTAATCTTAAGTAACACATCCTTCTGACTTATGTTGAATCCACACAGGACACTTGTGAAAACCTCAGGCATGTTCAAATCGTTTGTATGGATTGAGTGGCACGACGAGGATTCACCAAAGACTGTGCCAAAGTAGTTGGAGAAGAGATCACAGATACCCTGACCGTCCGAATATGTATCATCGTTAAATGACATTGTATTTGGGATTGTGACTCTTCCCTTCTTATCATTGATATAACGCCAAAATATTTTAGGATCATCTGCCAGCGAATCCTCGACCGATGATACAAATGTTTTATAACATTCTGATATAAGACATTTGCATCTGGAGCGAAGTAAAGAAAAAGTGTCGTAGTCTCTTGGATTGGCAAACATTTT
Organism: Scoparia ambigualis; assembly: GCA_963921215.1. NCBI lineage: Eukaryota > Metazoa > Arthropoda > Insecta > Lepidoptera > Crambidae > Scoparia > Scoparia ambigualis. The sequence continues at coordinate 38,222,524 of OY992509.1, read as the reverse complement.
AAAGCGCTTGTGGACTTTATTTTTTTTCTTAATACATCGAATAAGCGCCCGGCTATACCAAATAGGATAATTTTGCGATTTATTTCTAACAATCGGGGAATTTTTGGAAATAATATTATTCAATTTAGTATAAAAAACACTAACACTATCGTCAATATTAGTTGAAGAGAGCAGTAGACTATCCCAATCAACGTCACCGAGCTCTGACTTGATCTTTAAGTAGTTGCATCTATTAAAATTGTAGCGCTTCCTGCGCTTGGGTCTCATTGGCTTATCCGATACGACATTGGAAATACTTATATAGTAAGCAAGATGATGAGCGTCTACGTGACATAAGGGTATAGTTTCTGAGATAGCAATAGCGGGACCAGACAAGTTGGAAAGTACCAAATCCAGAAAACGGTTATTTTTGTTTGGGATTGAATTAAACTGAGCCAGGTTACACAAATCCATAGTCTCCAAAAGCAAATCAGCTTTTCGATCTCGAGAGTTAGTTGGTAGTAATACGTTTGAAGCACTCTGCCTCTCCCAGGTAATGTTAGGAGAGTTAAAATCACCCAACACGAGGAACACATCCCCAAGTTATGAGTTTAGTATTACTCTTTGACAGTTATTGTGGAACGTTGCGATGTCATCAATTGGTAAATCAGGTGGCAAATAGCATAAGCATAAATGTAGCGATGGTTCACTCGACCTAAGCGGCAAAATGGTAAGCCAAATGTCCTCAACTCTGTTCTCCCAAGACATCTGACGGGCAACATTGACATTATTTTTTACGGCTATAAGAATTCCACCACCACTCTGTTTCGCTGAACAAGAACTTTCCCGATCTCTTCTATAAACATTGTACCTATTGTCTATGGATTCATTATCATAAATACCGCTATCAAAGATTGTTTCTGTCAGACAAACAATATCGTAGTCATTAATCAGAAGGTTTAAATATACATCTTTTAGCTTAGATCTAGCTCTGCCTAAATTTTGGTAAAAAATACTACACATTATGAGATTATTAAAGACTAAATTTAAACAACCAAATAATAAAATAAATAAAAAAACTTAGGAGTAAAAAATAAATAATATAACACAAAACTAACACACTACACTAACTTATTTAAAGAATCTAAGCTTTTAACCAGAATTGCACCAGCCGAATCCTCTTTGCGAACACATATTTGTCCATACTTGATCCACACGTATTTGTAATTAAGTTCTTTGGCCGCTTTTCTCGTTGCCGCGTGTAAGGTCTTCTGCTCCGGTGATAAATGCTCGGTGACAAAAATTCTACAGCTTTCACCAGGAACTTCAAGATCTGAAGACGTCAGGCCACGACCGGATCTAGCTTTGTTATGCCTATTCGTAGCCGACAGTACCAAGTCTCTAATACGCGGTGTTGAGAATGTCACAACGATATTACGTGGTCTATTAGAGGCTGTGTTTTGCTTGGCCACTCTACGGCAGGCGTTTATATGCCCATCGTCAATAGAGACCTTTACGACATCGCACAATTTTTTCATCAATAACAAAACATTTTCGTTTTTGCGTTCCGGTACGGCTTGGATTTCAACATTGCAGTTACGCAAAATTTTTTTAACACTCACTAAACGGCCGTTCATCCTGCATATTTCGGACTGAAGCTTAATATTTTCAGTCTCCAAGCATTTTATTGTATTGAAATTTTTATCGATATCTGATCTCAGCCAAGACTGCACAGCACAAATAAAATCTGTTGTGGCACTAAAATCGTCTTTAATATTCTTCAATGCAGATTCCATTTCACTCCGGACCATTTCTTTGACGTCCTCCTTTAAGATCTTTCGGAAATTTGACATAAAAAGCGACAAACTCGTGTGAAGTTTTTCGTCTAAGAGAGCACTTATTTTATCCATAGTGACGTCATCACTTTTAATAGCGCAAACATTCACACCAGTCGGTTCCTTCACTGATGTAAAGGGACAGTGTGCTTTGATCAGACAAGTCGCAGGATATGTTCATTGAATCACCGGGGCTCTGCCGAGACATACTACGTCGCAAAGGCGTGTTATCATTGCTTCGTGTGCGTCTTGTGACATTACTGCAAGTTGGACAAATCCACGCCGATTTATATTCGTTTGTAAATGCAAGAAAATCTCGTCTCTCAATGGTAAGACATTGGTAGTGAAATTTACCAACGCATAGTCGACATTTCATTAAGTCATTAGTGCCCAAAACTTTTTTACAACCGCTACAGTTCATCTTCAATATTTAACAGATGGCGATACCTAAGCGCCTTTTCAATAATTCGCGGTGACAGTCCACAGCTAGGAGACGCCTACTATTTCAATATTCGCAATTTCCCACTTCAATGCAGTAACAATCTCACTCAGCAAGCGGTTACTAATTTCGGCCGCGTTGCGCCCAGTGTAAGTGGTTCAGTGGTACGCGGGTCGGCTCTTAACCCAGAAGCTCGGCGTTCAAACCCCGCGAACACAAATGCGTCACTTACAGTTTTTTTTCAACAGAAGGCGCTCCGTCTACGTCCTGGCGAAGGCCCGGCACTGAGGGGGCGAAGTCCAAGCACTGTAAGGCAAAGTTCCAAGACTTCCACAACTTAAATTAAATAAATTTAGGAAATTTCAAAGCACCAAAAATACGTCCGCTCTCAAACTAGTTCAACGCAGATAAAAAAAAAAAAATTTTTGAGCGACCCCTGGTAAAACCATACTGTTTAGAATGTAAAAGTTTATTTCTATGAAAATGAATTTGAATTTGGTCTAGCATCAACTTTTCAAAAATTTTACTAAATGTGGGTAGCACAGAAATAGGTCTAACTTTAGAGGGGTCAGAAATGCTACCTGATTTAAATAATGGAATTATTATACTATGTTTCATTAGGTCAGGAAAAACACCACAGTCAATGCATTCGTTAAATATGCAAGCTAAAACTGGAGCTATTGTCATAATTACTGATTTAGCGACGTCCACGGAATTACCCCACAGATCAGCGGTCTTCTTTTTATTGAGAGTGTTAAATGTCTTTAATATAACTGCAAAGCAAATTTTTTTGTTTATTTGTTTCCGTAACTTTACGATTTATATCTCGTGGCGAAACTGCCTGCCCCAATAAAAATTTCGTCGGTAGTCGGAAAACAATTGTGTTAGTATCAGGACCACACAACATACACTTAATTTATTTTACTTTTATTTAACGCAATTGTTTCTGCACGTTGCTCAATTGTTGCTTTTGTGTTGTGACCAATTATGTTGAATTTTGCTGCGACTAGCTGGCGCGTGTGTTATCAGTGTCGCAGTTCGCAAACGCTGCGTTCTCGGTTCTCGTGCATGCCCACCACGCGTGCCAAGTAGCGTGCTTTAATTTTTTCTCGTGTTAATTTTTTTTGTTTTTAGTTTGTGCCTTTATTTTTTTATATTTTTTTTTTATTTTTTTACTTTAATTAAAACGGTACCATAAACCAATTACATTAATTAAAGATAACAATCTAGCAAATCAAATTAATTATAAAAATAAAATAATAACAGTAAAAATAGGAATAAAAACATAATAATAATTACATTAATCAATAACATAAATAATTGCATTAATTACCATTTAAAATTAATTAACAAGTTAACATTTTTACAATTAAATAATAACATACACTCACACACGCATTCATACCATTCTTTCACAGTAATGCAGGCAGTCCGACAATATCTTCGACCATCCATCCGCAAACAAGTCACATTCCGGATTGGTATTTAAGAGAGCATTGAGTGACGAAAGGCTGCGCGGTGTAGGTGACTGGGCACGAGCCACTGTGCGACAGAATGGCACTGCAAACAATGTATGCCTTCTACTACGATTGTAGTTATTAGGAACGAATAGACGAGACAAGTCACCGTGCAGATCCGGAGAGTCAATCCTACCGCGAAGTATTTTGCACATTGTTATCATTTGATGCTTATCCCGTCTGACCTCAAGCAAGTTATACCCGAGACACCCAAGAAGAAACTTTGTCGGGTACATGTAGGGATAATATCCATTTAGAAGTTTGTACAAACACCTAAGGAAAGCTTTTTGAACCTTCTCAAGCATAAGTACGTATTTGCTTTCGAATGGATTCCAAATGCACATTGCGCTTTCCATTTTTGCTCGCACCAGAGCAGCAAATATTAGGCGTATGACGCTGTAGTTATGGAAGTCGCGACAGTTTCTTAGTACGAAGCCCAGTCGCCTAAAGGACTCCTTGGCGAGTGCGACAACATGGTCATGAAATGTGAGGCTTCGATCAAACGTGACTCCTAAATCCTTTATACCGGTTATCCGAGTTAATAACATACCGTTTAGGTTGTAGGCATATGTTATAGGCTGCATCTTTCGGGTAAAAGTCATTGCAGAGCATTTGGCCGTGTTAAACTCCAACCCATTCTGCTCGCCCCACCGGTAAACAGCATTGACATCACGTTGCAGATCCTGGCAGTCCACATCGGACTTTACCTCTCTAAAAAGTTTTACATCATCTGCGTACAACAAACAGCGTGAGTTCTTGAGTACGCTGGGGAGATCATTGATCATGAGCAAAAATAGGAGGGGTCCCAATATAGAGCCCTGACTCACCCCAGAACGTGTATGGTACGGACGGGATTCGTATACACCGAGCCTGAGCGAGTGTAGTCCGCGAGCAATCGAAGGAGTCTTGGAGTAAAACCCAAAGTACAAAGTTTGACAAGTAGCACATCATTATTCACCCGGTCCCAGCGATGATGAAGATCATCGCTACCCTGAAGCCGCTCAGGTTCTTCGCAAGTCTATCTTCGTTGATGACATCTTGTGTGGTCATGACACAGTTGCCTCCGCCCAAGCACTCCAGGACGAGTTAATAAGTCTACTAGACCTAGGCGGCTTTCAGCTCAGTAAATGAACATCTAACTCGCCTAAGCTGCTCAAGAGATTCCCCGACAACCAATGCGACATGCCCAAGGACTTCGACATGAACCCAGACTCCACGTCCATTAAGGTCTTGGGTATACAGTTGAGCCCTCAGTCAGACGAGTTCACCTACCGCATCTCTTTGCCCCCCATCACACATGTCACAAAGCGGTCTATTTTAAGCACCGTAGCCTCACTTTATGACCCAAACGGCTGGGTTTCTCCCGTTATCTTCCGCGCAAAGCTACTCCTTCAGCAATTGTGGCTACTGAAGCTAGAGTGGGATGAGCCTACTCTCTCTGAAGTACAAACAGAGTGGTACCACATCTCAAGAGATCCCTTGAGATGTGCCGCTGTTGTCTAGCATTCGCTTCCCTCGGCACATTTGTGCAAACAAAGGCTCAGCTGCATACTTGCTCCACGGGTTCGCAGACGCCTCTGAAGCTGGGTTTGCCGCCGTTGTTTATCTTCATGAGCTCGATGCCACCGGAGATACTTTAGTACACTGATTGTCGCCAAGTCGCGAGTCGCTCCAATCAAGAATCGCCTCACAATCCCCAAGTTAGAGTTGTCGGCCGCCACCCTACTCTCCCAGCTCATGATACGTGTGTCAGTTCAGTTATCCGCCCATATCAGTATACAACAACACATATGTTGGTCAGATAGTACGATAGTCCTGGCCTGGCTCAATACACCGCCTCACCGTCTTCAACCCTTTGAAGCCAACAGGGTAGTTAAAATCAGCTCCAGCTCACCAGAATGTACCTGGCGACACGTACCTTCCGAGCTCAACCCAGCAGATTGCGCAAGCAGAGGGATGTCTGCGCAATCCCTGTCGGCTCTCGACCTATGGTGGTCTCCCACGTGGCTTAGACAGCCTTGTGAGTTTTGGCCTGCGATGCCCTCAGCTCTGGGCCATCACGCCCTACCAGGCCTTAAGCCCAAACACATCCCGTCACTGGTCACAGTACCCGGTCTGGACTTTGATCTGCTCACTCGGTTCAGCTCACTAGACAAGCTCGTCGGAGTGACAGCTTGTCTAAGACGTTTTCTGCACAACTGCACAACCCAGACTTGCGACGCTCAGGCCCCTTGTCCGTCAGTGAACGAAGGGAGGCCCTACTTTACTGGGTACGCAGAGTTCAGCACAATGTGTTTGCAGAGGACATTCACCGCCTTCAAACTGGCAAAACCTGCTCCGTCAGACTCCAGCGGCTGTCACCTCTCATTAAAGATGAGCTCCTTAGAGTTGGTGGATGACTGTCCCATGCGTCTATCCGATATGACGCGCAACATCCGCTCATACTTCCCAGCTCTAGCTCACTTGTAGACCTCATCATTGACCACTACCACAAAATACACTGCCACCCTGGCGCCGACACCTTACACGCAATCCTACGCCAACAATTTTGGATATTGTCCGCGCGCCGTATTATTAGGCACCGAGTCTTTAAATGCATTAGACGCTTTCAATGCCGGGCCCAGCCGCAAACGCCCTTCATGGCCGACCTGCTAGCCGATAGAGTTACGCCTCAGCCCGTATTTAGTCAAGTAACAACGGATTTTGCCAGCCCATTCCTCGTTAAATCTAGTACCCTACGTAACGTTAAACTCTTAAAGCGTACTTTTGTATATTTGTGTGCCTCTCAACTAAGGCGGTTCATTTGGAACCCGTCTCGCACCTCAGCACAGAGTCGTTCCTCGCGGCGTTACAACGTTTTATCGCACGCCGTGGTGCCCCGGTCCTCATCCGCTCAGACTGCGGTACAAATTATGTAGGCGCTAGAAATCAGCTCATTGAAGTACAAAACTTTCTTGCCTCGAATAATGACACGATTGCGCACAAGCTCGCTGGTCAGCACATTACTTGGTTATTGAACGTCCCTAAGGGACCATGGTTCGGTGCGTTACATGAGATCAATATAAAATCAACAAAGCAACTTTTATATCGCGTAATTGGCGAACAGCACCTCACATTCGAGGAATTCTCCACACTTTTAGCACGAATCGAGGCTGGATTAACTACAGACCTCTCTGCCCACTTTCGTCTGATCCGTCAGACTTCGAGCCGCTCACAGCCGGACATTTCATTATAGGCCGCCCACTAACGGCCCTTCCCGAACTATCCGTGGAAGATAGGCCGATCTCCACACGTAGGCGATTCCAAACGGTACAGGCCCTTTCCCAGCGCTTCTGGACGCTGTAGACCCAGTCCTACCTCCACACACACCAAACCCGCTCCAAATGGTTGTCCCCATCCTCCCCTCCCCGAGTTGGCGAGCTCGTCCTTATCAAGGAGGACAACCTGCCTGGAGACTGGGGCGCATTACTCGCACCCTGCCTGGGAAGGATGGCGTCGTGCGGGTGGTAGACCTGGACACCGCCAATGGACACCTCCGGAGGCCTGTGTTCAAGATTGCCAGGCTCCCTCTGGATGAGCCCACCCTGGGCCCCGGAGGATGTTTGAGCCAACTGGCCGACGATTCGAATTACTACCAGCGCCATTTAGCCGCTCGATACGGCAACTGAAGCCGGCGCGCAAACGTCATCCGCGCCGTGACGAGATCCAACGGACACTGAGGGAGACGTGGCGAGTGGCATTCGTCTCCGGTCAGCGCACGCGCAAGCATCCTACTCGCGAAACCTACAATTTGTGAACCTAATAAACTAAGTGAACGCCTAAATGCCTGTGGTTGAGTGAAGTGACGAAGTGATCGTGAAGTCCACTTCATCGCCCTGCCAGTCTCCTGCCTTGCACAACCCATCACCTACCAAGTAAGTCGTATGCTCGAATTTCGCATTTCCTTATACAAACATTTTTTTGTATTCTAGCGTTTTCGTCGGCTCCAACACCAATGATAAAAATCTTGGTGTATATCTCAATGTACCATACCATACGTAGTACTTATTATTCTGTGACCATACCAACAAACCAACAACTAAAAATAAACTATCTTGGAGTTTCCGTAATGGGCGATTTTCTGACAGCCCAAATTAAAAAGTAAAAATTAGTTCAAAAACACTCGATAGATGTCGTTTTATGAAAGCTGGGCTACTTATGGGCTGTAATAAATTCTACACTTTTACTTGTCTACCAAAAGAATAAAAAAAATAGTATTTACTTACCTATTTATATTCAGGACATCCAGAACCTATTTCTATTTTGGAATAGAATAAATATTACGCAGCCATACACGTGCTCTTCATGAACCCGCCTTTTACTAAGCGCCATACTAATCTATGCTAAGCGCCATCTATGAAGTCATTTACGAACCAATTTCTTTTTTTTTTTGATCTCGGAAAATCGCCCATTGTGTTCTGTGTTAGGGATGGACATTTGAAAAATACATCGATACTTTTTTCGATTTAATACATCGCTCTGTTGCATCGATGTTGATACGATGTATTGAGAAATACATCGATGTTTCCAAAACATCGATTGTTTTTTCAATCGACATGTTTAGGCAGTGTTCGTTACGCCACTGGTCTAATATAGCCCGTAGGAAAAGAAACTGAAACCGAAACTAAAAGAAAACCTAGTTTTCTTTTAGTTTCAGCTTCAGTTTGTTAAGGAAAAGTATTTATTAAAAAATCAAAGGACAATGCCCACGACCCATACATTTGAAAACCTGACAATGAGTTATCTTGTTAAAATGATCTTGGTAGCTCTTTGTATGTACATAATCTATTATATTTCTGCTTATTGGTCTAAATTCAGATTTTTTATAAAAAGCCAGAGTTTTGTAAGAGAAAGTTTAAACTTAACAGTTTTCAGTTTGTGGTTGGACATTGTTTCTTTGAAGTTTTTCGGCAACATAAAATCATAGCTAATTAGCTATCAATTCATAATGATGAATTATTGTGTTAATTAATAATTATTCATAAAACGTTAAGCGGATCAAAATTCTTAAAAAGGAGACCTAAAATATAAAATCAAAATAATCAAAATCAAAATTTCTTTATTCAGTAAGCTTATACTAAGCCTTTTGAATCGTCTTAACTTAAATTTACTTCTTTATATGGATAGATGGGCACCCAATTCAGGACGTCTTTTAGCGGTGGAGAAGAACGGGCGCAAGAACTTCACAGTTTTTTAATAATATAGTTTTATAAACATCAAATTAATTTATATATTTAACGTTAACAGTTAAAGAGGCGGAACGAAACGTTTTGATTTTTTTTATATTTGTTCCGTGAAGGAATAGAATAGAATAGAATACATTTTATTTGCGTCAAACATGGTATAAAGGTGTTGATAAATAAAGTTGTTCTCATGTTTAGCCATTTTCAAAACAGCATGCAAATCTCAATATTTTAAAATTACATTTATACTATAAAACTGAGTCACAAAACTACCAATTACACATTCACAAACTTACATTCTTTGATTACATACATGTCATGTCACTTACATTATTTTATCTTATTCGGTAAAATATTACATATTAAATAAAAATAATCCAAAATACAATACTTATTTTATAATACTATGTCAAATTAGCTCCGCTTATTAAAAACTCCTTAATACTATAGAAGTTGTGACTCTTAAGCCATTTCAACAATTTCTTTCTGAATAACCCATATTCTAAAGTTTTAAATTCATTAGGAATATTATTAAAAACATTGACGCACATAGCTAAACAGCTTTTTCTATATTTATCCGATTTAGGAATAACATTTAGTGTTAATTTATGTGGGTCTCTACGCAGTCTTGCGTTTAGACAATCACTAGATTTTTTGAAAAGTTGTAGGTTCTTTTTTACAAAGTTACATATTTCTAAAATATACAATGAAGGCAACGGTAATAAACCAAGACTTTTAAACATCGGCTTACAAGATTCGTCAGGCGGAATTCTGCAAATCGCTCTGATGCATTTTTTTTGTGCGATAAAAACTCTATTGGAGTCTGTGCTGTTGCCCCACATCATAAGACCATAACGCGCTATTGATTCTACGTACGCCTGATAAGCTACAATAGCCGTTTTCTTATTTGTGACTTTCTTCACTTGATTAAGTGCATATGCAAATTTATTAATTCTGTTACATGTGTTATCGACGTGTAGTTTCCAATTTAAATCCTCATCAATAGTACATCCCAAAAATTTTGTATGTGGTTCTTTTTTGATTTTATTAATATTTAATTTAAAATTGTATTTTGCGTGTTTTGATTTGTTAAATTGAATATAAATTGATTTATTTCAATTTAATGTCAAGTTATTGCCTTCTAGCCATTCTATTACTTTATTAATTGTGTCATTGATGTCCGCTTCATGATTACAGACTGAATTATTATATGTCTTATTAGACGTTACTATTATAGAAATGTCATCAGCATATAAAATGCACTTATGGTTTGTCACGTCAGTTATGTCATTAATGTATAATAGAAATAATATAGGTCCTAAAATGCTTCCCTGGGGAACGCCCTTAAGAATTACGCGATAATTTGATGAGTACGAGACCATTTCATTATTCATAATCCTATCTATAATTACACACTGTTTTCGATTGGTCAAGTATGACGCTAGCCATTCTTGTGTAATGCCTCGTATTCCTACAAATTCAAGTTTCTTCAAAAGAATATGATGCGAAACAAAATCGAAAGCTCTAGACAGATCAAAAAATAGTCCTGTTGTCAAGCGGTTGTTATTAATATTAGTGAGTATACTATCCAAAAGAGAGTAAGAACCCAATGACGTGGATCTATCTTTTCTGAAGCCATGTTGCTCATCTTGTAAAATCCTAAATTTTTCGCAGAACTCAAGAAGTCTTCTATACATACATTTTTCAAATATTTTTGAAAATACCGTAATCAGAGTAACAGGACGGTAGTTATTGACATCGTCCTTTTGACCCTTTTTGTATAGTGGTTTTACTACCGATAATTTTAATGCGTCAGGAAAAATACCTGATTTAAACGATAAATTCACTAGATCTGTTAAGATACCTATTATGCTATTTACAATGGCTTTAATTATTTTTGTGTTAACTCCATCATAACCTTCTGAGTTTGTGTTATTCAATGACATTATTTCTCTTTTTACGTCGTCTTGTGACATCGGCTTTAGATACATTGAATTAGGTATCACCTTCTTGGTGATATTCTTTTGTGCATTACTGTTTGAGGGATTTGAGGGGTTATTTGATACGTCAATGAAATGATTATTAAATACAGTGGCAATGTCAATGGGGTCCCTAGGGTTAACATCATTTAATTTTATTGATAGAATATTATCTTTTTTTTATTAACAACTTCATTTTTTATTACTGACCAAGTTGCTCTACACTTGTTGTCGCTTTTATCTATAAATTTTATATTAGAATGTCTCTTAGAATTATATATGCATTTTTTTAATAGCTTGGAGTATGTCAAATACTTATCCTTATTTACTGTTGACTTATTTTTATAATAATGGTATCGAAGAGTTCTTTTAGTTTTACAGCTTTTTTTTAAGCCATTGCTAATCCATTTATAATTGTTTTTATTTGAGCTTTGTAATTTAATTCGTATTTTTGGAAAGCAAAGATTGTAAAACATGGTAAACATTTCCTGGAAATTATCAAAAGCGTTATTAATGTCAGTTTCTGCATAGACCTCTGACCACGATAGACTGTTAATACATTCTTTAAATTTGTTGATATTTTTCCAAGTGTAATCTTTTCTGTAAATAAAGTATGATTCCGGTTTAAAATCCTTTTGCTGAACGGGAAAGCTTAATAGTTGCGCTGTCTCATGGTCTGATAAAAACAATGGTAGCACAACAGCATCAGCATTTTTTAAGTTACTAACGATGTGGTCAATGCATGAATCTTTTCGTGTCGGAACGTTAATGTGCATTTTCAAGTTATAATTGTTGCATAAATCGTGTAAGTAAGATGTGATTTTCCCAGGTTTAAGGGTATTAATATTGAAATCTCCTGCTATTATAATTTTAGTATTAGACTTATTCTTTAAGTTATATCATGTAGAATATAGTTCAACCTTTCTTAAAAATGTGTTAGGGTTAGATGTTGGGGTCCTGTATAGAGCAATTACTACTAAGTTGTAAAAAGGAATCTCAACACCACAAATCTCAAATATTTTCTGTGTAGCATATTTTTTTATTTATGTTAATTCTCTAAACTCGATATTGTTTTTAGTTAATATGCATGTTCCACCTCTTTGTTGATCCCTACAAAAAGATGCGGCTAATTTATAATTCCTAACCCTGACATAGTTATCATAACCAGCTTTTAGGAAAGTTTCCGTTAGACATAAAATATCTGGATCTTCATCTTTTTGTTGTAATTGTTCTAGAGTTATTTCCAGCAACGATTGTTTCGAAAGAATACTGGCAATATTCTGATGCATTATTTTAAAATGTAAATGTTTAGGTTCGAAAGGAACTTTTCTTGTGTAATGTAGGAAAGTAGTGTGGTATAGTACCCTTTTTATTTTCGGTTAATTTAATCTCATCAAAGTCGATAAGCGAAACACGCCTCCCATTATTAGTAAATGGATTACTCCGCGCAAAATAGTATGGTATTGTGCCTTTTTGAATTTGTTTATTGGCAAGAATTGGTTTATTACTCACTATCAAATTCCTAAGCACTTTAACATCTAACTATTTGTCGTGATAGTCAATACAATTAATGATGTGGTTAATAGATTTGCACATGTTATGTAAATTATTATAATTACAATTTACAAAGTGGCAGTTTTTATACTGTTTACATAATTTTTGAATAATATTATTTAGATTGTATACATTCAAATATTCGTTTTTAAAAATATTGAGGACAATGATATTATTTTTTATATGTCTGTTAAATAATGTACGTAGCTGCGACAATAGAACTTTTTTATCGTAATCGTTTTCCCCAATACATATAACCATCACATCCTTCGCAGCCAAATTCATTTTCTGACATTCTCGTAATACCTCGGTACTGATGGCGAATGGCTTTAGTTCAGCTTTCACTTTGTATTTTCCGTAGACAGTATTTTCTCTGGAGCGAATTAGTGCGGATGACAGATTGATGCACTGTTGTGTGCCAAAGATTAATATTTTGCTTGTACAGTCTTGTGGGCAGTCATCAACATTAATTGATGTCTTTCGCAAGTACGAGTATTTAGATGGGCAGTTAACAGGTAAAATTATTTTTTGCTTTAGTGAGAGAATGTTGTTCGACAATTCAGCAATTTCGTTCTCTGCACTCTTCAGCTTCTTTTCGAGGTCAACAATTCTATGTTGAAGGGTATTAACAATTTGATCGCATTTTACACAATTATCTTTCTTGACAATTGATGATGATCTAGGGGTTGAAAACGTTGATGGAGTCCGTGGTAATTGCGATTTATACTTATTTTCTGAAGTGCGAATTGTTTCCGCTAACGGTGATTGACATAATGTCTTCAGCATACTATTTTCTTTTTTCAACTTGTCAATCTGTCGGTTTAACTGATTATTTTCAAGTATCGTATTGTCAAGTTCATTTTGGGTACATGCGAGATCTTTTTTTAAGGAATTTATGGTTTCCTCCATTTCTTGAACTGTGATCGAATCAGTTAGCGTCAAATCAACACTTTTAGAAAGAGGGCCCGGCGTCATTGATAATTCGTCTGATGTATTGACTACTGTGAGAACATGAGAGTCATTAAGTTGTGAGCTTGTTGTAGGTGTAAGTTGTGCATTGCCCGTACACTCAACCGTCTTTGATGTCATCATTTTTTTTTGCGTGTTGTGATGTTGAATATCTGTTCCTTATGTTGTGTGTTCAGTACTTTAGATCTACATTCATTGCATTTCCAGTTTTTTTTTGAATCCGGCTCCATTATACGGTACAACTTTTCTGACAGCCCCACGCAGTCAAACTCTTATCTATTTTTACACGACGAACAAACTACTGTACTTCTTGTGTCGACATCGGTTTTGCATTTATAGCATGTTGCTGTTACTTTGCGGCCGCTATTCGTATTAGCATTTTTCTTATCATTTGCTTTTGTTGACATATTTAAAGTGAAGCGAAAAACATATAATTCACAACAAAAAGTGTTTCAATATTTTGCTAGGGTTGGAACCCGAGCTATTAAAGGTTAGACGCAACCGCTTAGCCGTTACACCAGCGGGCGCCTAGTCTCAGTGTACGAATTTGCGTATAGGTTCCGCTTCAATGTTATCAGACTACCCCGGAGAGTATCGGGATCTATCGTTTTTGTTTTTGATTCTTTTTTACTAATTAGATTATTTATTTTAAAAAAAATTGTAATTCTTTTAGTTTTTTTTTTTTACGTTACTTGTTTTTTGTGTCCAACTGTCCACTTTCTGTGTTATTAATTTGTGGAAACTTTATTGGTTTGTGTTCTATTTATTTTCGATATTAGTTATGTATTTATGAACTGTTTGTTTCCCTAACTTTAAAATAAATAAATAAAGTCGGCTTTTGTGTGATCGATCAGCTGAATCACACAGCTGTTTGACACTGCTTAAATTCACTGTCACTACAACGTATTTTTCCGGTTTTGATTTTGTTCATATCACTTCACTTTCATTGATTAATGCTTAAATTTATCATAGTTCAATTTATAACATGTTAATCTTCAATTTAGTGTAGATTTTATTATTTAAATGTAACTTTTAACTATCACAGTAAATTTTTTTAATACGGAGCTCCTTTGAACAGTACCGCACCGTGGGAGGGGGGCGGGTGAGTGCGGCTAAGGTCTGAGACTTAGAATAATAACTCTATAGAAACGAAGTCCGCGCGCCTATTTTGAAGCACCTTAATTGGAGCCATAAATGGCTCCAAACGCCGTACCGCTCCGTAGTGTTCAATGTCAAAGCGCGCCGAACGTGTCTCGTGAAAACAAAAAAAATATGACGGTTTGTACAGTTAAATTATGTCACAACACATCTGAAAAACAAAAGAAGTGTAATAACATCACTTTTCACAGGTAAGCTTTCAGTATTTCATAGTATCTTGTAGTTAATTAGGTCAAAATATAAACGTACTGCAGTGTGATTCTCTAAGTTAAAGCCTAGGTAGCAGCGGCTGCCGCGCTGAGGATTGACTCTGTCTCTTTCATATTCATATAATTGGAAAGAGACAGCTGATCACAGCCATACGCGCAGCGTCTATGTGTCGCATCGCTTTAATGCTTCATTTTTGACAGAGCGCTTGTATGAAGACTATCTTTCTATAGTGTTATTATTCTAAGGTCTGAGACCATACTGCCTAGTCATTAGTTTCTTTATTTCTTTTTTTTCCCTTGATGATAATGAGTGGCGATTAAGATGATGAATGATAAATGATGTTCCCCTAACTCCTTGAGCCCTCAGTAAAGATGTGGGACTTTACTGAGGTCTCACGCGGACTTCTTGAGAGAATTTAAAAAGTGATGTTGCACTGTTTTGTTTCATTTGCCAACACTCATGCACGTTCACAAACACTTAACGGTTAATAATCCACTATTATTTCATATTAATGTTCGAAAAAAACACAAGTTTTAGAAAATAAAACAAAACTGCAGACATGACGCTTCACTTTCCCGCCAAGAAGTCCCGAAACGTTTTGAGTGGCAAAGTGCGTTCAAAAACCTGGAATTCGTTATTACGATAGGAAAATTAAACTTAGTATGTACCTATTGTATTTTTCCTGACTTTAAAGGGAAACTATGAATGCATGGTTAAATTAAGATAAAATTTTGAACTATTTTTGTTTATATTTATGCATTCTCAAAACAAAACAGGTCCAAAATGGGCATTGCCCCTTACAAATCCTAATATTTATTTTTAATGCTATGTAAAATCAAAAGTTTACTTAATCTTTTTCCTTTCAATCGGTTTCTTTTAATTGAAGGGTGAAGTAGGTAGTGTCAGATTTTGCGTATCCGATACATCGAATGAAAAACATCGATATATATTCGATATATATTTGAGTGTCAACAATACATCGGTGCAATACGATACGATGCATCGTGACTATACATACATCGAGTATTTTAAATACATCGATGTATATCGATCGTCCATCCATCGCTATTCTGTGTTCTCCCGTGTTCTTTTATCTAGGGACACGATATCGAACAGAAATACTGGGGCCCAAGTCTGCTAATTTACGAATGGCATAATTGAATCGTAATTGTATCGCAATTGTATCGCATTGTAATTGTTTGACACATAAATGAGTAAGAGAATACCAAATGTGTCAAACAATTACAATACGATCCAATTGCGATTCAATTATGCCATTCGTAAATTAGCAGACTTGGGCCCCTGTACTCATGAGTAGTATCGAATAAAAAGTATCGTACTCGTAGAAGTATCGAAACAAAAGTATCGATACTTCAAGGTATCGAGTACTTTTTAGGGCCTATCTACGGATGGCGATTTGAGATCGATTAATTGAAAAATCGATTTCACTGGACCAAAAAAATCGATTTTTAGGTCGATATATAGTACTGAATCTATCCAGTGAATCGATATTTCAACATAGAAAATCAAAATTCGATTTTTTCTGTTTTGTTAAGGACCATAAAATGATTTACAGATAGTTTTCCGCTAAATTACTTAAAAACTCACTACATGGCTGTATGATTAGTTTGCTTCGCTTCTTTTTAATAAAACTCTTCCTATGTACAATCACATAAAAATAAAAGTTTATCTAGCCGTTTTGGCGCTAACCGGTTTTTTATTTTTGTTATTGTACTGCCTGCCTTTGAAAATAAACGTTCGGAGGGGACCGATGTTTCTGGTATTGCTAAATACTCTTGGCGAGCTTGAACAATTTGGGAAAAACCACTTTCATGTCTTGCCATTGTTTTAATGGATCGGTTGAAAGAGGTGACACCTGTGCAGACAAGTAGTGGCTTACTTCATCCTTTTTTTCTAGCTGTAATGAAAAACCTGTGTTTTTGTTCCGCTTCATATGAGCCAACTTCTTATGGTGACTCCAGAAGTCATAATTGGTTTCGACAGAAGAATCACTTTCAGGTTCACTAGCGATACTACGAGTGGTAGTAATAAATCGTCTTAGCATAGAAATCGCCCTAGCAGAAGCTCTGGCATCCTGAAAATGGATATTCTTGAATCTAGGATCAAGTAAGTGATATATTTATATATATATATATATTAGATTAGAATGTTTTTTTCGGTATATTTGTCCCTTTTGAGAAAGGCAAAGAGATCTAGCCCATACAGCCTTTACATCAGCGTAAGTAGGTCAACCAAACCTATGTTTTATGTCTTCAGTATAACAAAGATTTATTCGATACGATACTTGCCAAAAAGTACTCATTGAGTAAAAGTATCGAATAAAAAGTATCGAGTACAAAAGTATCGGAATCGAAAGGAAAGTACTCAATACCACAAAGTATCGATACTTTTTTCGTGTCCCTACTTTTATCAACAACACGTTACACCAGCGTTGCCGTTTCGGGTAATTTTACCCGATTTCGGGTAATTTAGGCGTCGAGCGGGTAATCTCCGGGTAATGTTTACTGCCGGGTAATTTTATTTTGGGTAGTTTTGCGACCATAGCTTTACCTACACGTTTACAAAAATATTAATTTACTAACTTATTTGACTTGGCTGTATGGGCTATGTTTTCTTTACCAAAACTCCAAATGGAATCCGCATATATCTAATTTGGCCGGCAAACTCAGTTCAGCAGCATATGCGATTAGAAAAATTAGACAATTAACAGATGTTGAAACTGCTAGGACTGTTTACTTTAGTTATTTTCATAGTGTCATGTCGTATGGCGTCCTTTTGTGGGGAACAGCGGCTGATGTTAAAACTATATTTATTTTACAGAAACGAGCAATAAGAACCATTTATAGACTGGGATCGCGAACTTCTTTGAGAAATATTTTTAAGGAAGTTAGTGTTCTTACTGTTACATCGCAGTATATTTTATAATTGTATAATTTTTGTGCGTTGCAATATTAACACTTTTTCTAAACACGGTGATGTAGGTACACAATTTCAATACTAGAAATAAGTCAAAACTAGTAATGCCACTGTTTAGGTTACAAAAGGTTCTCGGCTCTTTCTTGGGGCAAGGTATACACTATTATAAAAAAATAATAAGTACTATACTAGATTTACCTTTAGATAAGTTTAAGAATCATGTAAAATCATGTTTACTTAGGAAAGGTTATTACACAGTCAATGAATATTTAAAAGACAAAACAGACTGGTTAATATATTTACATAATTTTTTTCTTAATCCATTATCTTTATAACTGATTGTATAACTTGGTAACGACATGTTGTTTTGTAAATGTCGTTACTTCTATATTATTTTAAAGCTGTGGAGTTGCTTGTGCCCGTTCTTCTCCACAGCTAAAAGACTTCTGGAATGGGTGGGGTAAGTGGGTGGGTTCCTATGCCTATCCATCCATCCATAAAAAATAAATTTAGACGATTCCAAATGCTTATTTTAAGCTTAGATATTTTGATTTTGATTTTTTTTTAAATTTAAAATTTGGCTTTCTTATCTTCTTTGTTTGAGATGTATTTTGCCAAATTGATTTTGATTTTGATTACCAACCTAATTAGGTAATAAGTGTCTGTATCATTTTCTGTCACCTGTTACTGTCACTTGGTTGAACGGAATCCATTCAATTCAATAGGATTGTGTCCACTAAGAATAAATCGGGTGGACTGGCGTTTCAAATAATCAATTATGATATTATAGAAACAAAAGAAGTACCTATCTAAAATATTCATTAGGTATAAAAAAATATTATGAATGATTATGGATATTTTTAAAGAAAAAAGTCGACAATAATACGCGTTCAGTCATACGACATTAAACGGAAATCAAAAGCCGTGACGTCACCCCGTGCCAAATGACATTTTATTGTTGTGACATTTCTATAGAACAAGCCTCTAACGAAATAGATGTTTGGCACGGCGTGACATCATTCACTCAACATGGCGGTCTTAAGCGTTTTTGCGGTAAAAAATCGGAATATGAAAACGCAAAATTAATATTGTAAATGATCGATTTTTTGAAAAATAATGTATTTTTAGGATAAAATAGGCAAGCAGGTATCGTTTTAATATGATTTTGAAATTTAGTCAATTAGCCTATTGCTGCTTTGTTTGATACGTGCCGTGAATAATCTTCAGTCTGTTTGTTCTGAAAAAAAAGGTACCTCCTTAATATTGTTTCAGCAAAATTATGTACTGTTTACTTATTTCATTTTTCTTTTTGTAAGTACATTTTTAATTGATTATAAATCATACGTAAAAACTACATAAAATAATCCAAAAAATTGAAATATATTTTTTCTCATCTGAAAGATATAAATCGGATGAAATTTTCAACTTGAAAACATTTAAAAATCAACAAGTATTAATAATTTCTGTTAATTTCATTAACGTACAGCATGTCAAAAAAAAACCGTCCCTTTTTAAAAAAAAACTACTGAACGGGTAATTTTTTAATCCGTTTAGGACTTTTTCATAAGTGACTTGCGGCAACACTGCGTTACACGGTTGTGAATGCAGCGTTGCCGTTTCGGGTAATTTTACCCGATTTCGGGTAATGTAGGCTTCGAGCGGGTAATCTCCGGGTAACGTTCACTGCCGGGTAATTTTATTTTGGGTAGTTTTGCGACCAAAACGTTACCTACACGTTTACAAAATATCAATTTACTAAACTTATTTGACTAGCCAAGTCAAATAAGTTTAGTAAATTAATATATGGGCTATGTTCCCTTTACCAACCTAATTAGGAAATGAGTGTCTGTATCATTTTCTGTCACCTGGATGAATGGAAATATTGGATATTATCCATTCAATTCAATAGGCTTGTATCCACTAAGAATAAATCGGGTGGACTGGCGTTTCAAATGATCAATTAAGATATTATAGAAACATAATAAGTATCTCAAATATTCATTAGGTATAAAATATTGGGATTATTAATATTTTTACAGAAAAAAATGGACAATAATACGCGTTCAGTCATATGACATTAAACGGAAATCAAAATCCGTGACGTCCGTGCCAAATGACATTTTATTTTTGTGACATTTCTATAGAACAAGCTTCGAACGAAATAGATGTTTGGCACGGCGTGACGTCATTCACTCAAAATATGCGGCGGTCTTAAGCATTTTTGCGGTAAATTTAAATCGGAATATAAAAACGCAAAATAAATATTGTAAATGATCGATTTTTTGAAAAATAATGAATTTTTAGGATAAAGTATGTAAACAGGTATTGTTTTAATATTATAATCTTGAAATTTAGTCAATTAGCCTATTTCTGCCTTGTTGATACGCGCCGTGAAGAATCGTTATTCTGTTTGTTCTGAAAAAAAAAGGTTTCTACTTAACCACTCAAGCCCCAAGCGACCATATTTCTCGTAATTCCGTCAGATCCCAAGCCATATAAATTTTCGCGCTCTGCACTTGACTTTGTACCGTGATTTGATACAATTAGAGACTAGTATGAACAAGGTCGATTATTTCGGTTCTGTGGTACATTTTATGCATCGTGAACGCAAAATTTAACATGAACTGCGTTCGATTTTTTTTTCCATTTCCGCAAATTTAATTATTTTTCCATTACGGCCAAATCGCACCTGCTTTCAAAATTTTTAGACATTTCGATTTCAAGACTGAAAGGTTAATATTGTTTCTGCAAAATTATGTACTTACTTATTTCATTTTTTTATAAGTACATTTTTAATTGATTATAAATCATACGTAAAAGCTACATAAAATAATCCAAAAAATTGATTTTTTTTTTCTCAGCTTTAGGTAAGCTGCGCTTGAAAATCAACAAGTATTAATTTCTGTTAATTTCATAAACGTACCGCATGTTAAAATAAACCGTACCTTTTTCTAAAAAAAACTACTGAACGGGTAATTTCGGGTAATTTTTAATTCGTTTCGGACTTTTTCTTGAGTGACTTGCGGCAACACTGTGTGAATGTGATTGTGAGCCGTGATGACGCGAGACTCGGCGAGACGAGACCAATGATGTACCTTTTAAAAGTTCTTTGCGTGAGAAAGACAGACTCTATTTCCATTTTAATTCAATCTACCGTAGACAATACTAAATGTACTTACCACATTAAAATGATAACCACTTGAAATAGGCAGTACCTACTTATTAAACGTAATGCTAAACGGAAAGCCATTAAGTAATTAAGTTTAATTATGTAAATAAAACATATTTTTTACTTTACCTAATAATAGAAGAACGTTTCTCGCTTTGCTAGATACAACTTTTTGCGTTACGATCATTAAACAGATTAACAGAACACTAATGACTACCGGCGGCCTGTACATGTTGTATACGTCGTGTCGTCGACTGACTGACAGACACAAACACAACCACACGCACAACACAAGTTTGACAACGAACGACTACGAAAACTAGAACTACTCGTTGTGGTACATACAATCGCGAGTGACGTGTCGTATAATGTGTCGTTCGTATCGCAAGTGTTGGCAATTGTACGCCGGAGACCGGTCGGCTGCTCCAGTTATTGACCGCGCCGCTACTACTTCCAGTTTGCCTCCAAAATTCAAATAGTAAAAAGTAAACTTTTGATCAGTGGTGTCTTCAGTCAGTCTGTCTCAAGATGTCAAGTTGTAAAAAGGTGCTGTACTTGTTCGACGTGGACGGCACGCTGACAAAGCCGCGCCAGGTCATTACGGACCAACTCAAAAGATTCTTACTGGAAGATGTCAAGTCGCGGGTCTCTGTTGGGCTCGTCAGCGGTTCGGACTATTCCAAAATTGTGGAACAAATGAGTGGAGAGCAGGTGACCAATAGCTTCGATTTCGTTTTTTGTGAAAATGGTGTGATGCAATACAGGAATGGTGAACTAAAAAGCCAGCAAAGCATACTCAATCACATTGGTGAACAAAAGTTGCAGAAGCTCATTAACTTTGCACTTGCACACATGTCTAAAATAGAGCTTCCTGTTAAAAGAGGTAATTTTGTTGAGTTCCGCTCGAGTATGATTAACATTTGCCCAGTTGGACGTTCTTGTAGCCAAGCTGAGAGAGATCAGTTCTCAGCGTATGATATAGAGAACAAGATAAGGCAAAAGTTTGTAGATGCTCTTAAAAAAGAGTTTGCAGAATACGGACTAACGTTTGCTCTGGGAGGACAGATCAGTGTGGATGTGTTTCCTATGGGTTGGGACAAGACATACTGTTTGGATCATGTTGCAGAACAAAATTTTGATGAAATTCACTTTTTTGGTGACAAAACTGAGATTGGAGGGAATGACTATGAAATTTTTATAGATGCAAGAACAATAGGTCATAAAGTGACCTCTCCAGATGATATGAAAGAACAAGTTAAAAAGTATCTAAATATAGAATAAACATGTTATGAATTTTGATGATCAAAAGATGTTAATTTAATATCAAGGCATATTATGATGTGGACTGATTAAATAAAATATGCATATAACAAAATATTAATTTATTATGATGAAATTAAATGTCATTAGGTACATTATAAAGGTTTGTAAATATGAATTTTGATTGAGAAAGTACTAACTTTTTTAACCTTATCTATGCTTTTAAGTAAAGTACTTACAAAAATATATTTTTCTTATCACCAATAACATTGAAAGGCACAGTTGTATAAAACCTTAATAACCCACTCTCCGATGTAAAGTTCCATCTTTGAGTGAGTAGGTAATAAAGGGGAGCTTAAAAAGTAAACTGTTAAGTAAAATTATTAGTATGTAACAAAAATATGATGTTCAATGGCCTCGATATACTGGCTTCCTTTTCTCTATAAATGATATCATTCCTTCTTGGCGGTCCTTAGTGGGAATATTGATTTCATAACACTTCTGTTCCACTTCATAGCCATCTGTGATGCTGAGCTGGATGCCCTGGTTAATTGCTCGCTTGGCACACCTGAGAGCAATTGGTGCATTCACAATAATTTCTCTGGCAAGGTCAAGGGCCTTTACAAATGCTGCGTTTTTATTTTCATTTTGTGGTACAACCTGATTCAACAGACCTGAAATACAATCATAAAATTAGTAGTTACTATTACTAAGACATTCATTAGAAAGGTATGACTTTCTATTGAATGACATGTCTGAAATTAATTAGTATAACTACTACTACTACTACTAACCTAGTTCCTTGGCTTCGTTACCACTTACAACTCTAGATGTAAATATTAACTCTTTAGCAATATTAAAATGGACTGTCCTGGGCAGTCTCTGTGTGCCTCCTGCTCCAGGGATGAGGCCACGACCAGTTTCCACCAAACCCAGTTTTGCTGTCTCTGCTGCCACTCTCATGTCACAAGCCAGAGCTAACTCCAGCCCTCCTCCCACCGCTACACCCTCAATTGCTGCAATAGTAGGCATTGGAAGGTCTTCTACTTCTATAAATGTTTCCCGCAAACCGCGAACAAAGCCTGCTACTTCTTCATCAGACATCTGAAACCTCTCCTTCAAGTTGGCTCCTAAAAATGAATGAAATTACACTTGTCATTAATCAAGTGTACTTTTACTGTAGTATAAGAAAAAGTAAGGCAATAAAATAGGCATTTATATGATTGCACTAACCAGCACAAAATATGCCTGTAACTAAACTATGGAGTATAACTACGGAAATTTTTGTATCTTCCCGTAAAAGTTGATTGACTTCCTTCATGGCTTTTATGAGATCATAGCCCAGCGCATTCCTGTCCTTGGGGCTGTTCAGTCCATACACGGCGATGCCCTGGTCGGCGCCGGTGAGCCTGTGGAACACCACTGGCCCGATGCTGTCGCTTTGCTGCTGGTATTGTGTCGACAGCAGACGAAAACCTGTAGCCTTAGCTAAAATCTTGACGTAATTTAGGCGGTTAACGAGCATTTTAAGTAGGTAATTAATATTGCGTTGTTTTTATTTCTTAGTTTACAATAATATTCAGTTAGGTACTATCTGCACTTCACTCGCACACAGTTCAAAAGTATTTTAGCTTGCTCATTGTTCATTATCTGAACCTTATCATGTGTTTGCGTCTGCGACAATTTGCGTAGGTACCTACATAACGTAACAACAACATTTAGGTACATTGATACCTCAATGAATAAGTAACATTTTTAAGGTTAGTGGCAGGGGAGGGAAATAGAGTTGTCTATCGATAGTCCACTATCGCTAAACTATCGATAGTTGACGTCATAACAATAGTATCGATAGCCTATCGATAGTATCGATACTATCGATATTACAAATTAACTAATACTATTGATAAGAAGCAATACTATCGATAGTATCGATAGTATTTAAATTTAAAGGACAATGGCAGGGTACTATGGAGATTTTGTACAGGCCTACAATTTTCATGTTTGGCAATGAGACTTACACAGTTGGTAGATTATATTATTGAGAATTACTACATAAATTAACAGAATTTTAAATGTTGGGGTTTAAAACATATACTTGTATATCGATAATTTTTTAAGGTTAGGTTTTTCCCTGTATTAATGTATTTGATTGACATTGGCAGTTGAGTGACAGGGAGGGACGGACAATGATTCTGACAGTAACAAAATAAATAATTAAATCTGAAAATGAACGTTCGCGCTTTGATTGATTGATATAAAGATCAATCATGAATCGAACTAAAATAGGTAGGTAGGTACTTAAGTAGTGCATTTCAATATTAATTAAGTAAGTAAGTAGGTACCTATGTATTGTTAGCCCGAGTTCTAGATTCTAGAAGATAGATAGGATAGGATACCTATCAGGAACCGCTGCGACTGTGATTATTCAGATCTTTGTGCTTGGTTATTTAAAACACAAAAAGACATAGCTACCCATCTGTGTTTTGATAAATAACAGCAAAATACTTAAAACATGATGAAAGTCATAGGTAGATGCAATGATATTATAAACTATATCATTGGGTAGATGTAAACAATAGAAGTAGGTATACACGTTCCCACTTTAGAGGTCTCAACTGTAGAGTACCTACCTACCTACTATTCTAAGCCTACCTATACCAACATTAAGTTGAAATCATCTCCTATCCTACATATTTATTATTATAAATGCGAATTTGTCCTTCCTTTACGCTCAAACTAAGCAACCAATTGACTTGATCTTTGAAAGAACGAAGAGTAACATAGGCTACTTTTTATGCCGATATTCCTATATGAACGCGAATCACGCGGGTGAAACCGCGGGCGGAAGCTAGTGGTTAAAATAATTGTCTTTGAGATAGGAATATTATATTAGTCTACTAGGTACTGCTCAGAATGCATACTTACTTATATTTACAGTACTTACAATCGAGGATCTTCCCAGTAGATACTACTAATAAATTACTTCATCAAAGGCAAACAATATAATATAATACTAAAAAATATGATGAAAACATTTTAAATAAATCAGAAACTCGACTGGTCTTTCTACAGGGAAGTTTCACAATTGTACATACACACAGACAAGTAATGTTTTTCCATATTAGCATTTGCTCAGTGGAAATAAAACAATAATTTAGTATGGTCACATATTTAATATTAAATTATAAAGTAATTAAGGGCACTCTTAAAATAACATCATCGAAAAGTGGAGCAGGTCTAGTCATGCCTTCATGGCGAGCAAATCTGTGAGCAGCACCCAACAGTTCGTAGCCCCACAATGCAGTTAAAACTCTGGCTGTCCACTTCTACGTGAAGCTCTTTGAGCTCGGAGCCAACAAGGAACACAAGCTTCATTTTCTGAAGAAAGCTGAAATAAAAAATCACAATTAAACTACAAAAGTAACAGAGTGTAAAGTAAATATTTTTTAATCTTAGACCAATTAGCCTAGCCCGCTGACCTCTCTATAATACAAGAATGCTGACCTATCTATATGCCTAGAAATATTTACTATCTTGAGTGTCTCAGGTAACAAATTGATAGTTTAAGTAGGTCAGTGGCCTAGCCCCGAAGTAAGCACTGGAAGGCTTGTAATATGTTACGAGTATACTAGGCCAATGGGTAAAAATGCAGTTGTGATAGTAGTAATAACAGTGGCGAGGGATGTGTTTGGGGAAATACGGCGAAGGTAAGCCGGCCAAGAATTTACAAATCAGACAATAATGAACATGGAATGTTTAACTCATTGGTGGCACTAATTACTGACATAATTATTAAGATCTGCATGGTGGATCCCTGGAGTAGGATTTCTTATAGGGAAGCCGATGGGAATCGGAATGTATGGTATATATATGTATTTAGTAGAATTATTATATAGGTAAATAGTCATGGCCTCAGGTACAAATGCTCGTGTATTCGTCATAGAAACATTTGCCCCTACTGGGATTCAAACCCAGGAACTCAGAGTAGGTATCACCAGGAAAACCATTGTACATATTACTCCACCACGGAGGTAGTCAATAAGTAAATACATGTAAGGTGTTACCTCTCGTGGTCTAATCCAATTCGAAATTATGTTAGTCATCCTTTGTTCCTCTTCATTTGGCTCTTGAAAGAAAACTCTTCGTCTGCTCATTCTTAAAATAGAACGTCCACATACAACTCGTCTTGGCGATGGCCAACATGCCTTGTAGTTTTACTTTCAGATGCAATAGAATGGGTTGCTAATTCCCAGGAAGCATGACAAATATAATCAGGTGTTGCCTAAAACAATAAGAGCATGGATTAAGTTTATTAACTGATCAACAAAATAGTAGAATATTAGTAGTAACCGATACAGAGGTGCATTGCTGCACCAAATATGTACCATGTGTTCTCGCTCTCGGTTTAGATGTCTAAAATGGTTGACGACATTTTCGTACTATGTACGACTTACCTCACAGGGATATGACCAAAAACGAATAGTGTCGACTAAGGCTTGACTCTCGTTCGTCAGTAAATGCCGCCTGCGATTCAATCGAAATGCATTGCAAACTCGACATTGTGATGGTAATGTATCACTCAATCAGACAGTAAAACTATCACGAAAGTGCAGCACAACACAATAATGTTTGTGTTCATTTCATTAGCACATTCACAAAGCGGCTTTTCGCAAAATAGGTAGGAAGGAACTTTTAATTTAAAACACATTATTTATAAACGTTTAGCGTAGTTGACCAAAAGCTCAATGATTGACATTGACAGTGTTGCAAGTAGTTTTATTCGTCTTTTTACGAGATACAAATCGATAAGAAAATCAATCTTAAAAATAATAAAAATTATAAATATCAAAAGTAAATAATCAACTATTTTAAGATAAAAAGTCTGTAATTGTATAGGTTTAAGCTCTAAAATAGTTGCACAAATAGGTTTTTAATCAAAACAACATACACTAATAAGTTTTAATTAGTTATTTGAGAATCGATTTCAAAATCGTTTAATCGTATTTTGCGTATAGTATCTGCTAGTTGAAATGCGTTTCGTTATTAGTTTTAGTATTATTATTTCGCTTTAAGATTTTTCTTTACCCCGGACTTCTAAAAATATAACATTTACTGGAAAATAATGAGAAAAAATTAAGGAACCAACTATGCAAATATGGTACAAAACATGAACATTGTGGGGTCGTACGCCAGTACGCGTTCTCCTTTGTTTATTTCATACAAATTCAGTACAAACAATAATCTAAGGTTGGGACCAACCTAGTAAGTATAATAATAATACCTGTTGGAGGAGGTCCCGCTCTTCCATAGCAATAGGTGGCGTACGTATTATAAAAACAAAGTTATAAAATAGATTAGGACTAACAGCTAAACTGAGGTATGTGTTTTTTGTGTGAGTGAGTATTCTTAGATTGATTTGAACGCGCGTGCGTGTTTGTGTGAATGTGTGTCTGTGGGGGTGAGTGTGTATGCCTGTATGAACGTGCCCACGCGTGTTTTTGTACATGTAGATGTTTGAAATAGAAATTCAAGCGAATATAATATATATTAAAAAATATATAAACAGGCGAAGCAATGTATCTGATACCGTTTGCCCAGCCCTACGAATCTTATTCTTGGGATCGGTTTAAATAAACCACTAGGCTATCGTACCAGGTTAATAGACTGATTCGAGTAATTTTTCTGTCTCACTATACCCTATTGTTGCCAGACCCTTAATTAAAGTTTTTTTACATTCGTGATGCTGTAAACAGTAAATTTTATATTTCTTGTGCAATTTGTTATAAAGGCGAGCAGATTGGGATCGAAATTGACGCTTAGCAAAAGAAGTTTTACAATTATGAATCGGAGCCACTTTGTCTTGTCTTCTCCCCAAAAGTAAGTAACGATCAAATGGTAATGATTTATGCAGCTTTAACACTGTGGTTACGATATAAAGCTTCCTAATCGAAAGTATATCACTGATGCTATAAAGTTCATCAGTGGGAAATCTGTAAGGTTTAAAAAACATAGTTTTAAGTAAACCTCTTTGCGCCCTTTCGGCTTCAAGGAACTTAGTTTTAGTGGCACCGCCCCATATAGGTAAGCAATATCCTATAACAGATTGAGCTAATGCAAGGTATATACGACATAACAATTTGTGAGAGGTCACGTGTCTTAGCGTTTTAAAAATCCAAGTTAATTTTCTTATCTTGTTACTTATGTATTCTAGCTGCTGATGCCAGGTATCGCTAATACTATCAATACTATCGATAGTATCGATAGTATTACTTAAAAAAAATTGATACTATCGATAGTATTGTGATGCAATAGTATCGATACTATCGGTAGTATTGCTTCTTATCAATAGTATTGCTTATTTTGTACTATCGATACTATCGATAGTATCGATACTATCGATAGTACTATCGATATTGTTACTAGTTTTCGAGGTCAACTATCGATAGCGAAACTATCGATAGTTTTGCAACTCTAGAGGGAAACTCCTATAATAGGAGCAATGACATGTTTCGAGTAGTGCCATCTAGGAGTGTTATTCCGCAATATTTCAAAAAAAAATTTTAAGTGTCTCGCTAGATGGCGGTTACTCGAAACGCAGCAATCGAAAATAAAAATCGATTAAACATAACTTTAGTTAACATAATCAGAATATTAATTATGATCCATCATGTAAGCTTGTAGCATTTATTTTTTCAATAAATCGATTAAATATAACATTAGTTAACTTAATCAGAATATTACCTAAGAAAATCATGTAAGCTTGTATCATTTATTTTTATTTCTTAAAAAAACTTGTATCTCACTCTCATTCTATCATATGCTGTTCTTTCGAAATGTTTCACATTGCCTTTTGCAAAATCCTTAAAAACCTTCTAAGAAAAATTTAAATATTACCTGCTGGAATACACAAAAAGTAATTTTTGTAAAATTAAAGCACACTTCTGAGCAAATCAACAAAGATGAATGTTATAAATCGAATTTTGTGCGGAAAATTAAAATATGATGGGGATGATTATTCTAAAATGTAAACTAAATTGTATTATGCGAAACATAAACATAATAAAAATAGAGAATGAATTGTCGTTTTATTTCTGAGTTCCCAAACTGGCTGTTGCATGCAAACCTTGTAAATCAGGCTGGTTTGATTTCATAAATTTAATGCTGAGTGAATTTCAGTTACATTAAATTTATGAAATCATATCAGCCTGATTTACAAGGTTTTGCATGCTTCAAAATTAAAATTTAACTCCTATTATACCTATAAGTTGTGGAATAACACCACCAGAGGGAGCTAGGTTCAAACATGTTGGCAAAAAAAATCCGCGAGATGGCCATCTAGTTCCGACAGTATTACCTTTATCTATGGTTAGTGGTAAGTAGGTAACCCAGTGTTGCCAGATCCGTAGGTCAAAAGTATCCTAGATTTACTGCAAAATTATCGTGTTTTTATCGCATTCAAAAAGACAGAACTTATACGACTGGGCACTCCAAATATGGTAACATCCAACGTCACGAGCTAAAAAAAAAAAAAAAGCTCATCGCCTAGAAAAAGGACTGACTGTGGTACCTTAAATTTCGTTATTTCCAAACTGTGACTGAACGAATGATGCTAAACCAGGTTTGTCACAAAATTATCGTAGAACTGACAAAAAATTTCGTGGAAAGTCGACGAATTATACAAATTATCGTGCGATACTTAATTATTATTTTTTATCGCATGCCCCTCGAAATTATCGTGGATCTACGATAATTATCGCACGTCTGGCAACGCTGGACTACCCACTTAATTATTATAAAGGGGCTACCACACTGCAGTTGTAAACCGACGTTTACAACAGCCGTTTACAACAGTGTGGTAAGTTGTTTTCAACGACATTTCGGTCAACCTTTCCACGACCTTTGTTTGCGGGCGCGCGTTGAAAACCGCTGTGTTGCCACTGCCTTAAACACCATTACACACAAACCGCTATCTTCAACCTACATACAACGTGGTTACTGGAAAAAGCCAAGTTCGTATATATTAATGTACGTACAGCGCGGTATTTTTTACAACTTTAAAAGCTCATATTTAGCTAATAATTACATAAATTTAATCGCGTTTTTCTCCAGTAAATTAATCATTTTTTATTAAATTGCCTCACTATTTAGGTATATCAAGGAAGGGATGCCAATAGCGCTATTTAAATTCGCAAATAAAACTAAATATGTCAAATATGCTAAATTTTACGATAATGCTTAACATCCTGCTGTAGCTAAATTTTACTCTTAAAAATACTAATAAAGCAGGATCCTGCTAAAAATGGCAACAATGTGGACTGTGGCAAACCAAGTGGAAGCTCGTTCACAACAAGTTGTAACGAGCCTCCCCCCAAGGTGACCTGGTGGGAAAGGCTTGTTTACAACAGTGTGGTAGCCCCTTAAATAGGTAACATTGAGGGTCCAGTCCATCCACCGATCCACCTAGCTTTTTGAATGTTTGAAATGTGTCTGTCTGTGTCGTCGTGTCAGCCAGCAGCCAGAGGGCCTAGTCAACTGGCAAACGCTCGACCGGTGACAGCGACAAAAACGCTCATCAAATTCGCTACGATATATCGAAATCGATAAGCTAAGGGATATAGAACATATAGGCTTGTCCTAGTAATTTTTTGTTTGATGATAATCTAACGCTTAGGTAAAATTAATAAATGGGAAGTAACCACACCGATCACCGTACCTTTGTTTTAGTGAATTTAATGTCACTTTACTAAGAAATTCGGGTAGTCTCCATGAGACAATTTGAAAAGTGAATCGCTTATTTCGCCGGAAGATCGCCAGGCAAGCACGTTTGTAAATAAGTACTTATTTGATGACGAGTGACTGACCTACCATAATATGACATTAGTATGAGACCAAACCCATTTTTCAGCAAATTTATATAAATTAAGACTGAAGACAACAAGCAAACGCTTACTGCCAAGAATTTTTCATAAATATTATCAACTTGACGTCTGTAATGAATTAAGTGATAACACTAAATGTTACAAACCGCGCGAACATTTAAACAGTTTGATATAAGATGCGAGTACCCACTAGGTACAGTGATTAAAACGTTTGCATCTTGTATGAGTACATCGCCTAAAGTAACTCTATGGCGTAGCGGCTAAGGCGTTCGGGTCTAATAGTCTAACTACAACACCAATCACATTACTTGTTTATTTGATTATTGTCCTAAATAAAATAAAATAAAAACATTTCAAGTACATTGTTTTGCTAGTTAGCTTAAAACTAATTTTAAAATATGCACACTAGCGAAGCAATGTACTGTTACTTGAAAGGTAATGCTATAGGTTCAACTTATGCAAAAGGTCCCCGCCCGCGCCGCCCCGGTTTGTGATCTTGCCAGTTACGCAACTTTCACATTACCAAGTTAAAGGATGGTTAACCAAATAAAAAGCGTCTCGAGCTCCTCCGTGCTTCGAAAGGCACGTAAAGCACACTGCGGTTGTATTGGCTCAGGGCGTAGCCTGTTATAGCCCAGTCTCCCTTATTGCTGTCGTTCATGTGGGAAGGCCTGTGCCCAACGGCAGGACGTTCATAGGATGACGATGATGACAACATCGCCTTAATATAGGATTGCTTCTTTGTTACTTATTTATAGCGGTAGGTACCGAAAAGAATTGAAAATAAAAGTCAAATCATTTATTAAATATACGCCTTCACAGACACAATGACATGATCGTGGTCTCCACGCGACAAGTTAAAATATTTATTTATTTTACATTACCTATTTATTTCACTGCCATTTTATTATGAGTTGGTTGATAATGTTTAGAAATAAAACATAGGATTATTTATATACACTTCTGGACACATCTATTGGCCCACCTCGCATTTTCAGTTTCGTTTAGTCCTAGCTAAAAATTTATATTAGGTCGAGCAAAAGTTTTAAAACAGTTTTGAACCAGGCCATTCATAATTTTATTCAATAGTCTTTTTTGAAAATTTCGAACACAGAATTTAAAGAAACAAAAGACAATTTGGAGCCTGTTTGTTGATATCAAACAATCGAATACTAAGAAATTTGATTTTATTGGTTTACTTGGATTTAATTCTTGAAAGTGTGATTTTTCTCTTTGGTTTTGCAACAAACATTAGGTACTTATTCTTAACATTAAGGTGAGGTTCTATCAATAATCTATGGATACTTCGCCTGAAGTCGCCGCCCAAGCTGTGGCACTTATCCAGGCCGGACACGGCCAAAGAAATGTGAGTGCTCAACTTAATTTAAGTCGATCTGCGGGCCGAAATGTTTATCGGAGGTACCTAGAGACTGGCGGCTTTGTTCGTCGCCAAGGAAGGCCACGATCTCGGGTCACAACTGAAAGGCAGGATCGATTCATCGTGACGACCAGCTTGAGAAAACGTCACCTTACCTCCATTGAGATACAAAACCAACTTCGCGACTTCCACGGAGTATCTGTGAGCGCTCGAACTGTTCATGGAAGGTTAAAAGAACGCGATATGGTACCTTGGCTTGTGGTAACACAAGCCAGCTAATAGCTCCAAACTAACGCGAGCCCACCGAACAGCGCGTCTTTATTTCGCGCGCACTCATTTAAATTGAACTCAGCAGCATTGGAGCCGTGTACTCTTTTCTGATGAGTCTAAAATTGCGTAACATGGCAATGATGGAAGGAAGAAGGTCTACCGACGTAAGGGAGAGCGTTTTGCACAATGCTGCTTTGAAGAGAGAGTTGCTTATGGCGGTGGCTCATGGACTGTCTGGGGCGGTATAGCCGCGAGCGGCAAAACTCAACTTGAGGTTATTACGGGACCACGGCTGCCAACATTAAATGCTGAAAGGTACATTCGTGCGTGCTTAGAACCTCACGTGATGCCATACGTGGACCATGTGGGCCCAAATTTCCTTTTTATGTATTATAGTGCAAGAGCCCATACGGCCGGCATCGTTAGGGAATATCCTCGGGATGTGAACATTACAGTTATGGACTGGCAAGCCAGAAGCCCAGACATGTACCCGATTGAGCACATGTGGGACGAGCTAAAAAGACGTGTTAGGGCTCGTCAGCCAGTTGCCCAGACGATGCAGGAGTTGAAAACTGCCATAGAAGAGGAATGGGAGATGATCGCTCAAAGTTTCATAGAGCGGTTGATAAACTCTATGCCTGGGCGATCAAAGAAGAGGGGTTTTAGGGGGCTAACCTGGTTCGACGTTGCTCCCGCGTGCTGGCTGTAGTGGACGCGCGTCACTCTTTCCTGACTTTCCACGGCAAAAGTTCGTGATCACAGTAGTAAACTCGCGGCGATCACTTGGAAGATGTTATGACTTGACCGATAAATGAAGAACACGAGAGCTCGACTCAAAGGCCCTGTCGCGTAGGCAGGCTAGATCGGAAGTGAAGATGGCCGACACGACACGACGCGATATTGGTTTACCCCCATAGGATCGAGGATAAAAATGATGAGGGTAGTAGAAGTTAGGTTAGGGACGTAGCATCGGTACAAGTCTAATTCGATTGATAGTGATGTGAATGTAATTGAATATGATTGATCTAAATCTACCATACCGCCCCCCAAAGAGCGGCTTAGCTCTTTTAATGGGCGATTTTCCGAGATCAAAAAAAAAAGAAATTGGTTCGTAAATGACTTCATAGATGGCGCTTAGCATAGATTAGTATGGCGCTTAGTAAAAGGCGGGTTCATGAAGAGCACGTGTATGGCTGCGTAATATTTATTCTATTCCAAAATAGAAATAGGTTCTGGATGTCCTGAATATAAATAGGTAAGTAAATACTATTTTTTTATTCTTTTGGTAGACAAGTAAAAGTGTAGAATTTATTACAGCCCATAAGTAGCCCAGCTTTCATAAAACGACATCTATCGAGTGTTTTTGAACTAATTTTTACTTTTTATTTTGGGCTGTCAGAAAACCGCCCATTGAAACAGACAAATTTGAAATAAGTTAACTGAAAGCTGATTGAAAAGTGTAAATGTTATCTTACTATAGTTACTTACATGCTAAATTAATTGATAAATGTTGAAATATCTAGGTTTCGGGAATTAAGCGACATAACTTGGCTACAGGACGCTTGAAAACTCCTTTGGTTGTTTTAATGTCTACGACCCGGACAATACCGTCATTCCCCGGATAGAGTTGGGTAATTCTAGCCTTTTTCCAGAGTAACGGAGGTGTATTAGGCTCCATCAACAACACCAAGTCACCCATCTGTAAATTACGTTCAGGCTTTAGCCAACGATCACGTTGCTGCAGCGTGTGTAAATATTCGCTGTGCCAGCGTTTCCAAAAATGTTGGGTGATTTGCTGTAGCAATTGCCAACGATTCAGACGATGAGTAGCAATGTGCTCTAGATCGTGCTCCGGTAAGGCAAGAAGCGGTTGTCCAATCAAAAAATGACCCGGCGTCAGAGTTTCTAAATCGTTTGGGTCGCTACCAATTGGACAGATAGGTCGTGAATTTAGTATAGATTCGATTTTGCAGAACACTGTACTTAGTTCTTCAAACGTTAATACACGTTCGCCTATGATATGCTTGAGTAATGTTTTAGAAGACTTCACTGCATTCTCCCAGAGGCCACCAAGATGTGGTCCCGAGGGAACGTTAAGATGCCAATGAATTTCATGAGATGCTAGATGAGATTGAACTTTATCTGAGTCTCTATCGATTTGAGCTTTAAGCAGATAAATATCCTTAAGATAGTTGCGTGCGCCTAAAAAGTTTGTGCCACAGTCGGAATATATGTCAGAAGGTAACCCTCTTCTCGAAACAAATCTATCTAAACATGTCAAAAACGCGTCAGTAGACAAGGTGGAGACTACTTCCAAATGCATCGCTTTGGTTGCAAAGCATATGAACACACATAGGTAAGCCTTAAAGATTTTAGGTTTGCGAGCACTGGAATCCTTGACGTTGAACGGTCCGGCGAAATCTAACCCAACCCTTTGGAAGGGCCTAGCTTGAGTGACTCTATCGGCAGGTAAGTTGCCCATGAATGGATTCATAGGTTTCGCCTTTAGTCTGTAGCAGCGTTGACATTGAAAAATCCTGTGCCGCACTACACGTCGAGCTGACACAATCCAATACCTACGCAATAGGATAGCCATTAAAATAGCAGGACCTGGATGACCGTAGAGCTGATGATAATGATCGATAAGAAGATTTGTGAAAGGATGCGACTGAGGTAACAAAAATGGATGTTTACTATCGAAAGGCAAGTTGGCGTTGACCAGTCGCCCACCAACTCGAAGAAAACCTAGATCATCGAGAAAGGGATGGAGGCAGTGTTGCCAGATCCGTAGGTCAAAACTATCCTAGATTTACTGCAAAATTATCGTGTTTTTATCGCATTCAAAAAGACAGAATTTATACGACTGGGCACTCCAAATATGGTAACATCCAACGTCACGAGCTAAAAAAAAAAAAGCTCATCACCTAGAAAAAGCAGGGTCTCCAGGTTATGGATGTGAAATTTCCCCAGTTCAGATTTTATTTTTCCCCAAAAAGATACTATATCGTATTTTTTTCCCCTAATTTATTTTGTCGTATTTTTATGAAAAGATTAATTTATCTTGTGCTTTATAGTAACTGGTTTGGCATTCAGCAAAAATAAAACACTGTATTTGACAATAAAGTTAACATTTTAATATCTAGACACGCGGCAGCGTGTCAAGCCAAGTTTAAGCTAACAGGGGTCCAAGTCTGCTAATTTACGAATGGCATTCATAAATGAGTAAGAGAATACCAAATGTGTCAAACAATTACAATGCGATCCAATTGCTATTCAATTATGCCATTCGTAAATTAGCAGACTTGGACCCTAGAACTGGCGACTATTTATTACACATATACAATTGAAATTTGGCTCATATATTGAGACTTGCAAGATACATATGTGTTCCAAATTTCATTGGATTTTAAGGTCTTCACGTGAATATATAACGAGTGGAAAAAATTAATGGAACGTAACTAACAACTCTAACTTAAATCTAAATGAAATGTAATGAATGAATATGTGAGAGTACGAACGAAACATACCAACGAAAAAAGGAATGAATGTCGCCGCGCAGCCTTAATAAATGAGACAGCATGTACCTGCCTACTGCGAACGAATAATTATCGTTAAGTTGCCAACATTGCATCAGATTACGCGCACGATTTAAATTGATTCTACAAACAAAACATTGATCAAGGTATTATTATGCTATTAACTATTGAGTAGGTTTAATGACAACGCATTTACGGTTCAGCATTGCTATAGGCGACAGAAAAAAAAAAGCTTATTTCTACCCAAAAAAAAACTTTCCCCAAAAGTTTCCCCAACGTTTTCATTTCCCCAGTTTTTCCCCAGGAGCCAAATTTTTCCCCAAAATTGCGAAAAAAAACCCCAATCTGGAGACCCTGAGAAAAAGGACTGACTGTGGTACCTTAAATTTCGTTATTTCCAAAGTGTGACTGAACGACTGATGCTAAACCAGGTTTGTCACAAAATTATCGTAGAACTGACAAAAAATATCGTGGAAAGTCGACGAATTATACAAATTATCGTGCGATACTTAATTATTATTTTTTATCGCATGCCCCTCCAAATTATCGTGGATCTACGATAATTATCGCACGTCTGGCAACGCTGGATGGAGGCGACGTAGGCTGCCCTTGATA
The DNA here is from genome assembly GCA_963921215.1 of Scoparia ambigualis. Taxonomy (NCBI): domain Eukaryota; kingdom Metazoa; phylum Arthropoda; class Insecta; order Lepidoptera; family Crambidae; genus Scoparia; species Scoparia ambigualis. The sequence goes on along the minus strand of OY992509.1, from coordinate 38,185,618 downwards.
GGCTTACGTTGACGCAACAATTTTATAGTATCGGCAAACGCTGTCGATTGAACCGATTTGATACAAGTTGACAACACTGATTTTAATTCGTATATCGTCAAATTACCTACTCGTTTATCCTTTGGTGAGCGAACATTATGCATATAACGAAGCCACCAACCGAGTACTCGTGTAACTTTAGATAGAGAGCTGTACTCTACAATGACGTGTTGGACAACTTCGTCTGAGGAAGGTGCAACAGCCGATGTAGAGTGCTTATCCGGTCCCGTCTCGCCTGTTTGCACTAAGTGTGCAGCAACAGGAGGAGTAAATATAAATGTAGAGTCCGTGTGGGTTTTCGTGTCGACAGTTTGCACGACATGTGCAGCAACTGGACCTACTTTCACGCCTGGCAAATCCACAGGGTCAAGCAGTTGACATGTGGAAGGCCATGAACTGTAATCAGATTTGAGCCAAGAAGGACTCCACCAAAGTGGATGAACTACTAAGTCGCGAGGAAGCAAGCCTCGACTCGCGCAATCCGCGGGATTGAGATGTGAAGGAATGTGCCGCCAGGTAGCGTTTGGAATGATGCCTTGAACCTGGGAAACTCTGTTTCCTTCAAAAGTTTGAAGCTTGTGCGGTGAAGTTCGTAACCAAGTTAGCACTATGCTAGAGTCGCACCATGCAATTATTGGTATGGATTTTAATTTGGAGTGCAAGACCTTACACACATGGTCCATAAGGCGAGCCAACAGGACTGCTCCACAGAGCTCGAGCTTAGGGATCGTTTGCCTTTGCCTGACTGAAGCGACTCTAGATTTAGCGATTAACAAATGAACTTGAACGCTGTCACCGTCACCGCTTTCACAGCGTATATAGACGCATGCGGCATATCCGCGCTCCGATGCGTCGCTGAAACCGTGAAGTTGATATTTAGAATGAGGATCACCCATAACGTGGCGTGGAATCCGTATTTGATTTAAAGATTTGAAGTCGTCAACAAACTTCAGCCAAGTTTGCTGGACATCGAAAGGGAGAGTATCGTCCCAACCCAGCTCTAAAAGCCACAAACGCTGCATAAAAGATTTAGCGAAAAATGTTACCGGCGTGATAAAGCCACAAGGATCATAGAGACGAGCGATGTTCGACAGAACACCTCGTTTGGTTAGAGTCTTACTCATGTTAGAGACGTGATAGAGAAAGTTATCGGATGAGGGGTTCCATTCAACACCTAAGATTTTGAAAATATTGTCACCGGAATCCTCGAATCGATAAGGTGTTTCATAGTGATCTGCAGGTAAACAACCCTTGAGTAGCTCGCCAGAGTTGCTAGACCATTTCCTAAGAAGGAAACGACCTTGAGCCAACACGTCAGTGACTTGGTGCTGTAGCGTCTTAGCACCCTCTAGCGTATCACACCCAGTCACGATATCGTCTACGAAGGTGTCCTCCCGTAGGACACGTGCGGCCTCAGGATATGTAGAGTCGTTAAGATTCGCCAACTCATGAATCACCCTGATAGCCTGGTATGCAGAACTAGTGACGCCGTAGGTGACGGTTGTTAACTCGAACTCCTGCAACCGCTGATCATCTTCATGTAACCTGACCATTCGATAACATTGTTTGATGTCACATGTGAAGACCACTAAATAAGTTCTAAACCTTAAAATGATATCCTGTATATTCTGTTGTAGTTTAGGGCCTGACAATAAAATTTGATTGAGGGAAACACCGGTAGAGCTAGGTAGAGATGCATCGAAGACAGCTCTCAACTTTTTAGTGCTACTGCTCTCCTTGAGCACGCCGTGATGAGGAATATAATACCTGTCAACCGCACTATGAGAAGGTACTAACTTCATATGTCTGGACTCTACATAATCTTTCATAAATTGAATGTAGAGTTCACGAAGTGTAGGCTCTTTTATAAGTTTACGCTCTAAATTGTGAAACCGTTTTAACGCAATTAACCGAGTATCACCAAGCTGAGAGGACTCTACCTTGAACGGCAGCCTAACCACAAACCTCCCATCGGGATCTCTATTGTGTGTGTTGACAAAGTGCTTTTCACATATGATGTCATCAGGATCTGGAATCGGCGGCAAAGGAGACTCTTCTGATTCCCAGAATTTAGTTATAGTAAGTTGTAACCTAGACTCGTTGGTAAGTAGGCTAATATTTTGATACTGAGTTGTAGTCACTGGGGTCGAACCCATAATGACCCAACCAAAGATGGTTGAATGAGCTGTAGGTAAACCATTACCTAATTTTAACTTTGGACCGCAAAAGTGTCACTGAAAAGATTAACACCCAAAAGTAGATCGATTTTACCCGGAATTTTGAAAGTCTTATCAGCAAGCTGAAGGTCGCTACATTTCTCTGGCACAATCGGATTGACCATTGCTGCAGGTTGATATCCCGTGATGCGCTTAAGTACAATGGCTTCAGTGGACAAACCAGGAACGGAATCGTCTGTGAGAGACAAGATTGAACAATCTACCCTTCCATGGGTAGCTTGCCGGTGTTCACCGACACCGAACAGATCGCAGGACTTACGACGTCGCAGTCGAAGTTGCTGTGCTAAAGATTCAGTTATAAGAGATGATTGAGCACCAGGATCTACTAACGCACGAACGACATGTACCTGACTATCAACATCCTGGACTCCAACAAGAGCAGTACCTAAGAGGCCGGTAGACAATGGTTCTATGTTAAGTAACACCTGTTTCGAAGAGGAGGGTTCGGGCTTCACAAAGGAATCCGCTGCTTTAAACTCATTATGTAATTTTGTATGATGACGTTTCTTGCATACTTGACAACAACGCTTAGATAAACATTGTGAAATACTATGTGGCCTTAAACAGTTGTAACAAAGTCTTTTTTCAGTTAAAAATAATTTCTTATCTTTCAGTTTCTCAAACTCTAAACATTGATAGATTGCATGATCACCACTACAATAATAACAAGTTGAATTAGTTACATGTAAGGTGGATGCATGAGGAATTAACGCTTTGGGATTATTGTTTACGCATGTGAAATTAGTTGCTTCTAAAACCCTTAAATTGTGTTCTAAAAATGTCAACAAGTTACTAAAGCGCGGTATCTCATTTTGCTGTAATGTAAACTCAAATTTAGTTCTTAAGTCCAACGGTAACTTTTTAGATATTATATGATATAAAAGAAAACTCCAAGAATTGACATCAAATCCAAGAGTATTTAATGCCTGTGTGTTTTCTTTTAAAGTGTTGAGAAAACGTTTTAAATTCTTTAAGTTGGAACATGAAACTGAAAGTAACAAATCTAAATGTTTGTCGGCTATCAAGCGCTTGTTTTCATAACGTTCCTGTAAGAGATTTTAGGCCACACCATAGTTTTCACTAGTTATGCTTAAATGTTTAATTAAGTTAAGAGGTTCTTGTTCTAAAACACTCAATAAATAATGAAATTTTTGTATTGAAGATATTTCATTGTTTTGATGAATTAAACTGTCAAATATTGATTTAAAATTGGGCCATTCAGTGTGAATGCCTTTGAAATGTGTTAATGTAATTTTAGGTAAATGAAAACGACTTGATTCGCTACTAGACTTAGAAACTACCTCTTGTGTCACAGGACCATTAGTTGTTTTGGAATCCAATACACTTAAGTCAGACCAAATACTTTGATGAGTAATATTTCTCGTAAAACGTTGTAAAGCAAGATTCTATAGTTCCTCTCTGTTCTTCGGGCTGTGAAGCAGCAAATAACAACGTAAAATTAGTATCAAACTGTTCACGCATCTGATTTAGATCAACGAAACGAACACGAAATTAACTCAATTCCTGCGGTGTTGTAGGAATAGTTTGCACAAGCACTGTAGCCAGTTTATAAAGCTCGCATACGAAATCATAAGCCATGTTGAATTTAACAGTGGCTATTTTCAATTCATTCGCCATAATTGATAAGTTATTTTATTTTTACAAGTAAACACAAGCAAAACAAACTAGAGGTTAATATTATTGTCAGTTGACAGATGACTGACACTTGACAGTTGACAGCTTAATTGAACGATGTTCAGTGCTGCTAGTATGCGAATTGATATCCCCAAGATAGATTTTATAAAACTATTGAAGGTATGCAAAAAATATTTTCTAAAAATAGATTTTTATGCAATTAATGAAATTTGAATATAATATGTTCCGATGCTTACGGAAAAGATGGGAATCCGGCTCGAAGGACCAAAACATGGGCGATCAAAGAAGAGGGGTTTTAGGGGGCTAACCTGGTTCGACGTTGCTCCCGCGTGCTGGCTGTAGTGGACGCGCGTCTCACTCTTTCCTGACTTTCCACGGCAAAAGTTCGTGATCACAGTAGTAAACTCGCGGCGATCACTTGGAAGATGTTATGACTTGACCGATAAATGAGGAACACGAGAGCTCGACTCAAAGGCCCTGTCGCGTAGGCAGGCTAGATCGGAAGTGAAGATGGCCGACACGACACGACGCGATATTGGTTTACCCCCATAGGATCGAGGATAAAAATGATGAGGGTAGTAGAAGTTAGGTTAGGGACGTAGCATCGGTACAAGTCTAATTCGATTGATAGTGATGTGAATGTAATTGAATATGATTGATCTAAATCTACCAATGCCTAAATTGCCTAATCGTATGAGAGCTGTCGTAGATGCCCATGGAGGCAACACGCGTTATTAAATTAAACCTTTATGTGATAAAACATGTTTTTTATTCAAAAATCAACTGCCTTAATCAAGGCGCATACCCGACTTGTTAGGCGTAGCTCCATGTCGTGTGGTATTTTGAATTCAAATTTAAAACAATACGATCGAAAAAGATGGTAAAATGTATTAGGTTAAAAACTGCATCAATAGTTTTTGTTCAATCTAGCAATCATATTTAAGTAGGGGCCATAGAAACCTAATCTCTAAGGTGGGCCAATAGATGTGTCCAGAAGTGTATTTACTTACGTGAATAAGAAGGTACTGTTTTTTTTGTAACTACCTAAGTAAATCTTTTTAATAAAATAAAATAAACTTAGAACTATATTAACTTTATACTAATATTAAAATGATTCTAATGCCTTTAATAAAACTATAATTGTAATTTCACATTGAATACACTTGAGAGCAAAACAAATGCACATCCCCGAGTAATATTTATCAAAGAAATGCTAAACCTAAACAATTATACATTAATTACAAACTTACAAATTAAAATAAATAATTCATAAATTAAAATAAATATACTTAACATAAAAAAACTTTAAAAAACAAAAGCTACAACAACAAAAAAAACAAAATACAATTTAAAATAAATCGTAGTACTTACAAAAAAAAAACAACTTAATCTAATAGGCCACCGCGCGTCACTCCTGGTTCAAAGTTTCCCATGATACCGGCCGCGTTGCCGCGCTGTATCGCCAGGGAGATCCTTTGAACCAGGTATGACTTGCAGCGGCGATCGTAGCTACGATCCGCCAAGCGGTGCCCTATTATGGCAATAAAAGATTTTGCTTCCGAGCCCCACACTCCCGAAGTCTCTACCGCAAAGGGGACAAAAAGGTACTGAGCCTTTAAAGCCTCATACTTTAGGTGCTTTTGCCTCGCGGCAGTCTCAGCGGCAGACCCAGCAGTCCGCGTTGAGCCGGGGAGATGAGACGCCGCGAATGTGCTGACACACGTCGCATCCCACAACAAGCAGCGGCCTTTTTCCCAGGGAACCAATGTTAAACCATCGGGTCTCTTGCCGTCTGTGCGACTCAGGCCCGGAGGTTCCAGCGTGCAAGGTATATTAGCTGTAATTAACGCTCGTCGAATGATGTCGTTTAGCGCGTGATGACTTGGGAACCTGCCTGCGCATCTAGAGCAGCTCAAGCCATGGTGGCCATTAGCCTCAACCTGAGCTCCGCAAACACAACGATGCGGCTCACAAATGTTGCAACCGAGCCTCAATCCTACCGCTACACGCAAGGAATCGTTGACCATAAAGGTGCCCAACTGTGGAGAAGGCAACGCATGCAACCAAGCAAGCGCTCGCGCCATCCATGACATGACATACTTAATTTTTCCCCATCATATAAACCAAATTACTATTTTATGGGTTTAATATATTTATGGCACACTGTTCCTTTATGTAGAATAAAAATGTTGTCAACGAAGGTACTGTTTTTTGTATTTTTTTTTAAATAAAGCACAATAAACTTAGAACAAAATTAACTTTATACTTATTTTTTTCCCATCATATAAACCAAATTACTATTTTATGGGTTAAATATATTTATGGCACAGACTGCTCCTTTTTGTAGAATAAAAACGTTGTCCACATTAGAGCTCCACAAAATAAAATCATGTAAATAACTAAATTCAAACCATGTTCAATGCAGTTTCATTGTTGGATATGACGTGTGGTACACACTCCTATTAAACAAAATTGCTTGATATTGTTTTTACCAAATAACCATGTTTGTTCACCATTCTGAGAAAGTCCATCCACCAAATTATGAGGTAACATTTAAGATTTTTGAATCGTCGTTTCAAATCTGCAAAACCACATAAAATAGTTTTATCTTTTTGTTAATACTCTTTATTCTAGCAATTTTAACAAAACTGACATTTCCTGGTAAATCCCAATGTAATAATAGGCATAATACTTACCTTAATTTTGTAAGTAATAATTTATTTATTAAAGCTTACCGTTTGAACATAAGGACTGATATCTTTTCCTATTATGAAAGATGCTTGTCTGTATAAGATTTATCAGCTTTAAGGGTACAGTCAATAGGTACACCTTACTACACTTAGAGCGTTGGTTTAATGCTCTAAGCTACTACACCTGGCAAATTAAATCTTCCTTGGAACCTGTAAAACAAGTAGGCAATCTAAGTTATAAATTGATAAATGGACATTATGGATAGGTTAAATTTAATATTTACACAGAAAGTCCCTTACTGTTGTCTTATTCTTGATCTTTCTTGTCATGATTAAAGGTACTTAGGTGGATTTATTTGGCCAAAATGTTTGTATGGTTGAGAGTCTCCACAAATTGTCATGCAGCGACTTGCTCCTCGTTGCGGAAAATGTTGCATGACACACAATTATTTGGTCACTCACGTCGCAACAACGATATTAGCACACAATTCTCGGCAGACTTTAGTTAGATATTTGAAAGTTCGTAAACGAGAACTCCAAGAACTATTCACAATAAACAGAATGTATGTCAATCCCATACATTCTGTTTATCGATTTCATATCGAATTTTTTCATATCGATTATCAATTGACTAGGCCCTCTAAGGGCCTAGTCAAAAGTTACCTACGTCGTAAAATTTACGCTAAAATAGACCTAATTGACAATTTGACAAGCCAAAAATCGCTAATCTAGCGATCACTCAAACCTTGAAGATAAAAATTAACGCTTATCGTCACACAAAATGGCGATTGTTTGATCTGCTGATGAAGGAAGAGTTGTGTTGTGTTGAAAGTTTTGTTTATAATGCTCTTTTTAGGGCTATTGTGGACTGCAATAATCAAAGAATGGTGCTCAGGCGCTAAGGAAGAAATGTTTCCCGACGTTGCTTGGAGCAAATTAACGAAATCCCGAGTTTGTTGTACTTGTGAATAGTTCTCGGAGTTCTCTTTTACGAACTTTCAAATATCTAACTACAGTCTGTCGGGGTTTGCGTGCTAATATCGTTGTTGCGACGTGAGTGACCAAATAATTGTGTGTCATGCAACATTTTCCGCAACGAAGAGCAAGTCGCTGCATGACAATTTGTGGAGGCTCTCAACCATACAAACATTTTTGCCAAATAAATCCACCTGAGTACCTTTAATCATGACAAGAAAGGTCAATAAGACAACAGTAAGGGACTTTCTGTATAAATATTTAATTTAACCTGTCCATAATGTCCATTTATCAATGTATAACTTAGATTGCCTATTTGTTTTACAGGTTCCAAGGAAAATTTAATTTGCCAGGTGTAGCAGCTTAGAGCATTAAACCAACGCTCTAAGTGTAGTAAGGACTATTGACTGTACTCTTAAAGCTGATAAATCTTATACAGACAAGCATCTTCATAATAGGAAAAGATATCAGTCCTTATGTTCAAACGGTAAGCTTTAATAAATAAATTATTACTTACATAATTAAGGTAAGTATTATGCCTATTATTACATTGGGATTTACCAGGAAATATCAGTTTTGTTAAAATTGCTAGAATAAAGAGTATTGACATAAAGATTGTGACGTAGGGGTATATTTTTGGGGTTGTAGGGCGGTTTGATGTGTGCTCAAGTGTGCGATGTTAAGCAAGCTGCGTCTGCCGTCAAGTCATATACACACATGTCCTCGTCGTCGGCCCTGGAAATGCTGCCGTCACTAAGCAAGCATCGCACACCTACCATCTACCTTGCGACGTGCAGTAGCCGAGTGTGTGGGGCTAACCCGCCAGTGATATCCCGCACGGTGGGCCATTCCCTTATCCTCAATTCCATGATCCTATCCATAGCAACTCCCCTCTTTACCACTTTCCTTCCCCTTTTTCCTAATCCTATCCCATCCCATCCTTGGAGGGATGACAACTTCGACCCCAACATTGTCACTCTTCGTTTCTACACAAAAATGGCACATTTTCAGAAACGAATTTATCCCAGGAGGGTACCGGCATGGCCGGAGAACCCCTCCCTGGGCCTTCGGGTTCAGGCTGCCCCTTGTATCTGGGGGGGGGCAAAAAATTTGCCAATTTTTGAGGCTGCCTTAGGCAGCAACCTTTCCGTCCCGCAAGGGACCCATGCGCGCAACACTCCTTCAGGAGTAGGCGGGTTTAAGGCGGGCCCTACCGCGAGACACAGTGGGGATGAACACCTTCGGGGACCAACCCCACCAGCTGGACGTGGTAGGAACCGTGGGGGCTTCAGGGCTTCAGGTGCACCGGCACGGCATCCGCAGCAGACGGGATCTGCGCGGGGGCCCAGGGGGAGTGGGAACCTTAGGGGCCCCAACCCGCTGGGAACCATGAGCGGGAACCAAGCGGTCGGAAGTCTGCTGCTTGGTAAGGGGAGGGCGTCAGCACCTGCCGAGCAATCCCATGTGGAAGACCTTGGAATGGTGGGGCAACGGGAATTGGGTCCTGATGGGATCCGTTCTGTTGACACCGCCGGACCATCGAGGCAGAAGGTACTGGGTCCTCTTGGGATCCGACCTGACGCTCCGAGGTCTGATACAGGGGGGGGGGCTCTGGCAAGAAGCCGTGGCATAGGTCGGGCAACCGCAAGCGTCAGGCCAAGTTGCTTAGGCAGCGGGCCGAGGGGGAGATGACGGCTGACGCGGTGGAGCGCTCGAAAAGGCTGAGGGAGGTCAGCAATGAGAGTCAGGAGGCGCTTGATGCCAAACGCGTTAAGACTCACGGGTCTTACGCGGGGGCAGTAAGTGCCTATAAGATGGCCATCATTGCTGACGATTACCCTGCGACTACGCTGGGAGAGGGTCACTACGTGGCGATCCAAGGAACCATTTGGGACCTGCTGGAGGCTGCGCCTGACCCTCTGCCAGTGGTAAACATCGGAGGCATTTCGTCGGGGGCTATACTCTTCACGTGTGAGGGGAGTAACTCGGCGAACTGGCTCCGAGCGCAGGACGGCCTTGTCGTGGAGGGCGTCGTGGTCAGGGTGGTTTATGCGAAGGACCTTCCGAAGCCAGTTAAAATGGCTTGAAAATCCAGAAACATCAGCCGCCTTGAGGTAGGTAGAGTTTTGAGGATGTTGCAGAGGTACCATCCTGGCTTGCAGACCTCGAGCTGGAAGATCGTCGACACTAAGGTCGAGGGTCTAACAGTTCGTAGGATCGTGTTGATGGATGGTGCCTCTGCAGCATTCATCAAAGCGGAGGGCTACTGCCTTAATACAGGCATCGACAAGAGCGTCTTTAAGCTTCTGGAGGAGAGGCCTACGGACGAGCTTGTCGATGCCCAAGGCGGTAGCGGCGGTGTGAGCGTGGCGGGGGTGACTTTGGGTGAGTGCTCCCAAAGCGCTCCAGTGGCGGTGGGGCAGCCGGAACTTGGCGCACCTATCGCGGTAGCCGAGGATGTTGAAGAGGAGACCACACCAATGGAGTGTGGTGGGATCTCCTCGCCAAGATCCGAAGATGTCATGGGGGAGCTCGCCCTGGACGAGCTGCTTCTGGGGGGGTCGTCTCCGTTGGCCGTGCACACGGCTTCGGACGGCGAACTCACGGAAGACGGGCGATAACTTTAACAGAGGTAAGGTGCGTTCAGATCAACCTTCATCATTGTAAGGCTGCAACTGCCCTTCTGGCACGCCAGCTAAAAAGGAATCAATTCGACATTGCCTTAATCCAGGAACCTTACCTTTACAGGGGCCAGATTAAAGGTTTAGGTGGAACCCCTGGTATAATATACTACAATTGTTCTACTAATGACATGAGGACTTGCGTTTATGTCAGAAACGACCTACACGCAATGCCTCTAATGAAGTTCTGTTGTAGGGATCTGACAGCTGTTAAGGTCCTTACGGGGGAAGGGGGTGCTAGGCGGACGGTAATTTTATCGTCAGCTTACCTCCCTTTCGAGAAGGCGGATCCAGTGTCAAAGGAGATACGGGAACTGGTAACCTGCGCTGGCCGAGAAAACCAAGATATCATCATCGGCTGCGATGCCAACGCGCATCATGTGATCTGGGGCAGCTCAGACACCAATGAGAGAGGGGAGAGACTGCTGGAGTATCTGGTAAGCTCACCCATGCAAATACTTAACAAAGGAAATAAGGCTACCTTTTTCAATGCCCGGAGGGCGCAGGTGATTGATATAACTATTGCTAGTAACAGAGCGGTAAGTAACATCACAAACTGGCATGTATCGGACGAAGTATCCCTCTCCAATCACAACTACATATGCTTTAGGTACAGACTAGGTAAGACCATAGGAACTGTACGAAAGACGAACCCAAGAAACACCAGCTGAGAGGGCTTCAGAAGGGATCTCAGGCGGGAACTAGATGGTCCATGCTGTAAACTTAACTCAGTTGTGGACATAGAGTTTGAAGCTGACAGACTCACAGAAGCACTGATGACGGCCTGGCAGAACAACTGCCCAGAAACAAAATCAGTGGCGGGGAGACAACCGTGGTGGACTCCAGAGGTGGCTCAGATTAGAAAAAAAACACGACAGGCGTTCAATGAAGCGAAGGCAAAGAACGACTTTAGCGATTACAATAAGGCTTTAACTTGCTACAGCAGTGCGGTTCGTAAAGCAAAAAGATCGGCTTGGAGGAAACATTGTGAACAGATACAATCTGTTCCTGAAGCAATGAGACTAACCAAGGCAATCTCTACAACAAAGGCGATTCCACTGTCTACAGTAATGAGGGCAAATGGAATTCGAACAGGAAATGGTGAGAATACACTGAAGGTCATATTTGATACCCACTTCCCTGGATCAAGCATCATTCAAGACGAACATGATCCAATCAGCTGGAAGGAGCAGCAAGTTAAGACTTCCAAGTATGATTGGATAATAGCTAAAAAGGTGGTGGATGAACCTAAGGTTAAATGGACACTGGGTAGCTTTCAACCATATAAAGCACCAGGACCTGACAATATTTACCCCATCCTACTACAACAGGGCGCTTCCGTTCTGGGCCCCCATCTCTGCAGATTGTATAAAGCCTGCATTGCATTTGGTTATATACCCAGAACATGGAGACGTGTTAAGGTAATATACATACCAAAACCGGGTAAACCAGATTATGAAGAACCCAAAGCTTTTAGGCCAATAAGTCTCCAATCTTTTCTTCTTAAGACCTTGGAAAAGATGGTAGACAAATTTATCAGAGCGGCAGTGCGAGCACGGATCTTTTATCGACCGATAAAGTGACATTAGACGTCGACAAATTGACATCGGCCGTACATGAACTGTCAAATTTTATCGTCTAATGTCACTTTATCGGTCGATTATAGATCCGTGCTCAGGGGGCGGGACCGTTAAAAAAATTCCCACTTCACGGACTTCAATGCGCTTACCAGCCAGGGAAGTCAACAGAAACCGCTCTCCACCATGTGGTGAGCCGAGCGGAATCAGCCCTGGAGAACAAAGAGATCTGCGTCTGCACATTCGTAGACATTGAAGGTGCATTTAATCGCACAACCTTTGACTCCATCAATGTGGCAGCCAGAGATCATGGCGTGCCACAACCAATCTGCAAATGGATTGAATGCATGTTAAAGAGTAGAATAATCTACTCAGAACTGTTTGGGGACAGTTTACTCGCTCAAATAACTAGAGGGTGCCCGCAAGGGGGGGTCCTTTCTCCTCTGCTATGGAGCCTTGTAGTTGATTCAATCATAGCAAAACTGAACCAAGGACTACTATATACGGTTGGTTATGCGGATGACCTGGTCATCACAGTCAGTGGAAAGTTTCCCCCCACGGTATCGGAGCTAATGCAACGTGCTCTATGTTTGCTGGAGGATTGGTGTAATACCAATCATCTATCCGTGAACCCTGGGAAAACAACCGCTATCTCTTTCACGAGGATGAAAAACCTCACGAAATTGGGAAGCCTAAAACTTTACGGCACCCAGCTTCCCTGGTCCAGAGAAGTGAAATATCTAGGCATAACACTGGATAAGGAACTTACCTGGAAACAGCACATGGACACGACCGTTACCAAGGCCTATAGGGTCTTTGGTATGTGTCGGTCCACCTATGGCAAAACGTGGGGGCTTAACCCCAAAATCATAAGGTGGATCTACATGATGATGGTGCGGCCGATCCTTACATATGGCAGCATCGTCTGGTGGCCCAGGACCAGGCTGAAAATCTGTAAGAATACTTTAAGCAAACTTCAGAGGACAGCATGCATGGCGATTACTGGGGCATTCAGAACCACACCGACGGCAGCTCTGGAGATCCTTACGGACCTTCCACCCCTGCACAGTGTCAGCAACAGAGGCAAAGAAAGCGCTACATAGACTTAAGGTGGCCGGGCTGTGGGACGCATCTAAGCCACTGACCAGACATACAAAATGGGAACCTAATGATTCCCTTGATAGGATCATGGAAATGGGGTGTGACAAAATATCCCCCCAGTACATGTTCGAAAAGAAATTCAGTATATATGTCCCAACTAGGGATGAATGGAGACAAGGACCACCGTCTGCAGAGAAGAACAGCCTAATCTGGTACACCGATGGATCCAAAATGGAGTCGGGTACTGGAGCAGGTATCTTTAGCAATGACTTCGAACATAGTCAAAGCATGGGAAAATTTGCAACTGTATACCAGGCCGAAATTTTTGCAATTCTCCTATGCGCAAAAAAGAATTTAGAACTCGCCCCTAGAAAGCGAAACATATTCATCCTGAGTGACAGCCAAGCAGCACTCAAGTCACTTATATCGCCCCGGATCGACTCCAACCTTGTACTTGAAACCACAAAAGCTTTAAACAAGCTAGGTGGACACAACAGGGTGAGACTGATCTGGGTACCAGGCCACATGGGAATCCATGGCAATGAAATGGCTGATGCACTTGCCAGGGAGGGCTCAGAGACCCCATTCATTGGTCCTGAGCCTGAGCCTTCATAGGTGGAGACGCCCTAGGACGGAGTAAAATCATATGTGGAGGTAGCAAAAGGCTGGCACGAACAATCATCGGAGCCCTGACGGGGCACTATGCCACAAAACAAATGCTCCATAGAATGCAACTAGCAACAGACAGCTTGTGCAAGACATGTGGGGAGAAAACGGAGTCCATGCAACACCTACTGTGTGACTGTGACTCCCTTGCTAGGAAAAGAATGAGTCTCTTGGGATTCGCCTACCTGAAACCAGAATATTTTAGGCTCTTCGCCCTCAAAGACATTGCCAAACTTATGGCAGTCATTTTCTCTGAGGAGACAGAGTGATAGGACGGGGTTGCACAAAAGATCCCAATGGTCGACGTACCGCTGCGAGGGGGAGACCTCTGCAGGCCCCAATAAGATAAGATAAGATAAGGGGTATATTTAAATGATACCACACTTACGAACATACAAATTTATTTTACTTGGTCTCAGGGCGTGGGGTACGTAATGGCCTAGCTGGGTAGTTTGCTCTCGTTCCTGACTTAGCTTGGGGAAACGCCGAGGTGTTGGGAGGCACGTCGCTGTACAGGAGCTGCGAGCTGCGTGGTGTGTTCACAAAATGACGGCCGCGTCGAAATGCGAAGACGGTTGCGTAGAAATCTTCTAAACTCCGGACGTAGAACGTGGAACTTCAGTCCAAGCGTAGAACTCCAATCTAAGCGTAGAACCCTGGAACACAACGCAGCGTGAGCGGGTTTGTCCAGCAGCCGCCGATTGCGATAGCCACCTCACCCCAAGCCAATCCGAAAAAGTCAGATGAGAAGAGACTGTAGTGTGAGGAATCTAAAACCTAGCTAAAAAGCATTGCGAGAAGCGCTAACAACTAAATCATGTTCCAGAGAAAACAAATTAAAATTAAATTATTTAAGTGCGGGTTCGAATCCCGGTCGAGGGTACTTTTAAAACATTTGGTTTCCATCCAGTAATTTAAAATTAAACTAAATATGAGATCGACCGTAGTAGTACCGGTCTCAATAATAATTAAATAAATTAAAAGCAAATTACATATGTGCGGGTTTGAGTGCCGGTCGAGGTTACATGTAAAACATTTAATTCCTCTCCGTAATTTAAAGTTGAACTAAATAAGAGATCGACCGTATTAATACCGGTCTCAAGAGAAATTAAATAATTAACAACCTCTAGAAGTCTTCCTGACAGACAAGGTAACAAATAGAAATTAGCAAACGAGTTGCACAACTTAAAATTAACATTATACAAAGACGGTCACCCATTAACGGTTACATGTTATAACACTTTTGAAAATCACCGTTACATGTTTAAATCTTTGATTTGAAATTATAAACAAACCTTCGCACGCTTAGCAATGCTATCTACACGCACTGCATAAGCGACCTACGGCTAAAACAAAGGATTAACACACATCTAAATACTTACTAGCTAATAACTACTTTTATTTTAAAAAATGTTTAACACTTACTAACGGGGATTAAGTAACACAATGGGCGATTTTCTGACAGCCCAAATTAAAAAGTAAAAATTAGTTCAAAAAGATATCGTTTTATGAAAGCCGAGCCCTACCTACCTAAGGGCTGTAATAAATTCTACACTTTTACTTGTTTACCAAAAAATAAACAAATGGTACTTACCTATTTCTATTTTGGAATAGAATAAATATTACGCAGCCATACACGTGCTCTTCATGAACTCGCCTTTTACTAAGCGCTATACTAATCTATGCTAAGCGCCAACTATTAAGTCATTTACGAACCAATTTCTTTTTTTTTATCTCCGAAAATCGCCCATTATCGTAGAATGACGATAAGGCTGGATACTTTATAAAAATAATAGCTTTGGTCAAATACGTGACCTATTAAATATTTATAAAAAAACGTATGAAATTGCACTTTACAAAAGCAACGTCTGTGTAGTATCGCTGTCTCTCGGACGTATGAGACGACGCCAACTGCTCGCGCGCAGGTAATTTTTAACTTACCTAAATTTCATCAAATAAAAAATACAAAAGGCATTTCAGGGTACCGTGCGCGCAACGATTAAACCATATGAAACAAAATACGTTTGTTTTGAAGTTATCAAAACTATTAAGAGTTTATTTCTTTGTAGTTATTAGATAAGTAATTTAGTTTAAAGTAACATTTAGAATTAAGTTAATTTGGATAAGATAATCTACGTTTGTTTATTTATAAATTAAAATTTTATATAAGTATTTAATAGCTATACGCTTATAATGTTACAAGATAAAACTATTTTATGTGGTTTTGCAGATTTGAGACGACGATTCAAAAATCTTAAATGTTACCTCATAATTTGGTGGATCGACTTCCTCAGAATGGTGAACAAACATGGTTATTTGGTAAAAACAATATCAAGCAATTTTGTATAATAGATAGTACTTACCTACTAACTTTTTATCTATGACAATTTTCTATACTTATGTAAGTATAATGTTCTAATTAGGCTCACAAGAAAGGAGGGGTGTGTACCACATGTCATATCCAACAATGAAACTGCATTGAACATGGCTTTGGCATAGTTGAATTTAGTTATTTACATGATTTTATTTTGTGGAGTTTTAATGTTGACAACGTTTTTATTCTACAAAAAAGAGCGGTCTGTGCCATAAGTAATTTGGTTTATTTGATGGGGAAAAATTAAATAAAGTTAATTTAGCTCTATGTTTATTGTGCTTTATTTAAAAAGATTTACTTAAGTACAAAAAAGTACCTTCGTTGACAACATTTTTAGTTTATAAAAAGGAACAGTTTGCCATAAATATACACACATCAAAAGTGTCTAGGGATCAACATATATTTTTGCAATAACTTTTCTCCTGATTGATATTAATTAAAATTTTCTTTAAGGATTCATCAAATAAAGTGTTTTCGTTTGTCTACAGTAACGATAAACCAAGTCACCTTTGCATTAATAAAGAAATTTGCCATTTTCCTAATAAAGGGATTTTTGACATTTGAACTACTAACATTAAAGTTCGAAAAAAAGACTGAAATAACAGTTTTCTTTAAAATTTTATTGGGTAACTTAAACAATTAATAATCCGTGTTTCTACCGCGAACACTAACAACACAAGAACATCGGTTTGGCATACTCAAAATGAGTTCATCCAAATCACGCTGTGGAATGGCCGCCCATGTTCGTTGCAACAACAAAAAAAGGTCTTCTTGCGACTGGATACCCTCCATATTCGGCAGAGCTCTTCTCTGTAGCATATCCCATGCATGCTCAATCGGGTTCAAGTCTGGCGACTGAGCAGGCCAGGGCATGACATTGATGTTAGCTGCGGCGAGAGTCTGTCTTACAACTCTTGCGGTGTGCGGTCGTGCATTATCATGCATTAACTGAAATAAGGGACCGATTTGCACTTGTAGAGGAACGATGACGTCTGATACAATCGTCTCAGCATAAATTTGAGCGTTGAGGTTGCCTCTGATCCAAATCAACTCAGTTCTTCCGCCGATCCAAATACCCGCCCATACCATGATGGTTCCACCACTATAAGGATGGACTTCCTGGCAGGATTTTAATCGCTGTTGGCGTCCAGGGGTTCTCCAGTGTCGTATACGTCTTGTATCCGGTCTCATACCAAAACGAGACTCATCAGAAAAGCACACGAAACGCCATTGTTCTTCTGCCCAATTTCTGTGTTCAAGAGCCCATTGATATCGAATCCTACGATTGTGCATTGCTATAGGTGGTACCCTTAGCGGTCTTCGGGAATGAAGGTTCACTTCATGCAAGCGGTTTCTGACTGTTTGATCGCTAATTAAGTTCCCTGAAGAGTGATGAAGCCTCACGGCTAACATCATGGCGGTTATTGTTGGAGCTCTTCGAGTTGTGATTTGAATGTATCGGTCTTGTCTCCGTGTGGTGCAGCAATACCGTCCTCCATGGCGCTCAGCCACGGTACCAGTGCTTCGGTAACGTGTCCAAAGTCGACTGATAACACTCTGACTTGTATTCAGAGCTAAAGCCACAGTACGTTGCCGGGAACCAGCTTCTATCATTCCCACGGCTCTGAGCATTTCTTCCCTGCTTAAATGACGTCGCCGCTCCATAATAACGTTGGTTTTAATCAGTAGTAGGGAAACAGTAGCACTAATAATGTCTTCAATGCGTTGTATGTTTTTATAGGGAAAATATTGACAGCTGATTTTCATCTTTTACTAGAAATTGATTGAAAGTTCCTGTTTCAAATTATGAAATCCACCAAAAAGGATCCATATAAATTTATAAAATCATAAATTTATTACAAAGCCACATCTCAATCTCAAGAAATCCGCATAAAAATTATTCATCCCTTGACACTTTTGATGTGTGTATTTAACCCATAAAATAGTGATTTGGTTTATATGATGGGGAAAAATTAAGTATAAAGTTAATTTAGTTCTAAGTTTATTGTACTTTATTAAAAAGATTTACTTAAAACCTAGGTACTAAAAAAACAGTAGGTACCTACTTTCTTGTACACACAATGTGCTATTTTCTGACAGCCTAAATTAAAAAGTAAAAATTAGTTCAAAAACACTCGATAGATGTCGTTTTATGAAAGCCGTACCTACCTAAGGGCTGTAATAAATTCTACACTTTTACTTGTCTACCAAAAGAATAAAAAAATAGTATTTACTTACCTATTTATATTCAGGACATCCAGAACCTATTTCTATTTTGGAATAGAATAAATATTACGCAGCCATACACGTGCACTTCATGAACCCGCCTTTTACTAAGCGCCATACTAATCTATGCTAAGCGCCATCTATGAAGTCATTAACGAACCAATTTCTTTTTTTTTTTGATCTTGGAAAATCGCCCATTAGCATTTGTTTTTATGGTTACGTATAGTTTTAATGTCAATAAGAGAAAGTAAAGCCTTATATTTAATAAACTTTGACTTTGAGAGAGTTAGGTAAAGAAATAAGAATATATTAAGAAATACCACAATAATGTTATTTTTTACTTGATATTTAATTTTACTTGCAGTAGGTACCTATAGAAAATGTTTAAGTATATCAATTTCTACTAGTCATAACATTAAGCTATTGAAGTTCTACTTGATTCATTATCAACATGCTAGGGTAACAATGAAGCAATCTTATATTAAGGCGATGTTGTCATCATCGTCATCCTATGAACGTCCTGAACATTCCCACATGAACGACAGCACTAAGGGAGACTGGGCTATAACAGGCTACGCTCTGAGCCAATACAACCGCAGTGTGCTTTACGTGCCTTTCGAAGCACGGAGGAGCTCGAGACGCTTTTTATTTGGTTAACCATTCTTTAACTCGGTAATGTGAAAGTTGCGTAACTGGCAAGATCACAAACCGGGGCGGCGCGGGCGGGGACTTTTTGCATAAGTTGAACCTATAGCATTACCTTTCAAGTAACAGTAAGTACATTGCTTCGCTAGTTTTCATATTTTAAAATTAGTTTTAAGCTAACTAGCAAAACAATGTTTTTAATTTTATTTTATTTAGGACAATAATCAATTACAAAAGTAATGTGATAGGTGTTGTAGTTAGACAATTAAACCCGAAAGCCTTAGCCGCTACGCCATAGAGTTACTTTAGGTGATGTACTCATACAAGATGCAAACGTTTAAATCACTGTACCTAGTGGGTACTTGCATCTTACATCAAACCGTTTAAATGTTTGCGCGGTTTGTAACATTTAGTGTTATCACTTATTTCATTACAGACGTCAAGTTGATAATATTTATGAAAAATTCTTGGCAGTAAGCCTTTGCTTGTTGTCTTCAATCTTAATTTATTTATATTTGCTGAAAAATGGGTTTGGTCTCATCTCAATGTCATATTATGGTAGGTCGGTCACTCGTCATCAAGTACTTATTTACAAACGTGGAACTTCCGGCGAAATAAGCGATTCACTTTTCAAATTGTCTCAAGGAGTCTACCCGAATTTCTTATTAAAGTGACATTCAATTTATTAAAACTCAAAAGGTTCGGTGATCGGTGTGGTTACTACCTATTTATTAATCTTACTTAAGCGTTAGATTATCATTAAACAAAAAATTACTAAGACAAGCCTGTATGTTCTATATCCCTTAGCTTATCGATATAGATAATAAATCTTAGCGAATTTGATCAGCGTTTTTGTCACTGTCACCGGTCGAGTGTTTGCCAGTTGACTAGGCCCTCGCTGTGCTCAAAAGCCATTAATAATATCACCAATAGACTTCGAAAGCAAGATCTTTTTGCTTTGTTTCCTCTACGTCAAAACATAGTAAAAAAAACAGTTCTTGGAGGGAAAGTGAAGCGTCATGTTTGCAGTTTTGTTTTATTTTCTAATGCCGGCACTTCACATGGCGTATCGTGTTCGCGTATTTGCATTATTTGTCCGAACACGGCAATGTGTAGACGGCCTATTTGAATATATTTGCTTTATTTGCACGAATAAGGCAAACAACGCAAATAGCGAATATGCGTTTCCGTCCACTTGTCGGTTTTTGATCACACATCAAAGGAATCAAATACGGCAAATTTTGGGTCGGCCGTCCACACTTGGTTCTGTTCAGAAGCGCGCGTGCGGCTGTCCTGTTCAGACGTGTTCAGTTTTTTATACGTAAACATAGTAAAATGGATTGGACAAACGAAACCGTATTGCGTTTTTTGGAATTATACCAAATGCATCCTAGTGTTTGGGACCCCAAAAATGCCTCTCATAAAAACAAAAACCGAACACGTTGCATTAATCGATATTCAAAATAACTTAGGAGAACCCTGCACAATAAAAAAACAGGTGTTGGCTAGCCGCATTTAGATAAATATAATAAGCTGCTGCCACTGACACGTCCATCACTGTTGCATTCAATTTGTTTGTGAACTAGCAAATATGGTGAATATTTGCGTTGTTTGCCCGTATAAGCCATGTGTGGATGGCTTGTTTGACACCAAGCGATGTGCCAGATTATTTGGGCAAACACAACGATATCGCCACACGAACACGATACGCCAAGTGGGTTTAGTCGCAGAATGTCCAATTCGCAAAATGTCCAGCGGTCGCAAAAAGTTCAATTCGTCATTATTTATTTAATTTGTCCGGCACAATAAAAATAACTCGTGGATACCGTTTTATTGTGCCGGACAAATTAAATAAATAATGACGAATTGAACTTTTTGCGACCGCTGGACATTTTGCGAATTGGACATTCTGCGACTAAACCGCCAAGTGAAGTGCCGCCATAAAATTTGTGTTTTTTCGAACATTAATGTGAAATAATAGTGGATTATTAACCGTTAAGTGTTTGTGAACGTGCATGAGTGTTGGCAAATGAAACAAAACAGTGTAACATCACTTTTCAAATTCTCTCAAGAAGTCCGTGTGAGACCTCAGTAAAGTCCCACATCTTTACTGAGGTTCAAGGGGTTTGGGGAACATCATTTATCATCTTAATCACCACTCATTATCAAGGGATAAAAGAAATAAAAAAAATAATGACTAGGCAGTATGGTCTCTTATCTTAGCCTGTTCCTTCACGGAACAAATGTAAAAAAAAAGTAAAAAAAACAACCTTTCAATTTGCAAACCAAACCAAAGTCCAAACGCAAAGCAAACAAAACATTACATTAAGTTTGTTTTCTCTGCATTACCTACTTTAAATATTTATTGATTTGATTGTACCAATTGTAAGTAATATAAAATTATAGATGTCTAAAAATGAGTTCTACTCCGGCTCTGACATGCAATGTCGTTGCAATCCCTTGCTACATCAGTGAGGAACCTTGGGCTTGTCCCTTATTGCAGCTTGGGTTGGGATTGGGAGGGTCAAATTCAAAATATTAGTCGTAAAGCACTTTTATTAAATGATAGCTAGATTTAAGTAGGTATTAAAATTTACTTAGGTAAAATTTACCTACTCAATGCAATTAAATTATTAAGCTTGTAGCATTTTATATTGTAAAATGAAATTATACATACATTAACTAATAATAATACAATAACTAAAATTTTAACTACCTAAGGACCTCAAGTAAGTAACAAATTCAAAATTTTCTTTCAGAAAATGCCTCAAAATTATAGCTGTAAATTAGACTTTGACACAAATACAACTCTAGAAGTGTATTTGTTGAGAAATGTTACAAATGTAGATGATATTAGAAACAACATTAATAAAGGAATATGGAAATGTGCTGCTGTTAAGGCCAGTCTAATAATGGACCCATTTCAAATAGCAGTAGCTGCAAATAAAGCTGTTGTTTCAGATAAGCTCAAGACTATGGTCACAAGAACAGTATTTGCTGAAATCCTATTTAATTTATCCCTAACCAAAAATATTACACAAAGTCTAAGCAAATTTGGTATTGAAAAGGATTGTGATTTGTTACTGTGTTTTCTTAAAACTCCTGAGATGGATTGTAGTAAAGAAATTTTATCTAAAATAGATGGGCACATTTGTCCTCTAACTGAACTAAAAGAAATCGCAGATTTAAAGAAAATTAAAAGTGTGTACAAGTTAGATGATTTGAAATGTGAAACAAATATGTTAGATATTATTGTAAGTAGAATAGTTATAAAGAATTTAGTTTCATAACTTACATAAAATTTAAATAAATGGTGTTTGAAATTTTGTTTTGTTATGAGATTTTTTTTAAGATCTATAAAGAATACACAAAGCATAGATAGGTGAGTATAAGAAACTTCAATTTATTTATTTATTTAAGGGCCATCAACAGACTTAAGTATGACAAATGCAAACTATAAACTGAGTCGCTTAGAACACAGGTGATTTGTGGGGCATGTCTATAAAAATAATTAAGAATATTATATATTCTATTGCACCTCCCACTCCCCAAAATGGGAGTTCCACAAGGGTCAATCCTAGGCCCTTTCTTATTTTTGATATACATTAATGACCTTCCATTCTTTGTAGAAAACTTCTGTGATATTGTATTGTTTGCAGATGATACTTCACTCATTTTTAATGTGACTAGGTCTAAGAAAAATTATGACGATGTTAACAATGCTCTCTCAGAGCTCATTTTTAATGTGACTAGGTCTAAGAAAAATTATGACGATGTTAACAATGCTCTCTCAGAGGTACTCAGTTGGTTTACTGTTAATAATTTACAGCTAAATGCTAAAAAAATCAAATGCATTAATTTTACACTACCAAATAAACTGATGTAAGGATAAACGGTGATAAATTAGATTTGGTAGACTCGGCTGTTTTTCTAGGGATAACCCTTGACTCAAAACTTCAATGGAATCCTCATATCGAAATTGGCCAGCAAACTTTGTTCTGCTGCTTACGCCATTAGAAAAATTAGGCAGTTAACCGACGTTGAAACTGCTAAAACGGTTTACTTTAGTTATTTTCACAGTGTCATGTCATATGGCGCCCTACTGTGGGGAACAGCGGCTGATGTTGAAACTATATTCATTTTACAGAAACGGGCAATAAGAACCATTTATAAACTAAGCTCACGAACTTCTCTAAGAGATATTTTTAAAGAAGTTGGTGTTCTTACAGCTGCATCTCAATATATTTATAATTGTATAGTTTTTGTGCGTTGCAATATTAACTCATTCACTAAACACGGTGACATACACAATTTCAATACTAGAAATAAGTCAAAACTTATGATGCCCCTGTTCAGGTTACAGAAGGTTCTCGGCTCTTTCTTGGGGCATATACACTATTATAATAAAATACCAAGTACTGTACTAGAATTACCTTTAGATAAGTTTAAAAATCATGTAAAATCTTGTTTACTTAAGAAAGGTTATTTTACAGTTAAAGAATATTTAGAAGACAAAACAGCCTGGTAATGTTATAATAATCACATTATATTTTCTTATGTCCATTTTCTTTGTAACTAGCTCATTTTACCCTGGTATGATAGCCTTTATCAGCAGTGTCTTACAGACAAGAGGTGCCTACTCAAAACGATTATGGCTATGAAGGTCAGATTCCAAGTAGGTCAGATTTCAAGTAAGTCAGATTCCAAGTAGGTCAGATTCCAACTAGGTCAGATTTTGAGTTGGTTATGTACAATACAGTCAGTGTTATAATTTTCCGACATGAAATAAAGGGTTAGGTACCTATTTTAAATCAGACCCTGAGCCAGGACGCGATGCCATCGAAGAACCTCAGCACAATGCGGAAGGTATGTTTAATCTCACAATCTATTTTAAAATCCTTGAGAAATGATCACAACTCACAAGTCACTTAGATTGCGTAAAACGTTGCCTAAATGTTTTCTTGCTTGCTTCATTGGAGTTGCTCGAGTGTGTAATGCTCTCTTAAATGTCTCTGCGGTGGTGGCATGTGCGTCGGATCGTTACGTTCCCTAAAACATGGTTGAGCGAAGCGATGGCTGATTCACATGTCATACTCGTGAACGGGTGCCGCCTGTGGAGTAGGCTTGTTGAAAAAATATCGATATATCGATATTTTTTGTTCAATATATCGATATTTTTAGGCGATATTTTTTTTCGATATATCGATACATCGATACAAATTAAGCAATATCGAAATTCGTATCAAAATCGATATTTTTTTATTTATTATCATCGCATCACGATCTAACTTTTTAGCTCGTTAGAATTCAAAGCCGTAAAAATAGTTAAAAAAAACTTACTATTGCTGAATTCCATTGATGTAATCCACAGATTACACTTATCACTACCACAGTAATGAGTGTGTATTTGTCACTGTCAGTGCATTGCTTCAATCTACTTCATGTCATGTGTGCTACGTATACGCAACGGAAATATTTAACACCTACGGCTTCCTCCGTGCCGTCAAAGAGAGTGGCTTTTACGGTAAATATGGCGGTTCCTAACAACAGGAGCCGACTGAGTTGTTCGGCATGATTCACAAGTTCACTGTCCTATAGGTAAATTAATTGTTATGGCCCTTATGTGGGTTACGGAACTGTGAACCGGTTAAAACGATAATTTAAAATAAAAAATCTGTTTTTATTACTGGGCTAGGCTTACCTAAATAATTTTTTAACCGATTTTAAGAAAAAGCAGGTGGTTTTCCTTTATTTAAATACGGTGAAAAATTTGACCGATATATCGATATTTTTTTAGCGATATATCGAGTCCGATATTGATATTTTTTAAAATATCGATGTATCGATATATCGATATTTTTTTTCATTTACGACATCCCTACTGTGGAGGCTGGTCTGCTCTTGCTAACTTATTTTTATTATGAGCCTGTCGAAAACACAGCGTCGCTTATGAAGAAGCAGTGTGTACTCACCTTATCTCCATCACATTACTTACGGTTTTTTTTTTTTTTAGTGTTTCTACAACTGATTTCTAAACGTAGATCCATCTGTCAAATTCCCGTCACCTGAAGGCGCGAATCGCGCTATGTTCGAACTTAAATTTAGATAAATAGAAGTTAAAGAGGTGTTAAATACAACGAAAAAGTGTTCAAAGAGTGCAGTGTTTATTAGACTATCGTAATAACGTAACATAATGAGTGAGGACGCCGTATTATACGCGGTTCCAAACGCCGGTGATAGTGAGGCAGGTAGTGCCGGTAAACAGACCGCCGGTACCGCCGTAAACAACTCATCGAGTTCAAGCTCGTCCTCTTCGTCCTCGGAGAGCGAGCGACCGGCTCATAAGAAGAAACACTGCCGATCATCCGATCCGCGGATTGATACACTGATGACTCAGGTGAGTTATCTTTCCAATTTGTATATGCAGAGTCTCGGCGGCTCGTATCAAATCGAACGTCAATATTCGGATACACCGCAGAATATTGCAAATGATAACGCTTCTACAGAATTTATCACTAACCCTAATGACAACAGAAGGGTGTTAGAGTTGGGTAAAATTGAGACAGATTATAATAAGTCAAAGGTGATCAAGGCTGCGTCAGCCGACAGAGTTTCGCAGCTTAAAGAGCTACAGCATTTTGGAGACCCACTTTGGAAGCATATAAGGTATTCCAGGGCGTTGCAAACATTTGCAGCAACACCGGCTTGCGTAGAATTAAAGTTAAATGATGAACTTTGTCATCTAAATAAGGACAAAGATTTTTTAGCGGGAACTGAGGCTGTAGTAGCTGCATTGTCAAATGCTGTTTTAGAACAAAGAGAGTTATTACGAGCTGGTTTACAGGACATAGTTGACTGGGCTTGTCGATCACCCCAGGAGCTCAATCCTCAGAACTTATTTGAAAAGATATCAACAAGTTTTAGCAATAGTTCTGACACATACAAAAACATTGAGGAGACACTTCAGATAATTTGTGGAAAACGGGCTGAGTGTGTTGAGATAAGACGGGAGAGAATTTTGAAGGAGATCTCAAATAAGCCTATACAATCAGCTCTTCGTAACATTCCACCCAGCGTTGAACATCTTTTTGATAGAGAAAAGTTGTTAACCTTAATTCAATCACTTGGTGGACCTCAGTCATGGCTCAGTCCTTCGCTACCTAGAGAACCCAGATTTTCCTTAAAAAGAAAGCAGGGGGAGCCCGGCCCATCAACCTCTGCTTATAATACAAAGAAATTTAAACATTCTTCTAGAAATCCGAAATTTAACGATAAGAAGGGGAAGGGTCAGTTGAAGAAATCTTCCTTTCGTTCCCGTCAGGAGGGAACTGCAAAGGATCAGACCAGATGACTATCAGATGAATTTCAAGGAGGGATGCTTAGTGGATTATCAGACAATATGGAGAGAGCTCGGAGCCAACCAATTTGTTATGAAAACTATAACAGCGTCTCGAATACCATTTATAAGGAAACCTCCCCTAGTGTATCCATCAATAAGTGTGATCCAGAGGTATGCCACCAGACCATCTCCCCAAATGACAAATCAGATACTAGAATTAAAAAAACTAAAGATCTTAGAGACCCCTACAGATGCGACACCCAGCTACTTCTCGAGGATGTTTCTTGTAAAAAAGAGCGATGGAGGAGTGAGACCTATAATAGATTTGAGAGGTCTCAACAGGTTCGTAGCAAACAAACCTTTTCACCTGATCTCACAAGCATCCGTTCCAGATTTTTTACAACGAGACGACTGGCTTATCAAAATCGACTTATCCCAAGCATATTTCCACGTCCCAGTGGCCCTATCTCACAGGCCCTTTTTACGGGTCAGTTATTTAGGTCAGATTTTGCAGATGACTTGCCTACCTTTTGGCCTTTCATCAGCCCCGCGATTATTCGCCGCAATCACTTGCTGGGTCGCGGAGACCCTGCGCAAGCGAGGATGTCGAGTTCTAGTGTACTTAGACGACTTCCTCCTAGCTCATCAGGACAGGTCTTTACTGACCCTCCAGGCCGCGGAGGCCGTGGAGCTCCTGAGAGCACTGGGCTGGCAAGTCAACTTCAAAAAGTCCATACTAGTACCTACCCAGGTCATAGAGTTTTTAGGGATCGAGTGGAAGACGCACCAAAATCTCATGTGCTTACCACCGAAAAAACGTCTGGATGTGACAAAAGCCCTAGTCAAAATGACAAGTCAGGGCGCTTGCAAGCTACGTCAATTACAACAGCTTTTAGGTCTTCTAAACTTTGCATGCATGGTAGTCGCCAGAGGTCGTCTTCATTGCCGCCACATGCAGATGTTAGTTCGGCAATTTCAAAACGACCCCCGGAGGGTTGTTCAATTATCCAACATGTCTCTGACAGCGATGCAATGGTGGCTCGGAGCCATAGACACAGCTGCTGTTCCAATACATCTGCCCAAGGTTCGCCATTTTCTAAGCACGGATGCTTCAGACATTGGTTGGGGAGCACAATTAGATCAGATTCCCATGGCAGGCACTTGGAGGAGACATCAACGGAGCTGGCACAGCAACAAGAAGGAGATGTTTGCAGTCCTTTCTGCGATAAAAAGTCAGGCACACAGAATAAGAGAATCCCATGTCCTTCTACAGTCAGACAACCGTACCCTCATCGCTTATATACGCAAGGAGGGGGGAACTCGGTCGATAGGGCTTCTGGCACTGACTTTTCAGCTCTTAGTTCTCCTAGACCAGTGGAACATAACCTTATCTGCTCAGTACCTTCCGGGAAGGTACAATTTAATCGCAGACCGGTTGTCGCGGAGACGACCGATACCAGAGTGGCATCTTTCACAAGTTGCAACCAAGAAGATCTTCTGCTTATGGGGAACTCCAAACATAGACCTGTTTGCCTCGGAGCGCTCTGCCGTGGTGCCAAGGTATGTCACCTTAGACACAAGAGATCGTGGAGCAGAATATATAGACGCCTTCAGTCAAGACTGGGATTATCGCCTGGCTTGGATATTTCCACCTCCCAGTTTAATACCACGTGTCCTGGCTCATCTCAACAGGGCTCGGGGAACGTATTTGCTGGTAGCGCCGGATTGGGAGCGCCCATTCTGGAGAGCAGATCTAGGGTCCAGAGTACAGGATCCCCCACAAACAATTACAGAACTTCAGGAGGTTCTGACAGATCTCACGACCGGCCTTCCTCCACCTTGTCTAGATCAACTAACTTTACAAGTTTGGAGAGTTGGGGGTGGGGCCAACAAATAGTTGATTGGACTGAAGAACAGAAATCTCTACTGCAGGGATGTTGGAGACAGTCAACAATTAATACATATGTCCCAGCGTTAAACAGATGGGTTTTATGGTATTCAAGGAATAACTTAGATGCCAAATCCCCGAGGCCAGAGAATGTGGCAAAATTTCTTGCAGATACCTTTTTATCTGAGGGACTATCATATAAGACCATGCTTCTTCATAAATCGGCTGTCTCGACATATTGTGGCCAGGATGACAGAATATGTTCCCATTTTTTAGTTAAGAGTGTTTTAAGAGCTATTCAGAATGCTAAACCAGTTTCACATAAGTGCCCTATTTGGGATCCCAGACAGGTTTTTGACTGGTTAATTAATAACCCTGGTAATAATTCACTCTTTGAAGCAGCTCGTAGAACTGCTACAATACTACTGCTGGCCTCGGGTAGGAGACTACATGATCTCACCTTGCTGGAGCTCTCAGACTCGCAATATCAGGACAGGGGTGAGAACATCAGACTGTGGCCCTCATATGGATCTAAGACTGATAGGGGGTCAAAGAGACAGTCAGGATGGGAGCTTAAGAAACATAAGCTTGAAGGTATTTGTCCCGTTACATGGATTCGTCGTTATCTACAACAGAGTAACAGTAGAAGAGAGGAGAACAAAGAAATTAAATCTTTATTCTTAACAGTACGTGGACAGGTCAAAACAGCTTCTAAAACCATAATTGGTGGTTGGATTAGATCAGTACTGAAAGATGCAGGGATTGACGCTTCTCCGGGCAGTTGCCGTCCAGCGGTTGCTTCACTTGCATGGTTAGAGAATCGCCCAATAGAGGAGATACTTGAAAGGGGCAATTGGAGGTGTGAGAATACATTTAAGAAATACTACTGCCGAGAGATTGACACACAGGCACGCGACCTTAATGATTACAACTTATTTAATAATTTTTCAAGTAAGTTGTCTAACTGTTTACCTATACAATTAGTACAAAACTATTTTATTTAGCAAAAGGATTGCTATTTTTAGTTATTATCATTATTATTTATTTTTCTTTTAACTTGTTTTTGTTTATTAAGAGATTTAATATCTGTTACCTTAATCATTGATTGCATTTGATTTTTATAATTATTTTAATCACATATCAGATGTTACCTTCTATCAGATTTTTTTAAAGACCTTATTGATATTACAGTTACAATAATTAATATAATTCTTATTCTCAACATTGCGTGTATTCTTTTAGTCACCAGCAGATAACAAACACGTCTTCATAAGCGACGCTGTGTTTTCGACAGGCTCATAATATAACCGTTTTACACTACAATAAAACGATTATTATGAGCCGAGAGAAAACACAGCGTCGCCGGAAAGTTCTTCCTGGTGAAGACTGCAATGACAACATAGCGCGATTCGCGCCTTCAGGTGACGGGAATTTGACAGATGGATCTACGTTTAGAAATCAGTTGTAGAAACACAAAAAAAAAAAAACCTTAAGTAATGAGGTGAGTACACACTGCTTCTTCATAAGCGACGCTGTGTTTTCTCTCGGCTCATAATAATCGTTTTATTGTAGTGTAAAACGGTTATATTATTAGTTTGTTAGTAGTTGTAGGCTTACTTTTGTTTTTCTGTACCTACCGTAAAACGGGGGGACTAGGGATGCAGGGGGCAGTAGGGAGTAGGGACAAACTCGGGATTTTTTTTTTATTTGACTTCATTCATACTCGTAAACTATAAAAGGTCATAGAGAGATTTTTTTCTACATAATTAATAGAATATTTCTTTTCTTTATACTGGCAACATAGACTTTCTAAGGCGTCAAAATGACAGTGAAAAAGTAAATCAAAGTCAAGACTAAGAGCGGGCAAAATTATTGTCTTGAAAACATTTTAGCATAGAGTACTTTGTATATATGCATTTTAGCTTACGCGGGTGAAATCAGTGTTTGTGTGGTAATAAGGCTTTATTTAGACGGATTATTTACATAGGACTCCAAAAAATTAAGGAAGTGTATAGAGTGCCGCTAGCGGCACTGTATCTCCATCGGTTAGGGAACCGTAAGTTTTTCGGTAAAATAGTGACGCCGCCTAAGCTGCCGTAAAGTTTTTGTTAGACAACAGAAATACTAGCTGCCCTACTCCTGTAGGACACGTGATAGGTTAGAAATTTAAGACAATCGCGAAGCGCAGCGTAGCGATTGTCTTGAATTTCGAGGTTATTTTTTTTAATTAGACAATAGAAATCTAACTCCATGCAAAAATATCTTTTGAATATTATGTAGTCTGAACATTACGACAAATAAAAAATATGTTACGGTTCCCTAACCGATTGAGATAGAATGCCGCTTGTGGCACTCTATACGCTTCGTACTAGGATGCCGTCAATTTACGGCATCGTAACCGATCGTACTATGTTGCCGCTTGTGGCACTCTATTCACATTCACTGCCTACACTTTGTACTAGGATGCCGTAATGACGGCATCGTAACCGACCGTACTAGAATGCCGCTAGCGGCACTCTATCCACAGCCAAAAATTAATTAGGTAAGTGAATTAATAAATATTTTTACTGAAATCATCATATTTGTAAGTTCCTGCATTTGCCGATATTTTTGGGGAGAAATGGGTTAGGTGAGGGGAGAATTGGGACGTTGAATGGGGCGTCTTGGGACAAGAATGGGGTAACTTAGGATGCCTTGGAGCTGACTTGGGACCACAGACTTATTAGAGATGCTACTTGGGACGACTGAGAGGTGAAATGGGACTACATAATAGGGTTGTCAAAATAATTAATAATAATTATTATTAATTAATTAATTAATTAATAATATTGTGCTATTTAAGACGATGATTTTTAGGCAGTTTTTATTTTAAATTATACAGTTTCTCCCTGAAAATAATTTATTTTTTTATTTACAGAACATGCCACGCACATACGAGCCTACAACAGGGGCAAAAAAAAATCTTATTTAGTTGTAAGCATTATTTAGAAGGAATGGTCTTTGATTTATGTTAATTAGTTTTAAATTTTCACTTTTAGATAAAAACTTATCAATTAGATAATAAAGAATTTATAATTTGTTTGTTTCATATAATTTTATAATAGCTAGGTAGGTACTTACTATTATTCTTAAGAAGATTGTTTTTTTTTGCTAGTACGTAAATAATAATTAAAGCAATACTATTTGATTTGATATCATATCAATGTATATTTCATTATAAAAAAATAATATCCAAAAAGACATTTTTTTATTAAAACTGTATTTCTTGTTCTACTTATTCTTTGATATCCTACCTACCTACCTAGCTTTAAAGTGTAGCTTGCCGCAATAATTTATAACCTTTTTAATTAATAACCTTTAATTAGTCGTAAAATTTTGCTAAGTTCATATGAAATAAACACTACCTACTTTTCTTTAAAATTGGTTAAAATAAATGGCAGCCCTACTGGAATTCCCGATTCTCCCCTCAACTGGTCCTACTGACCTCGGCTACGAGGTGAATAGGGATCGACAATATTTTTGCCTATAACTCGTTAAACCTGTAGTTAAATGAATATTAGCTGCTAACTATTTATATATTTATTCACCGGAAAGTAAATAGAAGCTACCATAAGTTACACAGAAGTCGTTTTAATGGTAAAAATCTATTGTAAAGTTCATAATTGTCCCTATTAACCCCGTTTTACGGTACTGTAAGACATTGACAGCATTGATTATTTTAATTAGGCATACTCAGGCAAAGGTCATTGTACTCATTTTTGAGAAAAATAACGTATCAAATGTCTTGAATAGGAAATATAAAGTAAGTATTTGGAAGAAAAAACAAGTATATTTTTCAAATTTATGTTTCTATTACTTTAAAACTATATTTTAAGGTGCTTTCAGCACACGCTAATCATTTTCTGTTGTCTTTGAAAGTTTTAAAACTACTTTTACAATCAAACTTAAAATTTAAATAAAAAATTGGTTGCCTGTAAAGTCGGTTTTACGGGCGAAGATTTTACGTGACAACGTCTTTTTCTCGGTAGAATATTTATTGATATGAATATAATTAAATTGCACAATAGGAACAAGGAATTGAATGAAAATAAGAATTGCACAAATTTTAACTATAGAAATATATATTTTTTTTTAATTTTTTTTTTATTTTTTTTTTTTATTTTTTTTTTATTTTTTTGTTTTAAGTTATTTTATTTTATTTTATTTTTTTTTATTTTGTTTTATTTTGTTTACTAAAACATTGTACATGTAAACTTAAACTTAACTATTTAGTGGGAGAGAGACGCAAGGCATTCGGCGGGCCTCTCTCTCGTTCGGTGACTCATCGTTACGTTCCCGACGAGCGTTACACTTTTTCATAAGTGTCTCCCAGCTAACCTAATTTAAGACGTTGTCACGTCAACAAATAATTCGTTTATTATAAAATTTATGAACGACCTCTCTTCTCGCCACTAAACTCTCTCTCTGTGAAAGCTGAAGTAGCGGGAACAGAGAGTAAAAAGGAAATATTTTTTTTAGATTTGGTAAGCTATCAGATGCATTTTTAAGCACATATTGCCAGTTGTCAACTGATTTTTTAAAAATTCTTTATTATTATTAATTAGTAGATTTTTTTTGGGTCTCTTTAAGTATTATTGACTCGGAATATAAATTGTTCATATAAATATTTTACCTGTCTTGTAATTTGACCTTTGTAATTTTAACATTTCAAAATCTTTAAATTCAACTTAATTTTTTAAGGATATTTTAGAAAGTAGTGAAAGCTTATTATTTATTATATTCACAACAATCAAACCAATTTTTCAAATAACTGACACTCATTATTACAAATAGAAAAAGACAGAGTCGAAAAAAAATTTTTATTCGCAACAAAATTTTCGTTAAAATTATAAAAGTAGACAAAACATAATAATAACTTACACTTATATTACTTTTACATTACATTTATTGACCATTTCGGGTGATGACTGTTTAAGTTTTTTTATTCTATTTTTTGATTTATAACCAAAGTACCTACTTAGGTATCTGTTTTTCTTTGTTTTAGTTCGTTTCATAAGAGGCCTATTACATCTCGAATGCGATTTTTGCGTTAAATGCCCATTTTTGCTATTTGTAGTAATTTTGCAATTGTATTTATGGTTTTTATCGAAATAGGATAATAAGTTCTTGCTTATTATTACAAATCTCCACTCTGCGAGGCTGAGTTTGGACGGCCGGCGCATCGCATTTCGTAGTAATTTTGCAGTTGTATTTATCGTTTTTATCGAAATAAGATAATAAATTCATTAAAAATTCTTTATTGCTCATGAAGTAACAATTATTCTGGTATAAATTTTGCTCAATAATATTATCGTAGATAGGAGAAATTCACAGTTAACTTAAAGTGATTTTCGAAGTTTTTTGGTGGTGTTTTTTTTTTTCTATATAAAATCAATTATATCTAAAAATTCCGAGGCCGCTACGCACTATGCGACTATATAAGAGATAACATTATATTTTTTTTATTTCTATTGTTTAGAACAGTAGTTCAATCGATAAGCTCAAAAAAGTGCCTTCGCGCATTTAATAAAAATCTTTCTCTGCTATTTTGGGTTTAATTAAAAACTTAAGCAAAATTCACAAAAAGCGAGGCAGCTACGAACTAAGTCAATAGCTATTCTACACTATTCAATAAGTCAAAATTGTTAATGTATTTTTGTTTTTGAGATCGACAACGCCAAAATTTGCCATTTCATGCAAAAATCGCAGTAGAGATGTAATAGGCCTCTTAAACCATCCATAACATTATGGGCATCCAGTATAGTTACCGTATTTCCTTCCAACGTTTTATTATTTTATTAAATATATTCAGCATGTGGCTTGTAAAGTGTAAAATCGAAAATAACGTAGGATACTTTATTATAAAGTATGGTTGGCAACCCTATCCGTGATGCATACCTGAACTTTTTATTTCTTGTAAGTAGGTTGTTTTGTTTTTATTATTGTAATGGAAAGTGCCCTTCTACGATAGGGAGGGCATTTTTCAATTCTAATTGACGCTGTAAAAGAAAGGGAGAAAAGAAATGCCCTTGCTGAGATTCTGAGGGTTGGACAGCCATTCCTTAACAAAAGTGCAAAGCGCCTACAAAAAATTATTCTAATTTTGAGATTTTTTCATAGATGGCATTGGCGAAGGCTACACGTTCAATAAATATTGTGATCCACGGCTATTTATTCCATATCGTGATATTTATTGAGCGTGTAGACTGAAGTATTGACGGATCGCGATACGGATCACAGGATTTCTAGAAATCCGAATTACGGATTGTCAATCCATGGATCGTTATAAATATTGAACGTGTAGACGCGCGGTCAATATTTATCACTTCAGTTCGCTCCGCGGCAGCGATTTGTGACGATGTGCCAGTGCTATGCGGGGTCGCGCCGTCACCCGTGCTTGTAGAACCTTATGCAAATGACCAAAAATACCTGAAATAATTTATTCTCAACCTGGAAATAGGTACTGCCCGAACTGTGGGATAGTTCATATACTTATTACAAAAAGAAACGAAGACCTAAGCAAGTTACTGGACAAATATACAAAAAATAAAAAAACGTATTTATTGACGGTGTCAGAGAAAAAATTATTAGGATAAACTAAGGGGTCTCGGTAGCTTAGCGGTTAGAGCAGTGGACCGGCAATCCAAATAGAATAGAATAGAATTCCTTTATTGCTTAAACTGTGTAACAAGTTCTTAAAAAAATATATAGTATCAACAGTTTGCCCGTGATCAGGCATGCAATGTACACAAATAAATATTATTAACATTAATATTACAAAATTCATCGTGAATTTAACAATTAAAGGTCATGGGTTTGAATCGCATTCTAGATTTCCTGTGGTTCGTTGTTTTTTTCTAGTAAACATTTTATCCTTTTATTTCTATAATAAAACAAAATAGTCTACGGTCCGACTATAGAAAATAATTTTTCATCCATCGCTTTCTTTTCACTATTTTATTTATCGATATTTCTAAAATAATAGCTATACAGGCTTTAACTTTTCTTGTTGTATCCATGGTAGCCTTAGAGCATTCAACCAACAGGAGACGACACGCGCACTAATTTCTATGCAAAAAAGTCTGTCATTTCCTGCGGGGGGAAGGAAACACACAGAAATTGTAAACACACTAATGCATTTTTAAATGACGTCGCTACGCACGCAAACGACAACATTGTTGAACACTAGCATAAAATAGACGCACACTATTATATTTTCACACAGAGATTACCTGTCCGTGCACAAGTCTAACGTCATATTTATGTAAACGTCTATAGAGGTTGTCACTATCGATAAAATTTTTTCGATGTCGATTTAATTTAATTCAATGTCAAAATACAAGAAAAGATTTTTTTTAATTTAGGCTCCTGACTATTTTTAATTAACTGTACAAAGCGCGCGTGCTGCTGTACCTACTTTTCACTAGAAATTTGATTTCCTGTAATTGTGACAATATTCAATTAGACACGTATTACCTACTTTATTAGCTCTGTAATGGTAACCATTGGTTAAGATCACCAACGTGACATAGATGTCATGTTGGTGATCCTTAAATATAGTTAAATATCGCCCGCAGTGCCTATGGAAAAATAAGAAAGGTTCTTTGCAACCGAAACCTTATAATCGCCTTCCGAATACGTCTTCTCCAATGTTAAATCAGGGGGGCGATCGCGCTGAACAATCTCAACCAAACTACAATTGAACCTCAGCCGTTATAGTGCTATCGCGTTTGACACACGCGATGGCGCTATACGAATTACGAAGTCGGCTGCGGTTCAGTTGTGCTTTGGTTGTGATTATTTAGCATCCCCTGGCCTAAACGGATGTGAGGTTTGGACTATAAAGGAAGATCATAAAGAGGAAAAGTTGCATAATATGGGCCATGTGCTTAGACACGACAGATACGAGTTCTTGGAACCGATAATGATGGGAAAAGTTGCAGGAAAACGGATACCTGATTGCAGAAGAAAGTAGTGGTTGCGAAACATTCGGGAGTAGACGGGAACAGCGAATGCCGCTGAATTCTTTTGCCTTGCCAAAAACAAGTCCAAATATGAAGAACTGACTGCCCTTAGGATAGCCACCCTTTAGGGTGGCTCTACAACTAGTGAATTTTGTAGTACTTGTGAATAAACTTCTTCATAAAGAAGAAGAAATATAAATAAATAAATTACGCAGTACTCATCAGTTTACGAGGAATTACGAATAGACATGGAGTGAGCATTTGCCACTGGTCTATGGGGGCCGTATGGTTAGATAAGATAGACACTTTGCTTTTCGTTATAGTTAAAATCGCAAGAGGATAGACTGATAGGTAGGTACAGTGCGCCATAAAAGAGTAGAAATTAAATAATACAGAACTAAATTCACTCATTTTTGCCAACATTGATTATCTGTCATTAATGTCAAGTGGTTGTTCAACTCTGTCCGTGGTTACGATATAAATTGTTGTTTTAGTGATATTTCTACATTCCTGGATATAAAACACTGATAACATGATTATGACCATCCATGGCGGTTCTCGTAACATAATATATAAGGTTTTTTTTGCGAAGTTTGGCAGAATTTCAAGACGGAACTTCGTTACGTAATCTGGAGGATATTTACCAACGTACAGCAGATTATACTGGTAAGTAAGTTATAATTATAAAAGATGTTGAAAGTATAATTATCTAAAATATGCCTATGCGCAATCGGCTAAATTCCGTGAAACAATCAGTATTTTTAAATATTTTTAAAAGTTTTGGGGTTATGATATATCGGGGGGGGAGGGGGCAGCTCCCCTGCGAGGGGGGCGAGGGGGGCTAAGCCCCCGCCATGAAATAAGTCTAAAGAG
Organism: Scoparia ambigualis; assembly: GCA_963921215.1. Lineage (NCBI taxonomy): Eukaryota > Metazoa > Arthropoda > Insecta > Lepidoptera > Crambidae > Scoparia > Scoparia ambigualis. The sequence goes on along the minus strand of OY992509.1, from coordinate 38,148,648 downwards.
TTAATTAGGTTAGGTTAGGTTAGTAAGTATATTGACCAAAAACGCGCGAGCCGAGCGAGCGAAGCGAGCGTGCCGCGGGAGCGGCCGGCAAAGCGCCAGAAATGAGGTTTTTGTAACTTTCCCTTTTTTTTTTTAAAAAAGTTACATAACTTCAAAATTACTTGTCTGAGGCAGGAGGGGTAAGTGGAGGGTACTCCTCTCTCGTCCCCTCCCGTTCCCCCACCGATTAAGGAGACTCGATTTAAAAGTTTTACCATGATACATAACCTCAAAATACAAAAATTAACATAACTTAAAAACTACCCGGGGTCCTTCAAGCGAGGCGTGAAGAAGCACTTTGTGGGCCGGCAGAGTGAGGATGACTGATGCTACGTCTCTTACGCTGCACCAGTTGTCCTCGCGCCTGGACCTCATTTCCACTTAACATCAGGTGGAGTGAGGTCATTTGCCGGGCTTAGTATAAAAAAAAAACTACTTGTTTGCAGCAGGGGGGTAAGTAGGGGTACTCCTCCCCCACCCCTTACCTTCACCACCCCCAGCCCGATTTAGGCGACTCGATTCAAAAGTCTTACCAATTATGTTAATAACTCAGTCCATAGGACTGAACAATTTTGGTTTTGTTTTTTTTTATGCATATTTGTTTTTATTGTTCAAGGTGTGTCTGGAAGTACTGTGCGGAGAATAGCTAAACAAGGCTCCGAAAATGGAGGAAAATTTTCGACTCCCGCTAAACACAGTCGACTTGCAAAGGAACTCGATGACTTTGATATGTGTGCAATCCGTCAGAAAATGATTTTTTTTACACTGTAAAAAAAGAAGTACCAACAATATGCAAAGTAATAGCTCAATTAAGGCAACTTATTGGCTATGATGGAAGCCGCGAGCATTTGCAAAACTTGAAGAGTATCTGGACTTTAATTTATAAGTTTTGTATCTAAATAAAAATAAGTTATGTACAATGGCTGTTTTCATTTTTACATACAAACTACTCAAATTAATTATCCTGACGACCTCCGTAGCCGAGAGTAGAGCACTCCGGACTTGGCGTCGCCATCTCTGAGGTCCTGGGTTCGATTCCCGGTTGGGTTAATGTAGAAAACCAACTTTTCTATATTGTCTTGGATCTGGGTGTTGTGGTACCGTCGTTGTTTCTGATTTCTATAACACAAGTGCTTTAGCTACTTCCTTTATATCAGAGCAATGTGTAAGTGATGTTTTCCAATTATATGAACATATTAAATAAAAACAAGTATCAAGACCAATTTGCTCGACCTATCAGGGTTGCTATGTTAACGACAACAGCGCCCTCATTTAATTTCTACTCTTTTATGTCGCACTGTAGTTGTATTTTAAAAATGCTGCAATATTATTTTAAAAAAAAATACTTGGCTACCTAACCTTACGACTCTTAAACAGGAGGAACTGAAAAACTGAAAAACATGTATTTTCATGGTTCTAAACGCCGATCAATTATTTTTATCTAGTTAGTGTAGGAAGGGTCCTCTAAGAAGAGGACTATGAGTATGAAAGTAGACTAACAAAATGAAAATTAACCTTCTACATTAACTGCTCCTATTTCAAATAATTGTAAAATATTCCTATTATTTATCTGAATAAAGGTTTTTCATCTTTAAGGATTTCTTAAAGTTGGGAAAACAAAATGAGAAAACCAAACAACAATTTCAATAATCTTTATTTGTAATGGAGGTATTTCAAAGAAGTAATGTTTAGTACTTTATCATAATAAAAACTTCAAACACCATGTAAAAATAGATTCACAATCCTACTAAATCGTAGCGGATAGTGGCAGCTTTGACATATACATTAATTGACGTAAGTATATATGTTTTGGCAAAATTTTTGAAGAAGCTCTTCTTCATGTTGACATTTAGCTTACTAAACAAAATAAGTATCTAAACATCTCAGATGTTTTAGGAGTCCACGAAACATGATTTCCACAAACTCGATCAAACATCTCGAATAATTACATCTTTTGGTTGGAAATCTGAAAAATTAATAACAAGAATAAACATTATGATGAAGTCGATATCGATATTTTGTACTGTCGTATCTCTAGAACTGTTTCAGTGTGCCAATGTAATGAAATAAAATTTTCCTAATTTCGGGATAAATGACATGCTGTAAATATAATATATTAATGAAGTAGACTGATCATAAACATACAGTTTAATAGTATTGCTAATTTTTAAAGCAATTTAGTTAAAAAAGACTGAAGAAAATGAAAATAAGTAACAATTAATAAATAGTTATCTATCATTCATTTAATTAGCATCCATAGTGAAAAATAGTTTTAACAATAATGAATGGGACATAAAAGTAGTTTTTTAATGTTAGCACGTTTAACTTTAAAAGTTACGCAAAGTTGCAGATTGTCGTTCTAGTGGCAACACTTTTTGATTGACAATATTTTTCAGTTTATTGCAAATTTAGTGCATTTATCAATAGTATATAGACAAAATAATACTTACAGATGAAAAGTAACGCTATCCTTTTGTACATTTGATGTATTTGTTCGCTTTTTGCACGAAAAGACGCTGCAATTTGGCATTATTTGCTCCCGTCGTGACGCGTCAACTGTGACATGCAAATGGTGCAGTGACACGCGAAAACTAGTTTTATATAACGGGTATGACCATTGGGCATACTCTCTTGGCAGAGGGGAACGTCTGCCAGTGGCGTCTCCTGTTGGTTGAATGCTCTAAGATGGTAGCGTTCGCACGGTCCGCACCGCGCAAAGGAAGCCGCAATACTGACGTGATAAATATTGAACGTGTAGGGTGTGACCGTGATCCTCTACGTTAAGTCAATCCATCTGAAAAGTCAGTTAATTCATTAACGGTCGGAAATAACCGAATTGTGACTGCTAAAATAGGTAAACAGAACTTTTATTGTCTAGTGGATAGTGGTGCCGAATGCTCACTAATGCGCGAAAGTATTGGAGATTCTATTGGTTGCAAAACTTATTTTGATACAACCTTTTTGCGTGTAGTAGGAGCCAATACATTTTCTTCTCACAAGAAAAAAACTTGTTTGATCTGCATTGATGACTTAAATTTGGAAGTAGAGTTTGTATTAGTACCAGATAACTTTATACAATATGACATTTTGCTAGGAGCTAATCTTTTTGATATTTCTGGTATACGAGTCATCTTTTCCCAATCAGGGACCGTAATTTCCCGAAGTAAATACAACATTAATTGTGTAGAAAAAAATAATTTGCTTGAGCATATTGATACAGAGTTAAACGCTGAATTTAGAAATCAATTACATAAACTGTTGAAATCATATTCAGAGCTTTTTTCTTTTGAATATTCTGTTACGAAGGTCAATACCGGGAGCTGTCCATAAAGTTAAAAAATCCTGAAAAGACAGTTCAAAGGCGTCCATACCGCCTTGCGCCGACTGAACGAGAAAAGGTCAAAACCATTATCCAAGATTTAAAAAATAACGGCATTATTCGAGACAGCAGTTCTCCTTTTTCTAGTCCCATCTTATTAGTCCGCAAAAAGGATGGAAGTGACCGACTTTGTGTTGACTTTAGAGAATTGAATAGTAATACGGTTCGAGATAACTTCCCTCTACCATTGATTGATGACCATATTGGTAAACTCGTGAACGCTAGGTACTTTACAGTTTTAGATATGACTGCAGGGTTCCACCAAATCCCAATAGCCGCAAATTCAATCGAAAAAACGGCCTTTGTGACTCCTGATGGTCAATTTGAGTTTTTACGAATGCCGTTTGAGTTGTGCAAGGCACCGTCAGTATTTCAAAGAGCTATTAGTTCGGCCTTAAAACCGTATGTTGACTTGTTTGTTCTCATTTACGTGGATGACGTTATTATATTCTCAAACACCATCGAGGATGGTCTTCAGAAATTAGAGTTAGTTTTGCAATCTCTTAAGAAAGCTGGGTTTTCATTCAATATCAAAAAGTGTAAGTTTCTAAAAACTGAAATTGAATATTTAGGTAGGTTAATTACTAACAGTACAGTCAGACCAAGTCATGGTAAAGTACAGGCACTCATAAACTCGCCAGTACCCACAACAGTCAAACAAGTCCGTCAGTTTTGCGGACTGGCTGGATATTTTCGAAAGTTTATTCCCAACTTTTCTCGAACAATGATCCCTTTATATAATTTAACCAAAGCTGAAACCAGGTGGAACTGGACAGCCGACCATGATACTGCTATGCAAAAAATAATTCATCATCTTACTTCTGAACCCATGTTAGTTTTGTTCGATCCATCCAAATGCATAGAACTCCATACTGATGCTAGTTCTTCTGGATTTGGAGCAGTATTGTTTCAAAAACATGACAGTTTACTAAAAGTAGTAGAGTATTTTAGTATGCGCACTACCGATACGGAGAAAAAATATCACTCATATGAGCTGGAGACTTTAGCAGTAGTTAGAGCTATAAAACATTTCAGGCACTATCTCTTCGGACGCAGTTTTAAGCTTGTGACAGATTGTAACTCACTAAAAGCATCTCGAAACAAAAAGGAACTTCTGCCTCGTGTACATCGATGGTAGGCATATCTACAAACATTTGATTTTGAAATAGAATATCGTAAAGGAGAGCGCATACCTCATGTCGACTTTTTAAGCAGAAATCCACCAATTTTAAATATTAATAACGTTCTAAATTATAATGATTGGTTAGAGGTTGAACAAAAGAAAGATTTGGAAACCCTAGAAATATTTAAATCTATTGAAGATGGTACTATAGATAAAATATGAGTTTTTAGTCAACATTGCTTCATCAAATCTTAGAAGTTTTCACCTCTGAGATCCGAAAGAAATATTTTTACTTACAAATATTTGAACATTCGGATAAGATGAAGCTCAGATCTCAGAGGTGAAAACTTCTAAGATTTGATGAAGCAATGTTGACTAAAAACTTAAGCATCAAGCATTGACAAATTTCGACGGTTGAAAGCCAGACCTCGGTAGCCAAGTGGTTAAGGCAGCCGCCCGGAATGCGGAAGGTGCGTGGTTCGATTCCCGCCTGAGGTTGTCGTCTTTTTTCAGTGTTTAAAATTTTGCTTAAGTATATTTAAGCGTTAATAAAACGCTAAAATATAAAACATTAATTAGTAAAGTACTTAAGTATTGCTAATGTTATGTTTGATTTTTAGTTTAAGTAAAATTATGTCTACAAAGATTTATTTTGTTTAAGTTTTGTTTGGATTAGTTTAAAATCTAATCAGATTTAGTTCATTTCAAGTTGTTCATGTTACATTAATTTTGATATTTATATTATTAAGTTAAAACTATTTCTGCAGAGATAATATTTTTTTAGTTTCGTTAACAATTATTTTTGTAATGTAAGTTTAATAAATAATTATAAGTAAATTTAACCCTATCATAGGAGTAAATAAACATCAGTTCCTTGATTGAGGATTGAATGAAGACTTGAAGACTGATTTAGTAAATGTACACACCGTTGTAATTTTTATAAATGCTTATTAAAATGATTTGTATAATGTCTGTTTTTTAATTAGTTACATAATGTTAAAAAATAATTAACAAGTAATTTTGACAATTTCAGTGAACATATACAATTTCTGTTACAAAAATAAAATTTCTGTGGCACGCCAATTTCGGTGGCCAAAATAAATCTCTAAGTAATATAATTATATAATCCCCTTTTAGAAAATATATGTTAAATGTGGATGTTTTGCGCTTCAATATTAAAGTTTGTCAAAAAACCTAAAAATGAAAATGACCACGGAAATTAGGATAAAAATCCAGTTGTTGAAATTGACTCACGTATGGTTTGCGCTCGAGTCCCTTCCTCGCAATTCGTACACTGCGGGAGTTAGCGGCTCGGGACCGCTTGAACTACCCTAGGGCTGCTGCCATCCTGGAGCAGGACCTGTACGTTGATGACGTCTGTACAGGGGCAGCCAGTGTCGAGGAAGCGCTCGCCCGACGATCTAAGGAATGGATGTCCAATTCCCCTGAGTGGATGGCGGGGCTACCTGATGAGTTTCAGTTTCAGTATTTAAGAATCCTTACAACCCCAACATGCCGTCGGTGCTTGGCATACAATACCGACCTGTTAGGATGTGTTCACCTATCGAGTGGTGTTGGAGACACCGAAGGCCTGGACGAAGAGGTCCGTGTTGTCGGCGATCGCGAGAACGTTCGGTTGATTGCGCCAGTCACATTTTTATTAAAATGTTTCATGCAGCAGCTATGGTCGGCCCAGCTGGGCTGGGACACCCCCCTCTCAGAGGATTTGTTGAGGGATTGGACAAGTTCCTCGCTCTCGGAAACAAACAAGGTTTCGCTGCCACGGAAATTATTTCCTGTCGGTGATTACAGGGCTACCCTTCATGGGTTTTGTGATGCCTCTGAACGAGGATTTGCGGCAGTGGTTTATCTGCGAACGGTCACTTCCGCCGGGGATATTAACGTTTATTGAATAAATATATTTTGACTTTTGACTTTTTTTTTGGCAGCCTTGAGACGATAACAAGGCATGCACCGAAATACGACGTTAGCAAACTAGCGTCTGTCTCCTGGTCCTTTTGGGTCACATACACGGCTGCTCGTATGCCACGGTCCGCAGACACCTTTACGTGGTTAAGAGGCTAGTCCGATTCCTTCCTTGCTGCTCGATGCACAATCCGACGAGTTCAATTCTCCTGGTACATGTCTCCAGGTTAACGAGACCTCAGACGCCTGTACTTGAGAGACACTGTTTGCTACGAAAACCTCTAGGTTATGAACCGACGTCTTCAGTCAGCACAACACGATCTGACTGCCGGTCCATGCATACACCGTGTCCTTCAACAGCACTGACCTACGGAGCACCGATACCGCGTGGTTTTGGAGTTTGGTCAAAAGAGCTGCCCCGGACATTTCTAGACTTGGAATCGTCAATCTTGTCCGTATAGGCGCTACCTTGCTTTTAGCCAAAACCAATCAAACGTCAATATCCCCGGCGGAAGTGACCGTTCGCAGATAAACCACTGCCGCAAATCCTCGTTCAGAGGCATCACAAAACCCATGAAACGTCGTATTTCGGTGCATGCCTTGTTATCGTCTCAAGGCTGCCAAAAAAAAGTCAAAAGTCAAAATATATTGTTTCAATAAACTTAATTAATAAGTACTTGGAACCGTCCAAATTTTTTTTTTCTTACCACCCATTCAGGACATAATTTATTTAACTGTGGCAAAGAATGGGCGCAAGAAACCACAGCGCACAAAGGCAACAATTTAATTAGTTAAAGACAATTAGAAATAGCTGTTGGTGTGCTTGGAGCATGTCAGATCCAAGCTGTTTTGTCTTCTGTGTAATCTGACACTTTATAATAAGCTTTTTTATAAAGCTTTTCTTTGATTTTGATTTTAAATTTATTAGGATCTAATTTCTAAATATCATTTGGTACTTTGTAGTAAAATCTTACACACAGACCCTTAAAATAATTATTTATTTTATGGAGCCTGGTATAAGGTATTGCTAATTTGTTCATACTTCTTGTTTGCGCCACAACGCAACGACCAATGGCGGCCGTCTATACGCCAGCCAATGAGAGGCGCGGCGGTCAGCCGCCGCGAAGCGCGCGCCGCGCCGCCGCGCCGCCCGCGCCGACAGTGAGCCACGAACACTTGGACTGAACCCACGCGTGCCGCGCCTTCGAACTCAGCCCAAACCGCTCTCGCGCCCCCTACGCGACCTTACAAACCCTTAAGTGAAGTGACGAAGTGTGCCACCCGCGACCAGAGTTAGTGTCTATCAGCTCGTGACTATCGCCCCTTGCCTATTCGCCCGGGCCTACCACGACCACAAATTGGACCAGCTCTTCCGGGTACCCCAGGTAAGCCTTTCCCGCCTCCCCCTTATAACGTCGCATGTTACTGCGCCTCACGCAGTAACATATTTGATCCTTTGAGCCGGATACCACATCCCAGTAAAACAGTCCACTAATTTAAATCCTACCCGCCACACTTAATATCTTGTAAGTTTTGCCTCGACTCGTGCTACGCCCATAGTACCTACCTTACACACACAGTACTTCACACTTCACACTAGTTTTAGGCACGCATACACAATGCAAGCGCAAGCCGGGATCAGTTCAGCGCATTACTGCCCTTATTGCAGGGCTAAGGGCCATCGGCTCATAGCATGCCCACGTTATAATGCGCAACCAACACAAGGCCGATGGGATTTCATCCAGGCGCGCGAGCGGTGCCAGAAGTGCTTGGGTCCGCACTACGAGCATGAATGCAAGTCGGTGAAGGGTTGTAGGGTGTGTGGGCGCGTCAAGCACCACACGTCCCTTCACCGACCGGACGACACGACTTTGCAGTGCCAGCCACTGTCGGCGGCGCAGTGGCTCCCGCCCTACCTAAGGGAGACCCCGAGGCAGCGACCCAGCGACAGCTCGCTGCATGCGTCCGCGCACGCGAAGCAGCCGCATGGGTAGCAGCAGTAGCACAACAGCTCGTACACAATCAGCACACTCACACGTACACCACACATTTAGCCCATACAAACTCGTACCACACACTCACGCCTTTGCGCTTAACGCCCTCCGCGCTTTGCGCCTCCGCGCCTATATGGTGCCTGCCTTCAGCTCACGCCTTTGCGCTTTGCGCCCCTGCGCTTTGCGCCTCCGTGCCTATATGGTGCCTGCCTTCAGCTCACGCCTTTGCGCTTTGCGCCGCCGCGCCTATATGGTGCCTGCATTCAGCTCACGCCTTTGCGCTTTGCGCCCCTGCGCTTTGCGCCTCCGCGCCTATATAGTGCCTGCCTTCAGCTCACGCCTTTGCGCTTTGCACCCCTGCGCTATGCGCCCCCGCGCCTGTACGGTGCATGCCTTAACATCACGCCTTTGCGCTTTGCGCCCCTGCGCTTTGCGCCCCCGCGCCTGTACGGTGCATGCCTTAACCTCAAGCCTTTGCGCTTTGCGCCCCCGCTCCTATACGGTGCATGCCTTCACCTCACGCCTTTGCGCTTTGCGCCCCCGCTCCTATACGGTGCATGCCTTCACCTCACGCTTTTGCGTTTTGCGCCCCCCTGCGCGTTGGGCCCACTCGCCCTCGCGCAGGCATTCAGCTCTCATACAATCACACACGTGCATTCCTCTCAGCTCATCATGTACACACCCACACGCTAACTCAACACAGCACAAATCGAGGCTGTAGTCTCCTTTACTTCCGTTCCTTCCCCCCCCCTCCCACCCCCTGGGGCCCGGAAGATGTTTGCACCACAACGCAACGACCAATGGCGGCCGTCTATACGCCAGCCAATGAGAGGCGCGGCGGTCAGCCGCCGCGAAGCGCGAGCCGCGCCGCCCGCGCCGACAGTGAGCCACGAACACTTGGACTGAACCCACGCGTGCCGCGCCTTCGAACTCAGCCCAAACCGCTCTCGCGCCCCCTACGCGCCCTTACAAACCCTTAAGTGAAGTGACGAAGTATGCCACCCGCGACCAGAGTTAGTGTCTATCAGCTCGTGACTATCGCTCCTTGCCTATTCGCCCGGGCCTACCGCGACCACAAATCGGACCAGCTCTCCCGGGTACCCCAGGTAAGCCTTTCCCGCCTCCCTCCTTATAACGTCGCATGTTACTGCGCCTCACGCAGTAACACTTCTAGTGTTTACATTGTGTTTATCACTGTTTTTTAAAAACATATCAATATTTTTATGAACATAAATCAAATTTTCATAGTTAAATGTACTGTGATGAAACTGTCATTATATTTATTTTCTTAAATCTCTCTCTGAGAGAGTCACCAGCCTTTAGGTTATAGGTTGCTCGAATAGCCCTCTTCTGGAGCACAAAGATAGTTTGAATGTCGGCAGCATTTCCCCACAGTAAAATGCCGTACGACATTACACTATGAAAGTAACAGAAATAAACTAATCTAGATGTATCAACGTCAGTTAACTGACGGATCTTCATTACTGCATAAGCCGCAGAGCTAAGTCTATTCGACAATTTAGCTATATGTGGCCCCACTGAAGCTTGGCATCTAACGTGAAGCCTAGAAAAACAGTGGTGTCCACAGGATTCACATACTTATCTTTAATTTGTACACAGTTGTTACTTGCTTAACATTAGGCAATACAAATCTTACACATTTGGTTCTGCCACGATGCAACCTCACATGGGCAATCTGCCTCATGATCGGGTGAATGAGGTTAGGCCGTTTTCGGGTGTTGGCCCGTGCCAACACCCGAAAACGCCGAAAAAAGTCCGTACTTTGCAGGCCCATTTATGGTTAAAAGCTCACGGCTTCACAACGCAAAGCAGTACAAGGCGTACCTCTGTGTGTTCGTCTGTCAATCCACCAAGGCGGTACATCTCGAGCTCGTTGCTGACCTTACAACGGAGGCTTTTGTAGCGTGCTTGGACAGATTTGTTTCCCGAAGGGGACTCCCAGCACTGATCCGTTCGGATAACGGAACGAGCTTCGTTCGTGCAGAGCGATACTTACGAGAAGTTAATTAGTTTTTTTGAATGTAAACAAGGTGGATATTGGAACAGCCCTTTCCCGTCGGAGTATACAATGGACCTTCAGTCCTCCAGGTTGCCCCCACTGGGGTGGGATTTTTGAAGCCGTAGTTAATTCAGCTAAGACACATTTAGGGCGTATAGTAGGTCGGACCACGCTGACTTTTGAGGAGCTCGCGACGCTGTTTTGTAAGATCAAAGCCGTTCTCAACTCGCGACCGTTGTGTCCGCTCAGCTCGGATCCAAATGATTTGGAGGCGTTAACTTCAGGCCATTTCTTGATTGGACAGCCACTTAACGCGCTGCCCGAATACCCCTATGAGGGAGTGAAATTGTATCGGTTGTCACGGTATCAGATAATGCAGCATTTACCAGGATTTCTGGAAGCGATGGTCGCTCGAGTAACTGCACATTCCCCCCCCTTCTACGCATCGTGGGATGGTTCAGGATAGTACAGCAGCGCAGGTCAGACCCACAACTAATTAATTAGGTAATTAACGGTGTGTATCGCCCCATGTTCAGAGCAACTGGGTGATGTTGGCGAATGAGGTGGAGTTTGGCCAGAACAAACGCTATGTGGTGCTGTGGCAATGACCAAGCAGTGGTCTGAGGAGCCTAGAGGTGCAAGCACCGACACTATACCCTGCAGGGCGACTCGTCAACAGTAAGTCCAACAAGGAGGGCGCGTGACCTACGATATCTGGCATCTTGGTGGGCTGGTCTACAGTTGTGTCAGGTCTTGCGTCAGAGCTAAGGCATGAGCGACTCTACCAGCGTGATCAGTTTTGGAAGAGCCATGTTTCATAGTGGGCGTTGAAGTCCCCCAAAACCACCACGTCGTTCGGGAATCGCTCCTGCGCGGCATCAGTCACTCGGCCGAGGTGGTCTAAAAGGCTGCTTGTGTAAGCATCTCCCGTGTGGGACCGATATAGGCACGCATAGTCACGGCAACGGGAGCCGAATTCAATGCGCACCCAAAGGATGGGAAAGGAGGGGTCTTCCAAGCAGTGCAGACGTCGACAACAAATGTCAGCTCTCACGTAGACACACTCCGGCTTTCGCGAGAAACTTCTTAAGAACATCAGCTTTAGAGAAAGTCAGGCAACATAATGAATTTGCAGATACGTTCTTTACAGAAACACACTACAAGCTTTATTATCGTAGCCTAATGCAAAAAAATCTGCAAAAAGATTGCATGGTATCTGTTTCATCCGAAGCCACTCTTTCATCCAACAACATTTTAGATGGATATGCATTTACCAGTTGCTTCATATTTTTTAAATGCGTAAAAGTATTTTGAGTTTTTCGCTAGTTGGACTCCACTAATTCAATGTATTAAATACATTCCCTAATCAATCTATCTGCTTCTTTGCCATGAATTTAAATTTAGGATCATTTGTACGTTGTTTCTAATTTTATATTTTTTTAGATGTAGTTTTGAATAATTTGAATTTAATTTGATGGTTTATAAACTGTAATGAAATTTTAATATTTTAATATTTTACTAGCATATTAATTTTTGTAATTAACACATTATGGGTGTATACCCGAAATAAATAATGTTATTGATTGTAAAGTTGGTTGATTTAGATATTGTACACTTTTCATCCGAAGACGCTAGTTTTAGTTGTGTCTCTTAAACAAATCAGAGGGGCGATCTTGCGTGGAATATTATTTTCAGTTTTCCCACCCTATGGCGCAAAGCCTACGGCCGTCCTCTTCCTAAAGTTCCAAATCCAACGCTCTCTAATCAGTTTCGACAAATTTCCATTCTTCCCTTTATGTCCAAGGTGCTCGAGGCCTGTGTCCATAAGCAATATTCCCAATTTGTATATAACAATTCTCTCCTTGATTCTTTGCAATCTGGGTTCAGGCCGGGGCACAGTACCGTTACCGCCATCCTTAAAGTCACTGGCTATATTAGGGCAGGAGTAGAGGACGGCAAAGTAACCAGCCTGGTGCTTATTGACTTCTCCAATGCTTTGAATACCCTCAGTCACGACATCCTTATTTCCATACTGTCCCATCTTATGGTCTCTGACGAAGTGGTGGAATGGTTTTCATCGTATCTTCGGGAACGTCAGCAGTCGGTCCAATCAGGGGAATCATCATCGTCAACCTGGTGTAGATTAAAAACTGTCGTTCCTCAAGATGGCATTCTTTCTCCACTTCTTTTCTCAATTTTATTAATTTAATCACTTACAAGATTCAGTGTTCGTATCATCTCTACGCCGACGACCTGCAATTATATGCCCAGACAAATGTGGATGGGCTGAATGATGCCATTGATGCTCTAAATAAAGACCTAAACAGCATCAAATCCTGCTCCGACCAGTTTGGGGTTGCTGACAACCCTGCAAAATGTCAAGCTGTATTTGTAGAAAGTCCTCGGATGCCGTCAAGAATTAATTGCAGCGGACTCCATCCCATTATTATCGACGGCACTCCAATACCTATCACTGATAATGTAAAGGATCTGGGTTTGCTTGTCGACAAGTCGAAAAGTCACTGGAATACTTCGTTACCTTTATCGCCTCAAGAACTTTTTGCCTGTTAGCGTCAAGGTTATGCTTGTACAGACCTTAATCTTTCCTATCGTCGACTATGATGATGTGTGCTACCTCGACCTGAACGCAGATCTACTCAATAAGCTCGACCGTCTCCTAAATAACTGCATTCGATTCGTCTTTAACCTTCGTAAATATGATCATGTGTCCGCATGCCGAACGCAGCTTAAATGGTTACCCATACGGCTGCGTAGAAGTATGCGGGCCTTGACCACTTTATTTTCCGTGTTATTAATTATTTTTTTTTAAATTAAATTCATTTATTTCTACCAACTAGGATCATTTACAAATCCAAATAAGTACAAAGAAATAAAATAAAATAAAAATCATAAAACAGAATAAAAACAAAACACATGTCATGCCATTCAATAAAAAAAATCAAACAAAAATATAAATTAAATAAAGTGTGGTCATAGTCAAATGCAAGTCAGTACATGTAACATACAGCTGATCAATGATTCATGTACTGACAGTCAAAGCGCTCAAAAAACAGCCTCAGGACGCTGTTCTGGCTAGCCCTGACCCTGCGCACCAGGGATGTGCACCGGTTACGCATTGTGGTGTAAAAACAGTCAACGCGGTATTGCGCAAACATCCCTGATGCGCTGCAGAACCGAGGCAGCCCCAGCAGCATCCTAAAGGCATTATTGAATTAGACACGCAAGGCACCGTACTGTTTTGTGATGTAGTTTATCCATAGGCTGCACGTGTACAAGGACGTACAAAATGCTCTAAAGAGAGTAATTTTGACGCCCCAGGAACAGCGAGCAAACCTACGAGCGATCATATTTGCTCTGACAGACAGTGCCCTGCGCTCCCTCTCAATATCTGCATCGTCCTTCAGGTCAGAGGTCACCAGGTGTCCAAGATATTTAAATTGTTGTACCACCCTTAACGGCGTTCCATTTAGCTTAATCGATGGAATATTATCGGGACACTTTCCTCTGGCTCAAAAGACCATACATTCACTTTTCTTCACTGTTACGAACTGGCTTCGTAATATAAACCTTTTTAATTATTTCATTTTTTTATTGTCTTTGTTTTTGCTACTTTTGTCAGTGTCTTTGGTTTGGTGCTTTTGAGCTGTAAAACTTACTACTTATTATATCCTTTGCTCCATTGAGAACCGTCTTTTCTTCATCATACAGTCTACTCATTAACATTTGGTCCTTCTCCGCGTATTTTAAATCAGTGGAGCATGGTATACGAAACTCGATCGAAAACTGCCGAGAAAAGTGTTATTCCGTTGTCGACCGCACCTAACCGTGGACGGGAGATGCAAGAGTCGCCGCCGGCGCCGCTGCCCCGCAACTGCGACACATCCTTGCCCATTCCCTATGCGACTACATCGCTGGATATGAAGTGCAGCAGCCGCCCACGACGAGTGGTGCAGGCACGTTGCTGCCACCTCCCAACACCGCTATGTCGCTGTCCGAAGGAAGGCGCACGTCACGGTCGTCACGGTCGTCGGTATCACACACCTCCACAGTAAAGGCGAAAATACTTGCTCGCTGTGTCACCGAGTTGGTAAAGCAGCAAAACGCCTTTGAACGTAGATCTATAGACCTAGAGTTACGAGCGAAGCTCGCCGAGATAGAAGCAAACCGTAGCACTCGAGCTAGCTCACGTGCTAGCAATAGGTCATACAACTTTCACGATAGTCAACATCGAGTAGAAATGTGGTTGCCCACTGTACAAGTAGACGAAGGCCCGCATGCAGTGAAACTCAACGAGTATCCAGCAATATTGCCACGCTGGACACTGCGCCACATCGCGTCCAAGTACGGGACCACATTCCGAGATCTGCTCATTGTTCGGAACAAAATGGCCACTTACGGCTGGCAACCTTTTGTGTTAGTTTTAATTTGTTTTTGACAGACGACTGTCAGTGTGACACACTCTCACATTGAAATTAGTTTAGGAACCTTGACCGCGGGGTCGCGTAGAAAAGTTTTGGTGTAATTTGATGTGTAGGGCACATAGTCAGTTAAACTCGGCGGACCGTAGGGATTAATAAACAGCAACAGTGTAGAACATAAGTTTAGCTAAAATCAGTGATTTGTTGGTTGACGCGTACACGTGGCGTGAACCGTGCTAAGTGGCATTGTGCAACGGTGGTGTGTATCTGTCTGTCTTGGGTTTATCAGTACTGAGGGGTAGGCGACTGGACGCTTAGGGCCTTCCACCCACCACAGGACCCAGAGCAGTCGCCGGGGAGGCGAGCTACCACCACCACCACAGCAGCCCGAAGACAGCCGGCGCGGCGGACGGCACCGGGCTGAGCGGCGTATCTCAAGGGTGTGGCACACCGTCTTCTAGTACGTAAGTCGTTTTAGTTTATATTTCTTATAATTAGACGTTAGTTTTAAGTAAAAAGGTAGCAGAGTTGATGTAGACTATCTATATCAAACAATTTTTGGTAAACCAGAGCGTGGTTTTGTCTACGGACCTCAAGTAATTAGTTATTAGTTTTAGTGTTAAGATTGTTTGCAACCGCATATTAAATTGTATTCAGAATGCAATGTTGTAATATGTAGGTTTTGTTTTGTTGATTATAGCAAGTAGTGTAACAATAATTAATTTGGGTTTTGTCTCGCATTTAGAATGCGTGGATTATTTCATTGCAGAAAGTCATTGCAAGAATGCAATAATTGTCATACCTAACTTGCTATAATTGCATTTTGGTTACACATTTAGAATGTATTTATTTGAGTTAGGATATAACTGTGGGTTGTATTAAATATTATGTGGATGTGTATGATAACCGCTAGTTATCTTTCTTTGTTGTTAAAAACCTAATTTAGAATTAGTCTCGCTGGGGTAGTGTCGACTTGTGACAACAAATAAATATTTTTGATGTTAATTTTGCATTTGTTGTGCAAACTGAATTTTAAGATTCTAGCGGTTTGCAAATAATTAAACATTTTGTTTGTTCCTGGATTGCTTGAAAACTTAATTTAGAATTTAAAGTTAAAGCATTGAAAATTGTGGTACTTTGATTTGGTTTGTTGTTTCATTTTGAAAACATATTTAAATATTGTAGGCATTTGATTCACAATATTTGTAGTTTGGTTGTCTAGCGATTGCAAAGCTGTAGACACATATATTAATATTGCAGTTTATTGCTTATTTACATGGCGGCTATGTAACATTTATTTTGTTCCCATAAGTTGTTTCTTTCTTTGAAAATAATTTAGTTTCATTAATTTGAGTTCCATTCATTTGTAACATTTGTTTGGTAAATGATTGAGGATGAATGTTTACATAGTGGCTGTTACGGCGAAAGGCGTTCGCCGTAACAGCGACGGAATATGGGTTAGGCAGGAGATAAGGGAATTTCTGGGGCTTACCTGGTTCGGGCTGGAGCTGGTTGGAGCTGAAGGCAGGCGCGGGGGCGCGAGCTTGAAGGCAGCAACACACAGTTCACTCAGGGGCACTGGTCGTAGGCGTTTTAGGGAGAGGTGAGCTGGTGGTCCTAGCTCTAGGTCACTGCACACACACTGCACACATATGACGATGATCACGGGCTGAGTTCTAGGGCGCGCGCGCGCGTGGATTCTCTCTGAAAGGTCGGAGCACACTGCCGTTGCGCGGCGCCGGCGAACACTTCGTCGAGTATAATTGTCAACTCGCTGTGATTGGCCGATCATTCGTTGCCCAGTCGTTGCACCAATATGCACCTTAATTGACCGGCGCAGAGACGGTTATCCGTCGCGCTGTGGCGCGAACAGTGGCGTATGTAGTACTAAGGAACATTTTTATTTTATTTAATTTTCTTTGGAAATTCTTTAGAACCGATTAGATTTGTTTTGTTCTACACAGCGGCATATGTGAAAGTTGGTTGGATTATTATATAACGGTTTATACAATAATAATAGCACATTTTGTTTTGTTTGTGCCTTCATTCTTGAAAACCAATTTTAAAATTTAATTTAATTATTACATTGGTTTAAATTGGTTGATTTATGCATAGGGACTATGTAATAATAATAATTGCACATTATTAGTTAGTGCGCTTCTTGTTGCAAACCCGTTTAAGTTTTTTTATGTACTTATTAATTTTGGTTGTGGCTACATTGTAATTAAAAGGCTACATTAGTAGGGAACATTGACCTGTCTTTGTGCTATTGTTGGACATAGAATCTAATTCCTCGTTATTTGTATTTTGTTGACAACGCGATGGCGGAGGCAGTCTTTGCAACGCAGCTGCGCTGGTTCGTGCATACGCAAGATCTGCTGTCTCGGAGGGGCTGCGATGATGACATCCTCGAGCGAGCAAGGCAGTTAAGGCAGCGGGTGTCTTCGGTTGAGACTGCCAAGGTGGTTTTGTCGGAGACTGCTCCAACATCCCACAAAAAGGTATGGTCGGCATACGAGGATGATTTCGACCAAATCATGGACATAAATGATAATGTCGTCCAGGCAGCCTGCGACATTAAAAGGCGACGGATAGGGGATGTCCAGCGATCCACACCGCCACCAGTGGGAGGGCCTGCGATGCCTGATGGGCTTCCTACCCATCAGTTAGGAAGTTTGGGTGGCGCTGTGGAAGAGGGGTCGTATGTAGACGCACATGCGCGTCAATTGTTGTCGCTACCTAGGGTAGCTAATCAGGCGGACTTAAACACGCATCTGTTGACGCCAGTCACAGTTGCATGTACCGCGTTACGAAAGTTAGGGTTGCCAGTAGCCGAGTGGTCGCTCCTACTGGTACACATTGTGCTGGACAAGCTGCCAACGGACGTTCGTTCCCGGTTTGAGCAGGAAACGGCAGAGGAAGGGGGGGCTACTCTGCCGGGATTGGAGGAACTTTTAAAGTTCCTCGGCGATGAGACGGGGGTCGTAGCGACCTCCCAGCCTGACCTGCCGCCATCAGAGGCGCAGGCTTCAATGGGACGCCAGGCGAATCCCACGGCACAGCCGCAGCCAGGACACACTACGGCGCAGCTGGCGGCGCTGACTACAGCAGCCGGCATGGACCTGGCTTGTACCCACTGTGGCCAAAAGGGCCACACTACGACGCGGTGCCAGGACCGACAAGGGCTGCGTGTAATGACGAGGCGGCGTATAGCAAGGCGCAGCGGCCTTTGCTTTGGCTATAGGCCTCAACGCCGCAGTGCATTTGGTGGACCACTCCATTTATTATTGTTGTGTGTCAACAGATCGGAGCGGCTTCACCGACCACTTAACAGCGGTGGCAGCATTACACGGGCAGGGGTGCTCCAGCGCGGAGCACACACCTACCAGCGGACTGGAGGCCCAGTCATGCGCGAGGCGCGCCCCCACACCGGAAGGTGAACCATGCACAGGCGCGCAAACCCGCGCCTGCAGGTTACGATGCCGCCGGCCCATCTGCTATTTGGGTATCACACGGGTGGGCGCCCGATGGTTACACGAAGGAGGGAACCCTCTTTGCACCGCGCTCTGTGTGCGCTTGCGTGAAGCAGTGCGATCGAGCAACGGTTATAGTACCACCCGCGGTATCACACGGGCGGTGGCCTTCTTTGGAGATTTGGGACCCGAGCAGGCGATAGCTAGCCTGCCCCTTTGCGAGAGCAAAACCACGGACGGTTTTGCTTTATACTACGGCGGCCGCGGTTTGAAAGATTTAAGGAAACCTTAAATGTGAAATTTGTTTGAAAGATTTTAAAGAAATCTTAGTTTTGAAATTTTAATTTAGTGCGACATTGTTTGGTGGTATGCTTACTGGGTGTTTGACGGGGCAGACACTAGTCACCCTCACATCGGTACATAATCTACGGTGAGGAATTCAATTTCGGTAACGGTAATGAATCTACTATTGTAGGTTAACAGCTTTTTACCGATTCGCCCGCAGGGATAACGGCACAGACATTGGTCTAGATCGGGCAGACCCATACTCTGTCACCTGGCCCAATTGACCTACTCTTGGGCTCGGGGTACTAGGACGGGTCCTACTAGGCACCCAGATAGCTCTGGGTCGCTCCACACTGCTGGCAGTGCCAACTATTTTTTTTTGTTTCTATTATGTACACAGTTTGACGACTCGACTCCGCATAGTCTAAAGTCATTGCGTTTGTGTACCATTTCCATAACTATGCACAAGTTTGGGAAATTGAGAAACCTCCCATGGTCTACATGGTAGCCCATGCCCATGAGGATTGTGAAGCCTTTCAATAGGCCAGTACGTCACGGTTGACGTCTGTTGGATGTGTTACTAGGTAACCTAATTTGTAATTTTGAATATTGTTTCTCCAAAGAGCTTTATTTGTGTAGTGCTCTTTCGGTGTTTATTTTCACAGTGGACGTCTTCACCCGTGCAGCCGCAGACGGGGGGGTCTGCCTTCGGACCGAGTCGCTCAGTCTCGTCCGTTCTTGGGGGTTTCACGCAACGGGTTCTGCTGGACCTTTCTCGGTAAAACCGATCAACTGCGCAACGCTCGGGTTGTAGGTAAAGTTTTTGTGTTTTTTTTGTGCCTGGCTACTAAGGCCGTCCTCTTGGGAGTTTCTTCGTTATCCACGGAGGCCTTCGTCGTCGCGTTGGATCGTTTCGTGTCGCGTAAGGGTCTACCTTCACTTATTCGCTCCGACAATGGCACAAAATGACAAGGGCACGGGTGTATTTAACTGAAGTTTGTAAATTTTTAGAAAATAAGCTTTGGTAAATAAGATAATTTAATATTATTTTAATTTGGCTAATTAGATTTAGTATGTTGTTGAAGGAGAATGACTTGCTCTCCTTGCTTGTAGCTAGGGCAGCATTGTAAAGTTGTTTGTTGGCGAGTATGGGACTGCGGTTCGATTCCGCGATGAGCCACAGCAGCTGTCTCTCCTTGCCCGATGGATTGAGCTAACGATCGGAGCCTTCCAATCGGGGCAAAGGTCTGTTCGGAACAAAATGGCCACTTACGGCTGGCAACCTTTTGTGTTAGTTTTAATTTGTTTTTGACAGACGACTGTCAGTGTGACACACTCTCACATTGAAATTAGTTTAGGAACCTTGACCGCGGGGTCGCGTAGAAAAGTTTTGGTGTAATTTGATGTGTAGGGCACATAGTCAGTTAAACTCGGCGGACCGTAGGGATTAATAAACAGCAACAGTGTAGAACATAAGTTTAGCTAAAATCAGTGATTTGTTGGTTGACGCGTACACGTGGCGTGAACCGTGCTAAGTGGCATTGTGCAACGGTGGTGTGTATCTGTCTTGGGTTTATCAGTACTGAGGGGTAGGCGACGGGACGCTTAGGGCCTTCCACCCACCACAGGACCCAGAGCAGTCGCCGGGGAGGCGATCTACCACCACCACCACAGCAGCCCGAAGACAGCCGGCGCGGCGGACGGCACCGGGCTGAGCGGCGTATCTCAAGGGTGTGGCACACCGTCTTCTAGTACGTAAGTCGTTTTAGTTTATATTTCTTATAATTAGACGTTAGTTTTAAGTAAAAAGGTAGCAGAGTTGATGTAGACTATCTATATCAAACAATTTTTGGTAAACCAGAGCGTGGTTTTGTCTACGGACCTCAAGTAATTAGTTATTAGTTTTAGTGTTAAGATTGTTTGCAACCGCATATTAAATTGTATTCAGAATGCAATGTTGTAATATGTAGGTTTTGTTTTGTTGATTATAGCAAGTAGTGTAACAATAATTAATTTGGGTTTTGTCTCGCATTTAGAATGCGTGGATTATTTCATTGCGGAAAGTCATTGCAAGAATGCAATAATTGTCATACCTAACTTGCTATAATTGCATTTTGGTTACACATTTAGAATGTATTTATTTGAGTTAGGATATAACTGTGGGTTGTATTAAATATAAAAACCTAATTTAGAATTAGTCTCGCTGGGGTAGTGTCGACTTGTGACAACAAATAAATATTTTTGATGTTAATTTTGCATTTGTTGTGCAAACTGAATTTTAAGATTCTAGCGGTTTGCAAATAATTAAACATTTTGTTTGTTCCTTGATTGTTTGAAAACTTAATTTAGAATTTAAAGTTAAAGCATTGAAAATTGTGGTACTTTGATTTGGTTTGTTGTTTCATTTTGAAAACATATTTAAATATTGTAGGCATTTGATTCACAATATTTGTAGTTTGGTTGTCTAGCGATTGCAAAGCTGTAGACACATATATTAAAGCAATTGAGTGCGAAAAGAAATGTTTTTTCAACAAACATATAAACAACAACATTAAAAATACAAAAAAACTATGGAAAAGTCTTAAAAACACTGTAATTTCTAATAACAACAAAAACACAATTCTCCCGCAATGTTTAAGTAATCCTGACCTTATTAACGCTCATTTTCTCGACATTCCTGGAGATGGCCTGGTGTCGGTGTCGCAACTTACTTACTACGAGCATCACAGATTTGGCTCGGCGATTTTTTCCTTGTGCACAGTATCCGAAGACAAGGTACTTAAGATTATTAAAGGGCTCAAGTCGAACGCACAGGGTAGTGATGGGTTGTCACTGGACATGGTGCTTTTAACTCTGCCCCAGTCATTAACGGTTCTCACCACCATAATCAACCTCTCCTTAACCAAAGGTGTATTTCCCAGTGGCTGGAAGACCGCAGTGGTTAAGCCGTTGCCGAAAAACAGTAACCCTACCTCAATGGGCGACTTGCGTCCTATCAGCCTGCTCCCATGCTTGTCCAAGGTCTTAGAAAAGATCGTATGTGAACAGCTGACCAAATACTTGGAGGAAAACAACATTCTCCCTCAACAGCAGTCTGGATTCCGCAGAGGCCACAGCACAGCATCTGCCCTCGCGGATGTTGTCGACCATTTGCTTGCTGCTCAGGATCAGGGAGAGATTAATATCTTACTGCTGCTGGATTTCTCGAGGGCCTTTGACTCCATCAATGCTGACCTCTTGATTTCCAAGCTATCATATTACGGTGTCGATAATAATGCTATAAATTGGTTCACCAGCTACCTCCATAATAGACGTCAACTGGTCGAGCTGACTGGTTCAGATGGGATCAAGCTGCGCTCTGCTCTGCAGCCTGTCACCCGTGGTGTGCCCCAGGGTTCAATCCTTGGACCAATCCTCTATGCGTTGTACAGCGCCGATATCACAGAAAGTATAACTAACTGTAGGTATCATTTGTACGCAGATGACCTACAACTGTTCTATTCCTTCCGTCTGGGTGATCACGCTAACGCTGCAACAAAGATTAACGAAGATTTGGACCGCATTTCATCTTGGTGCAACTCAAATTGTCTGGTCATCAACCCAAAAAAATCAAAACTGTTATTGACTGGGTCAAACCGAAATATGCAGAAAATATGTAATATTTCTCTAGGTGTGCATATTAATGGCGAAGAAATTGAGCGTGTGGATTCCGCAAGAAATCTAGGAGTGACCTTGGATAGCCGTCTTAACTTTGAAAGTTATATAGCTGAGTGTACTCGCAATTGTTTTTACCGGCTCAAATTATTATACAATATTCGTCCTTATCTGAGCGAGGAGCTGAGGTTGACACTTTGTGAGTCTCTTATTTTGTCGAAGCTTAACTACTGTGATACAGTTTATGGTCCGTGCTTGCTTTCCAGAACCGCCAAGCTTATTCAGCGTGTGCAGAACGCTTGTGCGCGTTTTTGCTTTAACATCCCACCCAGAACACACATTACTCCCTTTCTTAACTCTGCAAACATCATAAAAATGGAAGCTCGTAGAAGACTTCACCTTGCCACATTATTGTTTGGTGTAATCGGATCAGGAAGGCCGCCCTATCTTTTGAATAAGTTGGTGTGGGTAAAAGAAAATAGGAAGTATCCTACAAGAGCCTGCACTCACGTTTTCGTCACCCCTAAGCACAATGTAATGTTTCGCGGATCCTTCAGGTTTGCGGCCTCGCGGTGCTGGAACGACCTTCCCCCACCGTTGCGTGACCTAAAAACAATTCACATCTTAAGCCAGAGCCTTAAAAAATACTTACTCAGTGAACAACAGGCTATAAACTTAGCTCCAATTCATTCACGTCTTGCACTTGTCGCGGATGGAGCGTCCTGGCACCGCTGAGGTTGACCATTGCATGTAGCATGGGCTCATTTGTGTTCCAACTTCCACTTAACAACATTCATATCCAATCACTAACTTATTATTTCTTACTTGTTCATTTTCTACTAGTCCGTTGTGATGACGTCAAATTTTCAACGTGGCAGTGAGTGACGTGTCACGTTTGGGTGACAGGTGACCAAATTCGATGATAGACACAGATTACGAAATTGTAATTGCGACGTTCGAAAACCTCCAATGATATTATCTCTAAAAATTTATTTATTTTATTTTTCTAATGATCTTCCTATTTTTCTTATTATGTTATTGTTACTGGTATTTTGTGTAAGTGTTAAGTATTCTTTCTGTGCATATGTAAGTCTTAGCTGTTATGTATGTCATTGTTATTATTTTTTTTTTCTCTTTCTGTTGTTGTCATATGTATCCCACAAGCCTTGTTCGCGCTGGGTAGGTGGTTTGGGCGTGGCGGGTGCATTGTTTTGCTTGTTTGTACTATTTTAAATTGTATATCATAAGTGAGCGGAGTGGTTATAGCGGGCGGGGCGATGTACTACCGCCTCGGCTGGATTGCTCTCATGGCGCAAGCAGGGCTTTAGGCCCATCCAGAATACCAGCGCTGCAGCGGCTCCCATGTCGTTGCAGCATAAGCTGAGGTTGGGTCCTAATTGGCCATATGCCACTTTTATTGTTAAAATTTTAGCTTTTATTATTTTATTATTCTTGATTATTATCATTATTATTATTCATTATTATTCTTGTTTTTTTTTTTTTGTTTGTTTTACCCTTTTAATTAATTTATATTCTCTTTATCATTCTCTGTGTTTTACATTATTTGTGCTTGTGGTCAATAAATGTTTTCTTATCTTATCTTATCTTATGTGACAGCCTACATGTGTGCCGCTCAGCTTCTCTATCAGTGCGTCGACATACAAATTGAAGAGTTTGGGCGAGGTCAACCCTCCTTGCCTCACTCCACACTCCAACCTATATGGTTCCGAGTACTCTCCCGACCACCGAACTACATTGACCTGGTGCAAGTACCAAAATTTAATAATCTTGACAAGTTCACGTGGCATTGAAATGCTTTCAAGTTTTTGCCGCAGGATGTCATAACTGACAAGGTCAAATGCTTTCGAAAGGTCGAGAAAGCAAGCATACACTGGCGTGCTACGGTCAGTGTAGTACTTTACGGTCTGCTTCAAACTTAAAATGGCAGTCTCAGTGGAAAGACCTTTTCTAAAACCAAACTGATTGTCATGAATTGTTAAAATATTTTCTAGTTGATTATTAAGCAGACCGTCAAGGACTTTTGATATAATAGTAGCCAACGAAATAGGACGGTAATTACCCTTATCACTTATGTCACCAGTCTTACACTTCACAATTGGCACCACCACTGTCTTCATCATGTCTGCAGGTAAGTAGGAGTGTCCTAAGCATAAACTTTAGAACATCGCTAGCACTCTAGCAAGATGAGGGCCAGCCTATCTCAGATGTTCAATACTCAGGTCATCATGGCCAGGAGACTTTCCTTGAGACATAGATTCGATTACTTCTCTAACGTCTTTAGCTGTAATCCGGGTACTTAGCTCCAGACTTTGACAACCCTCCAAACATTCGGACTGTGGTGGTCCCAATGGTGATCTCACTGTAAATTGTTCTTTGCACATATTAGCAATACATTTGCTGTCATTAACACCATTTACGCTCACAGGAGTGCCCGGCCTAGAACTTAATTTATTTGTGCACTTCCAAAAACTACTGAAACCACTGTTGGCATGGTGCCGCGCAAGTATGTCCATTTTTATTTGATCTCTATTATTTTGGCACCATTTTAATCGGGACTTAAAAATTTTACGACTTTTTCGCATCTCATCCCAAACACGGCCCGACGTAGGTCGTCCGTGAAGAACCCAAATCCCAAATTTATTTCTTGCATTTCTGTGAGCTTCGCTAACGTACTTATTCCAACCTATAACAGGCTTTTTCTTACACTTAGGTTTGAAACTATAGCTACTAGAGGCCGCGCATGATAAAGCATCTATGACTTTGTTATATAAATTATCGATAGCACTTAAATTACTTATATTATCACAGGAATGATCAGAACATTCACTCAATTCACTAGGAAAATCTATACGACTCAAATTTTGATGACACAATTTTCTATATAATTCAATTTGCTCGGGCTGTCTTTCCCCCCATAAAACCTTACTGCACCCTTTACCGCCTACTGTGTGTCATAGGTTTAATGCAATCTAATTGACATTCAATAATTAGGGGAAAGTGGTCAGACCACGAGACGTCATATTTAACATAAACATTAGTAATTGTCTGCATAGCAGACTTCGTCACAACACAATGATCTAGCCAACGTCTTGACCCATTGGCTTCGCTTATAAAGGTATATGTATTCGATGGAATACCTAAGATGTCAATGTCAGCACAGCCCCATTCTAACTCAGAACAAAAAGATTGCAACTCACGATAAAATAATTCATTTGGGTGCGCATTGAAGTCGCCTAGTACATAAACAGATTCTACATTTTCGTTAGAAGTAATAGCGCTCACCAGACTGAGGCAATCCGAGTAATCCAACAGGTTCACTGCACTATCCGTATATACGGCATGTATACACTGAAAACTACAAATGACCTTTGCCCTACTGACACCCTTATAGCACACACTCGCGGATTGTCACAACGAATAACTGTCACATTTTGAAATAACTTCTTCTTCCAAAGTAACGCGACACCGCCGTATGGACGACCACGAAGTACTCCGACCCCGGTGTCCACTGCGGACGTTCCAGTGCATCCGAACTCGTCACTATACTGGCCAAATAATTTATGTCATCTGGCTGTAACCACGTCTCTTGTAATGCGATTATATCAGAGATCAAACAAAGCTGCCTTTACAGTTAAAGGTTTCAAAGTTACATATTGTTGTACTATCTGCCATTATTTATACCCAACGATGAGCCGAATGTGGGGATACATAGCCAAATGAGCAAGTCGCAAAATGTGCAGGCTGCGTAAAATGAGCAAATCGCAAAATGTGCAGATCTCACATTGAGCAGATCGCAAAATATGCAGATCTCACAATGAGCAAATCGCAAAATGTGCAGATTTTACAATGAGCAGATCGCAAAATGTGCAGGTTTCATATTGAGCAGATCGCAAAATGTGCAAGCAGATCTTATATTGAGCAGGTCGCAAAATGTGTACATTTTGAAATAGAGCTAATTCAGCCCACGGGGTTACTCGGCGGCAGTCGGAGGGGGTGAGGGAGTGGGGGGAGGCAGGTGGAGGAGCGTGCCCTCCTTAAAGTGGGGACACGCGGAAACTCATAGTTTTGTGATTTAGAAAAATGGAATTAGAAAACAACCGAGTCACATCTTCAGAGTTCTTGAAGAAAGTCATATTTTTGAAAAGTGCCTATTATAAATAAATATTTAAAACATAAATAAAGCACCGTTTGCATGTAGTCGGTAGTAGGTATACAAAATTGATATGAAACTTAAGTTGTTTTTTAATAATAGGTATTACTTTATTTTGTTTTAAAAGTGTAGGAGTTATTCGGCCATAACCATGATGACAATCGCTTGTTAAAATCGAATAAACTTACCCACGGAAGAGTGATAAAGAAATCAATAGTGTTTCGTTTCGTTTTCTGTAAACGATTGTTATCTTGACTTAGTCTCCAAGTAAGTATGTTAAGTTTAACTAATTGTAGTTAATGTTTTTTTTATGATAATAAATATTTAATATTGTTAGGGTTTATTTTTATTTTTAAAGATTAGTGTGACCTTTGGTTTTATGAGCAAGAATCAAAAGAATTCAGTCCTTTGGCCGCGAGCTCTAGGAGAAATTTAGAGCTCCCGGTATCCGGGTTATATGTGGAAACGTGTAGGTACACTTGTCCTTAACACAGATGGCGCGACTTAGGTAACGCAGTGTGCGTTATAGGCAAACCAAGAGCAAAGGGTACTAACAACCCGAAATACACGGAGCCGCCAAGAAACTTTTCCTCCAGAAAACGGTTAAGTTCAAAACCCATCGGATTACCTCTACTCGCCGTGGATCGGACCTGCGTGTATGAATATAGTGTAAATAAGTGCACATTTTACGATTTGCTCATATTGCGTCCTGCACATTTAACGATTTGCACATATTGCAACCTGCACCTTCTGCGATTTGCACATATTGCGACCTGTCCCTTCTGCGATTTGCTCATATTGCGACCTGCACCTTCTGCGATTTGCACATATTGCGACTTGCGCCTTCTGCGTATTGCATTAGTGCACATTTTGCGACTTGCACATTTGGCTATGGATCCGAGTATTAGTGTCCTTTACATTGGCGATATAATACGCACAGCGCGACGCTGCAATCTGTCCAAGGCATCGAGAAGGTACTTTGCAGAGCCGTCACAGAGGTGCTAGCAATATTTATTTATTTATTTAATACTATATGCACAACTTTACTGTACTGAGGCGGACTTAATGCCTTAGGCATTTTGTCCCAGCCAACCATAGGGTGGTGCAGAGAAATAAGTGGTAGGGTGCACAACTAAAATAGAAATATGGTAAATTTCATACATATACTATAAACATATACACAACGCAGATACATAATTATACACCATATGCATATATACACCGTAAATACATATACACTCTATAATATATAAATAGTTAGTAAATATATAAATTTCATACATATAATTAATAAACGATTACTAATGTGGAGTATCAGCTTGTTCGGTAAGATAGCTGCGCAACTTGCTTTTGAACGCATACTGACTGGTGGACATCCTAATATTTATAGGGAGAGAATTTCAAAGGAGAATAGGGATCCATAGCCAAATGTGCAAGTCGCAAAATGTGCACTAATGCAATTCGCAGAAGGTGCAGGTCGCAATATGTGCAAATCGCAGAAGGTGCAGGTCGCAATATGTGCAAATCGCAGAAGGTGCAGGTCGCAATATGTGCAAATCGTTAAATGTGCAGGTCGCAATATGAGCAAATCATAAAATGTGCACTTATTTACACTATACTTGTACACGCAGGTCCGATCCACGGCGAGTAGAGGTAATCCGATGGGTTGAACTTAACCGTTTTCAGGAGGAAAAGTTTCTTGGCGGCTCTGTGTATTTCGGGTTGTTAGTACCACCTGTGTCAAGGACAAGTGTACTTACACGTTTCCACATATAACCAGGATACCGGGAGCTCTAATTTCTCCTAGAGCTCGCGGCAAAAGGACTGAATTCTTTTGATTTTTGCTCATAAAACCAAAATCTTTAAAAATAAAAATAAACCCAAACAATATTTAATATTTATTATCATAAACAATCATTACAATAAGTTAAACTTAACATACTTACTTGGATACTAAGCCAAGATAACAATCGTTTACAGAAAACGAAACGAAACGCTATTGATTTCTCTATCAGTGTTCCGTGGGTGGGTTTATTCGATTTCAACAAGCGATTGTCATCATGGTTATGGCCGCATAACTTCTACGCTTTTAAAACAAAATAAAGTAATACCTATTATTAAAAAACAACTTAAGTTTCATATCAATTTTGTATACTACCGACTACATGCAAACGGTGCTTTATTTATGTTTTTCACCCCCTCCGACTGCCGCCGAGCAACCCCGTGGGCTGAATTAGCTCTATTTCAAAATCTACACATTTTGCGATCTGCTCAATATAAGATCTGCTTGCACCATTTTGCGATCTGCCCAATATGAGATCTGCACATTTTGCGATCTGCTCATTGTGAGATCTGTACATTTTGCGATCTGCTCATTGTGAGATTTGCACATTTTGCGATCTGCTCAATGTGAGATCTGCACATTTTGCGATTTGCTCATTTTACGCAGCCTGGCCATTTTGCGACTTGCACATTTGGCTATGTATCCTAATACTCTCGAGCCGAATCCGCTTGTAATAGTGAGATATATAAGGGGGGACAGAAAAAAGGAACAGGTAGAGGAAGCAATAAGGAGGATGGCAGGAAGGCAAAAAACCAAAGATGGGAAGGAAGAGATAGAAGTGATTTACGAGAAAAAGACAAGAAATCCGCACGTGGCACACATGGTGGTCAAGGTGGCCCCTGCAATTTGGCAGCAGCTGACAGAGGCGGGGACTCTTCAGCTACAATGGGGAGTCTCCAGAGTAGAGGATCAGTCCCCGCTAATCCAGTGCTCCCGCTGCTTGGGCTACGGCCACATCAACCGGGTCTGTCAGGAGCAGCTGGACAGCTGCAGCCACTGTGGGGGTAACAATTTGTACGCCACGTGTACGGAGAAACTGAGTCCCCCCCGCTGCCTTAACTGCGAGAGAGCCGGCCTGGAAGATAAGTCCCACAATACCTTTAACGAGGTATGCCCGATAAGGGCTAAGTGGGACAGGCTGGCCAGAGCTAAGGTAGCTTACAGATGCTAAGGGCATGGCGTCAGTTTCCAAGAAAGACAAGATTTACGGAGTAATACAGGCTAACCTCCAGCGGAGCAAAAACGCATCTTCGGAACTGTTGGCTGAGATAGCCAACAGAAAAACATGTTTCGCACTAATTCAGGAGCCATACATAGGGAATAAAGGTGTCATGAGCGATGTGCCCGGAGCGCGGATCGTCCAGGCGGCATGCGAGGTTGGGAAAAGCAACAAGGCCGCTATATTAATCAACAACAATAATATAAAGATCATGCAATTTCCCAACCTCACAACTACCAACTTAGTAGCGGCTAAGTTGGTAACAGCCGAATGGACGATCGGAGTAATTTCATATTACTTTCAACCGGACACTGACATCGCAACCCATGTGGGGCTCCTGAAGAAGATGATTAGAGAGTTAAGTTGCGAGTTGCTCATAGTCGGAGGTGATGCAAACGCCTGGAGTGAGTGGTGGGGTAGTGATAGGAGTAATAGTAGGGGTGCAGAATTGGTAGGTTTATTTGTAGAATTAGGATTGGAAATTATGAATGAAGGAAGCACTCCAACTTTTGATACCTGGCGAAGAGGAAAAAGGTTTAAGAGCTATGTAGATGTGACGTGCTGCTCAGACGACATGGCCAGATTGGTGCAGGAATGGAAGGTAGATGAAGGGATGACAAACTCGGACCACAACGCAATTACTTTTAAAATCAAATTAGAAGAAATCAAAGAAATAGAGGATACAAGAACAACTAGAAAATATAAAACGAATAAGATAGAGTGGAGCAAATTTAAAGAAGTGTGTAAAGTAGAATATGAGAAAAGGAAAATAAATACAGAAGAGATAGTTAAAATAAAAGAAGTAAGTGAATTGGAAGACAAAGTAGAAAAATTTATGGAAAGTATAGAAGAAACGTGCAATAGAATGCTAGAAAGGAAAAAGGTAAAGAGAAAAATAAAGATTGCGTGGTGGTCCGAGGAATTAGAAGAAATAAAGAAGGATAAGAATAGAAAGAAAAGAAGAATTAAGTGGGCGGCGCCAAATCGTCTGGCATATGTCGTCGAGCAGTATACAAAAGCTAAAGTAAAATACCAAGAGGAGATGGAAAAAGCCAGGATCAGGAGTTGGAAAATTTTTTGCGAGAAACAGGAGAGGGAAACAATGTGGGAGGGCATCTACAGAGTCATAGGTAAAACGAAAAAGGCATACGAAGACCTGCCGATAGCTAGGGATGGAAAAACACCAGCCCAAAGGAGTCGGTGCGTATCATGGCTAAAAGCTTTTACCCGGAGGATACCGAAGTGGGGGAGAACGAAGATCACAGAGAAGTGAGAAGAAGGGCAGCCGAAGCGAATGAGGGGAACAAAAATGACTTTTGCGACCCTCCATACGTGGAGGCTGAACTTGTTCACGACGACTTCACACGTCACGTGACTTCGTTTAACCCCAAAAAGGCCCCGGGTAATGATGGCTTCACGGCCGATATATGCGCAGCTGCCATAAATACCGACTCCTCATTATCCCTAGCCATCTTCAAGAAATGCCTCGAGCTCTCCCACTTCCCAAAGCCCTGGAAAATTGCAACGATAATCCTGCTTAGAAAACCAAATAAAGATGATTACACGCACCCCAAGTCATATAGACCAATAGGGCTCCTGGCAATTTTAGGTAAGATTTTAGAAAAACTACTTATAAAAAGAATAAGATGGTATGTGCTGCCCAAATTAAATCAATACGGGTTTGTGCCACAGCGCAGTACCGAAGACTCCCTCTATGACATGATCCAGAAAATCAGACAAAATTTGGTAGAGAAGAAAATTATGGTCTTGATTTCGCTGGATATAGAGGGAGCCTTCGATAATGCGTGGTGGCCCCAAATAAGATGTCAGTTGAAGGAAAAAGAGAGCCCGATAAATCTGCGGAGGCTGGTGGACAGTTATTTGAAAGACAGGAGGGTGACGGTGAAATATGCGGAGGAACAATATAGTAAGAACACCAACAAGGGCTGCGTCCAAGGTTCCATTGGCGGGCCCTTGTTCTGGAATATAATCCTAGACCCCCTGCTAAATGAACTCGCCGTCGCCAATGTTTACTGTCAAGCCTTCGCAGATGACATCGTATTAATAATAGAGGGCAGCACAGCCAGTGAAGTATCCTTAAGAGGCCTATTACATCTCGACTGTGATTTTTGCGTAAAATGGCCAATTTTGGCGTTATGGATCTCAGAAACAAAAATACATTAACAATTATGACTTATTGAATAGTGTAGAATAGCTATTGGAATAGTGCGTAGTGGCCTCGCTTTTTGTAAATTTTGCTTAACTTTTTAATTAAACACAAAATTGCAGAGAAAATTTTTCATAAAGTGCGCGAAGGCACTTTTTTTTTTTATTTTTTTTTTTATTGTTTGGTTTGCAAAACTGGTATTACAATGTAAAAAAAATACTAATTTACTTATATTAAATACTACAGTTACTGTAAGACCTTCTAGATGCAAACACCGCATGTGCTTAAGAATGACGACTGAGTACCTAAGCTGTATAAAGGTATCAAGTTACATTTTTAATAGAAAAAAAAAGAGTAGAATTAAGTAAAATTTTTTTTTAAAATTTTAAACACTGAAAAAAGACGACAACCTCAGGCGGGAATCGAACCACGCACCTTCCGCATTCCGGGCGGCTGCCTTAACCACTTGGCTACCGAGGTCTGGCTTTCAACCGTCGAAATTTGTCAGTTCTTTCGGATCTCAGAGGTGAAAACTTCTAAGATTTGATAAAGCAATGTTGACTAAAAACATAAGCATCAAGCACTGACAAATTTCGACGGTTGAAAGCCAGACCTCGGTAGCCAAGTGGTTAAGGCAGCCGCCCGGAATGCGGAAGGTGCGTGGTTCGATTCCCGCCTGAGGTTGTCGTCTTTTTTCAGTGTTTAAAATTTTACTTAAGTATATTTAAGCGTTAATAAAACGCTAAAATATAAAACATTAATCTATAAACGCAGCTTCATCTTAACCGAATGTTCAAATATTTGTAAAAATATTTCTTTCGGATCTCAGAGGTGAAAACTTCTAAGATTTGATAAAGCAATGTTGACTAAAAACATAAGCATCAAGCACTGACAAATTTCGACGGTTGAAAGCCAGACCTCGGTAGCCAAGTGGTTAAGGCAGCCGTCCGGAATGCGGAAGGTGCGTGGTTCGATTCCCGCCTGAGGTTGTCGTCTTTTTTCAGTGTTTAAAATTTTACTTAAGTATATTTAAGCGTTAATAAAACGCTAAAATATAAAACATTAATCTATAAACGCAGCTTCATCTTAACCGAATGTTCAAATATTTGTAAAAATATTTCTTTCGGATCTCAGAGGTGAAAACTTCTAAGATTTGATAAAGCAATGTTGACTAAAAGCATAAGCATCAAGCACTGACAAATTTCGACGGTTGAAAGCCAGACCTCGGTAGCCAAGTGGTTAAGGCAGCCGCCCGGAATGCGGAAGGTGCGTGGTTCGATTCCCGCCTGAGGTTGTCGTCTTTTTTTTCAGTGTTTAAAATTTTACTTAAGTATATTTAAGCGTTAATAAAACGCTAAAATATAAAACATTAATCTATAAACGCAGCTTCATCTTAACCGAATGTTCAAATATTTGTAAAAATATTTCTTTCGGATCTCAGAGGTGAAAACTTCTAAGATTTGATAAAGCAATGTTGACTAAAAACATAAGCATCAAGCACTGACAAATTTCGACGGTTGAAAGCCAGACCTCGGTAGCCAAGTGGTTAAGGCAGCCGCCCGGAATGCGGAAGGTGCGTGGTTCGATTCCCGCCTGAGGTTGTCGTCTTTTTTCAGTGTTTAAAATTTTACTTAAGTATATTTAAGCGTTAATAAAACGCTAAAATATAAAACATTAATCTATAAACGCAGCTTCATCTTAACCGAATGTTCAAATATTTGTAAAAATATTTCTTTCGGATCTCAGAGGTGAAAACTTCTAAGATTTGATAAAGCAATGTTGACTAAAAACATAAGCATCAAGCACTGACAAATTTCGACGGTTGAAAGCCAGACCTCGGTAGCCAAGTGGTTAAGGCAGCCGCCCGGAATGCGGAAGGTGCGTGGTTCGATTCCCGCCTGAGGTTGTCGTCTTTTTTCAGTGTTTAAAATTTTACTTAAGTATATTTAAGCGTTAATAAAACGCTAAAATATAAAACATTAAAGAGTAGAATTACTTAAAACAAATAACGAATATAAAATAAATTAACCTAACCTATGTACATCTAATAATTTTTATCAAATTACTTTTAATAGAGGCGATAGAACCGCAAAATATATCGACATCGGCGCGAACACTATTGCAGCTTGATGTCATACAGTAGAGTGGTGAATGCTGACCCAAGTTCGTTTTGCACATAGGCAAGTCAAAGGTTTTTCTGTTGTGTAGGCGACTGCTGAGACGTGGGATAGAAAATGTCAGTTGCTCGAGAACACTAGAAGAATCCAATAGTCCATGCAGTAATTTGCAAGCGAAAATTATATCAGATACTTTCCGTCGGGTATGCAGTGGTGTTACTTTGTAGTAAGCGAGGCGTTCGGCGTAGGATTTCAGGCTGCGGCATTTGTTATCTGAATATGCAAGGTGATAAATAAAGCGCTTCTGTACTCTTTCTATCCGATCGGAGTGTACCTGATAACAAGGATTCCATATGACACTGCAATACTCCAGGATTCCACGTATTATGGAATTGTAGATTTTAATAGTTAAAGAGGGCTGTTTAAATAATTTCATCTGGCGACTAATAAAGCCCGCAAGCCGAGATGATTGCCCAATAATGTGATCTAGATGATTTCGAAAACTAAGCGAGCTATCAATGAGAACCCCTAAATCACGCATGACTCGTACCTCCTCAAGTTTTGTGCTCCCAATTGTGTATGACACTTCACATTTTATTTTTTTCCTGGTAAGTCTCAAGAAAAAGCATTTATCGGGATTAAGATGCATGCGATTCATTTCGCACCACTTGATAATGTTGTTAATGTCACTTTGTAGTATGAGTTTATCTTGGTGATCTGAAATGGTCCGGTACACTTTGAGGTCATCAGCAAACATTTTAAATTTACTCTGAATGTGACAGCAGATATCGTTAGTGAAAATCAAAAAGAACAGAGGACCTAAGTGCGAGCCCTGTGGCACCCCAGAAGGAACAGGTGATGCTTCTGAGGTAAAGCCGCGAATAGCTACCAACTGTGATCGATTAAGCAAGTACGATTCGCACCATCGCAACAGTGAACCATGTATACCCACACCAGCAAGCTTCATCAACAGCAGATCGTGACTGACCAAATCAAATGCCTTCCGAAAGTCTGTGTATATCGCATGCACTTCCTCGCTATCATCAAGAACATTTGAGATATCGGTGATGTACTCTACTATTTTGGTGGAGGTTGATCTATGAGGAAGAAATCCATGTTGATTTGGATTTATTTGTCTCTGAACATGTGGTAGTATTTGCCGATACACTAAAGATTCTAAAATTTTGCCGCAAGTTGAAAGAATGGATATTTGACGATAATTTTTGACATTGTTTTGGTCCCCGGTTTTATGTATAGGAGTCAGATGAGCCAACTTCCATTTGCTTGGAAATATTCCCGTGTTTATTGACATTTATAAAGTTTCGTCAGGGGCTCATATAAGTTGTCTGCGCATTTCTTGAATAACAATGGAGTTAGCAAATCCGGACCAGGGCCTTTATTGCAATCCAAGTTCTGAAGAGTCTTTAAAACCTCGTCTTCAGTGAAAATGCATTTATTAATGGGACTGTCGTAGTGCTGTGTCAGAAAAATATCCAATCTTGTGGCACAAGCTTGTGGCTGGGCCGAAACATTGTACACAGACTGGAAGTACTAAGAGAACAGATCTACCACTTCTTGACCACCTTTAGCTATCCTTCTACCAAAGTACATCTCGTTTGGTATTGACGTAGTATTGCATTTCTTCTCATTTACAAATGTCCAGAAATATTTAGGATTATGCCTCATGTGCTCATCAGCTCGTTTCTTTAAAGCATTATAGCAATGCTTTATCATTACATCACAGCGTTTGCGCAGGAGTGCGAACGTTGATCCATCTAAAGGGTTTCCGTACTTTTTATATTTACGATGAATTTTGTTTTTTTCTTTGAGTGCTTTTATTAATGGTAAACTAAACCAGACTGGGTACTTTATGTCTCTCTTTAGGCGCACTGGTGTGTGATTTCTTATTATAGGCATGATTGTGCTATAAAATAAATCTACGCATCTGTCAATCTTGTCAGTAGACAAAACTGATGCCCAATCGACTTTGGACAGCTCTCTGTTTATTTCATCGTAATTGCTCATGTAGAAGTTGAGCAGAGCCATGGATTTGTTGGGTTTGATAACAGTCTGTACGGGTTTTTTTAACTGTATAACAAGACCCGGATGATGTAAGTCTATTGGAAGTATAGGAGATTCTGATTTGGATACGGTTACGAATTCGGGATTGGTACAGAGTACCAAATCCAAAACTTTGTTGTTTACATTATGAATAAAATTACAAGCACGTAAGTCGTTAAAGGAGATCCTTTAAGAAGGACATTGCCAAGGCGAAGTCATCATTCATAGGTAGAATTGGCGAGAGACTAGTGCGCCTTCCTTCGGCGACGCGTGCGTTCTGGTCTCTCGCCAAAGCTACCTTAGGGAATTTTTGTCAGCCGTCCCTACCACCATTGCACAAGACCGATGACTGCCTGGCCTATACTGCAAAGGAGAAAGCCGATCACTTGGGCTCTCTTTTCGCTTCAAACTCGACCTTGGACGATGGGGAAAACTCTCCACCAACCATACCGCATTGCGCTTGTACAATGCCAAACGTTCAGTTCCTGCAAAGGTCAGTTCGTAAGGCTCTTTTTTCCCTTGATATCCACAAGGCGAGTGGGCCTGATACAGTTCCACCCATTGTGCTTCGGACGTGTGCTCCTGAATTGGCACCAGTTCTAACGCGCCTTTTCCGGCTCTCTTACACTACTGGCGTCGTCCCGAGCTCTTAGAAGACAGCCCTTGTCCACCCGATTCCAAAAAAAGGCAATCGCTCAGATCCGTCCAACTACAGGCCAATAGCTATTACCTCTTTACTCTCCAAAGTAATGGAGTCCATTACAAACCGCCAGCTCTTAAGGTACCTAGAAGAGAACCAACTACTAAGTGATCGCCAGTATGGTTTTCGTCGCGGTCGTTCAGCTGGTGATCTTTTAGTGTATCTTACTCACCGATGGGCGGAGGCAGTCGAGAGTAGAGGGGAGGCACTGGCAGTTAGCTTGGACGTAGCAAAAGCCTTCGACAGGGTATGGCACAGGGCTTTTCGAGGCTTCCTGAGAAATTGTGTTCATGGATTGCCAGCTTTCTCACTGGACGTAGCATCAGAATCGCAGTCGACGGTTCGTGCTCCGACATGAAGCCCGTGAATGCTGGAGTCCCGCAGGGGTGTGTGTTGTCCCCTACTCTATTTCTTCTGCATATCAATGACATGCTGCATAACAACAGCATTCATTGCTATGCAGACGACAGTACTGGGGATACGCTCTACACCGGGCGAGCTAATATTTCTCTGGAAAGCGTCTTCGAGAGCTGACACCGAGAACATGTTAAGTCATGTCTCGGATTGGGGCCGACATAACCTAGTCCGCTTTAACCCCTCCAAAACACAAGTTTGCGCATTTACCGCGAAAAAAAATCCCTTCGTCATACCTCTGAACTTTGAGGGAGCTCCCCTTGATACCAATCCGACTATTGGAATCCTTGGCGTCGATATTTCGAGTGACGTTCAGTTTCGTGGTCATTTGGAAGGTAAAGCTAAATTAGCTTCGAAAAAGCTGGGTGTGCTTAATAGAGCGGGTCAGTATTTCACGCCGGCTCACCGTTTACAACTGTATAAAGCACAGGTCAGGCCGCATATGGAAAACTGCTCCCATCTCTGGGCTGGAGCACCCCAATACCAACTCCTTCCATTTGACCGCATTCAACGCAGAGCTGCTCGAATTGTCGACGACGTGGTTATTTCAGGTCGGCTCGATCCACTGGCTCTTCGGAGAGACGTTGCGTCTCTCTGTATATTGTACCGTATATATCATGGGGAGTAATCTGAGGAATTGTTCGGCTTGATCCCTGCCGCTGATTTCCTTCACCGCACTACACGCAATCGACTGTCATTCCATCCACATCACCTTGATGGATGGCGGTCTACTACTGTGCGTTTTTCAAGAAATTTCTTGCCTCGAACTACAGTGTTGTGGAACCAGCTCTCGGCGGCGGTATTTCCGGACCGTTATGACTTAGGGATCTTTGGTGTCTCCGTTTTACTGGAGGGCGGGTAAATAAATGCTAAGCGCAGTGGACTGTATGAGCGGGGGCGGTTATCACATATAAATAAATAGAAAGGGGCAGTTTAAAACGAAGGAAGCCAAGGGCGGCGGTTACGGCCTTCAAGTGTTCCCCTGAGCGAAATAAGCAGCAACACTAACCTGGTAATCGGCGTCTTCAGCACCCAGGATTCTGGCAGCTAGCTGCGGCGGCGGTGTGTGGCACGGACTCGCGCGGGCGGAGCGGTTAGCGGCGGTGGCGGCGACGGTGTTCGCGGCGGCGATGAAAAGCGAACAAGCGGGAGCGGGCGTTCAGCTCAGCGGTGAATTTGCAACTGTCAGAGGAATGCTGGGGCGCGCCGAGAATCGCTTGTGCGGACGGTGCACCGATAACCATTTATGGTGCTACTACCCTCCCACACAAGGAAACAAATAAAAGCGCGCAAACATCCTCCCCGGCTTGAAAATACTAGGGATTTTCGAAACCATAAAGCGGTATAGAAGTCTCTCCATCAGAGAGGATGAGCAGAAATACAATTATAGCGGGTAATAAGCGGAAATATATGTACATAAATATGTTGATATGAAGCTAAGTTAAACAAAAATATATATAGGACCACATTGGGATTAAAATAAACTAAATAAGTGCAGATATAACTGTATTAACTATTGCGTAGGCAGCGGGCACAACTTCACAACAGGACGTTTGTACGTGCCAGTTGTTGTCCGTACAGAAGCGACACGAACTACTCCGTCTTTCCCTGGGAAGACTTGTTCTACAATGCCAGTAGGCCAGCGTAGAGGCGGAACATCGTCTTGGTGAATTAGTACGAGAGTACCGGGGCTGACAGAGACGTCAGGTGTATTCCATTTTTGTCTTAGTTGCAGGGTGTGTAAATAATCTACACGCCACTGCTTCCAATAACCACGCACCAAATTATCTAGCAATCTTTTACGAGCGGAGAGACTAAGCGTTGTATCCAGCTCACACGTGGGCAGTGACTGTAAAGGAGTAGTTTGCAAAAAATGAGCGGGAGTGAGAACAAAATGCGGCTGATCGGACAACAAGCATAGCGGACGCGAGTTTAAGATACATTCAATTTGCGTTAACACAGTTAGAAGCTCTTCATAACAAAGCAATTGGTTACCAATGGTGCGATATAAGTGAGTTTTAATGGATTTTATATTAGACTCCCACAAACCTCCCATGTGAGGAGCGCGAGCGGGAATAGTTCTCCATTCAATTCTGCGGTTACTAAATTCGTTTTGAAAGGCGGCGGAGGTTTCATTAGAGGATAACAAACCATACAATTCGTCCAACTGTCGTTTTGCTCCAATGAAATTTGTTCCGTTATCGGAATACATTATGGATACTGGACCTCGTCTAGCAAGAAAGCGTTTAAATGCGTCTAAGAACGTCTCCGTGCTGAGATCTGAAGCGATTTCAATATGCACTGCCTTTGTGGTTAAGCAGATGAAAAGGCAAATGTAGGCCTTTTGGCTCTTGACGCCACGTCGACGGGTTAGTGTAATGTTGATTGGTCCACAGAAATCTACCCCCGTATGTGTAAAGGCTTTAGCTTCTTGCACACGAGCTGGCGGGAGACTTGCCATTATAGGCGAAGGATGCTTAGGCGCAGCGTGAAAACAAAAATTACATCCTCGTATGCGTTGTCGAATTATATTGCGAGCAGAAATTATCCAATAGCGTTGTCTTAACAAAGACATAACAAGATGAGAGCCAGTGTGACAGTTGGAGCGGTGGCAGTCATCGATAAGAAGATCGACGATGTGATGACGTCGCGGCAGTAAAATGGGATGTCTATTACCGAAAGGTATAGCAGCGTTGTTTAATCGGCCTCCCACGCGGAGCAACCCGTCACCATCAACGAACGGATCAAGTTTTCTTAAAGAGGGAGAAGGTAAATTACCTTTATTTACATTTTTTATATCCTCACAAAAGTATTCATGTTGTAAAAAACGGAGCAGAGTACGTTCTGCTATTTCCAAATGAGAAACTTTAAACCGCGCGGACTTGGGTATTTTTCTTATAAAGCGTAAAACATAAACTATTATGCGTAGTAATTGTTTCCAGGATGAGACCTGGAGAGCAAGTTCAATGAGCGGATTCTGAAAACTTAACGTTGTGGCAAGCGTAACGGAAGATTTAATTTCAGGTACATCTTCGGTCTGAGAAGGCTCGAAAGGCACAATAGGCCAAGCGGATATAGGGCTATGAGTCCACGTTGGACCATGCCACCACAAAACATGATTAAGTATTTGAGAGGGCAAAAGGCCACGCGAAACACAATCACTGGGGTTCTCAGTCCCAGGTATATGGAAGAAGCGATCGGGAGATAAATTATCCTGTATTTTACTAACACGGTTGGCAACAAACGTTTGCCAACGGTGCGGCGAAGAGTGTATCCACGATAACGCGATAGTAGAATCAGAAAAAGCGAATATATCTTTTATAGGATAACGATTGTGTAATATGTGGTAAACTTGATTCATTAGCTCAGACAGAAGCAGAGCGGCACATAACTCGAGCCTAGCGAGTGATATTGTTTTTAGCGGAGCGACTTTAGACTTCGAACATACTAACTGTACTGATACGTCGCCATTAGGATGCGTAATGTGTAAATAAATGACACCGCCGTAAGCTTTCAGGCTTGCGTCACCAAAACCCAGTAGATATGCAGTACAATCGGTCGAAATTCCTAAATGCCGCGGTATTTGTAAATGCGATAAAAGTGGTAATTCATTTTTAAATTCAACATAACGGTCGATAATTGGTTCAGGCGGTTCCTCATCCCAATCGACTTTAGCGAGCCACAATTCTTGCAATAACAATTTAGCATAAAGTATAACAGGCGCGACCAAACCTAAAACGTCAAATAAGCGGGCTATTGTAGAAAGAATTGAACGTTTAGTATTAGTCTGCGGCGTCTCGCCAGTAGTGAATGTGAAAGTATCCGTCACCGGCAACCATTTCAAACCTAAGACCTTTATAGTATCACAGCCATCTGAAAATTCTATAGCTGCGCGGTGTGACTCAGGCAACTGGGTAAGGAGCGAAGAGCAGTTACTGGCCCATTTCACTAAGTCGAATCCCCCAGATTTAAACAGTGCGATTAATTCGTGCGCCAACTGAACCCCCCCCTCCTGCGTATGGACAGAGGTGGTCAAATCGTCCATGTATAGGTCCCGCACTGCTACTTCAGCAGCGCGAGGGAAGCGATCACGTTCCACTTCGGCAAGTTGTCGCACTGTGCGCATGGCCAAGAATGGACTGGAGCGGAGACCAAAAGCAACCGAATTAAATTGAAAAACACGAATAGATTCGGTTTCATTAAAGCGATATAATATTTTTTGATATTTGCGGTCGGTTTCCGTCAACATTAGTCGTAAATACATTTGTTGAATGTCAGCAGTAATAGCTATTTTAAATTGACGGAATCTTATTAAAAGCGTAAATAAATCTGCTTGTAAATTAGGCCCGGTGTACAGCAAATCGTTAAGAGATATACCTGTGTCAGTTCTAGCGCTCGCGTCTAAAACTATACGAACTTTAGTGGACGTCTTCTCGGGACGAACCACAGCGTGGTGCGGAATGAAATATCCGTCAGCTAACACGGAAGGGGACGAGGGCAGCTCCGATAAATAACCCTTCTGAATATAATCCGAAAGTATATTATTATATTCCTGACGCAAAGCAGGAAGCGAGCTGAATCTGCGTTCGAGTGACGTTAACCGACGTCGAGCCGTAGTGTGCGAGTGCCCTAATGTTGTGTGATCACCCTTAAATGGTAATGACACAACAAATCGGCCAGAAGGGTCGCGCGCAACCGATGATTGATATAACCTTTCACATTCGCGATCGTCCGAACTAACATTATTTTTAAGCGTAGGTACTTGCTCAAGTTCCCAAAATTTTATTAAACTATTATTTAAATTTTCATTTAGTAAAGGACCAAAGGACAACGTCGTATTAGTCAGTTCCATTGTAGATATTTCTCCAATAACAATATAACCAAGCGTAGTTTCAAGCGCATATGGTGTTATCTGAACAGCGTTCTTACGATCAGCTGATCGCGACGGCGGCGGCGTGGAAATAATTTTATTTCCAAGTATTATGTGTGGAAACACTTGAGCGCCAAGTATAGCATCAATTTTCCCAGGAATATTCCACGAATCGTCAGCTAACGGTAAGTTTGCGAAATTATTAATAAAGTCTGACTTAATAATTTGCGTAGGCAGATAATCTGTAATTTGATTAACTACTAAACAATACAAACTGTATTGAGCATCCGTATAGCGCGATTTAATCTTGAGCGGAACGTATCCTAAAATAGGTGTACTAATCAGTCCTACAGTTTTTATGTTAGTGTTATTAAGCGGTGTAATTTTTAAGTTTAATTTCTTACAAGATGCGAGCGTTATGAGATTGTTTTGTGAAGCACTATCTATTAAACACCGTATAATAGCGTTATCAGAAGTAGGCACATAAACTTGAGCGGTTGGCAAAACAGTCGTATTATTCTTAATCTGAGCGCGCGCGCAGCTATCACGAACTGCGAACGTGCCCTCCGTGTCGCTACTGTGTAAACACAAGGACTCGCGCGGGCGAAGCGGCGGCGGCGAGATGTCTGATCTGGCGGTGGCAGGCCTATTATTATCTAACGGCGCAACACCGGCGGGCGGGCGCGCAGCCGTGTCAGCAGTGTCACGCGAGCGCAACATCGAACCGGTTTCCGTATTAAAATGTAAAAGCGAATGATGACCCTTATGACATACGTTGCAAGTATTACGCGATTTACAATAAGACGTCGAGTGTTTTGCGCTTAAACAGTTTATGCATAACTTACTTTGCTTCACGAAATTAAAACGATCCCCAACCATTAATTTTTTAAATGCGAGACAATTAAATAATTGAGAATGATTGGACATATTGCAATATCCACAAGTGGAAGCGGGTGCTGACATTCGACGGTTATGATTACTGGTTAAAGCGAAGGTATGCGACATCTTAGTTACTGATTGGCGAGGTAGACTTCGAACTTTCGACTTTAAATTAACGGCGGTAGGTTCTAAATTGTTAACGGTCGACGTTCTCTCGAGTATTTTAATATGATGACGAACAAAGTTAATTAAATCGGAACTGTTAGGAATATCTTTGTCCTTTAGCGATAGTTCAAACGATTGCACAAGCTGCAAGTCTAACTTTTTTAATGCTATATGCGTGACGATAAAATCGGCCAAATCAGAAATATCTAATTGTCTTAAAGCGGATAGTGACGAGTGTATTTTCTCTATAAAATTATTTAAATGAGCGGGTGAATTAGCGGGCGGTTGCGATTCAAAAATATTATTTAAATATAAGGTACCCAACATTCTTTTATCTTGGTACTTAGTTATGAGCGAATCCCAAATTATGGGATAATTAGACTCGTTAGGTATAATACCTGCAAATACCGAAAGAGCTTTCCCACTCAGTTTACCCACTAAGTACTGGACCCGTTGCGCGTTAGACAAACTATTATTATTATGGATGTTTGCCTTGAATGACTCATAGAAAAGAGGCCAATGTTCCGGGTTCCCATCAAATGATGGCAATTCGATAGGCGGTAATTTGCATTTAGCAGGGGCTGAATTAGCGGGCGATGATGGCGACTCATTATTCCCAGACATTAGGGTGCGTGTATGGCTTATACGCGTATATAAGGTCTCAAAAGATTCCCAGTCATTGTAGTTAATTTCAGCGTCTGGTTTTTGCTGCAGCAACAACAGATTGTGTTCATCACACAATGAGCTGAATTGTTCGTAGGAACCTTTCAAGTTAGACGACATCGCCATAAACTCAGTTTTCGTTCTAGTGTCGACGGCGCCTGGCACCAATTGCTTTGAAACGTCATACAATTTGGTAACGCGTTTATAAATGGATTGCTTTTTCGCAATGACTAGTTTTAGTTTTGCTTCTTCGGCTGCCATTTTGTAGTCGAAGAAACAATTAACTTGCTATAAGCGCGGTTGATTAAAATCCGTTAAATAATTTAACGGTGGGTAAGTGCCCCCTACCACGGAACGTGGGTAGCTATGTGCTAGAAAATAACGACTGTCGAGAATACAGTTATAAATGCGTGGGGTACTTAAAATATATATTTAAAATATATGTGATAAATAAATATAATTATAAGCGGAGCGGGTAAATAGATAAATAAACTAGTTTTAATCCGGGTCGTATGGACCAAAATTTATGGTGTCTCCGTTTTACTGGAGGGCGGGTAAATAAATGCTAAGCGCAGTGGACTGTATGAGCGGGGGCGGTTATCACATATAAATAAATAGAAAGGGGCAGTTTAAAACGAAGGAAGCCAAGGGCGGCGGTTACGGCCTTCAAGTGTTCCCCTGAGCGAAATAAGCAGCAACACTAACCTGGTAATCGGCGTCTTCAGCACCCAGGATTCTGGCAGCTAGCTGCGGCGGCGGTGTGTGGCACGGACTCGCGCGGGCGGAGCGGTTAGCGGCGGTGGCGGCGACGGTGTTCGCGGCGGCGATGAAAAGCGAACAAGCGGGAGCGGGCGTTCAGCTCAGCGGTGAATTTGCAACTGTCAGAGGAATGCTGGGGCGCGCCGAGAATCGCTTGTGCGGACGGTGCACCGATAACCATTTATGGTGCTACTACCCTCCCACACAAGGAAACAAATAAAAGCGCGCAAACAATCTTCAAGAAACGAGCCTATTCCTTCCTTAAAGGCCGGCAACGCGCCTGCGATTCCTCTGGTTTTGCGGGTGTCCATGGGCGGCGGTGATTACTTTCCATCAGGTGACCCGCTTGCTCGTTTGCCTCCTTCTGCTATAAAAAAAAAAAGATGGCATCCAAAAAAGCAGTTTCCGTGGGACTAAATGAAGTTCCATCCAGCAGAAATATGATTTGGGTCTAAACTTTGAGACCAATGTATGTCAGGAAAGTTAAAATCACCCACCACCAATACAGGGGTGTTGCCTGTTTTGTTCTGAATAATCTCGGTTGTACTAAAGAGGAACTTATCAATATATTCGAGTTTTACTGGGGGTGGAACATACACAGCACAGACATG
Organism: Scoparia ambigualis; assembly: GCA_963921215.1. Lineage (NCBI taxonomy): Eukaryota > Metazoa > Arthropoda > Insecta > Lepidoptera > Crambidae > Scoparia > Scoparia ambigualis. Next base: position 38,103,677 of record OY992509.1, on the reverse strand, counting down.
GATAGAAAAAATCTTACCAATTCTCAGCGAGAGCCACAGGTCCTCACAATCAGTCTCCCATTTGGGCCTACGGATTACCTCATGTTCTTTTAAGACAGCAATCATCACTCCACCGCCCTCCCTTATAGTTGAGGAGGTGGTGGATCTGTCGCGCCGATATATGTTGTAACGTGGATCCAACAACTCATAATCGTAAACAGTGTTATTTAACCAGGTTTCAGTCATTATAAGAACATCGTAGTTACGGTTCAGCACCGCAATATAAATATCTTCTGTTTTAGTTCTAAGGCCTCTCACATTTTGGTAATAAACCTTAATTGTAAATATTTAAAATAATCAAGAGCATGCAATAGTAAAGTAAAATAGAAAACAACAATTTAGAGTTAACTAAAGAGAGTTTAACACTGAATTACTACTTATCATGCGAATTTTTGATTTAGCGTCTTTACGCATAAATATGCGTCCGTTGCGCACCCACACAAAGTCGTATCTCTTTTCTTTTGCTGCCTTTCTGGCTGCAGCATGCAGACTTTTGTTTTCAAGCGACAGATGTTCAGCGACGTAGAATGGTTGTTTTGTGCCAGGAATTCCAACGTGGGAAGTGTTAAGTTTTTCAGTTTCACGAGACCGATTAAATTTCTTAACTGCTGCCAGGATTCCGTCTTTAACCCGGGGATTCACAAACTTTACTAATATACTGCGGGGCCGGTCTGATTCTTGATTCACTTTAGGTATTCTGTAGTAATTTACGATATCAGTTTCGGCTACAGGGAATGAGATTGCCTTTGATAGTTGCTTAGTTATAGCCAGTTAATTCTCGCTTCTGTGTTCCGGGATACATTGAATTTCTATATTACATGCTCGTGATTGTAGGTCAAATGCAGCTAATTTGTTTTTTATGTCGTTTATTTCGGAAGTAAGTTTGCAGTTTTCGATATGCAGATCTTCTATAACTTTAGACCTTTCACACACAAGCTTGTTGAGATCCTCGTACTGGGAGTTTACAAATGACACACTCGATTTTAAGTCTTCGATAGTTTTGTTAACAATCTTAATCTCGGATATCAACGCAGCTTTAAAGTCAGAAAGAATTTTTTGTGTTGTTTCTTTCAGTTTCTCATCAATGTAAGATTTAAGATCCTCCATAATTATATTACTACTGTCGAGTAACTGGCTGTTGGTACCAGATGATGATGACGCTGGAGTTTTAACTTGAGGTTGTATTTTGTGTTGGACGGAGTTGTTGATTGGAGTGTTTGTGTTGTCGCCGCGTTTTTCTAATATTTTGCAATCTGGACACTGCCACACGATTTTTTAGGTTGCTTTACTTCTTTTGCGTAGGCTGCGGGTGTAATTCCCAAACACTGATAATGATAGCTACTGTCACAATGTGAGCAAGTCTTCAAATTAGTTATTTTTAACAACCTCTGACAAGCTTTACATCGCATTACGAAGGTGAAAAAATTCTCAGACAAATTTTTATCATACAAAAAGTGGATGTTGCGTCGGAGGTTTGAACTCGGGGCCCGTCGTCTTCAACAAGCGCCCATGGCCGCTAAGCTATCAAGCGTATGACGTCAACTGGTGAATTTTTGATCCTTGTTCTAATGATGTTTGATTGCACGAAGAATTCCTCGGTTACCCGATACAGATTCGAAACTGACCCCAAATTCGTAAAATAATGTTTTGCACTTTTACATACTACCGCACTGCCACAGGGGAATTTGTGAGTTTTCGAGAGAATAACTGTTTATTTTGCAAATATTTTTACACGCACTAATGAAGACACGTTACACACACAACACTTGTAACTACGGTTTTCGAAATAAATTTAGCTTATTGGTGCACTTATGATTTTTATTATACGGATGAATTTGGAATACGTCTGTTCGTCAAGTTGCTAAAATGACATTTACTGACAATGACACTTTTTTGAGTTCATCGATTGAACTACTGTTGCAGAGAAGTGAAATAAAAAAATTATAATGTTATCTATTATATAGTCGAATAGTGCGTAGTGGCCTCGGAATTTTTAGATATCATTGATTTTATATAGGAAAAAAATCTTATTCTAAACCAAAAAACTTCGAAAATCGCTATAAGTTAACTGTGAATTTCTCCTATCTACGATAATATTATTGAGCAAAATTTATACCAGAGTAATTGTTACTTCATGAGGAATAAAGATTTTATAATGAATTTATCATACTATTTCGATAAAAACGATAAATACAACAGCAAAATTCCTACAAAATGCGATGCGCCGGCCGTCCGAATTCAACTTATGCTCACAGAATGGAGATTTGTAATATTAGGCACAAATTTATTATCCTATTTTGATAAAAACGATAAATACAACTGCAAATTTACTACAAAATGCGAAAATGGGCATTTTACGCAAAAATCACATTCAAAATGTAATAGGCCTCTTAAGGGCCAATACCGTTCTCTCCCGTGTTCAGAGATGGAGCGTGTCGAACAAGCTGAACTTTGCGCCTCATAAGACCAAGGTAATGGTAATAACCAGAAAGCTGAAATTCGACGCGCCGCGTCTTGGGATGGGGGGACGGATATTGAGTTAGTGGACGATATTAAAATCTTAGGTGTCATTTTTGATAAAAAAAATTCCTTTTCAACAAGCACATCCAGTACATACGAGGGGCGTTCAAAATATTCTCGGTATGTGGATAAAAACAAACAAGTACGAAAAGTTTGATATTTTTATTTTTCAATATACTCCCCCCCTATGTTCATACACTTATAAGATCGATCAATTATTGTTTTTAATCCCTCATAAAAATATTTTTTATCTTTGGTGTAAAAATGCTCCTCCACGGCCGTCTTCAACGCTTCATCGTCAGAAAATTTATTTCCACGCAGATCCTTTTTAAGATTGGGGAACAAAAAGAAGTCGCTTGGGGCTAAGTCCGGACTATAGGGTGGATGAGTAACAGTTTCAAACCCACATTCAACAATAGCTGCCTTGGCAATATGAGCAGTATGGACAGGGGCGTTGTCATGCAGAAGCAGAACACCTTTGGTTAACTTTCCTCGCCTCTTTTCTTTGATCGCATCTCTTAATTGACGTATAACGTTAGCGTAGTACTGCCCTGTGATATTTACACCTTTTTCTTTATAATCGATAAGCAAAACTCCTTCACAATCCCAAAATATTGTGGCCATGACCTTGCCAGCTGACGGGATTACCTTGAACTTCTTGGGATGAGCTGAACCCTTAATGTGCCACTGCATGGACTCCTGTTTGCTCTCTGGGTCATAATGATGAACCCAGGTTTCATCTCCAGTAACTATTTTTTGCAGCACCTCATCGGGATTTTCACCACACAGGTCGATAAAATCTGAACAGCAAGCCACACGCATATTCTTTTGAAGAAGCGTCAGCATTCGCGGAACTCATCTTGCACTTACTTTTGACATATTAAGATGGTCATGTATAATGTCATGTACGGTACCAATAGAGAGATTGGTTACTTGAGCTATAGATTTTACCTTCACTCGGCCGTCTTCCAATATAAGTTTTTCCACTTTATCAATATTTTCTTGTGAGGTAGCCACTACAGGCCGGCCAGGTCTAGGGTCATCTTCAATACTCTCCCTTCCACGCTTAAATTCGCTTGACCATTTTTGAATAGTAGATAAAGAAGGAGCAGACTCACGGTAAACACAATCCATTTCCTCTTTTATGGTTTTTTGATTTTTACCCTGTTTTGTCAAGAATTTTATGACGGATCGGTGCTCTAATTTCGTTAAAATTGTTAATTCGCTCATGGTGTTCATGTTTGTTCGGCAATTGCAGAAAAACAAAAGAACATCTCGGTTCCAATTTTACTTTTTTTTAATGTCAATGGATGAATCTTAGCGGCCAGTAACAAATATATATATAAAAGAGGTTGTAACGTATCAATACCGAGAATATTTTGAACGCCCCTCGTATGTAAGAAGTCGATAGGGATTTACAAAGGAGTATGCAGAGCGGCGAGGGCTACCTGGGGACTGCACCCGGAGATCATAAAAACGATCTATAAAGCAGTAATCGAACCTGTGATCTTGTACGCAGCAAGCGTCTGGTCCGCGGAAGCGAAGAAGGCAGTCTCCCGGAAAGCCCTCGATGCAGTATTGAGAGGATTCGCGCAGAAGATTACCAAAAGTAATAGGACAGTTTCCCTAAACGCTGCTTTAATACTGTCGGGGCTGCTTTCGCTGGATCTTCGGTTCCAAGAAGCATCCCGGCTTTTTGAGGCAAAGCGCGGGAAACCCAAGGCAGTATTGAGTGGCAGGAGGGTTGAGCAGCGCGTACCCTTCACCGAGAACACCCACCCCAGTAGGACGCTAAATTCGAAATTTACACTTTTGGAAAACGCGGAAGAGGATAGCGAGTTGGCAGAAGGCTTGGTTAAGATCTACACAGATGGCAGCAAGCTGGAGGGGAAAGTCGGAGCCGCCCTGACCTGTTGGGAGGGGACGGCTGAGACGTGTACCCGAAAATTCAGACTGGAGCCATACTGTACGGTCTTCCAAGCCGAGCTATATGCTATCCTCCAAGCGACGGAAATTATCATTGGCAAGCAATTTAAAGAAGCGGCTATTCTGAGCGACTCGAGGTCGGCTCTCCAGACGTTGATGGATCCGGACTCCTCGCACCCAATCACGAAGGCGATACAGGGTAACCTAGAATTCCTGAGAGACAACCACCAACTAGTCTCTCTTTTTTGGATACGGGCCCACGTCGGAGTGAGAGGGAACGAGAGAGCGGATGAGTTAGCGAAGGAAGCCGCCCTCAAATTGAAGACCAGAGCGGACTATGACTGCAGCCCCATCTCGTTCGTTAAACGTCATTTACGGGCGGAAACGATCGAGCAGTGGGACTGCAGGTATAGGACAGAAGCCACAGCCGCGATCACCAAGGTCTTTTTCCCTAATGGGGTGGACGCATTCAACACTGTGAGGAAGATGTCCATCGACCGGTTAGCGTCGCAGGTCTTGACAGGCCACGGGGGATTCTGTGCATACCTGCACAGGTTTAAACGCAGAGACAGCCCCTCGTGTGCCTGCGACTCGACGATGGACGAGGACATCTTCCACATACTTCTCGAGTGCCCAATACATAATAGGTACACTTTGCAGCAAAAACTCGACACAAAACTGAGTAAAGATACCCTGAAGGAGGTTTTAAATGTTAAGAAAGAAAGAAAGCTATTTATGGAATTTGCCAAAAAAGTTGCCAACATTGTCATTAGTAGAAATAGGGACGACTAGAAAGAATTAGGACAATTAGTAATAAGAAAGTAAGCAACACCACATTGTGGCAGGAATGTAACCGGAATAATATTTTAACTGAGTGGTAGAGCCACGCTGCGTTGCAGCACACATTGGGCCGGCTCGCCCAGCGTAATACCACCCTCTCACTAATATTCGGCGTGAAATAATGGCACTTGGTGCTGTTGTGTTTCGTCCGACCAGTGAGGGTTCCGGAGGCCCCCCTCCCCCCTCCTCCCAATTCCTATTCCTTCCTTAAACCTATTCCTCCCTTAAAGGCCGGCAACGCGTCTGCGATTCCTCTGGTTTTGCGGGTGTCCATGGGCGGCGGTGATTACTCTCCATCAGGTGACCCGCCTGCTCGTTTGCCTCCCTCTTTTATGAAAAAAAAAAAATAATAATAATAAAATAAGCAATTTATAGTAATAAGCAAAATATGTACTTAATACAGAAATAATAAATAAATACATGTATTAATAGAAGGAAAGAAATAAATAAGCAAACTAATTAAAAATGTAATAAAATAATTAAGAAATGTACTTTAGAAACGTAAGATAAAAAGAGAAGAAATGTATTAGTGTGTAAGAAGAAACTGTAATATAAGAAAAGGAAATGTACTAGAAATGAAAACTGCATGTAGTTATGTATGTTAAACAGTAAAAGTTTAAAAAAGAGGAGAAGAAAAAAGTATAAGAAAAGAGGTAAGAAAAAAAAATAATGTAGAGCTGTTATAGCTCAAGCCTAAATAATGTAGAGCTGTTATAGCTCAAGCCTAAATAATGTAGAGCTCTTATAGCTCAAGCCTAAATAATGTAGAGCTGTTATAGCTCAAGCCTAAATAATGTAGAGCTCTTATAGCTCAAGCCTAAATAATGTAGAGCTGTTATAGCTCAAGCCTAAATAATGTAGAGCTCTTATAGCTCAAGCCTAAATAATGTAGAGCTGTTATAGCTCGAACCTAAATAATGTAGAGCTCTTATAGCTCAAGCCTAAATAATGTAGAGCTGTTATAGCTCAAACCTAAATAATGTAGAGCTCTTATAGCTCAAGCCTAAATAATCTCTAAAAAAGAAAGAAAGAAAAAAGAAAATATGTTGGAAAAATAAAAACCTGCCAAAAAGCGGGAGCGGCCAGCTTGAATTAATAAAAAAAATACTCTCGAGCCTTTGCAACCGCTGCGTAGAGATATCGCGTCACTTCACTCACCGTCTTATACCGTTTAAATACCATGGCGAGTGCTCTGAAGAACTATTTGACCTAATCCCTTCTTCTCCCTTCCTTCATAGGAGTACGCGTGTGGCTCTCCGGAGTCATCAATTTACAATATATCATCCGCACTAAGTAATTTGGTGACTCATTTCTATAACGCACACGTATTTGCTTTTTCGTACAACATTCTTCAAACGAGGCGTGAAGAGGCACTTTGTGGGCCGGTACGGTCAGTGGACTAATGAATAAATAACGCGCAGCTATGTATGGCCACGCCGGTGCACTTGAGTTGTCATTGCCGGGCTTAAAATATTTTAAAAAAGGTGTTATGTACACATATTTTAGATAGGGATTTATTTCATATAGGTACGTGTGTAGATTATTATCTTTGCTTGTTATTTTTAATTCCCATCGGTTTTGTGGATAAATTAATAAATAAAAAAAGTTATTGACTTTTTATGAAATTGCACTTTACTGAATAAACATTAATATTACCTTCCTTAATTATGCTTATAATATTTTTGTATTCTGTTTTGTGTATCATTAAATAAATAATATACAGCTACATTTACTTGAGATAAGATAAGAAAAGAGCACGCGTGAGTACTCATGAATCTCACCATGCCATCGATTCGTAAGTCTTTGCGCTAAGCCTACAATATGATGTCGATTGTATCAATCACAGATCAGAACCACTTGTTCTGTGCGGAGGTGCGCGAACCAACGGATAAAGTTAGTCTTTTGAAATGTTGCAAGTAAATGGCCCATCGCCGTGAGCATCGCAATTGGATCGCATTGTAATTGTTTGACACATTTGGTATTCTCTTACTCATTTAAGAATACCAAATGTGTCAAACAATTACAATGCGATCCAATTGCGATTCAATTATGCCATTCGTAAATTAGCAGACTTGGACCCCAGGTTAAGTTTCAGCATCACTGATATTCCTTTTGACATTGCTACTCCCTAGCTTCTGATTAGGCCGGCTCGATAAAGCACGATTGCGCATACTGGCGATTATCACGCTAAACGCACTCGTTTGCAAGGGCAGGATTTTGATAAAATTAAATTAACACTTATAATCATCACATTTTATTTTAACAACAACAATTATTTATTATGTGTAAAATGTACATTTATACTACACAATTTGTAAAAGCCATAAATCAATTCGAAGGCAAAATGCAATATAATGGTACATCCAATAACAAATGCAAGTTTTGTTCATAATGACTACGCTGGTTACGGGACCGGCCGGAGTCGCGGCGGCGGCGCGTGCTCGGACCAAACGGCTTGCGAATGATACAAAGCGTTCAATATTTTGTTCATAATATTGGCAGTAAGGCTCAATAAGCAATCACTTAAATTAGTTTACAATCATAATATTAAATGCGCATCGTATCACTTAACTATACAATATATATATTACCATACATTTAATCAGTAACCTATTTTCATTTCATAGTTAAAGAAACGACTAATATTCTGTTCAATTATTACAAATAATGATTTGAATTATTTATGTAGATAATGATTTATCAGTTAATTAAGCCTAAATATAAAATGAAACGAACACAAAATTGGTTACCTTAAATGTATGAACAAAATCTTAACTAAAAATGGCATCTAATTTATTTATTAAGTCTTAGGAACTTTCAGTAAATCAATTACGAAATACAAAAACCATTTGAAATAAAATTATTTTAATTACAGAATTTATTAAATGCAAGTACTTACTTAGTTTTTTTTTCATAAAAATAGTAGTACATTTATACGTTTTGTCGGATTACATGATATTTTCGGGATACTGTAAAATATTTAATAAAATTTATGCTGGAGTTGTATGACGTACAATCCCTTGAAAATAGCCGCCGAATAGCACCTCTTGAAAACTTTAGACGTGCTTCGTTAAGTGGTTAAAAGTATAAATCTAAAAAGTATTATACCTAAAGAAATTAATTACAGTAATTGTCACTGGAACATGTTGAAAAGATGCCTTGATCAGGCGAATTTAATAATTATTGCAAGTGTCAAAGAAGTCGAGGCGGAAAAGGAAGCGATCAAAGTATTTTAATAAATTAGGAATATAGTTCAGCTTGAATGATAGAACGGCGGCCGAGACGCGTCGATACAACTCCGAGTGCGGCCCGACCGAATAAATATCAAGAGGTTTAGGGTTCGCTCGCTATTCGTCTAGTATTTACAGAGTAATGATGATATACTTAAAGCATTACATTTGTGAATAATTATGTATAAGTTAGATATTTGGCTACATAGCAATAGTCGTATCGCTCCGTTTACCGTTTATCAAGTTCATGTCGCCCGGGAGCGGCTCGCGGGGCGGCGGGCGCCTGCGGACAATACCTACACGTTAACAGGTGATCTGCCTTTTGGAAGATAGCTACAAATGGAGCTTAACATTCATCCCGACAACGTCAGAGGCCTTGTAGCGGTGGGGCTGTTACCTGCGGGGCTGCGGGGCTGTGGGGGCGCTAGCGTGCCGCGGGTCACCTGCGCTCCGCCACGTATACGCAAACCGAAGAGTCTTTAGATCCGACGCCCATCGCCAGTCTGCAAAATTACGTTCCAACTCATATTAATCATTCATGAATTTCAAATTCGCAAGCGAATGGTATCACCTTCGATCAACAATACAACTAGATAACGCGTCACGTACAATATCAAAGCTATAATACTTTTTTCACTCCTCTTGCTCAAAAAGACCGTCATTGTAGCGTTCTAAAGCGGGGCTAAAATAGCTTTTCTCGCCCTAGGGGAAAAAGTAATTTTTTTTTTTAATTTTTGTCTGTCACATGACAATGGGCCTACAAAAACGAAAAAGTATTTAGTCTTATGTAGAATAATCATGATTAAAGACTCGACTTATTACTGTTTACTTAGATCAACAACTTTTTTGAGATAACACAGACCACGCTTCAGCAAGAAAAAACTGCACAGTCTGCACATATGCTTAGGTAGTGAGCCTTTAGCCCGTTAGTCGCTTTTACGACACCCAAGGGAAGAGAGGGGTTGGTAGTATTATTTTGATGAGCCCATCGCCGCTCTATGCTGTTGTATGTATGTGCAGTCTTTAGTCCATTAGTCGCCTTTTACGCGGTGTATCCCACTTGTCCCCTCTAGCTTTGTCCCCTTGGGGGACAATTGGGATTTTTTTATAAAACTATCCCAGTTGTCCCCTCTATCAACGACATGGGGGACAACTGGGATTTTAATTTTTAGATGTCCCAGTTTCCCCCTCCTTGAGATGTTGCCGTGTAATTTTGCTAGAAGTGACAAATAATATAGCATTTGTTAGATATCCTATACACTGGCTCGGATATGACGAATAATGAGGAACAAGAAAAGTCAATTAGAAGAAAATCATGAAATCAGGCATAGTTTTAGTATTCTATGTAAAATAAAACACGAAAAATAATATTGTTCTTTTAACTAACTATACTCGGGTAAAATGACCTTATAAATATTATAAATAGGTAAAATTAAGAAACTAGGCTTTTTATATTAAATAACTACCTATATTTTACCCGCGGCTTTACTCAAAAGTTAAAATCAAATATTTTGGTAAATAAAAAAAAACTAAAAGTAGCTATGTTCAAGATGACGGCTCCCGCCATTATAAAAATATTGTTTCTATCCCTTTTTCGCACATGTAAAAAAAGTAAACAATACAGTTTGTCGGGGCTACATGATTTTACCACCACGATCATTTGAAATAAAGCATAATGCCGTGGGACGTAAATGACATTTTTGCATGGCCGATTTTTTGAGCGACTTTCTGTAGGGCTGTTTTTGCTTGGAATAGTTTTGCAAAAATGAACTTTATTCTTATACAAATTGGTTCTATGGTTGATCGGCTCGGTCGGTGTACAACAGCAAAGCATTCGGGAATTTTCCATTTCTTATCAGTGCATTCCTGACAATGTCAATGTCAACAAGTGCTTCGTGTAGTTCGGGTTCAGATTCATTAGTGTTTATTAAAAGGCGACATGGAACTATTTTACTTCGAGCAGGTCACCAATACCATGTGAAAAAAAAATATAAAAGTGGCCTAGTTGTGTGGGAATGCACCCAGCGAAGACAAAAGTGCAGAGGAGTGCTTAAAATTCTGGTAAGTATGTATATTTTATGTAAAATATCTACACTAATATTATAAAGCGGAAACATTTTTTTTTTGTTTTAATATAAATAGTTTTCGCAGCGCATGCAATGAAAGTTCCTTATTTTTTCCAGTTATTAATATTGCATATGTTAATCGGGAAGAATGTAGCTTTCTTGCCGCTTCTAGAATGTAATGGGTGTAAATATATTATTACGAGGAGCCCGTGGCGCAGTAGATAGCGCGCTCGGCCTGCGAGCGTTGAGGTTAAGCAATGTTCGCAATGGTCGTTCACAGGATGGGTGACCAAAAACTTTTCATCTCGAGCTCCTCCGTGCTTCGTAAGGCACGTTAAGCCGTTGGTCCCGGCTGCACTTGCAGTCGTTTATACCCACCAATCCGCACTGGGCCCGCGTGGTGGGTCATGGTCCATTCTCCTTATCCATCCATAAGGAAGGCCAGTGCCCCAGCAGTTGGGACATTAAATGGCTGATGATGATGATGATATTTATTATTATATTTATTTTAAATTATTTCTCATTGAAGACATGTTATAATAGGTACTCTTATTGTTTTGCAGAATGAAAATGTTGAACATGAAACTGCACACTCGTGCACACCAGACTTTTTAAAAAATGAAGTTGAAGAACGAGTATACGCTTGTAAACAGACAATAACAGATGGCAACTACCCGCCAGTACCTCAGGCATTCAATCTAGCTATTAATAATTCATGCTAGTAAATTTATGTCCCTAGGGGTACACAGATTTACAGATTGAAAGTCTCATGATTACCTTTAATTACAGTTAATAAAAATATGTATATGATAAAACTGCTAATCATATGTATAAAACAACTAGGTACCTAACTAGCATGAAATCAAAAAAGTGTAAAATAAACAAGACTGTTAAATAGTGGGGAAAAAATCTTAAAATAATGACTATTTTTGATTTGATTTAATATTGTCAATGAGAGAAGTTTAAAAAAAATCCTACCTTTTATTTAAGGCAAGTACGTATATCAGAGTTTATTTTTGAACGTATTAGATTTTTTTATAAAACATTTCAATTATTTACTTAATTGTTTAATTTAACATACATACACTACAACAAAAAATGCTCATTTCAAAAAGCAGATTTGTATGGGACAGCCAAAAAAAATCTCATATTTCGACCCATGTTCACTTTTCTTCGATTTGGTAAAAGGGGACTAACGGACTAAAGACTGCACATACATCCAACAGCATAGAGCGGCGATGGGCTCATCAAAATAATACTACCAACCATTCTCTTCCCTTGGATGTCGTTAAAGCAACTAACGGGTTAATTTTAAATAAAATAAACCAATTCATATTGTATTGGATTGTTATATTTTCTCGCAATCGTAGTGAAAAGCAGAGTGTAACACTCGGCGCTAAAAACCCATTAAAACTCGGTTTCTATTTACTCCCTCGCTAAAGCTCGGGAGTAAAACTACCTCGTATATAATGGGTCATTTTAGCCCCTTGTATAACAATCTACTATTCTTTACTTACGAAATGAGACAAAAGTTATAAAACAGTTCTAAGTTCAGCCTAATTACAACCATGGCAACCAGTTATAAAGTCACAAATATTCTAGGTATCATATACTTACGCTCATTCGTCACAAACAACCAGCAAAGCAATGATCACTCTTGTCACTTAAAAATGAAAAGACGTCAATAACATTAAGTGGTGAAATCAATCATAAGGGGCAACAAATATAGTACTTTTTCCTGTAATTGCCTTGCGAGAAAATAAGAGCTCACTTTTCAAGTGGGCTGTTATTTACCGAGACATAATTTTAGCGCCGACCTGACATCTAGTTGTATTGTTGATCGAAGGGTATCACGATTAATATTTGGCGTGGTTAAAAGAAAACAATTAAAGCATTGCATAGTAGGTACCAATAAATGGTATTTAACATTTTCAAGTGTATTAATGTGTTTTTGTCGGCGAGTAGGTAAGTGCTCTAGTGTATAGTGTGGTGTGGGGGGGGGGGGGGCTCACCGCAGCGGGTGGAAGGTGAGGCAGGAGACGGGCCCGATGCGCGCGCCCATGAACCCCTCGTGGAACTTGATGGTGTTGAGGTGCGCGCCGCTCAGGTCGTAGATGCTGATGCACTGGTTCACGGAGCCGCTGCAACACACCCGCCCGTTGGAGCCCGGCGCACGCACAAACATACGCCACTCGCATGCAGCACACTGCGTACGCAATGGCGCTGCTAACCTTACGTTAGGTTGTGGCGCACTATATATTTATCTTTATCCTCTACGGGTAAGCGCTTGGCCTTCATCCCACCGGATGGTAAGTGACGTTAAGGTTTAAGGAATCCTCAACCACAAAGCGACTGGCTATTTTGTCTTTAAACTGTCGGAACACAACAATGCAAATATAAATGTGTATGAAAGTCACATAGCTACATTTTATAATCACGTGAATATTGAAGTTATCATTTGGCGATACAATAGAATAAAAAACCTTTATTTGATACAATACATCACAATATTTAAATTTAAAAAACAGGAACATTATGCATGTACCAAGCTGGTCTCCGCTCAGCGTATGTCTAGGTGTTACCGGCGTCGCTGCGCTGGTCTTCCGCGGATGCCATTATTAATAAAAATAAATATATATTAAGCCGCTACATGACAGTGTTCACATTAAATAAATACAGTTTTTTTTAAACAATTTTCGAATAATAATTCTTCAATAAAATTCAAATACTTACGTTAACATAATAAATATTTACCTACCAAATAAAAATAAATATGAAATAAGTAATAAAGTAAATAACATTAAATGATACTGCGAGTCACGTTTTCTGTACACAATGCTTTTTAAATTTAACTTTAAGAGCTTTAATAGTTGTGGTTTTTCTAATGGGAGATAGGATGTTATTCCAACAACTTGCCGCAGCGTATAAACTACCTCGAAAAGCAGCTGTTTTATAATTGAGGCAGCATTTTTTACATTCGGTCAGGTATTCGTGCCCGGTCAGTAACCTTTAATTTATTGTAGAGATATGACTGGCTTTCATTTTAAATAACACATAAGAGTAGGGAAGCAATCGAAAGTACGACGGGATTCTACGTTAAGCGAATCGTTTCTGTTCAAATAGGGAGTTATGCGAGCTCTGCGAGGAACGGGGAAGCAATATCTAGCACGGGAGTTGTGAACGCGTCGGATCAGATTTTTAAGACGAGCTAGTGAGTTCGTTTCCGTTACAATATCAGGGTAATTTAATTTTGATAAAACGAGAGAACAGAATGAGCGTTTTAAATGAAGCATCAAAAAAATAAAATGTAAAATCGTATAAAACAATGATAAATAGCACTGACCAGGCCATGAGGTTGGCGAGCGGGTGCACGTCGGCGGCGGCCAGCGGCGCCGGCGCCCGCGCCCGCCCCAGCGGCGCGCCCGGGGCCCGCACGTCCCACACCAGCAGCGAGCCCTCCGCGCTGCACGCAATAGTGCACACCGAATCATTCAAATAAACCTAGGCTAGGCTACGTATGCAAGTACAGTCAACGCCACATCAGACTAACTACACGTGTTGACTTTGAAGCCGTCTCTATGCCGCCGGCCGTATCGTTGCCGTTAAAAAAGCTGTTTTCGTAGGTTCAACTGTTTCACTTACCGAGCTGTCGTGCGTAGTTACTCGTAGATTTCAAAATTATTTAATTTCTCGGTGTCTGCTTAAGTATGTACTTAACTTACGGCACAAAGGCGGTCAAGGTCGACAAGTATAGTATATACATATCATGTGCCGTCGATTGTACTTACCAAAAACAGAAATAGGTAGGTATCTATTTCTGTTTTTGGTAAGTACAATCGATACCTATACTCCACCCAAATTCGATGACGAACGTTTGTAAACAGATGACTGTCATTTCATTGTGCAAATATCTAGTTTCACTCGGATTTTGACTGTTTTTTGCAATTGCACCGCGGCGCGTGCGTGAGTCGAACTCGAACTGACGTTGCTAATGTGCGACCCGGCCGGCACGCGGTAGCCATGAACCGGTCCGACCGGTGGGACCCGCCGGCTACTGGTAGCTTCATACCTAAAACGCGTAGTGCGCCTGGTCTGCTGCCGCTACCAACCACAACGCCATGTTACGCGCTACACGCGGCACCACGGCGCAGGGGGTGACAAACTCACTTCACATACAAACAGGCGCCACCTACTTAACCTAACTTTAAACTTTTACAGTCTCATTAATAAAAATTGTCTACTCCTAATCCGAACTTACGCTTGGACTAGTTCAATCCAGATTACGATAGTATTAAGTTTGAATTTGCATCGTTATTAAAAAACATGGAGTAAGCTTGGACTAACAAGTCATTCCTTACGCAAGGACTAACGTGATTACAATGGCAACTCTTCTAGCTAAAAATTAAAAAAGAATGAGTTTTGAATGAACTCCACGTTTTTTTTTCTCTTAAATAATGGCTTCGCGTGATCAGCACATTTAGCCAGTGTCAAGTTTTTAATAGAATTTATTATTTAATTTACATTAAGTGGATGATAATGAGTGATAATTAATGTTTAATGGTAAATGATTTACCCCAAAACCCTCGAGACTCAATATAGCTGTAGGACTTTATTGAGGTCTCGCGCGGACTTCTTGAGAGAATTTGAAAAGTGATGTTGCACTTTTTGTTTCATTTGCCAACACTCATGCACGTTCACGAACACTTAACAGTAAATAATCCACCATTATTACAATTAATATTCGACAAAACACAAATTATAGAAAATAATTAAGAATCAAACGAACTTACCTAGTGAAGTTTGATTCCAATTATGCGAGGGTCTCAACCGAAGACGATTACTTATTACATGCAGCAGTACATGAGATGGTGCTATCTTCTTCACACTTTTAGATATATCCTAAAAAGAAATATCTTATTTCCGTTCCCTGCACTGGCAACCCCGCGTCACGAGACGTCATTATTTCAGAGAATTTTGTGTTATCCTCTACAATTTTTTATTTTATTTTTTGGGTTGGGAGGGATGGGTAGACGTAATCGTCTTCGGTTGAGACCCTCGCATAATTGGAATCAAACTTCACAAGGTAAGTTCGTTTGATTCCTAATTATACTTCGTGTCTCAACCGAAGACGATTACTTATTACATGCAGATGTTCAAAACATTGTAATGTTAACACAATAAAAATAAAAAATTATGTCAATTTAAACTTTACAATATGTAGGTAGTTTTTTATAGTTGCGTAAGCCTCCTTTAAACCTTAAAAGATGCATTTAATGGCTATCGATGCATTGGTCGTTTTCTAAACAATGACTTTAACAATTTCATTTATTTATTTGATTAAGTATTATTATTTTGTTGTAAATACTGCATTGACAAATTCATTCTAATTTGTACCTAAACATTTTTCCAACAGTATTAACAAATACATTTAAGTGACTCAGCCCAGCCCACAACATCTCTGCGAAACACTTCCAGACTAGATCTGTGAGCAGTGTGAGCAGTAAATGCCGAGCGACTACGTGACTGATATCCGTATCGGCATGTCATCCAGTCTTAAAATCTTTTTTTTTTTTATCTCCAACAAATATTTGTGACCGCCTTTTTATGAGGTTGGCACAGCCAGCAACAAATAACTGGGATTCTTACAAATATTGGACAATCTGATGAGCGGTTGCTAAACACGGGTCCTGAAGTCTAAATGAAGTCGGTAATTTCAATCACAATCACATAATTTTGTATTGATATATTATTTTTGATTAAACTAATAGACTGCCTTTTTTGAGCAGAAACAATAGAAAATATACTGTAAGAATCATAAGTGACAAATCATTGATTATGATCTGATTCTAAGGATAGTCCTGGAAATATGGTTTAATTAATATGACATTTGTGTCCCATGTTGAATTGTATTTTTGATTTGGAGCAATAAATCTTAGTTAGTGTACACTTAACAAAACTGTGATAAACACAGTCATTCATGGAAAGTAAATTACTTCCCTTATATGACAGGTAAAGTAGACCTATGCGTATAAACAACATAGAACCTTCCTCAAACTTTTTGGTTAGAAATGATAACTTTATAACTATCAGCTTTGAAAAGATTCAAGTTATTATATTTCAAATAAAGCTACCAAGATATTATCAAATACAGTACTGATTTAATGTTACTGATTTTGTTGCAAGAGATGTAAACATATATCTCAAGATGCTCGTGGTATACCATGTCTGGTCAACGATTCACTAATAATTTGGCGCCACCTGGATAAGGCTATCCACAAGTGGATGGCTCGCCTTGAAAGGAATTAGGTATAACAAATATTATTTAGGGCGGAAGAACATTTTTCTTGGACAACAAGTTTGGGTCACATTGTATACCAAGGATGTAAATTCTAATCTGTACCACATCAATACCTTCTGCTTTATCCAATTTATATTAATGTAAGTGTTTTTTTTTTTATAACTTGGTCAGGATTTCGTGATGCATGCTGCGTTTGTAAGGGTTTGTAAGGTCAAATTATGGCTTTGCCAATAAACTAATAATATGTGAAAACGCATGGTAGGAGAGTTACCTACTCCGTATCTAAGTATATTCGTATAATGTTTTCACATGACTGGATGTAGGATGCGAATACATAAAAGTTTCTGAATCAATTAATGCTAAGAATTTCTCTTGTTCAAACAACTTGGTGTAGGTAGGTAATTCAAACCGCAACGGCCGCTGTGCATGCCGTAGTCAATATTCTAGAATTCATCTAAATCTCTTATTATACATTTATGTATAAAACAAGTTCTGTTGCTCGGTTTTTTAGTAATGCTTTTGTAAGTGTTTGTGACAAACCCTATGACTCCAAAAAGGTGCTTGTACTCGTAGTTTTATTATTCAATACACACACGTCATAATTTGAGCTTATTTTTCGTGCGTTGGTACAAAACATAAACTAAACAATTATTGTAGAAAATTCAAATATTATGCGCAATTGTTCTAGAACCGGTTCCAGTAAATTCGCAAACAAAAATAGGCCGAACAGAAAACATTAATTTCAACTGAGGCCTCAAACTAAACCTTAACTTTTTCCGATAAGCTTTAATTGCAGTAGATACTTAATTAAAAATAAGCATCTTGAATATCAATTGTTGACAATAGTAGCTGTGATTTAATAATTTAAGGGCAGTTCGATTCTTTTAAATATAATTATTTTAAAGCTGCTTTAAATTTTAAGTGAATCTGTGAGATCCTATACATTGTTTTTTGTAAACTTTTCCTGACCTTTATAAACACAACAAAAGAGAATTAGACAAATCAGTCGAGCCGTTTTTGTGCGAACAAACATTGTTTTGAAGTATAGTTGTTTTGTATAGGTTTGCCGGGAAAATGAATATTACATTTACGAATCCAATGTAAAACATTATGATCCCTAGTGAGCTCACACTTTCTGTCATTCAGTCATAAAAATAGGTCAAGCGACTGCAGGAGCTCTGATTCCAACGTCTCCCTGTCAGATATCCGGCGGAACCTCGGCTGTCCCTTGGCGGTGTGAATGGTGCTGGTGGGCTTGATCGCAGCTCGATAGCTGATGATACTACTACGCACAGTGGCGTATAGTTTAAAGAACCTCGAAGTTGATCACAACTTCAGCCCGGGCATCAGCCCGGGACTCTGTACAGAGCGTTGGATTTTTGTTTTCTTTCCGAATCAAACTTGGTTAAGGCATTAGGGGTCTTCATATTATTTTCATTTATTTAAACATTATCTCCACCAGAGCTTATTATTGTTATTATTATTATTATTATTTCCATTTCCTAATTTAGTTTTGGAGCTTCGAGGCTTATGTACATTATTACTATTTTTTTTTATTATTATTTTTATTCCATTTATTTAAGTAGTAATTTATTTAAGTAAGTACCTTTTTTTTTTTGTTAATTATTATTATGAGTAACAATTTATTTTTTATGAGGTTCGTCTCTGAGAAATTGTAGAATCCATGGGTGTCCAATGAAAGCAGGCTATCGTCGAACTGACCGTCATATACGGGGACAGATCGAAGATCTTAGTGGCGCAGCTGGCACGGGCACAGGCGCTAGCGCTGCAAGCAGCGCGAATGGCCAAGCTTCGTTTCTGCCGGTACTGGTTGAGTCATTGTAAACATCAATGACATAGTATAAGATGTCTTCACCAAATCATTATTGATAAGTAAACCCGAAGATAACGAAACGTTGAAAACATGTCCACCCCAGGCGGAAATCGAACTTACGTCCTCAACAATGTTTAGACTCTGCTTTGTTCCACGGATGACGTGGAAACGTGAAACTGTTAGGGTGAAATAGGTATGGCCTCTCACGGTTTATGTGGAGTAGAAAATCCTCAACACAGTTCAAGTGGAGTTAGAAACCATGAAACGGCTATTGTGGAATAAAATAAAGCCTCAACACTGTTAAAATGTACTAAATACATATTCCCAAAACGGCTTGCTTGAAATAAAATATAGCCTCACTCAACCCTGGTAGAGTGGAGTGAGTATCTTCGACACGGCTTGTGTAGCCGCTGTGTTACGGAGATAGTCTAATTCTTATTCTAATACAATTAATAAGTAAATATAATGCTGAGGTCTGACCTGAAAACCGCGTGGCGACTCCTTTGCTTCCAATCCAGAGGGGTTCCTTGGAATTTTCTTTCTTGATGTACCAATTGACAATTGACACCAATTGACAACATCGATATAGCCTCAACACTGTTAAAGTGGAGTGAGTATCTTTGACACGGCTTGCTTGGAGTAAGATATAGCCTCAACACTGTTAAAGTGGAGTAAGTATCCTCGAACGGCTTGCGTGGAGCCTCATCACTGTTAAAGTGGAGTAAGTATCCTTGACACGGCTTGCGTGGCGCTTCAATACTGTTGAAGTGGAGTAAGTATCCTCGACACGGTTTGCGTGGAGCTTCAACACTGTTAAAGTGAAGTAAGTATCCTCGACACGGCTTGCGTGCAGCCTCAACACTTTTAAAGTGGAGTAAGTATCCTCGACACGGCTAGCGTGGAGCCTCAACACTGTTAAAGTGGAGCAAGTATCCTCGACACAGCATGCGTGGAGCCTCAACTCTGTTAAAGAGGAGTAAGTTACCTTGACACGGCTTGCGTGGAGTAAAATAGAACCTCAGCACTGTCTAATTGGTGTAAGTAACCTCGATACGACTTGTATGGAGTAAAATCAATGACATTCAATGTCATTGAGTAAAATAAAGCATCAACACTGTTGAGCAGTTATATATCCTCGACACATCATACGTTTAGTAAGTTAAAAACACTGTTACAATGGTGTCTAAGTAAGTAGTTTAGTATTTAATGAATTTCTTGTTGTAAATGGCTTTTAATTTTGTTACAATCATTATTATAGGACCCAAGAAAAACCAATAAAAATGAGGGTAGATAATTTTAATGATAAATGATCTTAGTTCCTTACAACTATGATACATTCCTTAATAGTTAATTTTCCAGGTGAATTAGCGTTATGTTCCAATACCTGCGTGTCGTAATATCGTTGATACGACATTTATCACTATTCACCGACACCGATGATGATAAACGCCTACGTTTATTCAATTAAAAATGATTTCTTTACTTTACGAAGAATACCGTAATGATCACTGTCTCTCAACTTCGAACTTTAACATTTTCCCATCTTATTAAATACATATTTAATTTCGTTACGAAAAGTACGTGTGATTCCGATAACACAAAAACACGTAATGACGTCTCGTGATGCGGCGTTGCCAGTGCACGGAACCGAAATAAGATATTTCTTTTTAGGATATATCTAAAAGTGTGAAGAAGATAGCACTATCTCATGTACTGCTGCATGTAATAAGTAATCGTCTTCAGTTGAGACCCGAAGTATAATACAAACCCGCAGACATGACGCTTCACTTTTCCGCCAAGAAGTCTGAACTCCACGTTAATGGACAAAATTTTGTCATTTACAGCTAGCTATTAATATTTCTGCGTTGTCATGGCAACGAATGGCCAGTACTCTAGTCTAATCTTAATTAATGGCTAAAATTATATTTATAAGTAAATTAAGTATTGTACGGTACATTTAAATAAAATGGAGTCTCACAACACGTGTTGTTGCTAAAGGAACACGAGAGAAAGTCCGGCCAGTACTCGCGACCGACCTGCATGCTCTATGACAGCCGTCACATAACAGTCACCACCTGATAGTCCGATGCAAAGTCGATAATTTAAACAATTATTGATAGAATACAGGATTTTTGATGAAATATTAAATTAACAACTTCATCCCATAAACCAAACCCACATCAAAACGGCAAGCTGGCACAGCAACAAGAAGGAGATGTTTGCAGTCCTTTCTGCGATAAAAAGTCAGGCACACAGAATAAGAGAATTCCATGTCCTTCTACAGTCAGACAACCGTACCCTCATCGCTTATATACGCAAGGAGGGGGGAACTCGGTCGATAGGGCTTCTGGCACTGACTTTTCAGCTCTTAGTTCTCCTAGACCAGTGGAACATAACCTTATCTGCTCAGTACCTTCCGGGAAGGTACAATTTAATCGCAGACCGGTTGTCGCGGAGACGACCGATACCAGAGTGGCATCTTTCACAAGTTGCAACCAAGAAGATCTTCTGCTTATGGGGAACTCCAAACATAGACCTGTTTGCCTCGGAGCGCTCTGCCGTGGTGCCAAGGTATGTCACCTTAGACACAAGAGATCGTGGAGCAGAATATATAGACGCCTTCAGTCAAGACTGGGATTATCGCCTGGCTTGGATATTTCCACCTCCCAGTTTAATACCACGTGTCCTGGCTCATCTCAACAGGGCTCGGGGAACGTATTTGCTGGTAGCGCCGGATTGGGAGCGCCCATTCTGGAGAGCAGATCTAGAGTCCAGAGTACAGGATCCCCCACAAACAATTACAGAACTTCAGGAGGTTCTGACAGATCTCACGACCGGCCTTCCTCCACCTTGTCTAGATCAACTAACTTTACAAGTTTGGAGAGTTGGGGGTGGGGCCAACAAATAGTTGATTGGACTGAAGAACAGAAATCTCTACTGCAGGGATGTTGGAGACAGTCAACAATTAATACATATGTCCCAGCGTTAAACAGATGGGTTTTATGGTGTTCAAGGAATAACTTAGATGTCAAATGTCCCGAGGCCAGAGAATGTGGCAAAATTTCTTGCAGATACCTTTTTATCTGAGGGACTATCATATAAGACCATGCTTCTTCATAAATCGGCTGTCTCGACATATTGTGGCCAGGATGACAGAATATTTTCCCATTTTTTAGTTAAGAGTGTTTTAAGAGCTATTCAGAATGCTAAACCAGTTTCACATAAGTGCCCTATTTGGGATCCCAGACAGGTTTTTGACTGGTTAATTAATAACCCTGGTAATAATTCACTCTTTGAAGCAGCTCGTAGAACTGCTACAATACTACTGCTGGCCTCGGGTAGGAGACTACATGATCTCACCTTGCTGGAGCTCTCAGACTCGCAATATCAGGACAGGGGTGAGAACATCAGACTGTGGCCCTCATATGGATCTAAGACTGATAGGGGGTCAAAGAGACAGTCAGGATGGGAGCTTAAGAAACATAAGCTTGAAGGTATTTGTCCCGTTACATGGATTCGTCGTTATCTACAACAGAGTAACAGTAGAAGAGAGGAGAACAAAGAAATTAAATCTTTATTCTTAACAGTACGTGGACAGGTCAAAACAGCTTCTAAAACCATAATTGGTGGTTGGATTAGATCAGTACTGAAAGATGCAGGGATTGACGCTTCTCCGGGCAGTTGCCGTCCAGCGGTTGCTTCACTTGCATGGTTAGAGAATCGCCCAATAGAGGAGATACTTGAAAGGGGCAATTGGAGGTGTGAGAATACATTTAAGAAATACTACTGCCGAGAGATTGACACACAGGCACGCGACCTTAATGATTACAACTTATTTAATAATTTTTCAAGTATTTAAGATTGTCTAACTGTTTACCTATACAATTAGTACAAAACTATTTTATTTAGCAAAAGGATTGCTATTTTTAGTTATTATCATTATTATTTATTTTTCTTTTAACTTGTTTTTGTTTATTAAGAGATTTAATATCTGTTACCTTAATCATTGATTGCATTTGATTTATATAATTATTTTAATCACATATCAGATGTTACCTTCTATCAGATTTTTTAAAGATCTTATTGATATTACAGTTACAATAATTAATATAATTCTTATTCTCAACATTGCGTGTATTCTTTTAGTCACCAGCAGATAACAAACACGTCTTCATAAGCGACGCTGTGTTTTCAACAGGCTCATAATATAACCGTTTTACACTACAATAAAACGATTATTATGAGCCGAGAGAAAACACAGCGTCGCCGGAAAGTTCTTCCTGGTGAAGACTGCAATGACAACATAGCGCGATTCGCGCCTTCAGGTGACGGGAATTTGACAGATGGATCTACGTTTAGAAATCAGTTGTAGAAACACTAAAAAAACCGTAAGTAATGTGATGGAGATAAGGTGAGTACACACTGCTTCTTCATAAGCGACGCTGTGTTTTCTCTCGGCTCATAATAATCGTTTTATTGTAGTGTAAAACGGTTATATTATTATAATGGAAATAAAAAAAATTGGTTGCCTGTAAAGTCGGTTTTACAGGCGAAGATTTTACGTGACAACGTCTTTTTCTCGGTAGAATATTTATTGATATGAATATAATTAAATTGCACAATAGGAACAAGGAATTGAATGAAAATAAGAATTACACAAATTTTAACTATAGAAATATATGAGAGAAAGTCCGGCCAGTACTCGCGACCGACCTGCATGCTCTATGACAGCCGTCACATAACAGTCACCACCTGATAGTCCGATGCAAAGTCGATAATTTAAACAATTATTGATAGAATACAGGATTTTTGATGAAATATTAAATTAACAACTTCATCCCATAAACCAAACCCACATCAAAACGGCAACAAAAGAAAAATAGACGACTACAAAACATGAATCTACACCATAATGGCACTACCCTTACGCAGGTTACCGCCGAGGTTTATTTTTACTCCGAGAGTAAAGTCGGATTAGTGTACTCATTCATTACTCCATGTTTAATTTTAGTAAAATTTGTTAACACCAATTTAATACTTGGAGTAGCCTTAATCAACGTTTATAAATGAGACGGTTATAGTTGGTGTCGTTCTAACAATCGTATTTTGTCGGAAAAAATAAGGTATGAGGGTGACGATGTGACTAAGGTAGCGGCACAAAATTATTATAATAAACACAAAAATTATAAAAATAGAAAATAAATCATACGTTAGCTGTATAAGTGTTTTTATTTCATAAGTTTGTATCTGTCTGTTATGTTTTCTATCAATGAGTAAAATTGTTTAATTTTTATTGTGTGGTGTTTCAACAAGAAAAATAAAACAAAATTACATGTTGATGGAAAACAGCATCTATCCATACAATTAGTAATGCGTACCTATATTATCTATAATATATGATTAGTTTGCGTTAAAAATTAGAGATGGCGCTAACTGTCGCTTCAAATCTGTCATGCATAAATATAATAATAATATATTTATTTTACCATTCTGTGTTACAAACATAACCTATTCTTATGCTTTTAGTATACAGTCAAACAAGAGGTTAACTTCGGCAGCTGTACTAGTATTAAACTGGGTCACAGCTGTCTGCGTCTTCCACCATCTTTAGTGTACCACAATGAAGTAAATTTATCTCGTAGCGTTTCATTACACAAATCAAAAAGATCAGCAAAATAAAGCAATAAGCTTAAAAATAAGCCAAAAACTCCGATTTGTCACAGTCAGTATGATGAAAAAGAGGTCTAAATGCGCAGGATTACTTCAGTTTCGTCATAATTTAGGTGCAACAGCCAGTCCTTAAGCCTTCCCTTGCATTTATGGAACGTTAAAGGGTAGATATCAATGACTTTATTCACAGCATTGTAACGGTAAGAACCAATAACATAGTGATGTCGCTTCGCAAAAGATGTTCTATGCGACACCGTTGGGCAAACCTTGGTTTTATTACGCTTGGGATGAATGTATGGCAGAACTTTGTGCTTGCGTAGTACGCTATTCATAACAAACAGTTGTCTGACTGAGAGTACAGAACATTCCTGGTAAAGAAGCTCAGTACAGTATCTGCGTGGTTTACCAAACATTACATTAAGAATAGCTCGCTGAGCTCTTTCCAAAGGAAGCAGGGTATTGATACCAATCCCACCCCAGGTTATAATGCAGTATTGTATTAACGACTGTGCAAGAGCATAATATACACACATCAGGGTATCGCGGTCTGCAGAACATCTAAGTTTACGAAATATTGGAATCAATTTTATAACTCGACTTGTCAGGTTTCGTATATGTAGTTTCCAAGAGATTGGTATCTAATATGAGACCGAGATACTTTGCATTTGAGGTGTGCCTTAACTCAGCACAGTTACATATACCCACCGATGAGCAAACGTGAGCCGTAATTGAAAAATCACGAGGTAAGGGGTCGGCTCGAATTGAAAAAGTCATATATTGGGTTTTGTCAACATTTAATGTTAACAAGTTAGCTCCCAACCATCGCATAACTTCTCTGAGAGCATTGTCAGTGTAGTGCTTCGCCTGGTCCTAATCCCTTCCACTCAAAATCAATGCCGTGTCATCCGCATAAGTAATAATATTGCAGTTTGGCAGTTATAATGAGCACAGGTTATCGATGTAAACAAGAAAAAGCGGTAGAAAAATATGTCGCAAGAGTAGAGAGTGTAGTAAATTATTTGCTTTGAAGTTCATTAAGAGACTTATGTCAGTTTTTGCGATCGCGCGGCACATGTGGGTGCGTGGGTGCGTGGGTGTGTATGGCGCATACCACACGGTGAGCAGCGTGTTGGGGTGCGGGCGCGCGGCCTGCAGCACGGGCGCGCGGTGCGGCTGCGGCGGCTGCAGCGGCTGCGGGCGCGCGTCGCGCTCGTCCCAGGCCCGCACGGAGCCGTCCCCGAAGCCCGCCGTGAGCACGCAGCCGTGCGCGCCGCCGCCGCCGTCGCCGCGCCACAGCGACGTCACCGCCGCCTCGCACTCTACGCACACAACACTACTCGTACTCGTGTCACGGCTAATATTTGCGATCTTAACCAATATTACGCACATTGGCGACGCTAATGGCGCCTCTGCATCTGTGCTGTTTCATTCGGAAACTGATATTATAGTCAAACTTATTTGCAGCTTATATCTATTAGGTTGGTGAAAAAGTCTTTTTGCATGTTATACTATGTAAGAACTTGTAATATAATCTTTTTGGCTATACTATTTGTATCTGGCTGGTTTTGGTATCAATAAAAGTTTAAATTTTAAAGAAGATAATTCCAAATTCAAACTAGGAAAATGTGTGATTAACATTTGTTTTTCTTACTGTAAAGATGAGTGAATTTAAGGAGGAATTCGATACATTTTAAAATTTTACTACAAAAAAGGTAAAAATGCAACGCAAGTCACGAAAAAATTTGCGATGTTTACGGACCTAGTGCAGTGTCCGTGAGAGTAGCACAAATCTGTTTTAAGCGTTTTCAATCCGAAAATTTTGATGTCAAAGATGCACGTCGCTCTGATCGCCCTATTACGGATAAAATGGATGCCATTTTTTAAAAAGGAGACCAAGATCGGCATATCAGTGGTCACGATGTAGCTGAAGAACTGGGAATTGACCACAAAATAGTTTTCACTCATTTAAAAAAAAACTGGGTAAGTACACAAAAAAGCTGTTATTTGGGTACCTCACGAGCTCACTGAAAGAAACCTAATAAACTGTGTACTCATTTGTGTTTCTTATTACGACGTAATGAAACCGAGCCATTTTTGAAGAAGCTGATAACTGGTGATGAAAAGTGGATCACGTACGAGAACGTGCGAAAAAGGTCGTGGTCAAAGGCCGGTCAGGCTTCACCGACTGTGACGAAACCCGGGTTAACCCTTCAAGGATCATTAGACCGCCGGCGGTCGCAAAACAATAGGTTTTCAATTGTGTCTGGTTTCACGTTGCTTGAGGGATCTCGCAACAAGGTGATGCTGTGTGTGTGGTGGGGTTAGAAGGGCTTTATTCATAATGAGCTTTTAACACCAGGCAGAACCATCGATTCTGAACTCTACTGCGAACAACTGATGAGATTACAGCAAGAAGTTGAGAGAAAGCGGCCGGAATTAATCAACAGAAGGGGTGAGGTTTTTCATCATGATAACGCTAGAGCTCACACATCTTTAGCCACTCAGCAAAAAATTAAGTGAGTTTGGCTGGGAGGTGTTAATGCGTCCGCCGTATAGTCCTGACCTTGCACCTTCAGATTTCCACCTGTTTCGGTCTCTTTAGAATTCTTTAGGCAGTGTCAGGTTAACATCACGAGAGGACTGCCGAAACCACTTGTCGCAGTGTTTTGATCAGAATCCCCATAATTTTTTTTTTTTTTTTTTTTTTATTGGTAACGGGTAAGCGCTTGGCCTTCATCTCACCTGATGGTAAGTGACGATAAGGCCGAAGGCGGAAGCGCGCTTCACCCGGAATCCTCAACCACTGAGGCACTGGCTATCTTATCTCAAACTGACGGAACACAACAATGCTATAAACATCGTTGTTATGGCGACAGACTTAGATAAGATGGTGGTAGCTAGCCAGGCGGACTTAAAGCCCTACCACCAACCAAACCGAGCACACAAAGATGTACCCCCCGCTGGGAATCGAACCCGGGATCTCTGGGTCTGAAACAGGTAGCTTAGCCACTAGACCACAGAGGCGGTTAATTTCTCAGCAGTGGGATCATGTCCCTACCTATAAGATTCCTTAAGCCCTTCCCCTGCGGATGCTGCAGAGTGTAGACGTATTACAAGTACTCCCTATTTAATTTTTTTATTTTTTTTATTTTTATAAAACACTAAGTCAATTTAACTAATAAATTAAGACGAAATATTAGGAGCCCATAACAACAAGGAGGTCGAAGAAAGGAGTGACAGAGAAGTGTACCGCGCCCGACAGTGACAGCTATAAAGTGTGAGTTTACCTGCATGCTCCTCAACTACTATCTAACCAGTGCGCGGGCGCCTCTCGAGTTGCTACGTGCGCAAGCCCCACTTTCGCAACCTCAGCTACGCCCCGAAAGTTACGCCCACTATTAGTGATAATTTGCCGTCGGCTTATTTAGGCCTACATTTACTACGATGTCCTTGCAGCGATCACCTCCGGGAGCTCTTAGCCTCTTAAACCCTACGACTCCTGTTGTTAGTCACTACAGTTCTGACTCAGCAATTAATGTGACGAATAACGCCATAAAGGAAGATTATTTTAACATAACTAAACGGCAAAAACGTCGCCTCGAAGAATCGACTGATCAGGAAACATTGTGTAACTCGGAGATCAAAGCCTTGTTTGATAGCAAATTTGACGTGTTGAATAATGTTTTATTAACAATCATAACACAAAATCAGGCAATACAAAAAACAGTTGACAGTATGTCCATAAAACATGAACAGTTGCTATCCAAAATAGGCGACTTGGAACGTGATAATTTGGAGCAAAAAAAACGAGTTTCTGTATTGGAGAACCAAATTGACCTACTTGAAAAAAACTATCGTAGCAGCTCACTGGAGATCCGTAACGTACCAAAACAGAAGGAGGAAAATAAAGTGTTACTATAGTCACAATGATTGAGAACCTCAGCCTAACCCTGGGAACTGATAAACCCATTAAACAGTCGGATATACGGGACTTGTACCGAAACAAATCGAACACCGTTGTAGTAGACTTTAACTCAACCGCCTGTAAAGAAAAAGTAATACTTGGATATAAAAACTTTATCAAACAGTGTCGGGAAAGCGGGAAACCTATGCTAAACTCAGAACACCTTAAGCTACCAGGGGCCTCGCAGCCTATATTCATTTCAGAATATTTAACGAGTAAAGCCAAAAGACTATTTTATTTGGCCCGCGAACAGGTGAAAAGCAAAACCATTGCCTCAGCGTGGACGTCATACGGAAGGATTTTTGTTAAGAAAGAAGAAGGTTCCACTCCTAAGCGCCTAAATGAAGAGGATGACCTGAAGAAGCTGATTGCATGACTAACATTAGTGTACAGTTTTCAGTTATTTTTATTTTTACTTTTAAACTTACTTTATTCCTACTTGGTTTTGTATTTTTTTCTATTATTGCATGAAGGAAACAACTTGATTATTTATATGATGTTTTTCTTTAGTTACCCGGGCTATAGAGTTATAAGCATGATAAAATTTATTATGTCACTGGTACAACTAACCTTTAGAACAAGGGAGTTATGTGTAAATAAAAATTGTAACGACTTTGCGAGAGAAACAATTAAATTTAATTATTACATCCAACGGCATAAACTTATAGTAATAGTCTGTTCTAATAATATTTTTTGTCCAAAAGCAATAAATAATTTAATACTTATGCACTATAATACACCACCAAAATACATATACATTTACATATACGCTACACATATTACATACAGGCACACACCCTCGACAGTCATACATTACTTACAAACGCTAAACATCACACTGCCACTCAAACAAGTGCTTGGAGTTCTGAACGCGGCTTATTTACTTCCTTATTACGTATTTACTACTCATTACCTACGTCATTTGCTGCATAGCGTGACGTTTACTTTTTATTTGTTTTCAAACAGACCGTAGTACACAGCATGCAAAATATTGAAGTGCTTAGCCGCGATTTGGATTCCCTTGCAATTGCACGAGTGATTAAATGTGATGCTGACGAGGCTGGGAAGTATGTAGATAGTAATTCTCATAGTTTAAAAATTATTTCCCAAAATATACGGAGTATTAATTGCAATATGCCTAATTTCCTCACTCTTCTTCAAAGATCAGAATTGGCGTGGGATGTAATAGTCTTAACAGAATGTTGGCTCCCTTCGGCTAAATATATACCCGCAATCGACGGTTACTCTTATGCAACAACTACCCACAATAAAACACAAAATGAGGGTGTTGTAATCTATTACAACAAACGGCTTCAGTGCATCACTGTGGAGCCACCTTTTTTGGATGCTAATTGCCTTATTTTAAAATTAAAAAACGAGATCTGCGTAATTGCCATTTATCCCCGCCCAGCTGTACTGATACTAGTAATTTCATGATCTCTCTTGACTCAGTTTTAACAAGTTTAAATAAATATAAAAATATTATACTATGTGGCGATATTAACATCGATCTGCTTGTAAGCGATACTGACAAACGGTGTCAAGATTATTTAAATCTCTTGGCCAGTCATAGCATGTTGCCCGGCCATAGCGAACCAACTCATGGCAGAACAAGCTTGGACCATATGATTATCAAAACAAAGCTTGATGCCACTTGCTTCTTGTTCCAATCTTCGATAACGGATCATGACTGTGTCGCACTTTATCTTAACCTTATGTCTAAACTTCCAATTAAGGTAGAAAAAGCTCAGATAATAGACTTTGACCTTCTGGACTCAGCTGTCAATCTGATTAACTTTCAAAGTATTCTTGACTGTAACGATCCTAATCAGGCTACTAACCTTTTGCTCTCACACTTGTCAGTGTCTATCAAAAATAGCACTAAGCCAATAAAGTATCCCAAAAGAAAGCTAATTCACAAACCTTGGATTACAAAAGGTTTGCTTCGATGTATGAGGAATAGAGATAACCTTCACAAAAAATGTAAAAATGAACCCGAAAATGGCATACTTAAGACTACTTATAAACGGTAT
Organism: Scoparia ambigualis; assembly: GCA_963921215.1. Taxonomy (NCBI): domain Eukaryota; kingdom Metazoa; phylum Arthropoda; class Insecta; order Lepidoptera; family Crambidae; genus Scoparia; species Scoparia ambigualis. The sequence continues at coordinate 38,073,257 of OY992509.1, read as the reverse complement.
AGAAACTTTTGTTCCTCTATTCTAAAAAAAGCTAAGCGAATGTATGACAGGCAAGAGATTGAAAAAGCTGGCAATAATAAAAAACAACTTTGGGAGGTGATAAAGACAATTAGTGGTTCTAAGGGGATATCTGACTGTTCTATCCCTCTTGCTTCCTCACATGATCCACAACAGAAAATCAATGAAGCCAACAACTTTTTCGCGACCATCGGCAGGAAACTTGCAGACGAGATTGAACGGGAGAGTTGCTCAGCTGTTTGTGGCTCCCAGCCAAAATCGCTAGTATTGGGTTCATTTGCTATGGCGCCAACTGATGAGTTAGAAGTTGCCAGAGTTATCAACCGACTTAAGGACAGATGTGCGATGGGGATTGATCAAATATCAAGTCAAGTGCTGAAAAGATATGCACCACTTTTAGCGGCTCCCTTAACGCACATCTGTAATTTATCTATCTCGAACGGGGCCTTCCCATCAGCATTTAAGGTTGGGTTGATCAGACCCATACACAAGGGCGGTGACCGGGACCGGTTTGATAATTACAGGCCCATTACTATTCTGCCCACCTTTTCCAAAATTTTAGAACGCCTCATCAATGAGAGATTAGTTAAATACCTCGAGACTAATAACCTTCTTTCACCTTCGCAATACGGGTTCCGAGGTGGAAGGTCTACTAACGATGCTGTAAACGACTTGGTCCATTCTATTATCTCTGCCCTTGACAAAAAAATGAAATGTGTAGTAGTATTCCTTGACATGGCCAAAGCGTTCGATACGGTCTCGATCCCACGCCTATTGACCAGATTGGAGAGCCTCGGTGTGAGAGGAATACCTTTACAACTCTTCGAGGACTATTTGGCTAATCGAACCCAACGAACTAAAGTGGACCAATGGATGAGTGAGGAGGCTAATGTCACGTATGGCGTGCCGCAGGGCAGCATACTTGGATCTACCTTATTTTTGGCCTACATTAATAGCCTCTGTAACTTACAACTCCCGGAAGGAAAGATTTTCGCATTCGCTGATGATACAGCTTTATTCTTCACTGGGGACTCCTGGGATAGTGTATTTGAAAATGCCCAAATGGGTCTTAACGAGGTCACCAAATGGTTGAAAAGCAGCGTTCTGACACTTAATGTTACAAAAACAAAATATATAGCTTTCACTATTAGAACTTATCAACTTCCATCGCAATCATACAATCTCACCGTCCATAAGTGCCTCACTCAGCCATCCAGAATCTCCTGCGATTGTCCGACCCTTGAAAGAACGAGCTCAATCAAATACTTAGGAGTAATAATAGATCAGTGTCTTAACTTCAAAGAACATATCAATACGCTCACCTCTAGGTTAAGGAAGCTCACGTACATCTTCAAAAACCTCAAGCACATCGCTGATCACAAGGTTATTCGAATGGTCTACTATGCTCTTTGCCACTCTCTTCTGGAGTATTGTATCTCAGCTTGGGGTGGAACGGCCAAAACGAACATGCTGTGTTTAGAACGGGCCCAGCGTCTTCTTCTCAAGGTTGGAATGGGTTTGCCTTATCGTTTTCCCACTACTGAGCTTTACAAAAAATGGGACTTACTATCAGTTAGGCAAACATTCATTCTAAAAATAATTTTGAAGAAGCACACAGAAGAATTTTACGACTCTGAAAAAACTAAAGGGAAACGTCGCATAGGCACTGTATGCACCATACCTGCTCTGAAAACCGCCTTCTCGCATAACTTCTACGGCTTTCTTGGAGGTTATCTTTATAACAAAATAAACAGCTCCCTTAACATCTACCCGCTCACAAAATACAGTTGTAAACAGTCTACCACCAAATTTCTTAAGTCCATGGACTATGCAACTACAGAAAAATTTCTTTCTCCCCTCTCATAATCATTTTTTCTCGTAAACTATGGTGTTAACAAAATTTCTTCATGGTCAACTGCTCTCATCCTCCAACGCAACGTTAAAAATACACACACCCACCAACACTCCCACACGCACACTAATACACAAACGCAACACACACATCTAAGCGTTCACTCACACTCACACTCACACCTCTTACTCAATAGACTTACACAAACGCGCACGTATTATTATTACTCTATAGCTCGACTAGTCTAGTTTAGTTAGATTTATTGTATAACTCTATGCTACTTTGTTTTATTGTTTAACTTTAAGCTACATTATTTCTGATTAATTGTATTTTGCATTTTAAATTTATAACTCTTGTCATAAATTAATCTGTATCCTTTCTGCGGGTGGGGCCTGGTGACCTGTGGTATAGGTTTGTTACAAACCCGTTTCAGGCACCAGTCCTTCACAATTTTAGGTTACCTACTTTGTAGAATAAGACTTTATGTAAATTTGTATTGTTGTGAAGGAATAATAAAGAAATTTTATTATATTATTTATTATAAGATGGCAAAAAGTTATTGAACAAAATGGTATCTATATACTTTACTTAAATGTAAATAAACTATATTATAAATTGTTTAAAACTTTCTTAAAAAATTCGAAGAAATTAAAACTGTTTTAACGGGACCTAACACGATTAATTTCGTAAGTAAGTACATATCTACTTACTGCTTGACGTTTCGGCCGCGATGCTGCGGCCGTGGTCACAAAAGAACTCAATGAATTAATGCAATGCAACACGATAGTTTAAAGTCTTAAATGCGAAGAAACTTTTTCGCCAACCTATTGAATAGACCAAAAACTATTCCGTATTATTTAAAGTGGTGCCATCTATTATAAAAGTAACGAACTAATTTAGAATTGCTAAACACGTGTCCTGCGATTTCATCCACACCGGTACAGGGCAATGCAGAAAGAAGTTGTTCGTCACCAAAAAAGCATAATAATGTCGTAATCCCGCTGCACTCACGCGTGGGTATGTCCTGCTGCAGCAGCTCCGCGGCGGCGTCCCAGATGCGCAGCACGGGCGCGTGGCCGGCCAGCGCCAGCGTGCGGCGGCGCGCGCACCAGCGCAGCAGCGTGGCCGGGTAGCCGCTCGCGCCGCCCGAAGCCCCCGAAGCCCCCAAAGCCCCCGCCACTGCACACACACGGGTATCGGCACGGGCAACACTGCGCTACCGATCTTGCATGCGATCAATCGCTACTGCTAATTATTTGATGAATTCATTTGAAAACAGTGTCGTTGAAGCCATCGTGAGGTGCATGCGTTCGCGTTATGATCTAGATCTAAGTTTGATACGATAATAAATAATAATAGTATTTTTTTCTACCCAACTACATTAAATACTATTGTTTTACTGAAAAAGCCTTTCAGTTAAGATTTTTTCAGTAAAACAACGTAATAATAAACAATAAGTTACTACTGTTAAATGGAAATACGAAAATTCGTAATGTAAATGTGCAGTTATTAATATAATGAAAGCGGGTTAAAATCATCATCATCATGTCAGCCAGCCACCACTGCCGCACAGGCCTCCTTCATGTTATGCCATTACGTCTTGTTTAAAAATACCAGTAACAAATTATAGACCGCTTTGACATATTAGTCGTCTTTAACTCTATAATCGTATTATCTTAGTTAGTTCACCGACGCCGATTTCACACAAATCAAACACAGTATTAGTCGTCCAATAATTTGGTACTGCTCGATCATGAGAGGCCATGTAACGTAATATGAACAATAAGAGAACTAAAGCCAGGAGGAGCATACGAGTGTTAAACATGCGGACAGTTATTTATTTTTTTCTGTGATATCAATTAGTTGGTTTAGCTAGCTAGAGATGGGGACGGCACGATGCAATGTAAACTACCTGCTGCTTGAAATTCAGTATATCAAAATTATCTTCATTGCGTATTCCCAAGGATAAAAGGCCGTTAAGTTATGTCTGTGCCAAACGACGATTCACCTTTCCGTGTCGTTGTAAAAATATGGCAAACAAACAACACACTTATTGATTTGCTATTAGTTATGATATGCAAATAAATGATACAAACATTCACGGCTATTATCTCCAAAGGGTGGGTTAGCCAGAAACTAGACAACAAGGACTGCAAACATTACAATGCAGAACGTTGTATGTGCTATAATTCCACATCGGTCGTGTCGTCCCTCTGGCTGTGAGCGAGGGCATGCGGCGTGGGGCGTGGGCACTCACGGTTGGCGTCGGCGGGCTGGGCGCGGCCGGGCGGCGCGCGCTCCTCGGCCGAGATGAACTGTTCCGACACTAGCTGCGCTAGACCTGCCACCACCAACCACGCTTACGGACCGCTCACAACACAACCCACAGGACCGACCCATGTCACGACTCATCTCGGACAGATGGCGCGTGAAACGGCTCACTTACTCTCATTAGACCCCAAGTAACACAAGAAAGCATTTTAAGAAACGAATAGTGAATTTATGTACAACTTAAGGCCTGTATAGACTCTTATATAAGTTCACCGAGCATCTAAAGGACTCACATTGGCATCTCAAAACCTTTATGATGCTTTACACTGTATAACGGTTGGACAATGGCATATCAAAATGCTTTTGTAACGTCTTTAGTTGTAGTGAAGAAAATCTAAACGCAGCTATACAGCTTTTAGCTGTAATAAGTACTTTTGGATATACAATTCGCATTCTATAATAATAGATAAATGGTTAAGGCTGCTTAATGTCTTAAAGTTGTACCATTATAATGCTTCTTAAATCCATTGTACAGTTTTGAGCTGTTTTTAGTGCTATTTGTTGTATAATAGCACTTTTAAGTGGTAAGCAAAAGCCTAGTACTTCTGAACAGCATAAACGTGAATCAATGTAATGCTTGCATTTTTAATGATCAACTGAGTTCTGTTGTACAGCTGACAGCTCTTTAAGCAAATACACGTGACTTATTGTAATGCCATACGCATTACAATAAGTCACACACACCAGCTACTACTGCTGGCGGCATTAATTAGCTTTTTTAAAGGCTCACCAGGCTGCTATAATAGACAGACGCCATTTTGTAAATATTTTATAATTTAAAATATTATCATTCGAAACTATTTATAAAAGCAATAAAACAATATTAGAACTAATTTAACGTAGTGCCCAACCAATACTATTAAATTAATTATGCAAAATACCAAAACCAAAATATAGAAGGCGCGTGAAAATTTTCAATGAAACTTATATAGACATTTACAGTAAACTACATTGCGCATTCATATTTGATGCCATGAAATAACAAAAAGTAACACAGTATTATAAATTTTGTTCTTACAATCAAGCGTTATGATATAATATCTTTGTCTATTATTATAATGCGAGCCAAAGTAGTTTAAATACAACGTCAATGTATTATAAACATTTGTACGGTGGTGTTAGAGATGTTTTTGCAATGATGTAGGGTTTATTAAGTTCGAACTGTGAACACTTAAATAGCTCGTCTAATGCGTTTGTATGCACTGAACATCTTCATTATCAAAAATATTGCTAGCTATGTGCTTCTGTTATGCGATTAGCAACTTCATTGACCATCATAATGCTTCTTTAATGCTATTGTTACCTTCCTTGACCACAATAATGCTAATATAATGCCTCTTTAATGCAATTAAACAACTATTTGCAGACCTATATAGGGTCTAAAGCCGTATAAGTTGTGCCCAAATAAGCATTACAGTAGCCGTATACACGTTTGTAATGCTACTATACAACAAAATGCCGTAACGATACAGAAATGCTGTAATGCGGCTGTTATACTGCTTTGATGTGTTACTTGGGTCGTATATTGGTCACTTTTGGGTTGTTGATTGCTTAAATGTAGAAAAAAACTTTTTATAGCTTGATATATTGAGATATTCCTAAATATGTTTTATTATAATGTATAGGTTGCTTGTAACGGTTCTCCATAACAGTAAATTAAATTGATTGTAAATTGATTTTGTTAAAGTCTGCTTCTAACACGAGTTTTAACAAAGTAGAATCAACTTATTAGAACCTTTTCTCAATAACAACTTGGCCGCGAACGTATCAGCTTAGGCAAAAAAATTGTTTATAATCGATTTCTGTTCGCAATTAAAAGATACGTCTAAAACATTGTTGTTATTTTGTATGATAATTAAAGTTGACAGTGGGATGTCTTGAATGAAGACTTGATGCGAGACACACAATGCAATGACGCGCCCGCGCCGCGCACGGAAGCGGTTGATGGCGGTGAGGCATGCGGAACTGCGGACGCGTCGCACGACCGAGGTCGCGCGTCAAGTGAGGTCGGTGTTGATTAGTCACAACAATATTTTGTAAACAGAGTACAATTAAGAGGCGTATTACATCTCGACTGTGATTTTTGCGTAAAATGACCATTTTCTCATTTTGTAGTAATTTTGCAGTTGTATTTATCGTTTTTATCGAAATGAGATGATAAATTCATGCTTAATATTACAAAATCCACTATGCGAGAATAAGCTGAGTTCGGACGGCCGCCGGCGTATCGCATTTTGTAGTAATTTTGCAGTTGTTTTTATCGTTTTTATCGAAATAGGATAATAAGTTCATTATAAAATCTTTATTCCTCATGAAGTAACCATTATTCTGGTATAAATTTTTCTCAATAATATTATCGTTGATATGAGATATTCACTGTTAACTTAAAGCGATTTTCGAAGTTTTTTGGTTTAGAATAAGATTTTTTTTCTACATAAAATCAATGATATCTAAAAATTTTGAGGCTGCTACAAACTATATGACTATTAAGAGATATCATTCTATTTTTTTTATTTATTTGATTAAAACAGTAGTTAAATCTAGGAGTTTATTTAAAATATTTTTTGCAATTTTGGGTTTAATTAAATGGTTAGCAAAATTTACAAAAAGCAAGGCCGCTACCAAATATTCAAATAGTTACTCTACACTATTCAATAAGTCAAAATGATTATTGTAATTTTGGTCTTGAGAGCAAGAACGCCAAAATTGGCCATTTTACGCAATAATCACAGTCGAGATGTAATAGGCCTCTTAAACATTTTCATGAGACCCAGGGCCCGATCGTCACGCCACGAAACGAAGTCTAAAGTTAGGCAGTATTTAGATGTACAGCTTTAAACAAAGTTTCGTAGGAGAGCCTAAGTTTAATCTAACTTTCGTGGCTATCGTAATCGGTCAGTTTCTGCATACACACGCGTCGCACACATCATTGAAACACAGCTACGATTGCGACGTCGAGCGCACGGATTACGACAGCAAGAAGTCGGATAAAAAATAGAAGGGAACTCTAGGGCAGTTCGTTAAAATTAGCGTTGCGCGATTATGAATGATACTAACTGATTCATTCGATTATTACATTCATTCGAATAATTCGAATGACTTTTAAAATGTATTACTAATTACTAATCAGTCAGGTAGTGTAGTAGGAATCAACCACTAACGAATACAGAATTTTGCAACTGACATCTGACAATGAATGATACTGTAAGTAACTAATTTAGTAAAGAAGACCCGCGGATTATTACGAAACTAAATTCAATGGCTCATGAGACGCTATTTTCAACAAAATTCATTCATTTTACCTACAGAGCAGTTACTGTTGCTGGGGTGGTGTAAAAGCAAGTAACTAACTTCTTTTTCTAATTAGGTACTCATTTTGATCCCCTCTCGCTGTATGTAATACACTGGTCGCCATTTTCGATTATAGCAGACCTTTCGTAGTAACCGCTATAAGCCTTATGCTGTGGCGTTAAAGTATATTTTAGCTTTCTTTCTTTCAATATAAATAATCGTTCCATTTTATTACTAATTAGTAATAATTATTCGATTATTAAAATTAGTATATTACTAATCTGGTATTCAATTTTTGAGATTAGTATTAGTAGTTAATTCGATTAATGAAATTAGTCATAATCGCGCATCGCTAGTTAAAATAGAGACACGTAGCCGTTTTAAATTTTAAAATGAGTTAAAAGCTGAAAGGGCTACGTGTCACTATTTTAACGAACTGCCCTGGAGTTCCCTCCTCTTTTTGGTTCTGCGCCGGCAGTGGCGCCAAATATAAATGTATCCGATTGAATGAGTGAATGGGCGGCACTCACTGATGAGCGGCTGCGCGGGCGGCGGGCGGTAGGCGGCGGCCGCGCGCACGTCCAGCGCGCGCCACGCCGACACCAGCGCCGGCTCCGCGCTGCTGCCCACGGGCCTGCGCCACGGCACACGATACACAATATATACTACCACCAATTGCTACTTACTACTATGGCTGTCAAAGCGTTGCTAGTCATTACCATGCTTATTACGTATACGCTTGTAATAAGCATGCATATTTAGTAGCATGTCTATCAGTACCTCGAGTCCCGACCTCGAGTGATTTCACCAGGTCGTCTAAAACGCGCCGATGGCTGCCGAGCAGCACCGTATTGATGCTGCTCGGCGGCCAAAATATGCGTTTTACCTCGTTCCTATAGTACGGGATCTTTCAAAATAGTCGTAATTAGCCGCCTCGTTGGCCAAAGGAGATGAGTGAGTATTGCTACGTATTTTGGATTATTTTGTGATAATTATTAAAAATAAATATGTAGGTATTATAACATTATTAATTAATCATTTCAGTTATTTATTAATTAATTATTAATTACAGTAGTAATTAATTAAATTTGTTTACGCTTAAGGTCGGACCGCATTTGCGCGGCGCGGCACGACGCATCAAAATATATTTTAGACATTTTGTATGGTGGATGTCCACTTGTGAGCCTGATTCACGTATTTCATAATAGTCAAAATGTCGCTTACGTTTAGAAGTCGTCCTATTGAAAAACAATCATAAATCCATATTCACCTGTCATTTAATAGAACGATTACTCAACAGGATCGCAACTCAGCGATTTGTCAACTATTTAAACTTAATGTTGCCATTACAATTCTACCAAATAAATTCTAATACTTTTTGTTAACAAAACATGCAGAAATGTTTTTATATTTTTTTCCAATGACTTGGAATTAGTCTAATTTGACGTGTAATCGCTGAAATCCGATCAAACTAAACGTCAAAATAATAGGTGAATACCGTGGAGGCAATCGGATCGAACTTCAATTACTGCACGTGAATACGCGTACACAAAACCGACTTAGACAAAATCGTGCGATTGATACGTGAATACGAAAAGTGACTTCAGCGATCAAATCGCTTGCATGTCGTTGAAGTTTTGTTACGTGAATTAGGCTACTGGGCATTAGTGATAGCATTGTGAGCGCCCTGCGCAGCGACGCTAGTGCGATATAGCAAGCGGCGCGTCGCAGTCTGCGCACGGCGCTTAGTGAGGATATCGTATAGTTAAAATGGAATAGTTCATAAAATGTTATCTTAGTGTGCGGGGTAGAGCCGGGTGATAGTTCAATGATACAATTGAGTCCATTGATAAATAGTTGTATTCCCAGAAAGTACAATAAAATTAATATAAAAACCATTGATATGCGCGTCGCGTATGATATATGATATCGGACTGCCAGTCTGCGGCATTCACGCCGTTTAGGCCAAAAGTGCTTATTCAGGAGTTCGAGTCAGTTTTTACCCGGGTCCACGGGTAATATTAATTCCCCGTGGTCCCATGGCACTAGGGATTACATTTGGATGAATATTTAGATTTCGATTATATCGATATTAAATTAATTACAACCATGAACTTCAACTTAAGTTACCTATGTATTATTATGTACATACATCCTACAGCATATAGCGGCGATGGGCTCATCAAAATAATACTACAAACCCCTTTCTTCACTTGCGTGTCGTAAAAGGCCACTAACGGACTAAAGACTGCACATACATCATCACTTCCTTACTTACTTAGTATTTTTTTTTGTTTGTTATACTTAATTACTTATTTTTTATATTTTTCATTTTTGTAATTTATTTAATATCGATATAATCGAAGTCGAAATATTCATCCAAATGTAATCCCTAGTGCCATGGGACCACGGGTAATTAAAATTACCCGTGTATCCGGTAATGGGTCGACCCACCGGGACCACGGGTAAAGACTCGTTCGAGTGCATTGCCCCGAACACTTAGACATGCTGAAGTAATTGTGAAATCGTGCAGAGTCATTATAAATAGACGAGAAAGCAGACAGTGGTATTCACCATCATCATGGCGCGACCTTGGTATCTCAAAAATCCATTCTGTCTTCTTTTTTATGTTCTATAATGCGTTCTTCTTCTGCACATAACAAAGACACAACTAACAAATCCTCATCACTGTCGTATTCTCCCATCTTTTAGCGTTGCTCTCACGCGAATTAGCAAAGGAATGACGCGAGCTGCCGCTCCCTGCAGTTATAGTGCAATAGGTGCTGTGAAGCGACGCGCCGCGCCGCTCAAATGCGGTCCGACTTTACACCAATTATCTAGACCAAGATGAGTATTCTTTTGAAACTCGTTAATATGGTAAGATAACGGATAAATTTATGTACATAAACATAGAAAAAACACCCAGACCCGAAATCAATTAAGAAAGTTTTTCTACCCGACCGGGAATTGAACCCGGGACCTGAGAGACGGCGCGAGGCCAGAGCCCTTGTGCTAGCCACTGGACGGCAGCGGTTACCTGTAGATGGCGACGTTGCCGGAGTGGCTGGCGACGCACAGCAGCGCGTGCGCGTGCGCGTTGAGGTACGCCAGCGCCGAGATGCGCCCCCACGGCTTGCGCCACGCGCCCACGCACAGCTTGGCGCCCGTGCCCCAGTCCCAGATGCTGTTTGCAACACAAGCGTTGTTTACACCAGTTTCCAGTTTGCTCATTATTACAAAAAGTTTCATATTACCAAGTTTATTTATTTATTCAGATAGGCACACTTGGAGCAATACATATATACGCTTAGAAACTTATTACACATTTAAAACACGCATTACACGTTTGCCACTTAAAAGTGTACACAACTTATAATATCACACTAATAACACTACTAAAAATAACAAAACAATACAACAACAACTTTCTCGAATGGGGTTCAAACCCATGACCTGGTTGATTTTTTTCTAGTAAACATTTTATCCTATATCAATCATCATCAGCCTACAAACGTCCCACTGCTGGGCACAGGCCTCCCACATGGGCAATAAGCACGTGGGGATATTGGACCATAACCCACCACGCTGGCCCGATGCGGGTTGGTGGGTTTTAACGACTGCCATCTTACGACAACAACCGGGACCAACGGCTTAACGTGCCTTCCGAAGCACGGAGGAGCTCGAGATGTTTTTAACTTGGTCACCCATCCAGCAACCTATATCCTATATCAATACAGGGCGGAATTATGTGATGCCACCTGAAGGGAAAGTGCTCTTAATCGTGTAGAGAGAAAATTTTACTCAAAAAAAACATTCCATTATTTTTGAAAAGAAAGTTAGCTGTAAAATCTGTAAAAATTACACCTTGTACTTTTATTGCATCGATCGTTAGGGTCAAATTATAAGAAATGAATACGTTAGAAGAATTAATCTGTGTATCCAAAAAAATGAAGCCCATTTCGAGCAATTAATTACATGATTTCCTTTCATTTCATTTATCAAGTTTGTTAGATATATTTCATCCTTATAATTGACCCTAACGATCGATGCAATAAAAGTACAGGGCGTAATTTTTACAGATTTTAGTCGGTTCGATTCCCGGGTGTGGCAAGCGAATTTTCGAAAATCTTTGAATGCACTTTTTACAGTATTTCCCTTCAGATGGCATTACAAAATTCCATTCTGTATAGCATTGTGAATGCAAAATTTCAATGATAAAGATGTAACTGATTTTGTTTGAATTTTTCAATGTGAGAAAACACATTACTTAGACGATAACCATGCAAAGTGTAGCAATGCCATCCGATATTCTACTATTAAGTAGAACGCCAATATAGATCGGGGAAGGGTGAATACTTTGGCTTGAACGTTTTATTCTTTTTAAATCGAGTAAAATAATGCAAATATGCCGTTATTTGAAAGAGTTATAAAGCTTTTGAATAATATTTTCAATAAGTATGTGAAGTGTATGATATTTTGAGTGTGTCGGGGTTGGTACAGATTCGCATTTCGTACAACTCTCAATTCGCGTTAGGCAATTAGTACAATTATTGATTTGTACTATTCTCAATTTGTTCATATTAGCAGTTTGTCGCCGCACTCCCGATTCGTACAATTCTCAGTTAGTTCATATTAGCAGTTTATTCAAATTCGCGATTCGTACAATAAATCTTAAATCAAAAAGTCTGTAAGTATTCAGCCCGATCACTTTTTCTGGCTTCTAGAATAGGGAACCGATATTCAGTGGACCACTATGAACTATCATCACGTCACTCTCATCAGATCATTATAATATATTACAAAAGTCTGTATTGAACCCGATCACTTCTTTTTTTGAGCTTCTATTCCACTGAATTATAATCAGGTAAATTTGTATTAACTTTTAGATTGTATAAACTAAAAATAATCATCAATCGCTATATCAAAAAAATATAATTAAAAACATTCGTTAACATTTTACTAAATATTAACGAATTGCGAAATTGTACCAACCTATAAATTGTACAAACTAAGAAAATTCACTAATTGTGCTATACTAAAAAACTTTGTACGAAATTCGAATTAATACCAACCCAGCAAAAGCAATAATTTTGTACAAATTGAGACTATTTCTAAACTTAGAATGTACGAATTGCTAAATCAGAATACTTTGTACGAAATGCGAATCTGCACCAACCCGCCACACTCGATATTTTTTTTATTTAGTTTTCTTTTCGTGTAGTAGAAATGCATGTGCTCACCCGAAGTTATCCTTGGAGGCGACGGCGAGGTGCTGGTCGTAGGGGTGGAACTGCACAGTGGCGGGCGGCAGCGGGCAGCGCGAGTGGAACGCCTGCGCCTCCAGCCGCGCCACGCGCACGCCGCGGAGCGCTGCGGCACAACGGCACAATGGGCACAACGGCACAATGGGCTCAACCGCAACGGCACAACCGCAACGGCGCAACGGCACAATGAGCACACCCTAAAACTATTGCACACGCGAGAGGGACGCGGCCACGATCACGCGCTGGGGGCATTCGATACTTTTTTTTTTTGATTACTGAAACTCTATTCACCCCACACATATTGAAAGTACTTTAGGGGGTGCCGCACGATCGCAAAAACTGGCATAAGTCTTTTAATGAATTTCAAAGCAAAATCAATCATATTGATATTTATAATTAGAACAATTCTGCTTTGAAGTTTCAGACCTAGTAATTTTATTAGAGCAATATTTTTATTCTGCAAAATGTGCCTAACCATCACGCGCTTGTGTAAAAATTAAAATTTACTTTTTAAAGAAGGGGGGGGGGGGGGGTGCTCTGCGGTATATCAATATAAATATTTTTATGTAAGAGTTATCGTTTCATTCGTAAAATTAAGATAGTTGTCGAAAAAATATATTTTTAGGAGTCATTACATTATTGTATTGTTTGTTATTGTTTAAAGAATTTGTTTCAAATTTCAACAAGGCCATAACCTTGTGCAACGATCAGGCTAACTTACACAAGTTCAGCGCATAGTACAAGTGACTTAAAAATACGTAACTTTTCACAATTTCGTGCAGGAGCAATTGTAATCGTTAGTAAATTGAGATATGCGTGCGTACCCCTGGCGTGGCGGCGCAGGCTGCGGTTGCGCGCGTAGCGCCAGGCGCGCTCGTGGTGCGGCCGCGCCTCGGCGTCGGGCGGCGGCGGGCGCGCGCCGAACCGCGCCGCCGCCCACGCAGGGAACTGCGACGACACGATGGCCGGCTTGCCCGGCTGGCCTGCGCAACACACACCGCGTCACGCCGCGCCAACACCTGAGCGCTCATTTTGTTGCCAACGTATCAATTTTAAATAAGACAAACGTTAAACAAAAGAGAAAAGGTCTTTTTTATATTATAGATATAAAAATGAATCCCTGAATGTGTTGCTAAGCGCAAAGCAGAGCAGCTGAACCGATTTCGCTAATTCTTTTTTTATAATATTCCTTGAAGTACGAGGATGGTTCTTACGGAAAGAAAAAAAATTAAAGAATCGACTGTCACGAGGTACAGAGTGTTCGAGCGGACGAAGTCGCGAGCGGGCCCCTGCCCGCTAGTTATAGATAATACTTGAAATTTAAGGAATGATCGTTGAAAATTAACGGCCGGGTGGTCGAGTGGTCAGCGACCCTGACCGCGAAACCCACGGTCCCGGGTTCGAATCCAAATTTCGAGTTCGGGGCAAATGTTTGTGTGATGAGCACGACCGTTTGTGACCGAGCTACGGATGTTTATTAGTATTTATGTATGTTTAGTTCAGTCACCATGATTCAGGCTATGCCTTGTTTGAGGCTGAAATCGGTGTAATAGTTGTGAAATTTATTATTATTCTCTTTATTTAAAATATATCTTTAGCAAATTTTTTTACAATATTTTATATGTAAAAAAACATATTTACAACATAAAATATGTGTATTGCGGAGTTTACAGCTGCTTAAACTCGACTGTATTAAATAATTAAATAAGTAGCTGTATTAATTTACTGTACTTATTATATAAAGAATTAGACAAAATCAATTTTATAGTGCCGTGTCCATGTTTTCTGATAATTTATTTAAAAAGCTATTCATTAGAATGTGAAGTTTATTCATTAGAATGTGAAGTTTTTACACTAAGTATATAAAATTTAATAATAAAGCTTTTCGAGCGTGTCGTAGCAGGCGAGAGTATTTTTCAGTGAGTAATTTATAATAACTAACAAAGACTTCTTTAAATGTTCAAGATTTTTTAGTTACACTGTTTTGTTTGTAAACTAGTCAATTCATTCGATTATTTGATCATTATAGAACCCAAATAAAAGTTTTGATAAATAATAAATAAAAAGAATACCTTTTAATTTTATAAAAATTAAAAGTGACAACCTTCTTGCTTTGCTAGTTATCTCAAAAAAATGCTAACTAGCTGAGATACAGCGCTAACTAAACAATAGTATATTTCATTACGAGTGCGGAAAGCCTGTCATTGCAAAGAGTTCCGACAAATGTCTACCCGAGCCGAGGCGCAGCCGAAGGTGAGGGTTGGCAGTCGGAACAAGTTGCAATGACGGTTCCGCACGTGTACTGAACAACTATTTTTAATACAGTTGCGAAAAAACGAAGCAATTTAATAAAGAATATTTTTTTTAAATGACGCCAACCGTAGTAGAATATAAGCAGAGATTTTTTTTGTTTTCTTCACCCATTCTGTTTATTAAATTTTTTTTAATACAGTTGCTCAAAAAGTGGCGTATTGCAGGGACGTATAGCGTTCGGAATGTGGGCTATTACATACTCGAACTTTTTCTTTACCTTTTCCGAACTCGTGCGTTCTCTTTCCCAACTGTCAAAAGAATGTCTATTAAAAACAAAAACCCAACCACTAAGTTTTTATTTTTAAAAAATCAGAGAAGTTTTTTTTTAATATGATTCATACCAATATTTTTATTTAATTCAATATCAGAATTAATTCAATGAGTTAGGTTAGGTTTCATTTCATTTCATCTCATTAAATTTCATTTTCATTTCATATCAATAAAAAAATTCTACTGAAGACTTGGCTGTATGGGCTGTAATGGCGTTGGGACGGAGACCCGAAATGAAACAATGTCTTGCGTTGAATCAATTCTCCTTTATCCTCTAGTGTATCATCTTAAATACTAATTAACATCACATCTATACGTGACTAGAGGAAGGACGCCTTGTCAATCAGGAAGACCTTAATTATCACGTACTATTGAGTACGTGCTGATAGTGTAATTCACTATATCACACCTCCCCTGAAAAGGCTAGGCATCCCTTCCCTGAAAAGTAAACTCTTATTTTCTAAATATCTTAGTCCTATTCTTATGAACTATATATTCTTTATTATTCTTTAATATTTTTACATTAGTACCTAGCTCTTCTAAAACTTCAAATGGACCTAAATACAAGTCATTCAATTTATTATAATTTTCATTCTTATACAAGAGTAGATCACCTTTTTTGTAGTGTACTTCCTTACAATCTAAATCATAATTAGTTTTTCTACTTTGTTTTGATATTAATAAGTTGTTCCTGGCATCATTATGAGCTTTTTGCAATCTAAATTTTAACTCCGATGGATAATTGTCGTATACATATAAGGGATCAACTTTACTAACTAAATTACTAGGTACGTTACATGTTTTCCCAAAAACTAGTTCATAAGGGGAGTATTTGGTACTAGTATTTACAGAATTATTATAAGCAAAGCACCAATATGGTATCCAGGTACTCCAATTTGCCGACTGATTCTGTGTTTGTATTCTCAAGTAACATCCGAGATGTTTGTGCCAGTTTTCTAGCGAACCTATACTCTCATGATGATAGGGTGTTGAATTTAACTTATCAATATTTAGCAATTTACATACTGTTTCTAACGTGGAATTAATAAATTCCGTTCCACAGTCAGTCGCAATAACCCTGGGAGTACCATATCGTAAAATAAAATTTTCAGTAAAAACCCTAGCAACAGTTTCAGCTGACTTATCAAGTATTGGGTAAGCTTCTACAAACTTTGTCAATTCGCATTGTATTGTTAATATGTATTTATTACCCAAATTATCGACCTCCAACGGCCCCACAATATCTAAATATAATTTTTCAAAAGAAGTAGATGCTGTAGTGGTTATTACCATTTTCTCTTTATTATTTTTATTACAAAATTTCTGCTTTTGGCAATCTTTACAGCGAGTCACATATTCAGTTATGTCTTTTTGCATATTACTCCAAAAATATTTTTTTCGAATATTCTTAGTCATTTTATTTATGCCTACATGACCACTTGTCGGCAATAAATGATAATCATTTAGTATAACACGTATCAAGTCTTTATTTGTAACATGTTCAACTTGGTTATTAATAATACATAACCGCGGTAATTCTTTATGTTTCATGAAAGTTTGGGTCAAAATTTTAATAAACTTTTTATTAAACCCATTTTTAATCACAACGACTTCTACAATATTATATTTTTTACATAATGCACTCAGTTCTCCTATCGTTGCGTCTCGGCGCGCCTCCGTTAGTAGAGATTCCTGATTTATGTAAATAGTAGAGTCACTAAATAACATATCACCCGTCTGTGAGACGTATCTTTTCTTTTTCCTCAACTTCACGAAGTTTTCATACGAACAAATATCTAACCTTACATCATTTTGTGATTTCTGCATAATATCTACCACTCTTGGTTGCCTATGATCAACAGGGGGCTCAACCCTGCTACTTCCAGAGGTAGCGGGTTCATTATTTTGCTCCATGGTTCTTTTCATTGAACGGGTTACTACCCCCAAAAAATTTGAATTTAGATTTTTTAACTCGTTTGATGTTATAATGACTCTCGATAAGGCATCTGCCGTTACATTTTCGGAACCTTTTATGTATTCAATATCGAAATCATATTCTTCTAAACAAAGTCTAAACTTAGTTAAACGGCTACTAGGATCTTTTATGCTAAATAAATGAACCAATGGTCTATGATCTGTTAATACTTTAAATTTTCGTCCGTATAAATATGGTCGAAAATGTTTTATAGCCCACACTACCCCTAATAACTCTTTATGAATGGTTGGGTAGTTTATTTCTGAACTGTTTAATTGTCTGCTTGCATAAGCTACGGGCTTATTATTTCCATTTGATAATACAGCCCCCAAGGCTACCCCTGACGCATCGGTTTGCAACCGGAAAACATTATCTTTTCCAAAATCTGGATAATCTAAGACAGGAAATGAACTAAGTGACTTTTTTAAGGTCTGAAATGCCACGTCACATTCTTCCGTCCACTGAAACTCGACATGTTTCTTACAAAGACGGTTTAGTGGGTACACTATTGTGGCAAAGTTTTTTATGAATTTTCTATAAAAGTTCGCAAAAGCCACAAAACGACGAATCTCATTTACATTTTTAGGTACTGGGAACTTTTCCAAGACCTCGATTTTACTGTTGTCTGGCAACACCCCGTTTGGCGTAATAACATGCCCTAAATAATTAATTTCTTTCCTCAAAAATTCGCACTTACAAGGGTTTAGTTTTAAATTAACTGACCTAAACCTCTCAAATACACTCATTAAATTTGTATTATGCTGCGATAGGCTTTTCCCGAAAACTATTACGTCATCGAGATATAGAAAACATATCTCGTGATTTAAACCCGATAGAGCCATAGACATAAGTTTAGAAAATACGCTAGGACTCGTTTTGAGACCCATAGGTAATCTTTTCAGTTGATATTGCTTATCAGCTGTAAAAGAAGTGAATTTCCTACATTCTGGTGATAACCCTAGCTGGTAATAACTAGAACTGAGGTCTAAATGAGAATAGTATAAGCATCCCGAAAGTGAGTCAATAATTTCTTGTATATTTGGTAACGGGAACTTTTCGTCTACTATTTTTTTATTTAAAAGTCTATAATCTATTACGATTCTCCACTTTTTTTCACCGCTACTGTCAGCTTTTTTCGGAAGTAATAATAATGGAGAAGACCATTCGCTGGTACACTCTTCGATAATATCTTCTTCTAACAATTTACCTACCTGTTTAATTAACTCAGCCTTCTGAGCGTGCGGTATTCTATACGGTTTGACATAAACAGGAGACGCGTCATTTTGCAGTTTAATGTTGTACTCGTATAAGTTTGTAACGGATAGCTTATCACCCGGCATATGAAAGATATCTGCATATTTTGCACATATTTTCTCAATAGACCGTCTCTCTTCATCACCAAGATATGTTTTTAATTTAAGAAAATCGAATAGTTGTTTAACCCTCTCGACAGATTTTCCGTTTTCCGTATCAAAAGAGCATACGAAATAATCCGAGTATTTTCTAATTTTCGGGCTAAAGTTATTTAATTTTACATCTTCTTCCCGTGTGTTTAAAAATCGCACCGGAATCTTTTTCCCGTCTCCTACTACCACGGCGCCTGCTACAAATACGCCTGCAATAACTTCCTCCGCTAAAATGACACATTCGCCCTTTATCTCTGACGAAACATATTTTACGACCTCACATCTCCCTGGAATAGTCGTTATTATGTTTTTACCTAAGCCTAATTCTAGACTTATCTTATCCTGTAATGTAACCAGCTTATTTTCATAGTTAATTTTACAACTATATTTTAATAAAAAATCTTCTCCTAAAATTCCATCATTTTTACAGTGGAAGTTGCTAAACACATAAAACTTATGCCTAAAATTATAATTGTTAACACATAAGTCTAGATAAACATAACCTATTGATACTAAATCCCCACATACTCCTTTAATCTTAATTTCATCCCTTACTAGCTTTGCGTCGCGGGACACGCTACGGAGTTTATTTAACCAATCTAACTTTAAAATTGAAATGCTTGCTCCTGTGTCTACTAATAGAGAAATTTGAGTTTGACTACAAGTAAAACAAACGTAATTACCACTACCATAACTACAAATATCTACCTCAGCGCTATTCAGAACGAAAAAAATCATCGCTATGATGTTCGTTCTGACGTATACTCTGACGTTCACTTTCGTTCTCGTCATTAGACTGTTCTGCTGAGTCAACTAAGAAATGTACATTCCTACGTTTATTATGAGGTGACGTAAACCTGGTGTTGCGCTGACCCTGAAACCTATTCGAGTTATAGTAGGCACGACCCCGACCTTGCTGACTCGTCGCGTTGTTGTTACGTGACTTATTATATTGTTGATGATAGTTTTTATTTATCTTTTCAAATCGCTGGTTCGAAACATAGTTAACATAATTGTTTATTGGTGGTTTCACTACCGAGTCTTCTTGTTCTAAGGCTATAGTTATTGCCTGCCTAACTGTGCTTACGGACCTAGACGTAACTATAATGCTTGTACGAGCATTGTTTAGGCCGTCAGCGAAACGCTTGATAGCCATTTTTTCATTAATCGGCTTTAATAAATTATATGCCGACTCGTCTCCATTAGCCTGTGCTGTACTTAAATCGTTGGACATTTTTTCGATTTCACTACCAAACACTTCTATGGTCTTGTTTCCTTGCCTACATCGTAGCATTCGGTCTAAAATGGCTGTGTATGATTTAATCGGAATTAAAACATTTTTTATATCTTTTATTAGGTCTGCCACAGACACATAAGACTTATTAATTTTTGTTTTAGCACTGCTAGAAAGACGAGTTTTTAAAACAAAATTGATTAACAGAGGCTGGTCCTCGTTTCTAAGGGTACTACTATAATACTCTATTCCGTCTATTAGTTGGTTAATTTGCGTTTCGTCGCAATCTACTACTGGGAGGAGCGTGAGCGCGACTTTTAGATCGAACGTGGCCATGGTTGTGATCGTTTCTGAATGATGCGGGTTAACGAGTGACTCGATTTCATCAAAATTACATAAAAACTTTGACGATATTGCTTTTGTTATTTGTAATTCTACAGCATCTATCCCTTTTTTACATAAGTCTGCAGATATTTGTTCAAAATTATTTTTAATTTCCTTTGCTCTTAAAAACTTATTCTGCCCCTGAGCGGAATAACGTTTGTCCTTACTTAATTTAATAATAGAGTCTCTAATAGCCTTAAGCTCACTCAAGAGTTCTGACAGGTTTGCCATGAACACACTTTAGAAAAAAAAAATCACTCACACACACACATAGATTCTTGGTAGCATAGTTATATTAATTCGTGCTGGCTTACACGTTCTGTGCTGGTCCAATTGCCCGTCGAACCGCTCTGCGTTCTACCTCTTCTAATAGTCGTGCGTTGAAGTAACGTAGCAGCCTAAGTACTATATAGCCCGCTAGTACAACGACGATGGTCAGTAAAAAGATCTCTGAAAGTTGCATCCCAACGGCCAAGGGAGTTGATGCTGCCGCCGATTGAGTTGGTGATTGACTGACAATAATATTGTCTTTAGATTGTGGGTTTCCCATAGTTAAACAATTTTGGCTTACAGTTTTTCTTCTTATTTCCTTCGTCCTTCTTGTAGGCCCGTGTAGCACTATTTTCCTGATATTTTGTAGACTTCAACTAGCGATTTCGCGGCGCGGACTTGTGACACCATGTCACGGTCGCCATGTAATGGCGTTGGGACGGAGACCCGAAATGAAACAATGTCTTGCGTTGAATCAATTCTCCTTTATCCTCTAGTGTATCATCTTAAATACTAATTAACATCACATCTATACGTGACTAGAGGAAGGACGCCTTGTCAATCAGGAAGACCTTAATTATCACGTACTATTGAGTACGTGCTGATAGTGTAATTCACTATATCACAGGGCATAGTTCCCTTTGCCTACCCAGAAATATGTGAATTATAACTTTTATAAGAAATAAATGATTAGTTAGTTGAGTTTATTGTGTTTTTATCATTTTATTAATTTGCTTCATTTTTCGCACCTGTATTAAAAATAGTGCAACTTGTTCCGACTGTCAACCCTCACCTTCGGCTGCGCCTCGGCTCGGGTCGCCACTTTTGCCCATAGTCCTTTGTGTGTTTTAAAATTGTTTCGTTTTTCGTCTTGATACAAGCACAGAATAACTAATAGTACTACCGTACAAAAGGTTCACTCTCTAACGACTTTCACGCGAAATTGAAACTTATTGTGTGACCCGAGCGTTCATATTCCGATAGGCAACGCTGACCCGATATCGATTTGACGTCAGGAGGGCAGGGTTTACGCGCGCGCGCATAGATTACGAGTTAAGGCAAGATAGGTCGCGCTTTGAGTTTTTTTTTCAAACCATCTGAGACATAGAAAATAATGGTTTAAATTCTGGAAAAAAGTATGTATTAGTTAAGGATCTAATCTAATCTATTCAAAGTCGCATTCAGTTACAAGATCCAATAAACTTCACTCGATAGAAAAAAATATCCCAAAAGTTACAAATAATGGTTTAAATTCTGGAAAAAATTATGTATTAGTTAAGGATCTAATCTAATCTATTCAAAGTCGCATTCAGTTACAAGATCCAATGAACTTCACTGGATAAAAAAAAATCCCAAAAGTTACCCCTTTTTGTAATGTTTTTTCAATAGGTATGACTAAACTACTGATACTTTACATTTAATTTTTGTACTCAACCAAAGACACAAATAATACGCAGATAAATTAGCAGAGTATCCTATAAAGTAGGTATTTTATGTTTGAAAGTACAACTCATGACTTGTACTTTCAAACATAAAATGTTACAAAAGATAAATTCAAAAAAAGATGCATAAGTTCTAAAAAAATATATATAAGTCGGTGAAGTCGAAAATTCTCAAAGTTTAAAAAAAATCATAGCTCTAAAACTACAAAAAATCGCGGAACATACATGGGGTATTTCCGGGTACATGTGGATGACAGTAATCTAAAAAAAAATTTTAGTATCACCGTTTGGCCATCCTGTATATTTTTTTGTAACATATCGTTGCTACTGTGCGCTGTGGTTTCTTGCCATAGTAAAAAAATGACGTCCTGAATGGGTGCTAGGTTAAAAAAGATTTGGACGATTCAAAGTACTTATCAACTGAGTTTATTGAATAAATATATTTTGTGTTTGAGTTTGACTTACTTACAAATTTAGTATTGACGTTTTAATACCTCTAACCCGAAATTATTAAAAATCCCAAATGAGATTAATTTTCATCCTACCACGACCACTCGTAAATGTGATAGTAATAATGATAATAATAATGAAGGACGGCGCGTACTTGCACAGACACAATCTTGTTGCCAGGATCATTCACCAGCAACTTGCTCTTCAATACGGTCTTGTTGAGTCCAAAGTGCCGTAGTATATGTACGCACCTGAGCCAGTTCTCGAAAATGGTCGTGCTTTGCTCTATTGGGACCGATCGGTTATCACGGACAGGACTATTGTTGCCAATAAGCCTGACATCGTGATAGTCGATCGGTCCCAGCGGCGGGCAGTGCTAGTCGACATCACCGTCCCACATTACGAGAACCTCGTGAAGGCTGAGAGGACAAGCTGAGCAAGTACCTTGACTTGGCTTACGAGGTTACCGCCATGTGGGATGTTGACTCGACTATCATTGTCCCGATAGTCGTATCTGCAAACGGCCTAAAAGCGAAGAGTCTCGACCAACATCTCAAGAGACTCTCGCTAGACGGCTGGATCAAGGGCCAGATACAGAAGGCGGTACTTCTTGACACGGCACGCATCGTCAGGAGGTTCCTCTCTCTGCAGCCCTAACCACCGGTAGCTTGGGCCCTGCCCCGCTGCTGGCGGCACCCTAGGTTTAGGTTTTTTATAATGTTTAATGTTTTATAGTAGTTTTGTTTATTATTTTTATATGGAATATTATAAAAAAACCTACACTTAAGAAAATAAATAAATACGTGAATAATAATAATTAAAAAAATATATAATTTGAAAACTACAAAAAATCGTAGAACATACATGGGGGTTAAATCGACAGATATGGTACTCGGCTATAACTAGGTCAAGTTTTTTATAATATTTTATATTGTAAATATCTTTTTCTTTTATATAAAATACTATAAAAAAAATACTTAAGATAGAGTGTTAAATAAAGAGAATAATAATAATAATATATAGATGGAGGGGTTTATTCGCATTCAACATACGAAACCGATAAGACGGGTAGGTGAAATCATAAAAAAGTAGCAAGCGTGCGTGCACTGACTGGAGCAGGAGGACGTGGAGTCGCGGTCGCGCGCGGCGGCGGCCTCCTCCGCGCCGGCGGCGGCCGGCGGCCCCGGCTTGGCGCGCCGCGACCCTGCGCACACCACCACTCGTCATCCAAACGGAAAATCACCTACCATGTACAACAACACATTGTTCTATTTATACATCCCTATCTACCGACCTCAATAGATAGGGTATCGCAACTGGAACTACGGGTCCGGTTGTGTTTTCAGAGGTACTACGGGGTTCCGGTTCTCGCCCCCCGCTGGTCGTGCCTTTAACCAGGCGCCTCCGGCGGGATCCGGACATGGGTTGGACTCGTAGTGGCATGTGGTTAGCTGTAGAGCTTGGGAATGTTCGTTTGTCCTGGTATTGTGTGCCAGGACTTCCAAACTCGTGCACAGCGAGCGGGGCCTAGTAGCGGTCTCTGAGGGGCCAGAAGCGAAAAGTCCTGCGGGGAACGTGAGTTTCCCTTATAGTTGGCAGCTTTGTCCGGTGGTTTTCATTGGACATTGGTGTTGACATCTCCGGTACTAGTCTGGATAACTAGTAGAGACGGCCTCCTAGATGCCGTAGGTCTCCGGTCCAGCCAGCCGCGTAGGACGTGGGAACTGGCTAGGCTCCCGGATGGGTTCCGAGAAGTGAGTGTGCTTACTACTCCGCTACCAAGGTGGACACTTGGGAGTCGACTTTAGAGTCGACGACCCTAGCAGTGGCAACTGCGAGTTGTGCCCTTCGTGCAACGAGAAGTGAGCGAGCTCGACAGCTCCGGCTACCTATCTGGACAATAGGCAGTGAACTACACGTGTTCACGGGGATACTCTCCCGAGACACTAGTCTTATGAGTACCGAATGAAGAGCGCGCTGCGGCGGGCACTAATTTGGCGTCAAGACCTAACGTTGGTGGTCTCCTGCGCGAGTGTCTACTGGCGCAGGGACGTCTGGCACTTCTTGCATAACCTAACGGTTGGTCTCGAGGTGCCAGTACAAATAAACTTAGTGAATTAAGGAGAGGGGATGTTCTATTTATACAATGAAAAGTTTGAATGTAATGCACTCACCGAGGTGCGGCAGCGTGCGCGTGTGCTCGTGCAGCGGCGAGGGCCTCGTGTTGGGCGACGGCGGCAGCGACGCCGAGCCGCCCGCGCCCCCGCCCCCGCCCCCGCCTCCGCCCCCGCCCGCGCCCGCGCCCGCAGGCCGCGACTCTACGTCGCGCGACGCCGCCTCTGCCTGCGCGCAGCGCGGAACACGGCACGTTACATGGGGACAGTTCATTTTACACATCTTTCGTAAAAGACGACGGCAACCTCTGGGTATTTACTAAACTAGACAAAAACACGTTGCATTCAAAATAACTATCTTTCAATATAATAAATTAATTCGTTTCGTGTGTTTGTTATTTATAAAAGCATCCTAATAAAAACTTTGTTATAGTAGATTAAATTTGTTATACATAAGCTTTTGCCCGCGGCTTCTCTAGCGTTACTTTTTTTTTCGCGGCTTCTTTAGCGAAAGTCTCCATGGCCTATCTATTTTTAAATCAAAACTCATCAAATTCGGTTTAGCGGTACAAGCATGAAAACATTACAAAAAAACCAACATACGAACTCACTTTTAATTGTAATATTAATTAGGATATAAGTTTGAAGTGAAAAAGCAACTGTTTAGTGGGTAGTGGTGACCTGGTTGGCGATGTAGTTGATGATGTCGTTGGCCATGGCGGCCAGCTGCGGCTGCGGCTCGCGCGCCATCGCGCACAGCGCGCCCCACAGCTTCACGTGCACCGACCCGAAGCCTGCGGCGCACACAAACGGTTTAATCGCACTCTAGCGTCGCCGAAAAGCGATACGAGACGAGCGAGTTGAACTCTTTATATTCGAATAATTCATTCTTAATAGCAACAAAACAACAAACAAACTCCACTAGCGCGTGCGAACGCGCTAAGTGGATTGGCATCCCGCCGCGGTCTGCGACTGCTGTTTGCTTGCGTTAGGCAGTTGTCCCACCGACGGCGAGCAAACGACTATCTATCGGCTATTTTCTCGCTCAAGAAACGTACAATAGATATACATTCCGTGTAAACAAAAAAGATGCATATAATAAACAGTTGATCGTTGACTGTTCACACTGCCGGCGAGGACTCGCTCCACTAGTTCGTCGCTGAGCGACAAGAGCTATCAAAGATAATTCTCGCTTAGCGATACTCATATTTGCTCAGCGTTCAGAACTCACGCCGAGAGACCAACAAGCGGCAGCGGCGCTTATAGCCCAGCGACAAAACAATCGGAACTACACACTCGCTTTCCGCTGCTGGCCAACTCGTTTGTAATAGTAGGTCGACTCGCTTCTCGTCCATCGTCGGCGGTGGGACAAGTGCGCTAGGGAGTGGTACCTATGGAGGGCAGCGGCGGCAGCGCGGGCGCGGCGCGGGCGAGCGCGGCGGGCGCCAGCGCGTCCACGCCGCGGTCGGGCAGCTCGTGCGCCGAGCGCGAGCTGCGCGCGCGCGCCCGCGAGCTGGCGAATGCGCACATTAGTCTAAGGAACTCATCCGATTCATCCTTCACATGCAAGAGTACGCACTATTAAATAGTAAAACTGTCATACATGTACATAACATTTTAGAACTAACGAACAATGTTGGCGCATCGACCCACAGTTAGTCTTGGCCTCCGATAATAAGAGCTTCCACCTGGGTCTGTCTTACAATTACATCGCAAAATTCAAAACTCAAATTGTAGTCGCATCCATTTCACCATTCACAAGTGAATGACTAAAGTTAGAACTAAATAGTACTGACCTATCAGACTTCCGCATGCGTTCTTGCACGTAAACGGCGATGAAATGTTGCTCGAACGTGAGCACCGACCACTGCAGAGCTGCCGAACAAATATATTTTCTTTTTTATCTTCTATAGCTTTATGCGATTGAAGGTACAGATAAAACACTACGAACATAAGTCGAGCACATCGATACCCAATCGTGTGCTGAAAAATAAACATAACATTTTAAAAAATAGAAAAATTCCCGATTTTTTTCATGAATTCTTTACAACGTAAAAGTACAACAATTTAGTATGTGGCATGATTTACCGGCGAGTATCTCGATGCGCACTAGCGCGGAGGCGTCGCCGGCGGCGCGCGCGGCCAGCTGCACGGCCACCTGCTGGTCCAGCGCGTTGGCGTGCTCGGTGCGCGCGCCGCCCGCCGCCACGAACGTGCCCAGCGCGAACGCCGCCGCCGCGCGCACCTGCCCAGCACACGGCCACATATCACATTCCATTAACAAAGGATTCGATGTATGTTAACGTTACTTATTTCTAGAAATTTATAATTTTAAAACAATAAACGGCTAGTTTATATAAAATCTTTAAATATATTCTCTGGTAACGATCGAGTAGCGTGTTTACCATTTCACTATCGACAAACGCTAACGACTACACGGAGAGTTTTTGCCTTATGTCAAGGAGGGAAGGTCGCCGTACCTCGGGCTGCGGCTGCAGCAGCAGCGGGTAGAGCTTCTCGTGCGCCAGGTCGCGCACGCCGGCCCACCGCGCGGCGTCGAACCCGCGCCACAGCCGGCCCAGCGCGATGCACGCCCACAGCCGCAGCGGCGCCGCGCCCTCCGCCAGCTGCTCCAGGCACACCGAGATCATGGAGCCCTGCGCACGCCCATCCCACATCACCACATGTAACGACGGACCCGCCCACGGACAACACAACAAACCACTCAACCACGCCGAAACAAATAACAAACCTCGAACACACTAGTTGTTTGAATATTATACACTTCTGGACACATCTATTGGCCCACCTTGCATTTTCAGTTTTGTTTAGTCCTAGCTAAAAATTTATATTAGGTCGAGCAAAAAGTTTTTATACAGTTTTGAACCAGGCACATTCATAATTTTATTCAATAGTCTTATTTAAAATTTCGAACACAGAATTTAAAGAAACAAAAGACAATTTGGAGCCTGTTCGTTGATATCAAACAATCGAATACTAAGAAAACTTGATTTTATTGGTTTACTTGGATTTAATTATTGAAAGTGTCATTTTTCTCTTTGGTTTTGCAACAAACATTACTTATTCTTAACATTAAGGTGAGATTCTATCAATGATCTATGGATACTTCGCCTGAAGTCGCCGCCCAAGCTGTGGCACTTATCCAGGCCGGACACAGCCAAAGAAATGTGAGTGCTCAACTTAATTTAAGTCGATCTGCGGTCCGAAATGTTTATCGGAGGTACCTAGAGACTGGCGGCTTTGTTCGTCGCCAAGGAAGGCCACGACCTCGGGTCACAACTGAAAGGCAGGATCGATTCATCGTGACGACCAGCTTGAGAAATCGTCACCTTACCTCCATTGAGATACAAAACCAACTTCGCGACTTCCACGGAGTATCTGTGAGTGCTCGAACTGTTCGGAGAAGGTTAAAAGAACGCGATATGATACCACACAAGCCAGCTAATGGCCCCAAACTAACGCGAGCCCACCGAACAGCGCGTCTTCATTTCGCGCGCACTCATTTAAATTGGACTCAGCAGCATTGGAGCCGTGTACTCTTTTCTGATGAGTCTAAAATTGCGTTACATGGCAATGATGGAAGGAAGAAGGTCTACCGACGTAAGGGAGAGCGTTTTGCACAATGCTGCTTTGAAGAGAGGGTTGCTTATGGCGGTGGCTCATGGACTGTCTGGGGCGGTATATCTGCGAGCGGCAAAACTCAACTTGAGGTTATTACGGGACCACGGCTGCCAACATTAAATGCTGAAAGGTACATTCGTAAGTGCTTAGAACCTCACGTGATGCCATACGTGGACCATGTGGGCCCAAAGGATAATGGCCAAAAAACCAGGCCCGGCGGAAACAAAATGTATCTCAGATTTTTACTAAAAATGTGTGATTAAATACTGCATAGTTGGAATCGTCGAAATATTTTTTTGAACGTGTGAAATTGGATTTCGAAATTGAAAAATAAAATAAAATAAAAATTAGTACAATGATCGGGTATATCGGACTAGCTTCCGCCTTCGTTTCAGTCAGCGGTGTCAATCCTGGTCCTTAGGTATCTATCTACCTACCTACCTACCTTCGTTGTACTTCGTAGCGATCTGTGCGTATCGTATCATTGATGACATTTGCTACTACTTTAATAATATTTAAAAAAAGTAAGTAAGTAGTGGTGGTGTTATTTATACTATAGAAATTTTGGATTATATCCCCTATTATTCCCTGCCTAAACACCCATTTTAGCAATTTAATAATCCTTTTACTAAAACGTTAATATGACCCCTGCAAAACTTTCAATAGCAATTTTATACATTTAAAAAAATATTTCGGCAGTGTCCCATACGCAGTAATTAATTACTCAACATGACAAGTATTTTGATGTACATTTCATTTGCGCCGGGCCTGGGTTTAAATTTCATACTACGTGACCATTGTCCTTTCCTTTTTATGCATGATAATGCAAGAGCCCATACGGCCGGCATCGTCAGGGAATATCTTCGGGATGTGAACATCACAGTTATGGACTAGCTAGCCAGAAGCCCAGACATGAACTCGATTGAGCACATGTGGGACGAGCTAAAAAGACGTGTTAGGGTTCGTCAGCCAGTTGCCCAGACGATGCAGGAGTTAAAAACTGCCATAGAAGAGGAATGGGAGATGATCCCTCAAAATTTCATAGAGCGGTTGATAAACTCTATGCCTAATCGTATGAGAGCTGTCGTAGATGCCCATGGAGGCAACACACGTTATTAAATTAAACCTTTATTTGATAAAACATGTTTTTTATTCAAAAATCAACTGCCTTCATCAAGGCGCATACCCGACTTGTTAGGCGTAGCTCCATGTCGTGTGGTATTCTGAATTCAAATTTAAAACAATACGATCGAAAAAGATGGTAAAATGTTTAAAACTGCATCAATAGTTTTTGTTCAATCTAGCAATCATATTTAAGTAGGGGCCATAGAAACCTAAACTCTAAGGTGGGCCAATAGATGTGTCTAAGAAATATACCTATTAATGCACACATAGTTATTAATGCACAGTATTACACAATATAACTTGCAGTACAAGCTTTAATTTAAAATACGTAATATTGAAATGAAACTCTTTTTTACGGATGAAACTTGCGTTTATTTACTCTACGTAATATTCTTGTGAACATTACAAATACTGTATTGTATAAAAATTTGCTGTGCAGCTGGGAAGTGGGATATGTGCCTCAGGATATGTGAGACGCTAACTAACTTCATCACACTGTATAAAGGCAGAGGTGATCACGGCAAGTGTAACAGCTACCGCGGCATTTCCCTTTAGAGCTCTTGGGACTAGTCATTCTTTCTAGAATCTAATTTCCGCTCTGGGCGTTCCACAGTAGATTTAGTTTCCACACTATGCCCCCTATTCGTAGCTAT
Organism: Scoparia ambigualis; assembly: GCA_963921215.1. Taxonomy (NCBI): domain Eukaryota; kingdom Metazoa; phylum Arthropoda; class Insecta; order Lepidoptera; family Crambidae; genus Scoparia; species Scoparia ambigualis. The sequence continues at coordinate 38,043,223 of OY992509.1, read as the reverse complement.
CTTTGACCTAATATTGCTTTCGATACGGTAGCAGGAAGTGTTTGAGCACAGCAATGAAAGGCATTATTATCCCCGAAGGGTTAGTCAGAGACTAGACAATGAGGACAGCAAAAGCAGTCCCCTAACAATGTCCACTTTTCACCAAATAGCGACTGCACATGTGCTGAGCGTGACAGGATGTATGTGCAGTCTTTAGATGTATAAAAGTATGGTATGTAGTGAAAGGCATAGGGTGCCCACCTAAATCTTAAGTCTCGTCGAATCACTTCACCAGGACATGAAAGGTACGGTGGTTTCCAACGGCCAAACATCTGAATCGTTTCTAAAAGATTGCAGCAGGGCTGTGTCTTGGCTCCTACACTGTTTGGTATATATTTCTCCAAAAAATTCTCTTGGGCTTGTTCACGGTACTTGATAACAATAGACTGAGGCGCCATCAAAGCAGCCCCAGCTGCCGTAACTGTACCTGTCTGGCTTGTGTAGGTCATGCCGCTCTGGCATCGGTCTATTTAGCCACCAAAAGCGATGGCTATCAGATGCATCATAAACCGTCTGCTATAGACGAACAGAGCAAATGATGAATGAATGATGATTATAAATGGTACATAAATTAATGTAGCGTACACTTTGATTGGTAAGACCACTTAGACTCGTATTACGCAGCTAAACTATACTTATGTAAAAACTGATTAAAAAGTTATTGTTTTCTAAGGTTTAAGCGAGCACTACAAATTGAAATGAAACACTTTTTACGGATCAAAACTCGCGTTTAATTTACTACATTGCATAGTTTTTTTATTTTCCTGACGTTTCGAACCCTTTACTTTTTGGACTTATTTTATATATTTGTGTAGTCCGCAGCCGGTCGTGTGTAGGACAGAAACCACGTTGTCTTAACCTCAGTCAACACGCCGGGGCGTACTTATGTCCGCGGTTCACGGCGTCCAGGATGGCACCATACATATGCCTAGCTTAATCTTAAATCTAGAACTTACTGCAAGTGTCCCATCAGCAGCCTCAGGACAGCGGAAGAGGGAGGAGCTCCCCCTAGATTAACCACGCCGCGCCTCAACCACGAGCTGTTCTTCACGTTTGGAAACACTTGCACACGAAACCACGACACAATTACTGACCAGGGGGACTGAGTAGGGACTTAGACCACCAAAACCACCTGCATTACACCATAAAAGAACTATTTATATGAAACGGGAGTGCGAGTTTATGCGCACCGTCATACGACCGTCAGCTTGATGGCATGCGTTAGACGGGGTTATAACAATATTTATTAATTTTATTGGCATTGACATTATAATTTTTTAATAGTAGATTATGCACCAAGGGGATAAGCAGTGTCTTATATAGCGGGCGCCCCGTATTGAATACCGAGCAAAACGAAGGATTCTAGCGTTAACTCCCGAGCGTAGCGAGGGTGTTTAGAGTTTTGAGTTCTTAGAGTTCTCAAGAATCCTGAGTGCAGCGTGGGATTCAAGATCGCCTAAGAGGAAGGCACCTTTATCCCCGAGGAGAATACAGCTCTACTTTTCACACCATCTATGAGACAATAAAAAGCAATAGTAAAACAAAGCAAATTTCAGCATTCGCGCCTCTTCTTAATTTGTGTTCTATTTTTCTTTAATTTATATTTTACTCCATGTGTGGCCATTTCGATTTTAGAACAATTTGGTTAATGCATGGAATCTACCTATCATAAATGTTTGTATGCGATTTCTACTTTATGTTCCAAATTCAAATTACATTATTGAACAGCAGGTCATAATGAAATTCAGTACAATATTAATGCCCTGTTAGACCTCAGGTTTTAAATGACTATAATTTGACGTTGTCGAGCAGGTGGTGTGAAAAGTGTATTATTGTGTTATATGGATTTTTATCTGAAATAAATGATTATTATTATTATTTACAAGGTTCGTGGTCACAGGGAGACAGTCTCCCTGTGACCACGGACTAACCAAGTAATGTAGTAAACTAAACGCGAGTTTTGATCTGGAAAAAGCGTTTCATTTCAATGATGACAAAGTTGTTCTATCCGCCGTGTAACGTAATAGGGCGCGATGTATATTACATTTTGGAAATACAACGTTTATGACGAAGGTCCTACGCTAGCCCGGTGCGGTGGGGTGCGGTGGGGTGCGGTGGGGTGCGGTGGGGTACCTGCAGCGCCGCCTCCTGCCCGGCGGGGTAGTTGTCCACGATGGCCGCCAGCACGTACGCCGCCATGGTGCGGTGCTCGCTCTGCAACCGACACACAGCCGTGACACACGCGAACAGGCGCAAACACACGCTACTGCAATACTGAAACACCACTCACGTCCACGGTCGGGTCCTGCAGCACGGACAGGAAGTATTTGTGGCCTTTCGCATTCACCAAGTCCACTTGGCAACTCTGTCAAAAGGAAACATCATTTCAACATCGCTATTTAAATATGTGCATAAAAATGCGTCAGTGCGAATAAGCTCTCAATGTTGATGTGCAAATACAAATAGTTTAATAGTACAAGAAAGTGGTGCACGATTCAATCAGAAAGGGTTTTTAGATTTTTAATTTTTATACAACCACACAGAAATAGAAAATGTTCTTAAAACACAGAACAGTGAAAATACATTAACAGGAAAACACAAATAAAATGTGAGCTGAATAAGAGTAGAATAGACGTTGGCGCTGACCGGGTCGACGGCGACGATGTTGGCCCAAATGTAGACCATGGAGGCGCGCAGGTCGTGCGCCGACGCCTGCAGCAGCTTCAGCATGTACGGGAAGATGCCCACGGCCAGCACCGCGCGCGCCGCCCAGCCGCCCAGCGCCAGGAACCCGCACAGCAGCTGCAGCGCGCGCAGCCGGTGCAGCGTCGACAGCAGCACCTGCAGCACCATCGGCAGCTGCGCCGGCGGCCGCCGCGCCGGCGAGCCTGGGGCATGCACACGTCATAAGCGGTCACAGACGCACAACAAGGCACAGGAAAGAACGGCTTATACTTCAAAATATTTTATTAACATTACATATTATAAAATAAAGTCGCCGTTTGCCTGTCTGTGGCACCGCACTATTCTTCTAAACCATGCAATGGATTTCTATGCGGTTTTCACTAAAAGATAGAGTGATAACTGAGGAAAGTTTTTGTTTAAATTTTGTATATATATTTTTTTTAAATGGCTGAAGTATAACGGTTTTTCTAAGCTAGCATGAACGAAGACGCGGGCAGGCCGCTAGTAAAATATAAATGTACAACAAAATTAACTTTAATATAAATTGGAATGCTGGAGTAGCAGTCCATTTCTTTAATAAAATTTAAACTGTATCATTGGATTGGAAAAAGATCAGTTCATTGGCTCGCGAGCTGGCGTTAAACGTAATTTTTCTTTGGCGTCGCTGGGCGTTCAGTTCAGCAATATCGATTAGAGAAATTTGACAGTTTAAGTATTTAGCCGCGGATCGTGTTCTTGAAGAGGCCATGTCCAGCAGTGGGCGAGTATAGGCCGGTGATGATGATGATAAAGTATTTCGACCCGACAGCGTTTATACATAGATTTAGCGGATGGTAAATAGCTACATAGTAGCGCGTGTACTAACCGAGGTCGAGCCAGACGCGAAACGCGGTGAGCTGGTCGCGGAAGAAGGGCGAGGGCTGGTGCTGCGCTGCGGCGGCGGCGGGCTGCTGCAGCAGCGCCGGCAGCTGCGCCAGCGCCAGGTCCAGCGTGTGCTCCCAGGCGGCCCACAGCGGGTGCCGCGCCAGCGACGGCAGCGCCGGCACCGACACCGGCGTGCAGTTGTACGACCTGCGCCACCGCCGGGGGCTTTAAGCCTCGATCGCATTAGGCTGCTCATTTAGACGAGCGTTGCGTATATTGTTTCGCCCCTTTGCTTAATTTAAATGAATATTATAACTAATAAAGCGACGTACTTGTTACTCAACTAAATTAGTCACCTAGTCCGAACGAGGCTTTAGTGACGCGACTGCAATATGGCAGCTGAAGCAGCCTCGGATTACGACGGCGGCGGCACCGCGGCCGCATGACACACGGCCTGGATTTATTTGTACAACTGTAGCGCCGTCAATATTCATTTCGCGTCCAAAAACGAAACACGTCATTCCAGCATTACGTGTAAGATACGCTTATCCCCTCGTCTGCCACGAAGGCTCCTACCATCTTATTAATAAAAATGACCAAACGTTACACCTCGGTTTCAAGTGACACCGTCTCGTTTTTGTAAAAGAAGACAGATAGAGACAGCGTGAATTTAATCCTAAGTGTAACTTTAATCAACGTTTATTAATGACAGGGCTAGAGTTTACTAACAATTGAACTTCTACTGTCTGGTATTGCGACAGCCGAGCTCTTAAGGGGTTTATGTATTGCGTGTTGTTTACTGACTCAAATTTTTAAGCACTATCTAAAGGTCTTCGGGCATTCAATTACATTGCTAAGCAGAGGCCAACCAACTAAACACTTGAAATCGAATGCGTATGCAATTGGTATATCTCGCCTCATGATCCTGTCGGCGGAGCAGGAAGTTGCGGCAGAGGCTGGCGGTGAGCAGGTCGGCGCGGAACAGCTGCTGGAACAGCTCGGGCGGCAGCGAGCTCCACGCGATGGTGTCCGTGATGGCCGTGAAGATCCAGTTCAGCTCACCCAGCATCGTGCGCCGGTCGGTCACTTGCCCCGGGATCCTGCATCAGACTCAATATACCAATCATATCCTAATCTTCCTTGTTCCCCCACTTTAAAATTAAACTTTTCTACTTGAACTTGCAAGAATGGACGACGTCTACGTTTTAGCAGCATCCACGTGTCAATGATTATTAATAAATAATTTATTGCTTATTTTTGTGTCGAGCATGTTTTGGAAACCAAACCAAATAACTGGTTAAGCTTAATAAAGTTCCAAAAACATAAGAACTCTCTAGTTACTTTAATCCATTTTAATATACAGCATATGTTGCTTGATCAACAATAAAAATACAATGAGCGAGAGAGCGAATGTGTAAGAAAAACACTAAGTTCGCCTCGTCACATGGCCTTTGACTCGCGTCCAAAAAACCGCTCCGAACGCGACCGTCACGAGCGGCGAGACGAGTCGCGAGGCACGTGACGAGTGTGCGTTCACACAATCGCGCACGCACCTAGCTTCGCCATTCGACTCGCGACTCGCGCGAATGTGGAACTGCAGCTTTAGAAGCGAATGATGAACTAACTTGTCAATGAGGTCGTTGACGTCGTGCGGCGCGACCCTGGTGCTGGTGCGCAGCACGAACCACTTCATGGCCATCTTGACGGGCGTGGTGAGGCACGCCGTGAACAGGTCGGCCGGCAGCTCGGGGTTCATGGGCAGGCTCTGGCCCGCCGCGCACGCCGCCAGCTGGATGCAGTTCTTGTACGACACGTACCCCGCCCCCGCCCCCGCCCCCGCCCCCACGCCTGCGGCCGCCGCCCCCGCCCCCGCCGCCGCCGCCGAGGGCCCGTCGCCCTGCGAGTTCAGCGCCGCCTGCCCACGGACAACACAAATTCATATGAAGGCTCCATGACCAACGGTATTAAGTTTTCTATGATGAGGGCACGTATCGTACATGTAAACATTTAAAGTCCAGGACGCCGGGAACATTGACAGTCTACCAGACTGGTTGATCGACACCTGTAATAATGTTCAATACGATTAACATCTAAATTGCGAAGGTGTTTTATGGAACTACACAGACGAGACCAATGCCTTCGTTAGTGGGGTAAGGGTGCGGATAGTTTCGGAGCAATTAAAGCAGGATTGTACAGATACATTCTTTCAGAACATATTATGTTCTCCAATAGCATCTGGAACTTAGAACTTAAGGCGGGTCCGCAGCGCCAATTTTCAAAAAAAACATGTTATCAAAACATGTTAGCAAAACCGCCAGTCCGCTGCGCCTATTGTTGTTATTGTTTTTGTTTCTTTTCAAAAATGAGTTCAGACGAAAAAGACGTGGAAGCTGTTATAGCAAAAGTAGGTTTAATTCTCCAAAGAAAAAACAGAAATAGATTCCGGGTCTGACCCTACCTGCAACCTCGTTCATTCAATAGTATATAAGAACTGAAAATTGATAATAGGTTCGGTATAAAAAAAAATTAGATAAGACTTAAAACTATCGCGTTGCATTGCATTAAAACCGTTTTAACGGGACTAAACACGATTAATTTTGTAAGTAAGTACATATCTACTTACTGCTTGACGTTTCGGCCGCGATGCTGCGGCCGTGGTCACAAGCGAACTGGCAGTGCGCGGCGTCGTCGGCTCGGGCGGGTATTTGTTTCTTCTTTCACCCTCACACGTTTACTTAAATTGTCACAGTGCAATGAATCTTCAGTAACACGACTCCGGCACACTATACTAACAGTATCGGAGTTTCTTGTTATAGACCGACGTTGCGGTTTGCATTTGCCAATCACTGGATTCTATGCTGATGATAATTTAAACCCGTCCTCCCGATTGAAATTTTTGTACTTCTTTTGACCTCAATCGCTTCACGTACTATCCTGCTATGATAATAACGATCGGTGGAGAGGATTTTTGGATCATGTAACTCCATCCAGTGATTAACTCCAGCTTCCAGCAGGTGTTCAGCTACCGCCGATTTGTCTATTTGTCGATTTTTGACAGCTGCGATGTGTTCCTTGACACGTTCTGCGATAGTCCGCTTAGTCTGTCCAATATACGAACTACCACAGCTACAATCGAGTTTATAATCGAGAGTACAGAGTGTGGTAGTACCGCAAACCTACTCACACGGACAGGTACCTACACGCCTCTTCTCATCATCATCCTCGGCATCTTCAGTCTGTGATGACTTCACTAACCAACAGAGCACAGAAATCTGTGTGACCCTGAACATCTTCAGGCTGAGCTTGCTCGTGTTCAGGAGTTACTAAAACGCAACGGATACAAGGTGTCACAGAAGAGGAAAAAGCAGAAAGGAAACAAAAATCGTCTAGAAGTGAGTCGCCAGTTACCTTAGATAAAAGGCGTAACGGACAAATTGGAACATTACTAAGAACTTCTCCGTTAAGACTGTTATACTCCGTTAGCAAATATCTAACAAATTGCGGTCGCCTAAAAGACGTCATACCTTTCCAAACACCGGGAGTTTATAAACTCGATTGTAGCTGTGGTAGTTCGTATATTGGACAGACTAAGCGGACTATCGCAGAACGTGTCAAGGAACACATCGCAGCTGTCAAAAATCGACAAATAGACAAATCGGCGGTAGCTGAACACCTGCTGGAAGCTGGAGTTAATCACTGGATGGAGTTACATGATCTAAAAATCCTCTCCCACCGATCCTTATTATCATAGCAGGATAGTACGTGAAGCGATTGAGATCAAGAAGTATAAAAATTTCAATCAGTGAGGACGGGTTTAAATTATCATCAGCATGGAATCCAGTGATTGACAAATGCAAACCGCAACGTCGGTCTATAACAAGAAACTCCGATACTGTTAGTATAGTGTGCCGGAGTCGTGTTACTGAAGATTCATTGCACTGTGACAATTTAAGTGAACGGTGTGAGGTGGAAGAAGAAACAAATACCCGCCCGAGCCGACGACGCGCGCACTGGCCAGTTCGCTTGTGACCACGGCCGCAGCATCGCGGCCGAAACGTCAAGCAGTAAGTAGATATGTACTTACTTACAAAATTAATCGTGTTTAGTCCCGTTAAAACAGTTTAAAAAAATTTTAGATGTTCAGAAAATAATTCAAGAGCTGTTATCATTAATTTTACCCAGCTATAGAGAAGAAAACAA